>CM076575.1:65424662-66050517 GCA_034641835.2 Pinus albicaulis | reverse complement strand
ATTACAAAAGAATTTAAAGGGACAAGAGCAGCCAATTGCATTATTTATTAAGGCATTGAGAGATGCACTTCTGAAGTACAATATCATGGAAAAACAAGCCTTTTCTTTAGTCAAAGCCTTAAAAGACTTCAGATTCTACATTTTACATTCCCACATAATTGCATTTGTGCCAGATTCAGTTGTGAAAGACATTTTAACACAAGATCCAAATGGAAAAAGAGGAAAGTGGATTGCTGTGATACTTGAATATGATCTAGAAATCAATTCCACTAAGCTCATAAAAGGCCAAGGACTAGAAATATTAATGGATAAGTCTAATTTTGAAGCTATTGATATAAACATGTTAAATGCTTTAGATGAACAGGAGGAGTTCTCAACTCCAAATATTGAAGATCATTTTTTGAATTCATCTTGGTATGCTGATATTTTATATGTTTTGCTCAATTTAAATATACCTCCTGGTTTTTCTAAAACAAAGGCAAGATTTTTAAAGTTGAAAGCTATTAATTACTGCATTTTAGATAAATTTCTATATTGGAAAAATTCTAGTGGATTATTGCTTAAATGCTTTCCTGAGAATGATGCAGATAATATCACGCATGAGTTCCATGAAGGAGACTATTGAGGCCACCTGTATTGGAAGAAAACTGCCAATAAAATCCTTAGAGCTGGTTACTATTGGCCCACCCTCTTTCAAGATGTCCATAAAATGGTTATTGCATGTCACAAATGCCAACTCTTTGAAGGCAAAAGAAAATTTCTTCCCTTACCCTTGCATCCAATCACTGTTGAAGCCCCTTTTCAACAGTGGGGTTTAGACTTCATTGGGGAAATCCATCCACCCTCATCTGCCCAACATAGATGGATTCTCACTGCAATAGAATACTTTACCAAATGGATAGAAGCCATCCCTTCTTGGCAAGCCAATGACTCTGTTATCATAAAATTCCTTGAAAATCACATCCTATCTAGATTTGGCTATCCTAGGAATATTATTATTGACAATGCTGCTACATTTGGATCCAAAAAGATGGTTGAATTCTGTCACAAATATCATATTACATTGGGCCATTCTACTGCTTATTACCCTCAAGGTAATGGGTTAGCAGAATCCTCAAAAAAACGTTTGGTGAACATAATCAAGAAGTTGTTGGAGGACAATAAGAAATCATGGCACAAAAAGCTAGTACATGCACTATGGGCTGATAGATTAACACTTAAGAAATCAATTGGAATGTCACCCTATCAACTAGTTTATGGAGCAGATGCAATTTTTCCAACCAATCTTGGAGGGCCAGTCATGAAGCTAATCCAAGAGGTACAGTCTGAAGAAAATGATATGACAAGAAGAATCAATCAGACTATACATCTTCAACAAACTAGAGAGGAAGTCTACAACAGAGCATTAAACAAGAAAGAAAACATCAAGAATTTGTTTGATAAAAGAACCAAGGCCAGTGATTTCAGCATTGGTGACAAAGTATTAAAGTGGGATTCTAGGAGAGAAGATAAGGGAAAACATGGAAGGTTTGATAACTTATGGCTAGGCCCTTATCTCATTCATTCTTCTACTGTTAACAATGCTTATTTCTTATAGGAAATGAATGAAACTGAAATTTTTGGAGGTCCTGTCAATGGCAGGATGCTCAAACATTATTTTTCTTGATTGTATCAGTTTGAAGCTTTTTTGTTTTTCATTGTAAATACCATATCTTTCACTTTTTTCAAAGTTAGAAAAGGAAAAAATAAACAAACAATAGAAAAGAAAAAAGAGGGCAGATTGTAAAAAATAAGAAAGGTATAGCCCCATACCAAAAAAGAGAGAAAGAGTCTAAAAGTGTGCAAGCTCAAATGCCACTCCTAAAAAAACACACTCCTAGTTAGTCATACAGCCTAATCATGACTAATTAGCTTTTCAATTTACTGCTGATAGGTTAGTGAATTAGAGCAGCCAAACAACATAATCTCGGCTTATCAGTAAGGTAGATTAGGATAGAAAAGAAAAGGATCAAACAAGCTCAAATCTGAACCTATGAATCTCAAAAGAAGAATGGCTCTAATTAGATTAAAACTTGAGCCAAATATAGAAAAAAAACTGGTTCTAATATGCTCAAAAATTGAACCAGAGAAGAAAGGAAATAGCTCAAACAAATCCAAAAACAGAGCTGAAAAATAATGAAGGATGTTTTAGTTTTTCAAATCTTAAGCCTTCACCATTTTGCTTTAATTTTTCTGCAAATAAAAATCTATGTGCAACTTGTTTTTATGCCATAGATTAGCAACAAGTCAAACTGCTTAATCTTGGCTTGGCTGCTTTTAAATTTCTGTTTTAGAATTTAGAGAATAAAAATCTGTTAGATAGTTTAATCCTGACAAATAGTAGTTAGGTAGAGAAACTTATGAGTTCAAATGCTTAATCTGAACTCATGGAGAAATAAGAGTAGAAATAGATTAGTTTCCTGTTTTCAAAAAAGAATAAAATGTTGATGAAAAGAGTTTGACGATCCAAATGCACTCTGAAGGAAGAAAAAATGTTAGGATCATTAGGATTGAGTAGGTAGACATGTTGTTTTGATATAATTCCATTGTTTCAAATTGTTGCAGATATCATCAAAGCAAAGAAGATCAGCAAAAGAAAAGAGAGGTTGTAACCCAATGGATAAGGCACTGGTTTAATAAAAAGCCAAAGATCAATAGCTTAAGATTCTTGACATCTTCAAGAAGATGCCATCCCCATGTGGAGCCATTGTTAGCCACCTATAAAATTTGTCATATCAAATGGTGGCTAAATCCTTTTAGCCTTCAAGAAACAATTTCATGACAAAATTGTGAGTTCTTGAAGTCTCATGATAATATTTATCCTTTAAAATAATCTTCACTACTGTTTCCCTCATAATCCTAAAGAACCTGCTATTTGCCAAGAGAAAGACTGCTTAAGGGCCTCCATTTGCCCCATTTCATCCCCCATTTGTCACCCTTCTTGCCCTTCACAAAATTCCTCCAAAACTCCTTTAGTTCACTTCATCTCATCCTAAAACCCTTTTAAAACCTTATATTACCCTTTATCTGGTTTAAAAATCACTTCGTTTGCCTACCGGAACCCCTCATTTGGCCTTAAAAATCCTTATTTTGGCCTAAAAATCAATCTATTTGCACTATAACAGGCTTAAGCCCCTAAGGGCTTATATCCTTCAGCCCCCTTCCATGCGACCTAAAGCTCGGTAGTCAGGCACTAAGGCCTTAAAACCTTCGTTAAACTCTTCTTCCCTTTGTTTTTATCATTCCCTGACAATATGGTCTAGAGTGAATATAGACCGTCAATCTACGTAGATCGACGACCATCATGCATCATCCTCCACCCGCTTTCATTTCCAATAACCTGCTCCTACTTTTGATCCTGACCGTCCATTCATGAAGATCCTACGGCCGGAGTAAAACGCGATGGCCCAGCATATACCTCTGTCGCTCCATCAAATCATAGCCAACCATACGTCAGATTCTGACGGCCCACAAAAAACCCGATGGCCACCTCTGCCCATGCATTTTACCTCCCATCGCATGAAACCTGCACCGTCAGATCTTTCCGCCCGTCATCTAACGGCTGAGAAGCATATCGTGCAAATTTTTAATCCGGGCGTTAATGTTTTGAAATCGCGCAATATAAGCGGTTTTGGATTTCCATGTGGCAATCGCTGAGTGGAATCGCGTTATTTTTGAGAATTATGCTTACCACCCTCAGCGTTGCGTGAAAACCATTCCGGTTTTCCGCATACCACCCTCCACATTGAGTTTTCGGGTTTAATCGTGGTCGTTGGTTGGTCCTAATCTAATGGCCCATATTACAGCGCGGCCTCCATCGTTTGTTTTTCATTGGCCTTCCCAATGATTCCTTCCAGCGATCTTCGCCATCCATCATTCTAATCTGATGGCCCCAATATAATCTCACCTCCATTCATTTTCCATTCACCCATTCTCCCCAACGACTTCATCGATGAATCTCAGCTGTAGATCACCATCGTTTAATCTGATCCGACGATCTACATTTTCCCTCACACCAGACTCCCATCAGACTAGTTTTTCGCCTTCCGCCATAGTTTTTCAGCCAATTTTCTGCTGCATACACCTTCTCCACCACTGATCTCCATCCTCCATGAGCCTCCAAAGCATTCCTCCCCCCCCCCTTTCTGGTTTTTATAACAGGTTTCTTGTTTTTTGCAGGTTTCAGAGGTGACGATTTCGCAATGTTTTCACAGTCACTATCGGGGTAATGAATAGTGCAGAGAGGCTATTTAAGAGCCAAAAATCATAGAGGACACACTAGAGAGGGTTAATAACATGATTTTCATTAAATATCAGGTTATTTACCCTGATTCAAACCCTCCAACACTCCTAAAACCTGTACATTCAGAAAAACAAATCAGAAGAAGTGGAAAAGTGTATCAACGAGAGATTAAAAGGATTAAAGCCTATTATTGAAGACTTAATGCTTATAATTCAATATTCAAAAGGATGAAGACACAGAGGAAGACCAGAAGATAAAGATTAAGCCTAATTAGGCCTAAAACACAGAACAAAAGCAAATTAATAGTGTTTTAAGGAAAAAAAAAGAGAAATATCGGGAAAGGCCTCCACTGCCACATCAGAGGCCAAATATCCTCTCCAGCCATCAAAGTTCCACCTACAAGTTTCAATAAATCGAAAGAAGGCATAGTTATTGCCAAGTCAGAAGATATTTTCCTAAAGACAACTGAAAAGTTATTACAAGTAAAAGAATACATTTTAAACTATCATCGAAGTTATTGTAAAAGATAATAAAGGCCCTAAAGTCAATATTTTTGTCTACCAGGCCTAAAAAATTGAAAACAGAGTTATGAGATAGAGTGATAGATAGAATGCATTCCTGCCTTATGCCTTGCATGGTTTTCAAGGCCAGGAATTGCATTAAGTATAGGATTAATGATACTTGAACCCTAGAAACTTTTCCACCTCCTCATTTTCTTATAAAACCTCCTTGAGGAGCACATTGTAAAGGGTTGGTTGCTGGACTTTGATGTATTACTTGTTGCTCGAAATTTTCTACATGTAAATAGTTTTCAGAGGCTTTTGAAGCTCTGTTTGTGATCAAAGAAGTTAGGTTGAGAAGAGAAGATGTTGTTGTACTGAAACATTGGATTTGTAGTTTGTAACTGGATTGACATCAATATACAAGCTGATTCATGGGATCCTGGTCTATATCATTGGTGAAGTACCTCTTTTTGTAACTTGTTTTCCGTTCATGTATGCCATTTTGTTCACTTTTCTCTAATAAAGAACAAAAAATATAGAGCTAGGATTTACTGTTAAAAGTACCCTACTCTCACTGATAAGCTTTATGTTTATGTTTTCCTGCAATTGTGTATTTAAGAATGACTTAAGTTAAGTGTAAACATTATCAAGGAATGTTGGTTTGTCCATGTCTTGAGGTGCAAAACTTGAAAAGAAGTTCTTGAATGATATTTTCATTAAATGCTAAGTAGAGTTAAACTAGGAAAGTTTATGGTTTGCCCTGTCTCCTAGTTCTTTCTCCAAAGGTTGTTTGAAAGTTTCCCTAAGAGTATGCTAAAAGTAGGCTGTGATTTTAATGTATCTTGCTTGATCTTAAGCTGCATTTTGTTTTCTTATCTGTTTTCATCCCTTCTGAAAGTAGTCATATGGATTACTGGATTGTTTGTCTGAAAAGTTAGCTTTAATACAAGCTTGTCCAAAGAAGTTTAAGGTTAGCCCTGTCTTTTGTTGGTTTCAAACAGTTGCTTAAAAAGGCTTTTCTTGTATGGAAAGTTGATAAATCCTTGTTGAAATTATTGGCTTTTCCCACTTTCTCAACACTTTTTAATGTTCCATTCCATCATTTAGTCTAAAAGATCTTTTGATATAGATGATTTGCCCCTTGGACCACTCTTGAAATTGTTGCACAATTAAACCCTTTTGTGACTCCATAGCCCAATGGATTAAGTGTTGTTTCATATCTATCCTATTAGTTAGACCTTGTTCTGATTATTCACACGTTCACCCTTTTGAAACTCTTTCATTTTTAGGACTTTCCACTCAATCAAAAATCATGCCCAACCATCCAAACAAACAAAAAATCCTTGTTCTTAATAACTAGCCTAATATCATACCAAAACCTTAAAAGATACATCAATCTTTGCACTTATAGAGAGATCCCTCTCTCAATTTAGGAGGGCTAGATCCTAGAATCCCAAAGTGGTTTTTGATGTAGTCTCTGCAGTTTGGTCTTGCCAATCTACTAAATTACAGGGAACTAAGAGTTCTCACATCCAACTTGTATAGACCTCCTGTTCAAATTCTTGAAGCAATAGTCTTCATGCCATCCAACAGATCTTTAATATAATAGTTAGATTTAAAAAATTCAACCTTGAGATCCTGATCTGTAATCATGGATACAGAAATCAGATTCTTATGGATTATTAAACAATCCCTTTAGTTAGCTCTATGAAAGAGAGTCTGAACGAGGAGAGTCTGGCCTCTGCAGAACACTCTCATTCGCCATACAATTCAGCTATTATATAGCACACAAGATCTAGGGAAGTTAGAACTTTACCCTAAGAAATAGAAACCAATTCCTATCTTAAGGTCTCTTGAACCAACTCTCGGTAAAATGAGAGATGCTCCATTATCTTCAACAAGTATTGTTTATATTGTACATAAATTCAGAAATGAATTATTGGTGAAGATTATAACATTAGAGATAACTTGTTTTCATTATAAATATGAATCAATCATTATTATTTCTAGGAAATTAATGGTAGTAGTTATTGGCTACTTTGAGGATAGCCATTGATTCAATTGAAATCGTGAGATATATCATTATGAGTTTCCTTTATATTTTAATTTCTTCATCATGTCCATTATAAAAATGTTCTTAGAGAAAGTTCTCCAATTTTGATAAATGCAAATTTATTTATAATTCCTTGCTGCATATAATATGATCAAAGCTCTATGCTCGTTAGCAATAAGTGTCTATTATAAAAATGTTCCTAGAGAAAGTTCTCCAATTTTGATAAATGCAAGTTTATTTATAATTCCTTGCTGCCTATAATATGATCAAAGCTCTATGCTTATTAGTAATAAGTGTTTGTTTTGGTTCATCTTTCCAAATTTCTCTTTTATCTTTGCGTATTTCAATTATATAAGACTTAATAAGTGTTAGCTTGGATTCATCCTCCCAAAATTCTCTTTTATCTTTGCATATTTCAATTATATAAAAGTTAAAAAATATTGCTTATAGTTACATAAAAATACATTTGGAGAGACCTATAGCAAAACTATAATTATATGTTTAATATTAAGATACCCTTAGCACGCTTTTCGAAGTAATTTGATTCCCAAATATAAAAGGATTCAGATCGTAGATAAAGAAAATATAAAAGGATTCAGATCTTAGATAAAGAAAGCACAATATTATGTAAAAGAACTCAGATCTTAGATAAAGAAAACACAATATTATGGGGTTACAATTTTCACAGAGGTCCGATTTCTCTCTAAATCAAAATGTTTAATATTTCTACTTTCTGCTAACCAAAAAAATAGATGATAACTGTCACAAAACACAAGATTTTGATAAGCTTAATCTTACTTGCCCACAAATGCCACTTCATGTCTTGGAGGATTAAAAAGAACCCAAGGAAACATGATTTCATTTTAAGGATAGGAGTTGTATTGGTTTACATAGCATGAATAAGCTATTGATCGATTTTATATGTGATTTAAATATAGAAAATCTTAATATTTTTTTTTTCACCAAGGTGACATGAACAACTATTCATGTGGTCTTCAAATGCATTTTGTTATCAATGTAGTTTCAATTAATTTATTTTATATCTGGAATATGTTTTAAACGCTTGTAAATTTAATTTTCATTTAAAATTTAAATATAAAAACATTATTTTTTCCTGTATTAAAAAAACAAACAAAGCTATATCTTTTAATTTCAAATCATGTTTAATAATATAAATTATTAAACGTGTCAAACATTTAAATAACCCACACAGTCAACGTGGAGTTTGAGCTACCTAACTCAAGTCTGCGAGCTTAAACTTTCTAAATAGCCTCTTAAAGTAATTCAAAGGTTAAACTTTGAACTCCCACAGTTCATGTTTTCGTGGAACAACTCGGCGTTAGTTCACATTTCAACGCAAAATAAACAAGTTAAACTAGTTTCAAGTCTAACCTTTGAACTTCTTGAGTTCATGGTTGTAGGGATACGTCGGCGCTGTTTTTCATTGGAACGCAAACAACAGTTTCAGGAGACATGCCATTCAGATATCAGAATTAAAAACTGCATATCAAACTATATATTAGATGGATCTGAGCTATAGTGCATTCTTCGAGAGCACATGAAAGTTTGATAACAGTGTGATAACCGAAATATATTCCAAATCAGACCATTTTTCTCCTTCATTCAAAATGAATTGTAAACTTCTCCTAACAAAAAATCGTGGTTAAAGCAAAACAATGATCTTTTATTTCATTGTCGAAGTGTGTGATGCAAATTGCCATAAAATACTTGAAGTTGAGAAGGTAATGAAAAACTAAAGCATTATCAGAGAAAATACCTGCTTTGAACTCCAATCTCCACTACGCCTTCAGTTGTTTCAATTTTCCTCTCACAGTGGAATGAGTAGAGCAAACATATCTGGATTGTGTGCTAAAATTAGGTTTCAAGGACGAAATCAGCATATGAAGTTCCTGGCACACATTCAGTAATGCTTCGCTCTAGGGTTTTCCCTGACCACTGCTATAGAGGTCTTACAGAAAAGAAGAGCGTCAAGAAATTCAAGCGTAGAGAAGATTTTATTACATAATATGATAATGTTCACGCATCGTGCATTTGCAAATGATTAGGTTTGACATGGAAATCCATAGAAATACTTCAGCTATTCTGAGGAAACCTATAGGTTAACACTACTACATTAGCCACCAGGAAGCCTTCGGATGGAAGACTATGGGCAACTTTTTATTAATGTTCATCGATAGAATATGATATTACACAGAGAAATCCCAAAGTAATAGTTCTTCTCCCTCCTTGGAAATGAACGTCTGTTCCTCGAGGCGTGCGGTTGGCGTGGTTGGAAGATGAAATTCTATATTTTTTGGCGAACTGGCAGAGTTTATAACAAGCTGATCTTCATTATTCTCAGTCATTTGCAGGGGAGCAGATGGGTGGAGCCTTCCATCAATGGAACACGCGTACTGCTTCGACATTAAGCCTGCTGTTGGGTTATTAGAGTTCGCAGCTGTCGATGATAATTCATCTGTCGCGTTATGGTGGACAGCTTCGTGGATTGTGTCAGTAGGGTTTCTGCTCTGGTGAAATAGGGTTTCAGTAGGGTTTCTGCTAGGGTTGCTCAATATTAAACTAATTTTTGCTGCTGCAGCAGCAGCAGTGGTTTTAATGTCTTTCGAAGAAGATGTGGGAGGACGAGGCAAGTACTGAAGCAAGTGGGGGAAATTGAGAATAGCAGAGTGGCCCCTCAAAGCGAAAGCTGCAACATCATGGGCACAAGCTGCCATTTCTGGGGAAGAATAAGAGCCCAGCCAGATCCTCGCCCGTTTTCCAGGAACCCTAATTTCGGAGACCCAGCTTCCCCACTCACGCTTTCTTACACCAACATATAGTGAATGCCTTGCAGCTGATCTTCTGACGCTCTTCATCTGCCATGTCTTATTATTGCTATTGCTCTTGCTGCAATCTGCTCCGTCAGACATGGTGTCCACATTTAACTGCTTTGTGGCTCAATACAAAAATTAATGGTGGAAGGAACTGCAGAACACTTTAGATCTATAAAGAAACTAGCCGCAGGGTCCTTTCAAATTAAATTTTCCTTTCGACCTATATTTTTCATGGGAGGGACCACGTCCTTTCGCAGATATTATCTTTGGCCAACCTACATTAATTGGGACGCAGGATTGCCCACCTGCAGATCCTTCTCGCCCACGCTCAAAAATAAATACACAACGTCAGTAAACATTATCAACCGTACATCATTCTGGCCAACAAGGAGGCAAAAATGTCCGCATGGTAAGAAATGTGAATACTAAAATATAGACATATATTGATCAATTCCAGGTTGTTGGATGCTAATGTTACTTCCTAGTAAATTGTTTGAATGTAATAAAGCAATTTTAATATTATTGTTAGTCATACATAGATCTGAACTTAAAAAGACTGTAGATTTAGACAATATTTAGAAGTTTACGAAAAACAAATAACGATAGATGATCCATCCACACTGTAAAAGTTCCAAATGCCTGATATTTCCTATTTTGATACTCATTCCTAATGCGCAGTATATATTTGCAAGTTACCAGAATCATATTTCACATAACTATAAAATAATTTTTTTATCGATATGCTTAATATTATCATTCCTGATCACATTATATGTATAACTGAGGTTTGAAAATATAATTGAGATTTCAAAATATAGCGTGAAATCTTGTCATTCCTGATCACATTATATGTATAACTGAGGTTTGAAAATATAGCGTGAAATATTGTCATTGCTGATCACATTATCTGTATAACTGAGGTTTGAAAATATAGCGTGAAATCTCGTTATAGTTTCACAAAATCGTAGTAAATTTAATCAACACTCTTTTGGTATTCTCATTCATAACTAAAATTAAACTTTATTTATAATTGAACTTTGATAATATGGTGTTTAATGTTATGATAATGCTCTCAAGATGTTGCTGAAATCGAAGTTAATGGATGGAGATGCATAGATTAAACACACACACATAAATTGGGATTGTAAAACTTCTATTAGTTAACAATACACTTCTTTATAAGTGTGGTGAGTTTCCAAATTAACAGTATGGTGAGTTGCTCTATGCTTCACAATACTCCTTCTAATCCCATGATATATATATATATATAAACTGGACTTGCTAAACACATACTCATGCAAACTCTGACTTCACTTATCATTTGGCTTTTCTTACCTCTTCAGTTGGCTTTTAACTTTTCTTAGATTTTAGCTTTCATTTACTTACCTCCCATCCCATGGGATATATATATATATAAAACCTACACTTGCTAAACACATAATCATGCAAACTCTGAATTCACTTAGCTTTTAGCTTTTCTTAGCTTCACTTGCCTTTTAACTTTTCTTAGCTTTTGGATTTCTTGGTTTTTTTACTGAAAGCTTAAATTTCTAATAGGGAGTTCACTTAACACATCTATATTCATGCATGGTGGGAGTCATTAATTGGAATACTCCCCCTTAATTATGACACTTGAACACAAATACCACTATGAATAAACTATGCCTAGTGGTCTAAGTCTTAGTTAGACATTCATAGAAAAATTAAGTCCAAACTTGTTTCACCTATTTGCTCTTTTCCTCTTTCTCTAATTTCTAAAGCCTTTCACTAGTTTCAGTTTAATCTTTGCTTTTTATGTTAAATGTTGCAAACTTGAATGTTTTTTTTGTTTTTCATTCTTTGTTTGATGTAACATATTTTACATTGTTTCATGTTTGATCATTAACGTTCTAAAAAACACATAAGGTGGTTCATGCCTATCCTTTACATCTGCTTAAATGGACTATTTTTATGTGGATTTTTGCCACATGTAATTCTCTTTTGCTTGGTCTTCATGCTGATGTATTCTCTCATTCAACTGATGCAACAAAAGTCCATATTAAATTGTTATCTCTTATTGGCTCCATTGTTGAAAAATATTTTGAGTGTTTCTCTCTTCAATTTCTGCAAGGATCTCCATGTCTTCTTCATTTTCACTTTTAGCTACACTTGGAAGTGGATTGCTATCTTGTAAATTGGCATACTAAAAATTCTCATTAAAATCATTACAAACATCGTTACAATAATATTTTTTATTTCTTCTTTTCTTGGAGATATTTCTAAAAAAATCATCCTCTCTCTTATTGTACAACTGTCTTCCACTTGGTTTTCACATGCAAGTGGGTTACCAATACCAAATTGTTTCATTATCTGTGACCACTCTTTATTATTTAAGTGATATTCGTCAAATTTAACATCATGTGCCTATGATTTAGAAGGGTTACCTTCAACAATCTCACATGTTGGATCCACCATATCATTCACTGCTTCAATGGCATCTTGATTGTCATCAACAAGATCTACTACTAGATTCATTAAATCATACACTGCTACATTTGCAGTTGCACAATCATTGTCAACTTTTTGTTAAGCACATTGATATTCACGAGCATATATGTGCTCTTTCTTTATTGCATTCTTCAATAAATCATGGCTCAACTTGATGGTGATTCAGGTGACTCCCTCTTACATTAAACTCTACTTCCAACATATTCCATGCTTCCTTGGAATTTGTCATTGCTTATTCCTTGCACAAAGTATTATCATCCAATGCTCAATGGATGTGATTCTAAGCTAAGGCATCCCATGCCTCATGATAGGGGTTATCAAATCTATTCTTATTTGAAATCCCACAACTATTTACAAAGACGAAATGTTTTCATTTTAATAGACTAAGTTTCAAATTTATTACTAGAAAACTTAGGAGGTTGTAGAAGATCCACACTACACCAATCAACCTCAATTTATTCTCCATCTTCTGCTATATTTCTCAGTTCCTCACCCGCGGAACCTTTCTAAACATGAAAACAATCTCTGCCTCTTCTTTTCGATTTCTTCTTTTGATTTGTTTGAGCCATCATTTCTTAAACATGGCTACCATCTCTCGCTTAGCATTCAAATTTTTTTGTCTACTTCCCTCATGTGGTTGGTATGGTGGCTCATCTACTTAGGGCTTCGATCCTCACTATATTTTAAAGAAGACAGTTCCAGCTCTGCAAATTAACTTGTAGAATGTGACTCCAACATTGGCTCATGACGATGGCTACAATACCTTCTAAAAATCACAGCTGATCAATGGCTGTGATACCTTCTTAATATAGCAGGCGGCTTTTCAAGCTAGTTCTCATTCATGCGCAGAGCGACAAAACAATTTTTTTTCTCTTATTACTCACACAATGTGGCTTTCCAAGTTGCAACTATAGACTCTTGGTTGTGATACCATTTCTTGGAATCATGATTTTTGTTACACCATAACTCACAGTTGTTAGTAAACAGAAACATTGCCAAAGTTATTGGATCCCCAAGAGACAGTTAGGCACATGTCATGAAACACATAGATAGTGTTGGATTTTATAATGCCCAAAAATATCTCCCAATGCAGGCAAGGGGTGTTTCAAACACAAGACCTTTGGCTCTTATACAAATATGATGGACATATGTAGAGATTAAACACACACACATAAATTACAATTGTAAAACTTCTATCCATTAACAATAAATTTATTTCAAACTATGGTGGTCTTCACTTGAGTTGTCACTCTATGCTTCACCATGCTTCACTTTACTTCACTTTACTAGAAGTGATCCAATGTATTTTCTATAGAAAACATAAAATTATAATATAGACATCAGTTAAATCATCCATATGCATGCATGGAGGGAGTAAGTATCTCCATCATTAATGTGATATTATTGTTTAGACTCACATATGGACTTACATTTAAAGAAATGGTCTTTGATAAATAGGTTTTTGTTAAACTTTCAAAATATTCATGACATTTAAAAATATTTATTTTAATATTTTTAAATATAATAAATATAACATTATTGTAATTTATTTTAAAATATAATAATATAAAATAGAAATGTTTTTAAATTTAATATATATATATATATATATATATATTTATGATTTTAAAATTAAAAAATAAAACAAAAACTTTAATAAACTAATAATTTACATTATAAGTATATAATTTAAAATAACTTCTCCACAATGGGGTGGATGAGCATGGTATAGGGGATCTTCGGGGCTTTCGTCATCCCACTGAATCCTAAGATGATACAGGTGGGGATGGTGTGGCACACCTCTCCCATGCATAAACTTGTGTGGTGTTAATTCTATTTAATGACAATTTTTGCCATGGAAAATCACTGGTGAAAGTGGAGAGTTATGTAGGAAAATGTAGTAGTTGTTTTGACATTGCTTTGGTGTCTAGAACCTAATTTTTGTGCCCTTGTGTGTTGTTATGGGGATTTCACTTACCAACTTTGGTCGATGTTTGATAAATTGATAAGGTGGCATACAAATGGTGGTTCCCATGTGTTGAGCTATCCTGCGTTAAAGGATTTGGTGTTGCCACTAGGGGTGATAAATTTTCTAGATGTTGAGACTTAGGGAAAAGGCTCATGTTGCAATTTATTGTTTTTATTTATGGCACGAAAGAGAAAATTCATCTAACCATCGAAACAAAGATAAATAATTTACTTAGGGTCAGCTCATTGGTTGCAGAGGTTGGAGATTGGGACATTGGCTTTGATATTATTTGAGACAACACAAGGCACAAGCATAAGGTATAATGAATTCTAATTTTGAATGAGTTGCATTCCATGGTTAATATTCTATGTTGGTCATTTTGGTTATATTGACATTATCAACGTTTTCCTAGTGATAATATATACAATGTTGTTTGTATTCATTGTTTTGTAAATTTTCTGTTCTAGGTTGTTTTGATTTGGTTCCAATTAATTTTGTGGGGGATAATATTGAGTGGTGAGATTCAAACCTTAGTGGCTTTTAGTAGTTTCACTTAATTATGATGCCTTAATGGTCATTTTGGAGGAAAAATTCTATTAGAAGGACTACATGTTGTTTGGTGGGTAAGGAATTCCTAGTCTTACACTTCCAGTAGGCATTTTGAACTATGTCATGAGAGTCTTGAGTGATATGTGGATTTCAGTAGGGTTGGTTTACACATGAAGGGTACTAGGAGGGACACTATATCTTATTTTTATTATGACTACCTCCTGAGGTATATTTTTCACTTTTTTTGTGACACATTGAGGATGCCTCACTAACATGATTGCATGAAAAGAGGGGGCATAAGAGGTGATAGAGACCAATGTATCCATTCCCCTAGACTGCGTTCTACTCTAGGTGAGGAAGTGGCACGCGTGTCTACAGGGCCCCATAATTTTCCCAAACATGAGCTTGGTTAGGTGGATTCTGGAGAGGATATTATGAAACTCAAATTTCTTATGGTGCAACTCACTAGGGAGAGACATGAAGATATAAATGAAATTTTCTCTTTTATAAATGATATATAATGAAATTAGTGGTAAATGTAGGAGAGATTGGAAAGCATGAAAAGGGGACAATGGAACATATGAAGAAACATATCCACTATGAACGCAAAACCACACTGCCTCCTCATTCATTTCTAGAAAATATGTTTCCTATAACCCCTTTAGATACTTAATGGATTTTGGATGTACTTTCATACTACTGGAGTTTTGATGCTCATTCCCTTTCTTTTTATGTATGGTTAAATCATTTTCACATTGTATGATAAAATACCGACTCCCAAAATATGGAATTTTGGAAGTCCATACCTACTCGCCAAAAAATCTGGTAAGATATAGGGCACTAGGAATTTGGAAATCCATGGAAAAAATGTAAACATTGTGCATAATAGAAAAAATTGGCATACAAAGAAAAAGAAACTTCAATGCCACATTATACAATGCCATATTTGAGGGATGTAATTTTATTTTTTTTATCTATATGAACAAAATATTACAATAATGCATATTAATATTTACTTTGAGTATAGTTATACAATTTATATGTCCTTTTTTTTATTCTTATTAATTAAAAAAATTTGAATTACATATAACCAAAATAATAACTAAATATTTATGCTTTGTTAAAAGGTTATTAAAAATTTAATTTTGTAAATAATATTTATTATTTAATTAATCTTTTAAAAATTAGATTTTTGAAAATATATTTGGTATTTAGAGAAATTAATTACATATTAAAAAATACTTATTGTAAATTCCGCATTTAAGTTTAGATCAAGTGATCTTAATGCCATATTTGATTAAGACAATGAGACCATTATGGTATGGAATCGAACTATAGGCTTAAACGCTCTCAATGCAATGCTTATGACTTATGCTTTCTCTTCATGAAAAACACCATAAGCCAAATATAACATTCAAACAACCATGAAACTCACTTATTTTAGGGATATATAATACCAATTGTACATTTTACTTTGATGTCATAGAATTTTTGTACAATTCTTGAAGATAGGACCACTAAGTTAGGCTCTAGTAGAAGAAAGGAAAATCCAAATTTTGATTACTATATCCAAAATCCCAATGAGTTATTTCATTACATCTTATAAATTCATTCAACAACATAAATGGAAAGTCCCAAATGCGGATGACTAGGGTCCCTCAGTGGCAGGCGAGGTGTCACGTTCCTACCACAGGGTCGAGCACATAGAGGCTTCATGCAAGCTGCGACGTGGGCATTCGCATGAGCAGCGGTAAGATTTTAATAGTAGGAAGGATGGGAGTCAAGGTTTTCAGTTGGTAGTACGGGAAAATGGAGGCTGAGGTGATGGGGCTGCAAGATCCCAAGGGTGGGACGCTTGTGCATATAGTTATTATCGATGGAGGGTGGAGGTAAAAAGTTACAATAGGTTGCAAAGGTCGGGATGTTGTTCTCTGTGAGAGCACGAGCATGGTTTGTATTGTTTCAGTCCAGTGTAGCTGTTTGTTCGAGCTGAGAGGTGGAGGGGTCCCAGGTGCTATGCAGGTGGTTGCGGTCGGGGTTTGTTGGCATTACCTTCTAGAAGAGACTATGGCAAGTAGCCCACTTTAGGGTCATCAATGCATGGGGTGTGGAAAAGGAAGTGGCAGCGGAGCTACAACTAGAGGAGGAAATAACCCTAATTTGTCCCAACTAGAGAATTGGGGTGGTAGACTCGATTAGGAAGCTCGGTTCTTTGCAAAAAATGATGATGATGATGCCAATGCCATTTCAAAAATGGAGAGCTAGTTCATTTGTTGCATCTTGAGTATTAGGGTTGGGGGCGGGGGGGGGGGGGTTGAGGTGCACCCGGACTCGGTGTCTAGGATCCTCCTAGGCCATCTGATTCGCAAGAGGAGGATAATTTGGAAAGATGTCAGGGGAAAATCTACGATACCTCAACCATTGCTAGTTATATTGAAATTCTACGATCTGATAGTGTACTCCTGCTGGAAGCCGTCAAAGATGGGGAAGAAGAGGAGAACGTGACTAAGTTCAAGTAGGAAATCTCGGGAGGGGAGGACCAGGACCGAGACTGATCAGGTGCCTCAAATATTTTAGTTGTGTTAAGCTATTGTGTGAATCTAGCCCAATTATGTTTATAATGCGTAGTCTTAGTAGGTTTAGTTTGTTACAAGTTGGAGTTCTGGCTCTTTTACCTTTTTTAGGGGCCATCACACTAGACTTTCCTCCAGTTTCCCAGTATGGGCGAAGATGTTTTTGTAATTTTGGACACTCTCGGTTTGGTTTCTGACATGCTAGAATATCACTGTACATACCCATTTAAATAGTTAATAGAACGGGCCCTATACTTGCTGACAAAAAAAAAACATAAATGAAAAGGTGATGAGTTATTTTCTTTCCATGACTATATAGCTTAAACATAATCTCCCTAATTCCTAAACTCATAGTGTTAGTTATGAGTAGGTGTAGATATGAGATAAAATACCCTTTTAGAATGTACATTTTAATGGGATGATGGAGAATTCTAGAGAGTGATATGTAAGATGCTATTGAATATGGAAGAATGTTAGAGATTCATGCAATGGATGAGGAAGGGGAATAGACTCAGAAACTACTTCCTCAAGAAACATGGTACTTCTCTTTGGAAAGTAGCTATTCCATACTCTTTCTTTAAGTGTCGTAGAATTTTATTTACCAAACTATTCATATATTCATGTAAGGTTCTATAAGTCAAATGTGTTGGTGAGCTCATTGAATGTGGATGGTAGGAAGGATGCAAATTCTTGATTTCACATTTAAAAAAAGATTTTATTTATCTTCCATCTCTATCTCTTTAATATCCTCTTCAAATATACTCAATACTTTACCATGTCAGTTTATATTGAGGTTTTTAAATTTATTTCATAGTGGAAAGATATTTCACTTTCTATTAAAGAAATGAGAAAAATAATCTATTAAATTAACTTGTTTATAAATACCTATATTACAAATTTACATAAAAAAAAAGAAAACGATTATATATATATATAACTTAAATATTACATCATGTAATATTTATTTAAATGTTTTCCTAAAGGAAAACACCCAATACACCCAATTTTTTATTATTATCATTTTATGATTACTATTTTTATCATTATTCTAGATTCTACCCTACTAAAATTTTATATTCATAAGATGTGGTATCATTCTTATTCATATAAATGGTTTGACTTAATACCTTTTCAACATATTCCAAAATATTTTTGTAAATAATTGATATAAATATGATCCATTTACATTACAAAAAGCCCCAAATATATAAAAACCGTAAAATATTTTTTATATTTGAAAATTAAGAATTTACATGGTAAAAATTTAACTATATTTTTTAAATATTAAAAAATAAAAATATTTAATATTTCTTATTTTTCTATTTTAATGTTTTTTTATTTGCCTTAAATCTATAATTAAGATTTGAAAATATTATATTATATTTAATTTTATATCTATATAAATTAAATAGATGGTAAATACCTATAAATATCAATTTATGATAAGTATGAAGACATGTATCTTATAATACATCTCATATTACTCAATTAAAAAAATTTAAAAAATTATATAACTAAATTATAAATAAATGATTAATATTATTAATTATAAAAATAATTACTATATGAATTAACACATATATATATTTAAAAATATGTAACAATATTCTTAATTATATAAAGTCACTTTCAGTGTGGAAAAATTTAATTTATAAATAGATTTTATTCCAATACCATAGATATATGCTATAAATTATCAATACTACATACCTATTATAATAAGCATTAATATAAAATTTTCTTGGATTAACTATTTTCAAATAAATTAATAAAAAATAATAACTAATATAAATCTAAACCCTTGATTTAAATATATTATTTAAAATATTCTAACATATTTTATAAAAATTATATCTTTACCCTTCACCTATTAATTATAATTAAATTAAAATTTTTAAAAACATATTAAAAAATAAACAAGCCTATAGTTATGATTGTTATAATTAACACTCTTTTGGTCATCTCATTCATAATTCAAATTTCAATTGTAAATATGACACTTAATTTTGTAAAGCAAATTATATGTATAATTTATGTTTGAAACTAATATGATATTTTCGTTTAGACCCAAATTATGATTAAAATTTAAAAGGACGATGTCTTATAATTATGTTTCCGGTAGAGTCCGAAAATGCTTCCCACATTTAAGATAATTTTATTTTAATTCAATTTTGTTTCAGAATATATATATATAAAATGAGATTCCGAAAAAACCTCGAGAGCTATGCATGATTATATAATACATTGTATGTACATTATTTAAAAGAACCCCAATATTATACTATACAATATAAGTGGATATTCTAAGGATGTATAACTAGACTTTATCTATATAATGAAGATATTAGAAATTTATATTGGCTCTTAATATAGTGCATATTCTAAGGATGGATAACTAGATTTTATCTATATAATGAAGATATTAGAAATTTATATTGGCTCTTAATATATTGATACCATTTATATGTATTAAATTTTTAAGTAAAATAACTATTAAATTTTTATGTTATGTTAAGAAGTTAGAAATTTAGTTTATAAAAGAGATTTATTATTTAATAAACTATTTAAAATTTAAATTTTAGATGATAAATTTATTATTTAATTATTCATAAATAATTTTTATAGATATGATTTCTAATTCTAAGTCAAATTTTATAATTTTTACTCTTAAACAAAAATAATGACACTAAACAAAAATAAGGAAACCAACTTTCTCAATAAAATGCTTATGGCTTACGTATTTTCTGAGTGTGAAAAACTGCATAAACCAAATCCAATATTTAAATGACTATGAAACTTGTTATATTAATGATATAGAAATTAAATTGTAAATTTTCCTTTTATGTTGTACAATGGATGAAGATATCACCTCTAGGTTATCCACCACTACAAAGAAAGAAGAGGTAAATTTTGGTTAGCATATGCAATATCTTAATGAGTTGTGTTTCCCTTCTTATAAAGTCATTCAATAACATAAATGAAGATGTGATAGGATTTTATCCTTCTTTGATCTTCTAAACCCTTTAGAATGTACTTTTTAATGGGATAATGGAGAATAATTGATAGTGATATATAATATGGTATTGAATAAGAAATAATGTTAGAGATTGATGGAATTGTTGAGGAAAGGGAAGATACTGAGAAACTTACATTCTTTCTTAAGAAATATCATATTTTTATTTTAAAAGACGTTATCGTATACTCGTTATTTACATGTAGAAAAATTTTATTCACCAACTTATTCATATATTCATGTAAGGTTCTATAAGTTAAATGTGTTGGTGATATCATTGAATGCAGATGGTAGGAAGGATGCACATTGTTGATTTCACACTTAAAAAGAAAGATTTTCTTTATAGCAGATCATTACCCCTTTAAAATTCTCTTTAAATATACTCATACTTCACCATATTAATCAATATTGAGATTTTTAAAATTATTTCATGGTTGAGAAATGTTTCATTTTATATGGAGTGATAAAAATATCTTAAGATAAATATGAATATAAGCTTATCATTATTTTATTTTTTGGAGGAAATATCTGGGAAAATCCATCTGAAGGGATCACTTCCCGCTGAATTATTAGCAGAGCCTAACCCTTGAGGACCTAAACGAGAATTGACTATGTGACCTCCCATTAGCGATGTGCTTTTAGTAACAAGAAATCGACCAATTAAGATAACCCTCGGGTTTGCTATGAAAATAAGATTATATGTGAAAGTATACTTTAGTTTACGTATAATATGGATATAGAAATTTCACTTAGTACGAGAATGATATTATTTTAAAATAAACGAAAAATATAAAATGTAGAATAGATCTATCTTAATTACACATCTACCATGCCTAGAGGAATGAAATCTGTTAAGATGTAAATCTCATTTTGAATGAAAAAATTGAGCAAATGTTGCACATATAGAGATTTGATTCCTATCAACCATTACATAGATCTAAAGCTAAGATGAATTGTTATTAATAATATAATCATTAGCATAAAACAATCATTGTCCTGTCAAAAAAAGACACACACACACACACACACACACACACACACACACACACACAGATATATATATATATATATATATATATATATATATATATATATATATATATATATATATCAACATAAAGAAATCATGATCTCGTCATATACAAACATACATACATGCGTCTATACATATATAGACATTATTATAATCATGACCACAACATAGTTACTAGATAGCATAAAGTTAAGGTTAAGTGAAATTCCTTTATTCTGGCACAATATGCACAATATTGAGAACAACGATTCGCAACATAGCCAAGGCATTTGATATCTAAGATCCATTTACTTTACCTTTCTCACGACTGTCCTTCCACCGTCAAATAACCACAATGGGCTCAACCTATCCATCTGACTGTCATATTATTACCTTCCTCTATGCTACTCATGCACCAGATTCATTCAAGTCTTTCATTACCTGTTGGATTTCATTCAGCTGTTCCCGAACTCCATTGAATTCCTATTACCCAACCAATTCCTGAGACTTAGGGTATAAAATACAAGCACAAGAGAAAAAAAAAGAAGAAACTGAAAACCAATGCAATATGACACCGCAACAAAGTGGCATGATCATGCACTGGATGAAATCAAGACTAAAAATCAAACACTAACAAATAAAAAAGACCAAAAGCATAGGACTAACAAAAAACACCATAAATCATACCCATGGTTCCCAATTCTTCCAAAGGAAAGCTCAACCCAAGTCGTCTTCAATATTTACCGGAAATATCTTTCCATGCAATCCCTTGCTTCATATTTCCATAGACACATAACTGTCAGCACATAAATAAACATAACAACATACCAATTATCTTACGTTGGAATTCTAAGCACATTGACTCATAACTGAACACACACATGTAAAAATCAATAATAAACTCATATTCATCATTAATAATACATAATGCTACAAATATCGCCTACTTTCAATAAAGTACATATAAACTATCTCAACACATGTGTTAGCACAACCATCTTAAAACATAATCATTCTTCATGCAATCTTATAGATACAAACTCACATCATTCCATTAATCAAGCATTCAACAATAGATAGATGACATAATAGACAAAAAACACCGAAATACCAAATTGATTAACTAATCAAATAGTTAAGCACAAAGTAACTGACATAAGCAACTCATACCTTAATGTATCTCAAGGGAGGCTATATTGTCTACACAATCAATCTAGTTAGAACGATATAGCTTAACAACACATCAACTCAAACAAAAATATGATCATGATATCCATAACAATATCTAGCTAACATGTTCACATCATAGAATCATACACAAATTCTATTCATGTATAAAAATTGCATATGCACAGTCAACCTA
The DNA here is from genome assembly GCA_034641835.2 of Pinus albicaulis. Taxonomy (NCBI): domain Eukaryota; kingdom Viridiplantae; phylum Streptophyta; class Pinopsida; order Pinales; family Pinaceae; genus Pinus; species Pinus albicaulis. The sequence goes on along the minus strand of CM076575.1, from coordinate 66,027,879 downwards.
GATTAGTATGACACAATATATCGACTCATATGTAAATGTAGTAACACTAGCCATCTCCATAGGCAAATCCAAAGCAATACGATACATATAAAATCAAGATATTAATAACCTTAATCATCAAGTTACTAGCATATAAAAAAACAAGCTATATATCATGCTTATCAACAACATATAAGTTATCTAACATAAAACAACAATAACAATGCATACCTCCATGGGTTGTTATCATTAATGACATTCTGAAACAGGTACATATAATCATAATAATCAACTAGCATCTACAATGTATGTAACCATAACATCAATAGAATGAAATGTATACTCATAACCATAAGGCATACAACAATCCTTAACCTATATACCTACATGCCCAACATCCAAAGCTATATGAGGACATGTTATTTCCTTGACGTCCAATGTTACAAGTTCACTTTGATGGTATACATCTATTGATTTATCTTAGCCAACACATTAACATCATAACATACCAATATCATCATGATGACCTAATTTCATACAATGGCCTTATGGGCAAAACATTTGACCATAGCAATGCAAGATTGACCATATGCACTGAATTTACATGTATAACCAATCTTTAATGACCAATGCATGTCCCACATACAACATCACATAAGAAATCATACACGGAAAATACACAAGCATGACCAATATGTGACCCTAGCATCAGAAATAAATGCATGCCCAACATGTAGCAACATTTAAGCAAGCATCCACGAACAATACATAAGCAAGAAAAACACATAATCAGTCATACTCATGACAACACATGTCCCAATGACACGAACAACATTCTCATGGCGACATCACTATAATCATGACCAAAACAACATGGATGCAAAAATAATTTATATACTACAAGAATATTAAAAACATATGCAACCAACATAAATCCATGTCCAAAACACCGTCCATCCAATCCAAGGGTTGAACCATGCTCTGATACCACTCTGTAACACCCTCTTCCCACATCTATCCAAGTAACCGGCCAACTGGGGTAAACATGTGATGGGAGGCTACTAATATGAGATCCAACCTCGTAGATGACCTTATGGAAGTGGAACCAATTGAAACACCCAAAAATCACCTTACAGTACATCATTGACATCCCCAGGAGGTAACCCAACTTCCTGAGTCCTGTTCCCTTAGGGAGGACTGATTTTTAGCCCCTTTGAGGCTGAGCCATAGGAATATAAGGGTAAGGGAGCACCTCTAGACCCTAGAGTCATGGGCTAGCCTTGGGAAAGTAGTGGCCTAGGCCCAAAGAATGAATTTTCCACTTGTAGCTTCAGGATTTGTGCCACATTTTCAGCCCCTAAGCCTAGGTCACTGCCCAGAAGTTCCTTTAACTTCAAGAGAGGATAAATAACATTAAAAAAAACGTATGAAAGAAATTACATCAGCTAAAACTCATCCAAACCCACCAACCATGACAGAAATTTTGTTAAACATGTCACAAACATAGCATCTACAGGCATAAACAACATATTTAAACTTGGGGGTCTCTTTCTTATATAACAATGGTTAATAAGCATTGCTCCCTTACACCATAAGTTATTATACAATAAATTTTACCATGGATACATGGTATATTCATTTATCGACAAAAAATTACATAGAGCCATACATCGTCACTAATAAAATACATGTTCATAACCAACATAATAATAATATAAATACCATGGATACAATAGCAATAAAATTCATACATAAACTATTACATTTTCATACTGAATACTAGAGGAATGAGCTCTTCATATGTAAATGTAAAAACCAACTAGAAATGGGACTTCCATGTTCCACCCGACCATAGATTAATTTAGCCAAGTCTCACATCAGCCAATCACCCCCGTCCCATATTCCAAGTATGAATGTGGGACTTTATCAAACATATCAATCAACATCAAAACAGGGTTCCAGAGACCAAATCATCTCTAGCCCAAACCAGTGATTCCCCCTCAGGGTCTGACATCACTAAATATTATGGATTGGTCTCCATCCAAGCTGCTTGAGGGCTCCAAAGTGTTTTTTCCAACCATGGCTCCAGGACTAGTAACTCAACCCAAGTTTTTTTTGGGCTCCAAAGCATTTTACCAACCAAGGCTCTAGTACTAGTAAGTCAACCCACTTAGGGCTCGAGAGTGTTTTTCCAACCAAGGCTCCATGACTAAAAAATCAACCCAATAGTGGTTCGTCAAGCTTTAGAGAGTTTTTCCAACCAAGGCTCTAGGAACTAATAACTCAACCCAACATGTAACAGAATCATGAGAACCAACCATAAGAAAAACAATGCAAATAAACTCACAATACCATGGTTGGTCCAGGAAATGGTAAGGCTAGGGAAATCCACATCCATACACCATGCATGCCAAAACTAGCGAGGAAATGATACATGAAACTAGGTACCTACACTCATAACATGTTGTAGATGTTGATATTGATTTCGTGTTGCGATTTCCTACTTTTCCTTTTCCTTCATGATCCAAATCACCAAGTATCCACACTCTCCAAGATTTATCCAAGAAAACTCTAAGTATCCAAGAGTATGAGAGAGAGAGAGAGAGAGAGAGAGAGAGAGAGAGAGAGAGAGAGAGAGAGAGAGAGAGAGAGAATAATGAGAGAGCTCCAAAAATGCACTGGAAAAAGCTTACCAACTGATCCTCAAAATCCTTTTTATCATTGATTCCTCTAATTTCTTTATTTTCCATCATTTTCCTTCATTTTCCTCCTCACATATAACCTGTGACCTTTCACCTCTCTTTTCTCATAATTTCCATTATTTTCATAAATAAATGTGCCAAAATGTTATTTTTCCTTTCCAAAGCGTTTTCCTTTTCCTTTTCCAATTTCCTTAGCCATAATAAACCAAATAAACACCCCCCCTAGGATGGTTTTCCCAACATTCAGATTGGAATAAGTGTCCCATCACTATGGTATTATATATTTTTACATGAATTTTTTTACTGAGGCTATTACAAGATATGTGGCTGACCACCTTGATGATGTGGAAAATATCTCCTACGATGATCTCCTCCACAAGTCCAACACCACACGTGCTTGCTATTTTTACTCTTATTCTACTCCTCATACCAAAGTCCATATCCTTTTCCAGATGTATTAAACTTCTTAGGTGGTGTGAAATTCTCTTTCTTACCTATATCCTGAGGCCTTTCTCGCTTCTTTTCCCATTTTCCTTTGTTCTTTGCATTACCTTTCCAATGTAGCGTACTATCAAATGTGTGCTTTGATTTCTCATAACAATTATTTAGCTTCTGAATGGCCTCCTCCAATGATCTAGCCTCATCAAAATCAATCTTGTATTTGAATGTTATCGACAAACCACCCATGAATCTCTGAATATTGGCCTTCTCCTCCTTGAGGTAAGGCACATATCTCAACAACTCCATAAATATGCTAGTATAGTCCTCATCGATCATAAAGCCCATCTTCAGCTCGTAAAATTCCTCTTCCCTGTCATCACAATATCTCTATAATAGATAATTCTTCCAGAATAGACTCTCAACCTCACTCCAAGTCAACTCCTCCTCATGAATACCATTGAAAATTTTCACATCTTCCCACAAAATATTTTCTTTACCTTTGAGTATGAATGTAGCTATTATGGCTTTCATGTTTTCTGAGTGATCATGCAACCTAAAGAACTTCCTCATGACAAGAAACCATGCTTCTACATCCTGTTATTTCTTCATCTCTCCGTGAAATGTAGGTGGTTTTTCATTCTTAAAATAATTTATAAAATATCCCCAATCACTCCTCTTGTAAGGATGATAATTATGACGATCATAGTGCCTGTAAAAACCATAAATAGAATAGTATTTGTGTCTATCACCTCTCCTCTCTGGAGTGTCCAAAAATATTCCATGTCTGATCATGTCATCTCTATCTAACCTATGACTTCCATGAGACCTACTTTCATATGCCCCATTAGTCCCATCCTCCTCTCCATAGCTCATCTAAAGTGGCCCCTGTCACTACGAATCTGACAAACTCTAAAGGGTTACAACATTAACTTCTACTTGTTTCTGTTAGGCCTGTATGATTTTGTCATTATCTTCTTTACAACTACTTATTTCTTCCTTCAAACTTCTTAATGTGTCTGCTAAGTCAGAAGAGTGACCAATACCATGCTGCTCATCTGATTCATCGGAAGAATCTCTGTAGTATACCATATTGCTAGTCATCTATGTTCTATTTCCTGCAAGGTATCTTATGCCAGCTAAACCAAATCAAAATAAAACAATGTACCTTAGCATAATTTCGGGAGGATGTCTCATCTGCAAGATCAACCAATTAATAGAATACATTTATAGACATAATAATAACAAAATATATACAAAACAACATATAAACATCATTCTAGCGAGAGTCCAGTCATCAATGCATTACCATATAAACTACACAAACCATGACCTCATGTATGACACCAACAACAATACCACTGTACTATATATCATTTTTTGGGATTCAACTACGTTAAGTAAATCATTCATATATGACCATTTCCATGAGAGGTAGTCGTAACTGACTAATTTCTCGTGATTTTTTAATAGTCCACTGAGCACTCATTGCATCAGGCGATGCTCACAAGGGTGAAGAAGTGGGATTGAAACTAGTGAAATGAATCACATAGCTTCAATCATCACTTCCAGTGTTTGCACCCGGTAAATAGGAATTTCGTGGAGCTCACCCTGTTATGTCCCTATATTACTAGTGCAGTCCCTTATTGTGTTAGTATAGCCCCCTTATTGTTATTTTTATACCCTTGTAGCGCCCATATTGTTATTATTGTGCCCCATAAAACCAAACTATTGTTATTGTTGTACCCTTACATTATTATTTTTAGGTCAAATAGGATTATATTGTGACCCCATGGACTCTTATATATAGAAAGGAGGTTTTTACATTTGAATCATCTAATAATTTTTCATCTATGTAATGTAAACCAGGTTTCCCCCTCAAAGTGGTTGATTTCTAAGGCGTTTATCTCTATTTTCTTCTATTTTGGAGTTGGTTTCATAACATTTGGTATTAGAGCTTTGGATTCTAGGGTTTTGCTGCTTCAAACATCTCATTGTGGCATGTTCGCTATAATTTTTTTTCTACGAAGTTTCAGAAGCTAAAAAAACCCATTTTCGAATATATCCCAATGAACTTCGTGTAAAAATTTCAGATCTTGGTTCATAATATTTTTGGAGATACGATCTATGGAATTTAGGGTTTTTGTTAGGATAGAAGGTAACTCTGCAAATTGAATATGAATCTGATGGAGGGTGTACATTAATTTATACATGGAGGTGAGACTATTGGGATTCATTTCCTAATGTCTCTGAGCCTCCCTTATTTCCTAATTTACAATATTATGCAATCTTGTTGGCTTGAGGGGTCCTGACCCAGGTTCGGAGGTGAAGGTTTTCCAACAAACCCCTATACTACTACCACTTTTGGCAATGACCTACTTGTGCAGGCCAAGGTCTCACCCGAAGTAGTATGGGAGGGTGCTGGAACTAGGTTTCCACACCTAGAAGGTAGTTCAAGGTAGATCTAGGTCGCATCTTATTGGGTTCGCACAAAATGATTCTATTCACAACTCTTTTAACATTGTAATCAACATATGACCATAACAAAGCTATTAGATATTAATTAGTACATTCACATCCATGTGTGTATTACCAAATACCATCACAGAGCACTATAATCACAGCCAATATCAGATCACAGATATAGTCACGCTAATTCCAAAACACAGATACATTCACAGATAAGTAAATATCACAGATGCGCTTCAACAGTAAATGCAAACAATTCATATAACACCCCATTACTTCAACTATACTTCACATTCCTTAATATCAAAGATCCACTTACAACCCAAACATAGTCCGTGCACACATCCTAGTGGGGTCTACACACAACAAGACTGAGGATCTTCACGCACACAACTAGCAGGAGTCCTTACCCAAAACAACCCAAACAGATCTTAACAGTTCACATGTAGCATCAATCTATCGAACTACTTACCTACTAGACCCAACTATCTATCTATTTATAATATAGTATCCTTTGCTATCCTATGGTCCGTGAACCATGGTTTTTAGACCCTAGAGCTACCCTTTAACCTAGTACAACACATTAAAGGATTTGACCCACCCCAAAACCCCTACGTAGGACCGACTTTAACAAAATTGTACCAAAAACATAGGTTAGGGAACCCTGTTCCAACAAGCCCCCATCACAATATTATGACTCGTCCCGAGTCACTGTGACCGTGGATTTTCCATCTTCACCTGCAACATCATGATCGCCTCAACCAATGGGGGCAGAAATCCTTCACTTTGCACAACAGTGTTCTGAGAAATATCAACCAAATTCTGTGAAGCTGGGCCTTCTGTAGCAGCAATGATGCTCTCCAAATTCTGGTTCAGTTGCTTAACTGCGATATCGACGTCCTGAGAGAGCTTGAGGGCTTAAGGTGGTGGCTGAGGACCTTCTTTTTCTGGTGCATCTCTTCAATGTCATCTCTAAGTGTGTGGCTGGTACGTAGTCATGCTAGGCGTTGAGCGGGGATCAGAGTAGGCATAGTGGCTTCCAGTTGCTCAATTTTCTTCTTCCTTCTGGAAAAACTCTTGAGTAAGTTCGTGTAGGATAGGATCATGCTGCACCTTAGTCCACAGCTGCATAGTTGTCTCCACAGTCCTACGCCTTGAGTAATATGATATGTGATGACATTGGTTGCCTCTGTGACCAGCATGGCTCGCTGGGACCTTACCTCAGGTGGTGTTTCTAGCTGTAATTTGGCTTGCAAGGCCACAATCTGTTGTTCCATCTATGTTTTGACCGCCTGGATCTCGGTCATCGAAGCCTTTAGCACTGCAAAAAACCCCTCAATCTTGGTCTGGGGGTGGTAGAAGTCAGGATATATTCAGTGACATCTGCGCAGAGATTACTGATTAGGAATTCCAACTCCGTCTACTACACAGCAAGGAGGGTACATGCAGCTTGTGGTTGGGACACCTCGGTGGTTTTCTCCACAATCGTCTGCTCAGCTATAATGAGCTGCTGGTGCACTCAGCAGTCTTTGTTTTGGATCTATTCGAACAAGGATGCGTGGAGGACCTGTAATGGTTCATGAAACATGTAGGCTAGGTCCAATTGTACCTCTGCGTAGGCCTGGACTTGTGCTCCTAAGTCGGGTGGGCTCAGAACGAGAGCTGTGTCTGGCAGAGGGAAAAGCTGGCTTTCCGTTGTAATGATCACTTCTCTTCTTGTTGTTGAGGCCAACCTTGCCTGAATCATACTTGTTTGCAAGGTGACAGTCTTGAGCTGTAGAGCCCAAAGCTTAGCCTAGAGTGTATCAACTATGGCCTTCTACTGCTCTTCTAGAGGCAGCCATTTATATTCTGCAGCAAGGGTGACTCCGTCCGCGATCTTCTCTAGGTCCTCTTCTGTCAGAGTAACTCTGATGTCGCGTTCTGGCTATTGAGCTCGTTGCTTCTTCCGTGGTCCCTTAATAGGGTCACCAGTTTGTTTCGTATCTCGAGGGGAGTCAGCACATCCCACATCTAGACTCTCTGCTCCGAGATCCTTCAGCAAATCATTCTGCGAACCCTTCTATGATTCCCATTCCAATCCCTTCCCAGTACTCTTTCCCTTTCCTTCCTTCTGTGATTCCGGGTCCACTCCCTTCTCGGTATTCTTGCCCTATCCTTCAATCTCCTTGGTGGTGTTGGGTAGGGTGACCTTTGTGGTGCTCTTACCTGCAGTGTCCTGTGTACCTGATTTGAAGCCGAGTTTCCACTGTGGTAGCCAACTAGAAATAAGGCAGTCAATATCCTTATCAGCGACCATATACAGGAGTGATACCCATGTTGGATCCTTGCAACCCCTGATTTGTGCATTGTGCATTGTTACTTGAAACGTTGCGATGATTTTGTACTTATCATAATTTGTTGGTGACAAGCGTGGTCAGGAATGAATGGCAGCTGTGAGCCCAGTCTGAAATAGGACCCAGAAGACCTTACTATCTTCAATTTTCTTTTCATCCTTAGAATCCCATAGATTCGCATACGGTGCCCCTTCACACATACCCAGCTCTAGCTCGGGAAGGACCGAGTCTTCTTGGGCTTCCCATGTGACCAACGTGATGAGGAACATAAATCAAGAGTAACAGAAGGCCCTTCCATGATCCTGGGCTCCGCATACATTCTCGAGAAATTCAGTGCATAGGAACTGGGACCAATTGAAGCAGCCCTCCTTTTCGTAGCGGCCAGCAAACTAGATTATATATGCGGGGACCGTGGCAGACTGTCACTTGCGCATCATCTTGTAAGCTAACAACAAGGTGCCCATGCACACACTGGGGTCACTGATAGTGTTGAACATGAACCCCCAAGTGTTATATTCCACGTGATAATCCTCGCGCACCTTATCAACAATATGTTGTTCATATTTATTCCTGACACGTTCCATGGGATTCAGCCCTTTCATGGGCAGGCTAGTGATATGGTGAATGAGTGTTGCATCTATGGGAATGCGGTCCTGAATCCATAAGTAACCGTCATGGACTAGAGTGAGAAGCTGCCACACAAGCCCGTTAGTGATACTGTAGTGGCCAAAATGAGGCATTCTCAGTAAGTTTAATAATCCAGACCTAGCCAATCCACTTTCCCATGGCATAGGGACTACCTTTAGTACATAATCCTCCAATATCCTCTCTAGATAAAATTCCAGTGCTAGCTCGGGGAAGGCCTCCAGGTTTTCTAGGTCATGGTCATCGAACTTGACTATGTGCAGCTTTCCAAAGGAGTCTCCAATGATGGGGACGTCGCCCGGAATCAGGGGAATATGAAGACATGCACAAATCCCATCAAGATTCTTGGGCATGCACACCAAGGGCCTGCGAGACCGCACATAGGGTGGCATCCAGCTTATTGGTTCAGCGATCCGGGCCTCTTCCTGAACAGACAAAGGTCTCTTTAATGGGTTGGGTGAATTCACCTGTGGCACTGTTCGTGGGGATTTCAGATTCTGAGGGGAAGTACACACCTTCACCCCAGCCCACTTCGTAGGTTTCCCCGGTCCTTGCTCCTGGCCTTTTCCCTTCCCCTTCTGCTTTCCCTTGCTTGGTGTGGACATAAACTCCTCAACTTCAAGGGTGAATTCTAGCACTTCCTCAGATTCTTCCTTTGTCAAGGCCACAATCTAGGAAGATTCAACAGGAATAGTCGCAGTCATTCATGCATGAAAAATGGACTAAGGGTGGCTACTATCAGAGGGGGAAGCACGCTCAGACATGAACAAAGCATAATAGTCACAGACTCTCGCAAAGCACAAACTTTCAAGATACACGGAACCCTCTTCTAAGCTATCCTTCTGCTTTTATAGCCTTGGATATCAATCGATGTTTGGGTGAGGCTTATCCAAAACTTACTATCAAGTAAATGGTAAAAATCTTCAGAAATCACCCCATTAATTGTCAGTCGCTCGCTCCTTTCAACGGTAAAATTTGATTTTTACACAGTTTTATTGTTCCAATGGCTAGTTTTCATAGCTGTAGATTAACCCTGCACTTCCAGCACACCTCCTGCACTCCCAACACAACCCTACACTCCCAGTGCACCTCCTGTGTTCTAAACACAACCTTGCACTCCCAACGCACCTCTCTAGGCCTCCAGACCTACAATCGATCCCTGTGCATACTAGGGTCCGGCCAACGTTTTACCTTCTACCTGTGCGTATTTTGTCCCATACAGCTACTATGACCATATATTCATTTGATCTGGTATGGTTTGAGTCAGCTTCCATTGACATATCTTGGTACCATATCACCGCCCAGGGTGGCTAACCAGACTACTCCTTCGTCCGTAACGGGGTGCTTTTCACATGGTGGATCCTAAATTCTTCATTCAAGACCTGTATTTTTTCATTAACAAAATGCTTCTATCGCTCATTAATATCTTCGGACAGCCAAACTTGGTCAGAATATGTTCAAAAATGAAGCACACATCGGTATCTGCAGTGCAGTCCTTCACAACTTGTGCTTCGGCCCATCCAGTGACATAATCAGTCGCAGTGATGATGTATCACACACCTGTCTTCTTTCTTGGTGGGTGGATGGGACCAACGAAGTCGATGGCCCATTTTTCAAATGCTTGTAGGGCCATTTCTAGTTGCAGGGGCATTTCGTCTCTGTGTAATGGCCTTCCTGTCCTTTGGCACATATTGCAGGCTTTGCAATAGTCGTGAGAGTCACTATGCAGTGTGGGCCACCATAGCCCAACTATCAAGATCTTTTGCATTGTGCTTTTCCTGCGTACTGACCTCCATGGGCTTCAGATAAGATGGCATGCCTTTCGTGCTCCAACACGTATCTTTGAAACACCTCATCAGCTTCCAGCTTATATAGATGGCCTGCTATGATGGTAAAATCCGCAACTCGGGTTACCAACTCCTTCTTCTGTTGTAATGTATATTCCGCAGGTGCCATCCTCGTAGTTAAGAAGTGAATGACGTCGGCGAAGTGTGTATCAACCACCTTAATCACGAACAATTGCGCATTGGGCAATCCTTCTTCTAGGTTAGTTGGTTCCTCACCACTCTTGATTCGGGCTAAGTGGTTTGACCCATCATTCAACTTCCCTGGCTTCACGATGATCTCAAAGTCATATTCTTGAAATAGCAGTAACCATCGGTAGATTTCCCCTCCCAACACAGGATTCTTCCCTAGGTACTTCAAAGCTGAGTGATTTGTAAACATCTTCAAGTGCCCTCATAAAATATAATTTCAGTATTTTTGTAGGGCATATACCATGGCCAACCCCTCACGTTCAGTAGTGGAGTAATTGCGCTTCGCCCAAAAAATTTTCCTACTAGCAAATGAGACTGGATGGTCAATGCCTTCGTCTCCAGGTTGCGTAAGGATAGCTCCTAAGGCGATCCCTAATGCATCTACGTGAACATGGAAAACCTTTTCCAAGTTAGGAAATATGAGGACAGGCACAGATACCATCTTTTCCATGAGTAGTTCGAAGCTCTTCTGACACTGTTCGCCCCAAAAAAATGAAATGTCATTCTTTAGAAACTTTTCCATAGGTGTTGTGATCAGTGCGTACCCTTGAATGAACTTCCTATAGTAGCCTATATGTCCAAGGATAGAGCGCAGTTGTTTCTCACTTGTAGGTACTTCCAGGTTGATGACAATTGCTATTTTGGTGGGGTCAACCATCAATCCTTATCGACAGACTATGTGATAGAGAAAGATCCTGAAGGGTATGCAAAATATGTAGTTCTTGATATTCAAGGAAATATGGTGCTTTCTACAGGCATCCAACATCATGTGCATGTTTGAGACGTGCTTCTTTACCAACCCAAACATGGTATAGTCATCAAAATATACCTCCAAAAACTTGTTGATGAATTCCTTGAATACTGCGACCATTACCCACGAAAAGATCGCAGGGGAACTCTTGAGCCCAAATGGCATGAAAGTATACTGAAAAGATCCCCATTCAGTGGTGAACGTAGTTTTTCTGCAATCTTCAGGTGCGATCCTGATCTGATGGTAGCCCAAGAACCCGTCCGTGAATGAGTATGATTCCTGCCCTCCCACGCTATCAAGGATTTCATCTGAGAATGGTGTAGGAAAGGGATCACGTATGCAAACATCATTTAATTTTCATAGGTCAAAACTGATCTATATCTCTCCCTTATTCTTTTTCTCCTGAGCCAACATAGGACTTACCTAATTTGACTGTCCAATTGGTTCGATGATACATGCGGCAAGCATTTTGTCAATTACTTCCTTGACTTTTTGTTTATACTTGGGGTTTAACCTATAAGGGCGCTGCTTCACATAGCATGCATTTGGTTTTAAAGTGATGCACAAGACCCCTAGATCCCTTATAATCCCTTTGAGTTCCAAGAATTTTGTAGGAAACAGGTCCTGGTACTCCGTGAGGAGTTTTGGAACTTTACCCAGAGTATCATCATCCAAGTAGTCCTCAATTTATGCTAGCTTAGGTTTCTCCTCCATCCCAATGTTGACCTCTCATAGCTTTAGAGGATTAGTGACATCGATGGTCTACAGTGGGGCCCAACAACAACGTGTTCTCCTTCCGACTCTAGGATAGAGATATCTCGTGGGTCTTCATCGTATTCCTCCATTGATAGATTGCAACAGTTGGCAATATCTTGCATCTGTGTCTCCCATGTTGGTGCCCCATGTGTTGCACAAGGGTGTGAATCATCAAATACTAAGGCATCTATATCCTGCAAAGCTTCGTTAAGTGCCTTCGTTCCACCTATCAAACCAAATGTTCCTACAAACTCATCCTTCAGGGTTTACTAGTGGCGGGTGCACTAGTGTAATTCTACATCTAAATACCATGCCATCCGGGATTGGCCCCAAGGCGTGAACGAACAGGTGGACCCATTCCTCCGTAGTTCTTTTGCACCATTTCTCCATTCATGCGGACAAGTGCTCATGTGGGTACCCTAGGCCAAGGAAAGTCTTTACACGTAGGTGAACCGAGGGTTCAAACTGTAGAACCATCATTTTGTCCCACCACCTTGCAGGGGTTGCCCACATGGCTAGATCAAGGGCCCAAAACCTTATCTCCCATGGGACTTCAGCTTCAAATGTTTGCAAAAACTCCATAATACTACCAGAACCATCAAAGTAGGGCAGTTCTCTTACCTCTGAGGAGATACAATGGAAGTCCTTTGTGATTCTAAGACATCGCACCGCTTATACATCTTGTAACCGATTCTTCCAATTTTCGATCTCCCCGTTGGAGTCAAAGAATCATTCGTTGTCATTTTCCTAGAAAATCACACCATCAACTGTAGGATTGATCCAATCTGCGTCTTGAGTGGTTAATTTTTATATGTGATCCACATCCTCTTCTTCGTGCACTGGTTCAATATACCGCTCTCCTTTGACAGGGTACAGTGGGACTATCACCCTCGTGCCCTCATTCTCAAACACCATGCTCCTTTTCTTTAGGTTGATAATTCCCCCCATTTCTAGGACCCAATCCAATCCTAGGAGCACGGGATAGGGGTCCGCATGTTCCAAAATCTGAGTTACCTCAAAGTCGGCGCAGACATTTAACTCCTGCGATATCTACCATAATCTTTGAAAGCCTCCCCAATGGTACGATCTTTTGTTGGTTGTCCATATGCAGCTGGATAGTAGACCATTCCAACTTAGGCTCTCCCATCTGCTGCAAAGTTTGCTTGGGAGGTACATTCTCATGTGATCCCAGGTCGAAAATAAACTTATCCATTTCATAGTCGCTAATCTACGCTGTTAGCCACATTTCCCGACCAGTGCGTTTCTTATGCTTGTAAATTTTATGCACATCCTTAACCTCCGAGGGCAGATTAGTTCTCTCTGCACAACTATCTATTAGTGCTTGCAAATTTTCTACTACCTTCTGGTTGCATAGTAGCTTCATACATTCCTGTAGAAATGGTTTAACTTCATCATCTGTTCTTAGGTTTGCTAGATCTTTTGAAGTAGACACCTCATCCTTAGTAAAGTCTTTGCGAGTTGCGACAAAGTTTTCCTTTTCCTTCTGTAGGTCCAAGATTTCCTGCTTGACAGCTGCTTTCTAGATAAGAGGTGCAGCCTCGGATTTCTCTTCAGCCCCTCAAGTAGCAATGCCACTGCATGTTATGACATTAATACTTGGTCCTTCATCACACAGCTCCGCCTTAACCCTCTGCAAATTCTGTGTAGATTTTTGTTATTTTTCCTACATTTTTGCTATCACGACTGGATAGTCTTCGATCATGTGATCCAATTGGATACAATATCGGCAGGATTTTCGTGCAGGGTTCGGACAGTCCCTTGAAAAGTTCCCTATTTATAAACACTTGTAATAGATCAATTGTCCTCTTCCCCAACCTGCACCGCCACCCCTTCCCCCTCCCCTGCCCCTTGCTGGGGAGCCTCCTCTGCTTGAGGAAGATAGTGGTGAAGAAGGGTTAGCCTATACCCTGTATAGGTTTCCTTAATCTATCATCAAGTCATAGGTCCTGACAGTTATGCTCATAATGTACCACAAAGGAGCAGAATCGACACCATTTTTGCCTCAAATCTGGAATATAAGCACCAAGATGAGGACAGTGGTTAGTATCGTGTAGCTTGATAACATGACAATCATCGCACCATAACGTCGGACCACTTGGCCCCGTAGCCTCCTTAGGGCACAATGGGACACGTCCCCCAGCCTGCATGTAATCTATCAGCAAAGGACACTGATCCTTGGTATGGTCGGACACCTTGCATCTTATGCACCATATGTTTGGGCTAGCCTCTTTCCCTTGTTTTTTTCGCAGGTTTTGTATTTCAAGGTGCATTGCCTCCAGCTGTCCCTGGATCTACTGCACTCCAAACAGGGCATCGTCTCTTGGCGCAACCTCTAGTTTCATAGCAATATCCAAGGTTTTCTCTTGCATCTCAATCGCTTGCTAACCCATATGTCTGCACAGGTGAGGTAGCAGCATAGAAATAAACCATTCCTTGTGTTGTCTATCATCATACTGAAATTTTCCATATTTTATAACCTTCTTTAACCACTGATCAGCTTCCCATACAGAATCAATGGGTCCTTGTCTAAAGTCTTTTAGGTCAGTTACTTGTTTCGAGTAGGACTTGGGTTTTCGGAATTGATGTTTTAAAGTTGTCTTAATCTCCTGAATAGATGGATCCACATGTTGTCCTATGTATCCCATATGGCAGTCCAAGGCCCTTCCTTCAAAGGCGAGGGATAACTGTGCTCTCTTTACATAATCAGTATCCACATTCTCTGCAGTCCATACTGATTCTTCTACAAACCAAAATTAGTCCATATCTTCATCTCCTACAACCTTGAAGGTGGTGTAGCTGGAGGACTATTTCTTTCGTGCACAGCCAATTCTTTTAATGGATTGTAGATAGGTCTATCTCTTTGTTGATTAGTTTTGTAGTACTTACCATTTTGTGTTATACTTTATCTCAAATTAGGTGTCATTCACTCGGTGTGGCTCCACAAAATTCCCTTTTCACACAGTAATATTTTGATTAAAAATGGCAGTGTTTTCAAGAAATTACCCCATAAACCTTTGAAGAACCTTTGCTCTGCTTCAAAATAGGATATGAACTGATCAGCTATGAATTCTTCCACAAATCCTCCCAGTATTCTATCCACCCAGTGATCTACCGTATAGGTGATGGTATTGTAAGTCCTCTCTAACTGCTGAATCAATTCTAGTGTCCACTACGTAACCTGATCATCATTCCAACACGTCTGGAATTCCATGAGCCTTGCCAACCACTCCTGAAGCTCGTGCACAAAGGTTACAAAGAAAATTTCATAGACTTTGGTGAAGATCTACTTTTTCTTCCACTTCTCAGCTTTTAGCTTTGTGCTGTGATTCTCCTTTACATCAAATTCCTAAATCTGTCTTTCAAACCACTCTTTAATTTCCACCCTCTTAGGTCTCCAATGACCTCGTGGCATCACCCGATCTCTCTCTCAAAATGCTCCTGGTCCCAATAACGGAACCATTTGTTAGCTTGAGGGGTCCTAACCCAAGTTCAGAGGTGAAGGTTTGCCAAAAAACCCCTATACTACTGGCCCTTTCAGCAAAGACCTGCTTGCGCAGGCCAAGGTCTCACCCTAAGTAGTACGGGAGGGTGCTGGAACCAGGATTCCGCACCCAGAGAGAGAGAAGGTAGTTCAAGGCAGATCTAGGTCACAACGTATTGGGTTTGCATAGAATAAGTCTATTCGCAGCTCTTTTAATACAGTAATCAGCATATGACCATAACAAAGCTATTAGATCTTAATCATTACATTCGCATCCACATGTGTATTACCAAATATCATCATAGAGTACTATAATCACAGCCAATATCAGATCACAGATATACCCATGCTAACTCCAAAACACAGAGACATTCATAGCTAAGTAAATATCACAGATGCACTTCAATAGTAAACACAACCAATTCAGATAACACACAGATACTTCAACTATACTTCACATTCGTTAATATCAAATATCCACTTACAGCCAAAACACAGCTCGTGCACACAGCAGGACTGAGGATCTCTGCACACACAGCCAGCAGGAGTCCTTACCCAAAAAAACCCAAACATATCTTAACATTTCACACATAGCATCAATCTATCGACTTACTTACCTACTAGACCCAACTATCTATATATTTATAATATCATAGACTTCGCTATCCTATGGTCCACAAACCATGGTTTGCGGACCCTAGAGCTACCCTTTAATCCATTACAACACATTAGAGGCTTTGACCCACCCCAAAACCCCTATGCAGGACTGACTTTAACAAAATTGTACCAAAAATGAAGGTTAGGGAACCCCATTCTAACAAATCTCACCCGATCCCTTAGGATTACATGTCAACATTCCCCCCCCCCTTAACATGAAGGAATGTTAGTGAGTCCAAGTATCATTCTGTATTTTTTAAACTTTTCTCTTCCAAGCGCTTTAGTGAAGAAATATGCAGTCTTCTCATTTGTGAAAAATGACATAGATGGATAGTTTTGGCCTCAACATGATGTCGAAACAGATGGTATTTTTTATTGATGTGCTTTTTTCGATCATGGAAATTTGAGTTCTTTTCCAACTTTATTGCAGAAGTGTTGTCGATCATGAGTGGAGTTTAATGAATTTGTTTCATCTACAAATCTTCTAGGATTTTCCTGAGCCACAAAATTTCCTTTTTTTCTTCAGCTATTGCCACATATTCTGCCTCAGTTGTGGAATCTCCTCGAACTAACTGTTTGCGTGATCTCCATGAGACAAATCTTGATCCAAGACTCATGGTATACCCCAGTTTCTTTTTCCCCGTCAAAGTCTGAATCATAGTATCTGATCAAGCTCAGGTCACCCTCTTATGTATATTTAATTCCAAAGTCTTGATTTCCCTTCAAGTACTTTAGAACTCTTTTGTAGTAGACCAATTTCCTTCACAATTTTTTTGCATAAACTTGGAGAGGATTCCAACAACAAATGAGATGTTTGGTCTCGTAGTAGTGAGGTAGATAAGACTTTCTACAAGCTATCTATACTACATTGCATCCTTGAATTCATTCCCTTGAATGGATGTGAGCTTCAAGTTATGTTCCATTGGAGTGGTCAAAGGATTGCATTCATCCATGCCAAACTTGTTCAAAAGATCTCCAATGTACTTATTTTGAGAAAGGAATATAAATTTAGGATGTTGAGTTACTTCAATACCTAGATAGTAGTGAACATAACCCAAATCAATCATTTCAAAACCTTTCTTCAATAGTTTCTTTATGGATGCAATATAAGTCTCATTATTCCTTGTCATCAAAAGATCATCTACATGCACCACAAGATATACAACTGTTTTCCAAACTTTCTTAGCAAACAGAGTTGCATCATCAAGATAAAAATGTTTGAAGTTAAGTTTAAGAAGATTCTCATTTAATCTCTCATACCAGGCCCACAGTTCTTTCTTGAGGCCATACAAGGATTTTATAAGCTGGCATACTTTGTGTTCTTGGCCCTTCACAAAAAATCCTTCTAGTTGGGACATAAAAACCTTATCCTTTAGATCTCCATTCAAAAAGGTGTTTTTTACATCCATTTGATGGAATTTCCATCCCTTCTAAGCTGCTAGGGAAAAGAGTGTCCGGATGGTGGCCTATTTTTATGTGGGGAAAAATGTTTCCTTATAATCGACCCCTTATTTTTGTGCAAAACCTTTTTCCACAAGCCTGGCTTTGTGCTTGTAAAGTGAGCCGTTCGCTTTGTACTTGTTCTTTTAGACCCACTTGCAACCAATTGGTTTGGTTCCCAAAGGAGGATCAAGCACCTTCCAAGTTCCATTCTTTATCAAGGCATCATACTCCTTTTGCATCTCTTCACTCCATTCATCATGATAAGAGGCTTATTTGAAGGACGTTGGTTCAAGATATGTAGACAAATTGAGTTCATAGTTATAAGAAATGTCCATATCAATAGGTGAATCAGAATTATCTATGTCACCTCCATTTGTTCTGGTGGAAATTCTTGTTCCTGTCTTTCCAACCTCATTGGGACGAACATTTTCTAGTGTCTTTGTGAGCCATTTTGGGGGACCTTTCTAAGATGGCTTGGGCTTCTCATTTGACTCAATTGGAATTGAATCAGGATTCAATCTCCCAATTATGTCAATCACATTGTTCAAGGTGTCATTCGTGGTTGGTTATTCATGTGAGGGAGAGAGTGATTGTGAAGATGATTCCATATATTTATTCAGTATAAGAATACCCCCTTCAAGATGTGGAATATGATTATCAAATTATTGAAATGACTTTGCATGTGTGAATCTATCCAAGTGATCAAGTTTTGCTTAACAACATTGTCAATATTGGAAGATTCAAGGAGTATGACATCTCTGGCTACTACAAACTTCTTATTGACTTCATCATAGAGAAGATATCCTTTGGAGGCATTGCAATACCCCAAGAAGATACATTTTCGACTTATAGCACCAATTTTATTGATTTTTACCTTAGGTATCAAAGCATAACAGGTGGAACCAAAGACCCTCAAATGATTTACCGAAGGAGTGTGGCCATTCCACATTTCATAAGGACGTTTTTTTCAGATTGAATTTGAAGGAAACCTATTCTTTATGTACACATCACATAGAACTGTACCAACCCAAAACATCAATTTTACATTTTTAAAAAACAACATGGAGTGAACCATATTTAAAATTGTCCTGTTCACTCTTTCAGCTACGCCGTTCTGTTGGGGATTATAGGGCACAATTGTTTTATGTTTGATGCCATGTTGGCAAAGATATTTTTCAAATTTGTTTGAAGTGTATTCTTTTTCTTTATCAATGCACAAAGACCCAATATCAGTTTGTGCATCATTTTGAATCAATGCATTAAAATTCTTGAATGTTTGAGAAGCATCATATTTTTTCTTAAATAAGTAAACCCAACACATTCTGGTGCAATCATCAATATATGTCATAATATATTTATTTCCATTTGTAGAGGCAACATTCATGGGGCCACATAAATCTGAATGAATAAGCTCAAATTTTCTATGTGCTCTGGAATGTGAATCATTAAAAAATTGTTTGATATGCTTTCTTAGAATACAAGCATCAAATTACTTAAGTTTCCTAGGACTTGTAGGCAATCTAGTAACACCATTTTTCTTCAACAATAAAAGGTTGTCATAGCTTAAGTGTCCAAATCTAGCATGACATAAAATACTTAATGGGAATGTACTTTCATCATGACGAGAACTAAATGCAAATTTTTGTGCATGAGGAGAGGAACCTTGCAGCTTTAGGAGTCTTCCATTTTCTATTCTCTCCATGTAAAGTGAGAGATCTTATGCTTTTCTGACCTGACCCTTTCCATCAAATATGTGAATGGAGTGTCCTTGTTGGCGGATGTGGACCAAGGAAAAAAAGTTTCTCATCAACTTAGGGAGGTATAGAACCTCATGTAGAAGATGATCTAGAAGACTAGACAACTTAAGCCTGGTTGTGGCAAGCCCTGATGTATTGATTTTGGATTTATCTACGAATTATATTGATCCATCAACTTTTTCAGTAAATTATTCAAAAAAATATTTTCTAAAATTCATGTGACATGTTGCTCCTGAATCTAGCAATCAATCATTTCTCTAAGAAGTAAATGAAACATCAAACGAGTATTCAGTTACTCCATTTTAAAAATGTGCTACAACATAATGAGTGGATTCAGGTGCTTTATCTTTGTCTCTGTCATGAGTTTTACCTTTTTCTTCTTTTCTTTGCTGCTCAATTTTATCCCAAGTTAACTTACATGTAGATGCATCATGCCAATATTTATTGTAGCATATGCAATGAAGATCAGATTTTCTAGTTTGACTTTGTCTGCCCCCCTTCCTATGAATTCATTCTTCCTCTTCCTCTTCGGCCACCTCTTCCTCTGGAAGAATCTTGATTATGAATCTTCTCTCTATGTGAAAAACATACATCCTCTTCAGAAGATAGAGGGGTTGTCATCTTTCTGAAACCCTTCTCTCTTTCTGCAAAATTTTTCTCAAGGGAATCAAAAGTGATTTTCACGAGGTTTCGACTTTCTTGCAATGACTCAAGGTAATGTGAGTAAGCGGGATACAATTCCTTAACATAAGCTATGAGAGGTATGTCAACTTATACACCAATATTCTTAATGTCATGCATGATAGATATTACTTCTGATGCTAAAGCAAGAGGGCATCATTTTTCAATTTAAGACTAAATAGCTTAATCGTTAATTGAACAATTTCAAGTTCTGAATGTGAATCATAGAGTTATTTTAATTTTCTCAAGGCTTCATAGGAATTTGAAAATGGTGTAATATGGCGACTCTAATCTTCATTTACAAAAGTTGCAATCAAGGAATAGGCCTTGCAATTCGTTTTTTTCCAAATTGTGATCTCCTTGTCTGAGGTGGGCTTTGTTAGTGGATTTTCTACTTCTCCTTCACATATTCCTCTCCACAACCCATTAAAAATGAGTGCATGCTTGATTTTCCGAGACCATTCAGGATATTTCTCCTTGAAGGAGAGAAAAGATCCCACAATTGATATCAGAGAATTCATTCTTTTAAAAAATCACTTTGCTGCCACTATAAAAAAATATTCAATTCTCGTGCTAAGAGAAATTAAATTCTGCACTTCAATTTATTTATTTTTTGTAAAAAAAAAAAATTGGTAAAAACAAATGCAGAGGGCTTATTTGTGGGAGGGATTATCTAAGGGAGGACTTATTTGTGGGAGGGATTATCTGAGGGAAGACTTATTTGTGGGAGGGATTATCTAAGGGAGGACTTATTTGTGGGAGGGATTATCTGAGGGAGGGCGAGAGTGGGGGAGGTATTATTTGAGGGAGGGAGAAACTGGGGGATCAAAAGTATGAGAGCGTAGAGGGCCACGGGAGGTAGAGAGTCACAAGAGAGCGGAGGGCCACGAGAGGTACCAAAGTAGTGGAAGCTAGCCGAGGTCGAGGGCCAACAGTGGGGAATGGAATGAGCAGAAGTGGGATGGCAGCGATGGTGGTGTAGGGGTTGAACTGCAAGTCGAGGAGCCATGAAGAGCTAAGGGTGCAGCGGATGGAGTGAGGCCAAAGGGTGATGGCTCTTTCTGTGGGAACATCGTCTGTGGGAGGCCTGATGTAGGAGTTCGATGATGGAGGAGATCAGTGGTGTAGCTGGAGGGTTGAAGATGGATAGAGTGAGGCAGCTGGGATAGAGAGGCTGTGTGGGCGATGGAGCAACAACACATAGCAAGGAGGCTGAGGGGGCCATGTAGCAATGGCAAGGAGGTTGCACTGGGAGCAAAAAAGCAACATCACTCAATAAGGAGGTCGAAGGGGGAACACAACATGCAACAAGGAGGCCGCGTTGCAGTGGGGAGTTACGTATCTACAAAATTCAATGAGGGATAATGGGTAGCATACTTTATGACATAGAAGGAGTGGTTCTGCTAGGTTCTGGCAGAGAGGCAGGTCTGCCACAAGGGAGTTACAAGGGAAAAGACGCCAAAAATATAGTTGGCTTTGATACAATGTCAAGCGAAGAGGTAACTCTGCAAATTGAATATGAATTTGATGGAGGGTGTGCTTGAATTTATACATAGAGGTGATACTATTTGGATTCATTTCCCAATGTCTCTTAGCCTCCCTTATTTCCTAATCTACAATGTTATACAATCTCACCCAATCTCTTAGGATTAGGTGTCAACAGTTTTTGGAGGTGACCTTGGGAAAATCATTATAACTCGCTCTCCAAGCATAGGATTGCAATTATGTAAAAGGTGGCCAAAATTAAATGGAATTTAGTTTCCTGTGTATCAATTTTCGAGCTGAAGGAGGAAAAAATGACATGTGTCACACCGTACAAGTTCGCTCTTCTGAACCAGACCATAATTAGGTCATTGAGGGAGATTGGGAATAAATTTTCCTTGAAGAATCCAGATTAGGTTAGACCTGTGGCATTGGAAAGAGGATTTAGAGGGCTAATAAAGAGCTAAAGATAAAATCTTGTGGATCCAAAATTACAAAGATACATCAGTTTTAATATATAGCTCCTCAAAAGAAATAAAAAGGTGTGTATTTTTTTTCAAATTGCATAAGTTTTGTTTGAAAAATCAGTTTGAAGTAATTCCAAGGGCATATTGAAGCACATATATCATTATTGACTTATATAATGCCTCCAAAAAATATCTACTACTACGCATGAAGAGGAAGAATTGAAATATGATATATCAAAATTACGGGACCAAGTGCAACAAATTCTGATCTTACAAAGAGAATTCAAAGATGACATAGAAGTTTTAAAAGACAAAATAAAGGCTAGTTTGGATGGTTTGAAGGATCAAATGAAAGCTAGTATGGATGATAAAGTAGTGGAAGATCACAACGAGCATTAAAAACATGTTCTCCAACTCTTAAAGTATAACCTAACTTTAGTGCAGAATCGAATGAAACAACAAGAAGATCAACATCGTAGAGAAAGAAGTTCTGAAGTAGTCACAAACACAATAAATCGACAACTACGAAATAGATCAATTCCAGAGTATCTCAGCAAGTAGAAGAACTTACCCCTTGAAGATTCGAAATGGGAAGAAAATTTTATACAAAAGCATCAAGAAATAATCAAGCGTTGAGGACAACACTTGTTTGAAGGAGAGGGGCATGTTAGGTCCTTATATTACTATTGTAGTCCCTTATTGTGCTATTACAACCCCCTTATTGTTATTGTTATACCCCTGTAGCCCCCATATTGTTATTACTGAGCCCCATAAAACCCCACTATTGTTATTAGTGTGCGGTTACATTATTATTGTTAGGTCAGCTAGGATTATATTCTGACCCCAGGGACTCCTATATATAGAAAGGAGGCTTTTTCATTTGAATCATCCAAAAAAATTTCATTTATGTAATGTAAAGGAGTCTTCCCCCTCCAATTTGTTGATTTCTAAGGTGTTGATCTCTCTTATCTTCTATTTTTGGAGTGGGTTTCATAACACACCCATCCAAGATCACCTCTGGCTCAAGCATGCTTAACTGTGGAGTTTTCCCCACAGTCAAGCCCACTTAGCTTGCTACTACATTTAGTAGCAAGCTAAGTGGGCTTTATTGTGGGGAAAAATCCACAGTTAAGGGTGCTTGAGCTAGAGGTGATTTGGGATGGGTGATCTCCTGGGAAGACATAATACAAGAACTAGAGAGACTGTTAGATGAAGAAAAATATAACTAATTCAATGAGCGAATGAAATCAAGGAAGGCCTAATTTCAAAATGATTTTGAAAAGCTTAATTTACAGCATCAAGCCAAAATCTCTGAGAAACAGGCACAACTGGAAGTAGCAATGACCAGGTTACAAATTCAACCATAATTACAGAAACTCATAAAAGAAGCATTGAATATAAATGCTAAGTTAAAGCAACAACAATAAGTATTTTTCCAACCAGCTTTTATTATTGACTCTTATTGTGAATCAAATGAAATACTGATCCAACAAGTAGCTATCCAGAAACTTGAATGTGAGAACCTCAAGAAGAAAATCAACGAACACATTCAATGGCAAGCATTAGACAAAGGAAAGGAAGCTAATATACCCAAAGTAGATAAGTTTCATAAGGAGATCTTATTCAAAGATTGGAAAGCACAAATATAGTAGGCAGAGAAAGGATTAGCGAAAACCTCAAGATTATCAAAGGAAATCACTGAATCTGTATGTGAACAGCTGGTGAGAGAAAAAATTATCAAAGAGTACACATCTGAAGTGTTCTGAGAAGTCAAACAGCTAGAAAAATGGTGGAAGAAAAAGGAAGAAACGAAGGATGAAATAATTAAAAAGGTAAATAAGTTTGATCAAGAAAACTATAGGAATTTTCTGATCAAACCTTATCATCAGTACCATATCCTACAGTCTTTAATAGATTCAACAAAAATATCTCAGCCAGTACTCTCAAACGCAGTATTCAAGGGACATGTCAGATCGAAGATTTCACAGCCAGCTCAGCTCAAGCCTATGCTAGATATTTTTCAACTTCGTGGCCAAATCCTAAAGAAAGGGAAAATTTCATAAATCATATTGTTACTTTATTTTCCTAGATTTTAGTTTAAGTTAGTCTTACGAGGATGGTGGTTTGAAACCTCCTCTATATTTTTGTAATAATTTTTGGACACCTAATCCTCTATGCGTAGTTGTGGAAGGCAAACAGTCACAAAGGAGTCCAAGTGACCTTGGAAGATGAATCCAAAAGTCACATTAATGTAATATAAATGTACATCTATGAGTAATATAAATGCAACAAATTCCTATCTTTCCTATGTGTGTGTTTACTTTTCTCGCCCACCATGTTTGTGTTTAACATGGTATCAGAGAGGGAGATCGTTGGCCCTACTCCAATTTGAGCCACTTGTTATTTTGTGGCCATTATAGACCTATGCTAATTATTCACTCGGAATCTTCTACATGATTGCTTGTCTCACTGTATCTCCTCTGTGGACTCAGTCCCTTAAACACCTCTCTGTCCACTATCAGCCAGTGATTCTAGTTTTTCCAATCACTGCTCCATACCTTAGGGATCCTCCATACCAAAACGCTTCCATATATTCACAGAGCATATATTCACTGCGCCATACTCAATGCTCCATACCACTGGCAATACAATGCACTGTTTGTGCGGTGAATGACGGTCAAGGCTTGACAGGCCTATGTATGGTGGTATATTAGTCATGTTTATTTGAATGATATGATTTTGAATTGAATTCTTGGTGTTTTCATGTATCTGAACTATGAATTTGAAGTACGCTACATTGAATGGTGAATGTAATGCACTGGTTTTATGGTATATGAGTTAAAAATTGTATTGAATGAAAAAGCCCGTGTCTGTGTATACTAAGGGAGAAACCATATTATTGGCGTGATTGAATATTTTGTGGTTCATATTTCCTGGTTCATGGTTCATATTTTCATTATTGGTGTGATTATATCGGAGTGACTATTGGTGTAAAATAGCTCTTTGAAGAAGAGAGAAATAATTTGCCTTAAAGGGTTATTGCACAGTGGTTTTTGCTGCACATTTACAAAATATTTTATAGTGACTTAAAGGGTTATTGCACAGTGGTTTTTTCTGCACATTTACAAAATATTTTGCAGTGACATTGTATTGTACTGACATTGTGAGTGGTATTTCTTCTTAGTTCATAGTTGTAGTCAGTGTCTGAAGTGCAACTTTGATTTGTTAAGAAAAATGGCTAAAATCAATGATGCAATAGAGTTGTTGCATAACCTCATTCATTCCTCTATTCATGATATGGTAAGAATGAGAAAGAACACTCTTTTTAATATTCAAACTTCCTTGCAAGATGCATAAGACAGATTGAGTTTTTGCAGTTGGAGTCTCAGCTCCAACAAGATGAATTATAGCAATGGAGTCATCATTCTGAACATGTTTCTGTTCAGAACATTTAAAGAGACTCCCATAAGAAGCAAGACAATAATGCTGTAGTTGATTCACATTCAATGCCGAGTACAAGAGAAAATTTGGATGCAGAAGCAAAAATTCAGCGTACACTTCCCAAGCCCATCATTAGACCTTGGGAAGAGCTTGTCCACAACAAGCACATAACTAGTGTTGGATATGACAAGGATGTGTCCTTTCATATTCCGGACTACTCCAATCCCATCAAATTTTAGAGTGCCAAATTTCTTTATGACAGGTCACCTTCAGTTGTTCCAGATCCTGCTCCTCTTCCACAAAAACAACAACAAATTGTAAAATGCCAACACTGTGATCACATTGGCCATATGAAAGACCATTTTTTTGATCTTCACTCATGTAAGCACTGTGGTAGGCACACCCATTATTCACACAGATGCTTTAGAAACAAGCCTCCTATAAGAAAAAATATTCATCTTGGATGGATCACTTCTTGGCAATGGGCATCAACAACCAAGAAGATGTTTGAGTCGCATATCAGAACTTGTTCTCGAATATTCCACAATCTTGCAGTTGAGTTTTCGCCATCATATCACCTTGTACCTAACAACGGGTAAAGTGGTGGTCATCTACAAGATTTGAAGCCACATCAAGCGAGCCTGAGCCACAATCTCTCATTCCATATTCAGAGTTGTAGCCAGAGACATAACAGTTGAAGCGAGCCTGAGCCACAATTCGTCATTCTAGATTCAGAGTTGTAGCCAGAGACACGGATTCCCATGAGCATTCCTTTGGTTGGTGGACAACCCTTAAACCATCTATGTGAGGTTGATATTCTTCCTCTTTTAGAACACTTCCTCTAGCAGAAGACTTCAGCTTCTTGCCAGCTTTGGAAGAGTTCCAGGAAAAGCATCGAGCATTCCAGTGTTGGTGGTCATCCTTAAACCATCACAGGTTTTAGACTTCCCTTCTTTTAGGTTGAAGGTCACCCTCTTCAAATATGAGGGACACTTCCTCTAGTAGAAGCCCTCAACTTCTTGCCAGTTTTGGAAGAGTTCCAGGAACTACAATAAGCGTTGTGTTCCAGTGTTGGTGGTCATCCTTAAACTACCTCTTTATGCCAACATTTCAAAGAGCTGATTCAGCCTAAGTGCTGCCATGCATACTTTGCATATTTATATTACAACTCTCTTCTTGGACTCACACATACCACTTCGGATTAAGGGGGGGAATGTTGGACACCTAATCCTCTATGGGTAGTTGTGGAAGGCGAACAGTCACAAAGGAGTCCAAGTGACCTTGGAAGATGAATCCAAGAGTCACATTAATGTAATATAAATTCACATCTATGAGTAATAGAATCACAATGAATGCCTATATTTCCTATGTGTGTGTTTAATTTTCTCGCCCACCATGTGTGTATTTAATAATAATCTATTTTAGAACATAGTTAGTTTATTATTTAAACCCCTCTCATGCATTTAGAGAAGGGTCCAGAAATTTGTCAAAAACATTTGCAAAGAATGCACTATTTTAAGTTTGTGAATGCTTTGTTGAATTAATGGAACACATCGGTTATCTTTTAACAATTAAAATATTATTTTAAAAAATGTTGTTAAAAATTTTCATAAAATAAAATAAAAATTTAAATAAATTTTTTTATTGATTCTTAATTGAATTAATTATTTTTTATGCTTTTGAAATTTAGATTTTTTATAAAATATTTTATTTTTTTAATTTTTTGATTTTATCCTCACTAGAGATGACACAAAGATCAAAGATAAGTTTCATGGGTGAGCCCGCCACCCTATTGACATGATGGGAATTTAAGGTTGGAGAAGGGGAAGACAACTCTTCCGTAACATGCATTTGCATTCGATGAGACATCTAGTTATTAAGTGATCACATAGGGTGGTGAGGAGGGTCATAACCTTGGAGGTTTGCATGGGAGGATGGGTATGGGCTGAGGTTGGGGAGCCAACCTCCTCGTCATTGATGTTTGTGCTTTCGCATGTTTGTGCTTGGATCTTGGGCTGTGAATGTTGCGTTTCAGCTGGGATTTGATAGGTGGAGGAATCTAGTGAAATTTTGGGGCATAGGGGTGAATTTGTTGAACGTTTTCACGATTTTTAAAGGAATTTGGATGACATCCTTCCCTGTTTATACTTTCTTATCCTCTCAGGTTTAGTTCTTCTTGGATTCTCTTCATCTTCCTATCATTAACGCTAGTAATGCTAGTCCTAGTGTAGTCAATGTGGAAGATAATTTTATTGTGCTATGGTCTGGGATTGTTTTGGTGGGAATTGGTCCATGTTCTGGATTTTCTTGGTTTGAGGTGGTAGTATTTTTAGCTGGTCGAAGGGTGTTGAAATTTTTATTTGGTATGTTCATGCCAATTCTTGTAGCTTTGGCAACTTGCTGTAAAAAAGAGGGGTTTAATAGTGGCATGTATTTTCTTCAGGTCTATTTTTGGCTCAGATTGTATCCTCATAATACAATGGGTTTCCATAATGGAGGTTAATAACTCCCTTATGTGCTTGGAAAATGTGTTTTTTTTCTAGGCTTAGTCTGGTCTCATTTTCTTAAAGGTAATAATGGTTATTATGCCAATCTAGGTTCTATGGGTGTTCTTTAAGTAGGTTTTCGTACTCATCAAGTTGTTGGCCATGGGTTTTCATGTGATATTTTGGGTGTTGACTCCCTCTTACTTGGCATGCCTCCCAGGAAATGCATGCTTAGTAGGAGGGATGGCGGTAGTAGCAACTCATAGGGTCAGTGAAGGGTCCAACATTTTTCTTTGGACTCGACTAAGAAACGATGATAAATTAGAAAATTATAAACCGTGGTGGGTGTAGAGAAGTAATCTTATTATGATTTTGAGATATTAGAGGAGATATCCTGCTAGGTTTTAGACCCTGGTCATACCATGGGATAGAGAAAGAAATACCCCAACTCAGATGCATTACACTAGCAGATGAAAACTTTGCTTCACTTGGTGTTGAAGGATACGCTAGTGGAAAGATAAGATGTGTTTTATTCACTAAAGGATTAATTAAAAGGATGCTAAGAAACCAATTTTTTTTTATGGACAAGCTCAATGTAAGGTTGGCTTATGTTGAATGCAACTTTAATAGTGTTTCTCATTTTGATTTGAGTTCTAATTATCCAATTCCTATTTCTTCTTCTAACTCTTAATGACTGTTAAGCCATATTGTTTATCTCGCCCCTTCTTATGTTTGATTTTTCCTAACCATAATGTTTGGTTTTATGTTTTATGTGTATGTGAGAAGGATAGTTTAGTTGGAGGATTCTTTTGATTTCTCTAGAGGAGTGAGAATCCCCACACATGTTTAGAAATAACATCTTTTTACTATAATTTTAAAGAACTTTTGATGCAATAAATCCTTTTATAAAAAAAATGTTTTGATTTTAATTACTAAGTTTTCATTCTTCTTTATTAGGAATTTAGCTTCTGTGATCCATAAATTGTGTATAAGAATTTTCGGTGAAAATCACATGTAAGAAATTTTTTTCGACGCATTTCGAACTAGCCAGTGTGGTTCATCATTAGGACAAGATGAGAAATCTGATCAAGAAATATGTTTAAATAAATAAGGATAGCTCCAACTAGCCATTGAAAAAACGACTAGTTTGACTGGAAGGTGAAAATAGAATCAATTTCGTTATATTTTATTATTTTTAATTCTATTATATTTTTTAATTAAATTATATTTTAATTTTAATTTGACTATATTTGAATATAATGTAATATTAATACTTTATCAATAATTTAATATTAATATTATTTATTATTTTTATTATTTTAATACTTTAAATTATGTTAAAAAAAAATAATAATAAATAAATAAAAATAAACAAATAAATTAAATAAACAAATAAATAAATAAATAAATAATAAAACATAAAAAATAAAAATGAAAATGAAAAATAAAAATATTTAAATAAATTAATAAATATTAATATTAATATTACTAAATAGGTAATTTTCAAATTAAATCATAATGATAATACTAATAAAAAAAAAAACTAAAATAATAAAACAAAATGAACAGGGAGAGAGGAACCAGGAACTAGAGAAGTGAACAACCAAAGGGAGCAAAGGGAAAGAGGAAAAAACAACTAAGAGTGAAGGGCAGGAATCCAACATCTGCTAACACTCCACCCATCATCCCTATTAAGGTTAACCGACCTCTTTTCGATTTCCAAGGCTTCCCTCAACTTTCGGTGGTGGAAATGGTCAATCCTTGCAATTACCGCAGTATCTTCAATACAAATGTGATGATTTGTTTTTCAGCATGCTCTGCTAAGGCAGAGGACCGAGATCTACCATGTCTAAGGTCAACGACATGTTCATGAATTCTTTGATTAATAGATCAACCTGTTTCACCTATATAAAGTGTCCCATAGGAACACGGAATCAAGTAAACCCCCTTACCATCCTTCAGGGAGATCGGGTCTTTAACCAATCTATAGATTTTTTTATTTTATTTTTTTTAATTCAAATATTCTTAAATATTTTATTTAATAACGATTCAATGTTTAAATTGCTTGATTTTTATTAACAATTTTTAATTCTAGTTTTGAAAACTTAATAAATTGAATATTTAGTCATTTTTTAATTTTAGATTCTCAAATATTTTAATTTCAAAATTTTATATATATATAATGTAATATGATTGAAAAATATTGATTTGTTGTAACTTATAACTTAATTTTATTATTTTCTTTTATTATAATTTTAAATACAATTTTTTAAAAAGCTTATTAATAATAAACAAAATAATGTATAAAAAATATTAATAATATTAAATAATTTTTAAATAATATGGAAAAATTTCAAGAATAAGAATATATATGATGATGATGGTTAATGTTCACTGAGACTAAACTTTGGTCTATCAGACCTAAATAAACAAATTGTTTAGTTTTCTTTAAAATTGTACTCCTATACTCAAAGAGCTTGGAGAGAAGTGTCCTGAGCTCACTATAATTTGACACGTTAAAAGGCTGTGAAGGTCGGTATTGCAACAAAGATTATGAAACTTAGATGTAATGTGGATGTACGCAGGGAAGTCTAAGAGGAAGTGATTTTCATCCTCAATGTTCATATTCTCACAAAGATGGCAGATCTTTTCCACCCATGGTGTTTTAGAAACTGCCCAACAACCTGCTTCACTATGGAGCTCATGAGAGTTCATTCTTATCTTAGCTATATTAATTTTTTCCTTTGAGCTAGTTAAAACAAAGATAAGATTGACCGTTTCGATGAACTATTTCGATGTACAAATTTTTTATTATTTTAATGTTATTTGATTATATTTTATTCAATTAAATATTTTTTAAATAATATGAAAACATTCAAGAATAATAATATTTTACTTTACTTCAATTTAATTTAATTTTATTATATATATGTGGAAAAATTTCAAGAGTAAGAGTAAGAATAAGAATATATATATAACTCGTTTTTTTTAAAATGTAATTGATTATATTTTATTCAATAAAATATAGGCAAGTGTATAGTATGCTTTGGGTTTTATTTTAAAGACCGTAAGTTAATATCTATAGAGAATGTATATATATATTTTTTAATTTTGCTATATAAATTAAGTTTTTTGTTTTATAGACTAAAGAGTTTCACACATCAATTTGGTATCTAATTATGTTTTATTATTATTATTATACAAAAATATATTAAAATTTTGAATATTAATTATATAGATGAATGTCCTTCGGATTAATCACATCATTAGGATTTGGTTGATGTTTTGAACAATCTAATGATTAATTATGTTTTTAAAATTTATTGTGTTATAATTATGTTAAAATATAATTGCATCCAAAGAATGATTGAATGTTTTGATTTTTTGTTTAACATTTTGACTATATTATAATAAACCAAAATTAAAATAAAATAAAAAATAAAAAGTAAAAAATAAAAGAAAATAACATAATTTTCTAATAGTAGATATGTTGTAATGGCTTCTTTAACCTTTGGGCTTTGTCAAAATACAATAAATTTTAGAGAATAAAATAATTTACTATAATTATAATTGCAACTAATTACAATTACAATTAATAATTAGACTAGCGTATATCCATGTTAACTCTAGATATACCAAGTGTTGAGAGGGATCAAATATTTTGAGATGGAAACCTATTTTAGAGTGAAGAGATTTGATCCCTCTTAACCCTTGGTAGATTCAAAGTTAAAATAAAATTAATAATTATATAGAAATACATGTTCACTTTGGAATAGGGGTTCAAAAATGTAATTTTAATATGAATAGTTATTAAGTAGATGCTAGGAATTTAAGTAGATGCTATTTTCAGTGATACTAGAGGATAAATTATAGTGACTGAAATCTCTGTTTTGTAAAAGAGCTTACAAATTTTTAATTTAATTATTAATATTATTAAATGTATGCTATGGTATCAAAGAGAATATATCTAGTATAGTGATGCGAATAGGATTATTGTATTTTTGGTCATCCATATCGATGCATTTGGAGTGGAAAAAGTGGAGGAATTAGCTCATGAGACCATTTTTACCAGCGAGACCCAGTTTGGTGAAACAATGTCTGAAACCTTCTGGGAATATTTTGAGGCATAAAATGACGTTTTTTTGGGGGTGAAACATTGCTTCTCTAGTGCCACACATTTATATGCTAATATACAGTTAGAGATATTTCCAACGGTGCAAGAAGCGTGTCAATCAGAGTCCATATGCAAAAATTATGCCACTCAGAAGTTGACCTTCACGTTTTCACACCATAGTTCGGGATGATGCTGCATCATGCCCCATTATTCATGGGAAAGGCGTTAGCCACGTGTTTATGATGTCAAATAATATAGAAGAGTATATTTTGTAACTCTATTTAAGAGTTGATGTAGTCAAAATTAACCACTAGTAGGCTATCAGGTTGTGTTATAACCGAGCCACTAGGAGGAAGAGATATTCCATTCTTTCGAGAGAATTTTGTTCCATAGATGAGTAAATATATTCAAGAGAGATAGGAGGTAGAGAAAATAAAGTGGATATGTGCACTGTAGCAGCCCACGGGCCACAGGCATTACTTCTTTGTACTAGTAGGCATATATTTCCAAATAGAGAAAGAGAGCACAACAGGCTCACCTTCCAGTTGGGTTTTCTCCGAAAAGAGTTTCCCAAAGAGAATTCTTATGTTTTTGTGAGATTATTTTGTCATTAGCTACTTTTATTCATGCATGTATTCACATGCATGCACTAATTACAATTAAATCTACATATCTTAAAGTTTAATAAAACTGTAACGGTGTAGAATCCTAGAATTTTTAATATAATATTATCAGATATGTTTTAATGAAATTTCTCGTGGAATATCTATGGTAACTTACAAATCATTTGATATCAGAGAAATTTTATTTGGGTATTCTATGGAGATTGTAGGGAACTAGGTCGGCAGGGTCAAAAATCGTAAAACCCTAATCATGAGTGACGAATCTGTAAACGAACCTCGTGATCATGTAGAGGTGAGGTTTTTGCTGCTCGAAAAATAATCCAAGGATATAAACCACAATATAAACCTCCTCATAGCAACCCTAAGCAAAAATCTAGGGATATTTGGAGAATATGGGGGTTCGAATGCAGAGGAAAAATCAGAACAGGGAACAAAATATCAGGGTGAAACAGAGAACCAGCCAAAGAAAGAGCCCAAAAAAAATCAACCCAGTTCGAGTGTCGTGAATCAATCGAAGTCCTTCTTTAAAGTTGAAGAAAAATTTGATATCAAGCCATACCACGATGATATCAACACTCTGAACCTGAACGACTGGTTGCAACAATTGGAAGTTTATTTCAGTGTCCATCAAATCAAGGGAAAAAGATCTCATTTTCATGGCTGAAATTGGAAGGCCATGCACTGACTTGGTGGGAGAGACACATAGAAACCTTGAGGTTGGAGGGAGAAGCTCCAGTAACTAAGTGGGATGATTTAAAAACCATCATTAAGTCACAGTTTTATCCCATTAAGTAGGTGGAGGACCAATGGATTTGGTGGCATTACTTCAGGCAAAAGCCAAGCCAAAGCATGCAAGAGTACACCATAGAATTAAAAAAGATGGGTATAATGTTGGGTATCTCTCCAAGGAACCCGAATGTACTCCTAAAGTATTTGGGGGGTCTCCAGCACGATTTGCGTGAGAAATTTTATAGGGTCCTATAATAATAGGGACCATAATTTTGAATTGACTATGTTAAGTCTTGTGATATTGTACATACCTTTGCATTTCTGCAAATTTTTTCCATATTAAAAAATGAAAATAGGGTATGTCCTAAAAGAATAATCAAAAGAACAAAAGAAATAAATATCAAAATATATATAAAATATGAACCCCATAAAAAGAAGAAAAATTAAATTCTGAAAGTGTTACACATTCAAATGCCACTACTCTTAGTTTACTTTACTTTTCCAAATAAAAGTGTGTGCAGCTTTTCCAAAATGCCACAATTCATGATGATCATGCAATCTAATATTGATAATTCATGCCTTTAAATTTAATGTCATGATAGTTGGTGAATAAATATCTGACCAAACCATTTAATCTTGGCAGATCAGTAGTTAGGTAGGGAATAAAAATGAGCTCATAAGTTTAATATGAGCCATTGGAAGATATAAGGTTAGAAATAAGTTGGTTTGCTTATCAAAAGAAAATAAAAGGGTCAACAAGCTGAAATTCACCCAATAAAGGAAATAAGAAATGTTAGGATCAATAAAAGGGTAGGTAGATTAATTTTCAAAAATTTCAAAAATTATATAAGCTTCATTATGCTTATCCATGATCAAAAACATTTTCTAACACCTTCCCCTTATCCTAATCCATTTTTCCTCTCTTGGAAACCATTCCCCTTGCTAAATCCATTTTTTCCTCTCTTGGAAACCATTTACCCTTATCCTAACCATTTTCCCCTCCTAAAATCCCTTTTCCCCTTTAAAAAACCCCTTTCCCTTACTAAAACCCCCTTTTCCCCTTGACTAAGTCTGACTTTTCATAAAAATACAAAACCCACTTTTTCATAGTCTAAAGGCATAAATATATTAATCGAGCCCCACTGTCCTTTCATTCAACCCCCCCGGCTTAATATATTTCCTAAACCCCCATTTCATTTTCCAACTCCGCATATATATTCCCCAACCCACTTTATTTTAAACCCTCCGCTTATCAATTACTCGACCCCACCTCTCTTTGAAAACTCCCAACTCTTCCTACCACCCGATCAGCATTGATCAGATCTAACAGCCTCCGAACCCTTTCACACTCCCCTCAGTTCGAAGTTTAAAATGGGGGGGGAAGTGGGGGGGTGCGAAATGGGTGGTTTCATTCCCTCTCTCCCCTGCCATGCGACACTTCCTCATTCTATCACACCCCCCCATTCCCAAACCACTAAACCACTTCCAAGGCGTGCAGTAAACCACCACTATTTGAAACAATAGAACCCCTGTGCCATGCGATAAACCCCATTTTTCCAAAAAAATATAATAACCCCGCAATACCGTTATTTCATTATCTCTATTGATTTGCGAAAGAGACCAAAAGCTATTGCCAACCAAAATTGAAGCCCAGCTACTACTTGGACCCCTTCTACAACCACATCTTTGGTATTTCAGGTAATTTTGAATACCCGACACCATCAAATAATTTTATTAATAAACTGAAACAAATTGATGGCTTCCCAAAGCGTCCAAACTGTAAACCCTCTTCAACCACCCTGTTAGATGTCGACCACACTCCTTTGGCCGATAAAGATTTCAAAATAAATGACACTGTGACTGATAGAAACCTTTTGGAGCTCCATTGCTGGAGTCATGATAAATTTTTTAATCATGAAAAATATATTCATATTTGGAATTCTAACCTGCCCAAATATACATTTCCACAGACCTACCAATTTCCTGAAGTCATCAGATTGTGCCAACTTAGCTATTTTCCAAATGAAAGAGCCATAGTCATCCCTGAACAAGAAATATTATTTAATATCACTGCTTAATCCATTAATCAAATGTTGTAGATTCAATCACAACTAGAGGGACTACCTTTCTCCATTGAGACCCTCATTCAACTTTACCTAAATCTAGATTTCCATAAAAGGGCTCAAATATCTTAGACTTTCCTCCCTGAATCAGTTCAATTTCCTAAGAACAACCCACCATACTCTGCTACCATGTTCCCAGAAAGAAAAAAACAAATTGTGACCATTATGTCCCGTATCTTAGGATATTTCATTGATGATCATGTAGATGAATCCATCCTTGGTTTCCTCTCTATCTTTTGCCCAGGTCAATCTCCATCTATAGTTTTCAACTTTTCCAAATTCTTGGTAGATGCCATGCATGATCAACTGATCAAACTGCCAGAAGAAGGAGTATTCAAATACTCCTCATTATTGTTTCATTTATTCATATATTTTCAGTCAGAAAAGTTTGCAGTCAACCTACAAAAACTAGACATAGAGGGTAATCCCCAATCTGTTATCTTTTGGACATCCTTGATCAGAAATGATTCCACTAAATTCAGTTTCAAAGAATTTATTGATTCTTTTGTATATATAGTAGTTAATATGCTTAGAAATAACATTCAACCCAGAATTAGTGATGAAATGAAAAAGGTTCTACAGTTATCAAATCAGAGCAAGACAGGATACTGGTATTTATACCAGAATCATATAGAGATCAGAGTGTATGGAAGTCAACTATTTCCTTATAAGCCTCCCAAATACATCCCAATGAGGATATTTTCTTTAGAGTACATCAGGAAAATCTTGAATTCTGATGAGATCAATTTCCTTTCAGCCAAAAATAAACTCAATTCAAGATAAAAAAAACCAACTATGGCATTTTTTATGCGACAATAGGAATGTTGGAAAGGAAGCAGAGAGATGCCTACAAGAGTTAAATTTTAGCAAGAATTTCAAATGGTCATATGACCCCTTGGGTGTCATAAGTAAATTCATAATTACTTTTAAACTCACCCCTTTCATTTATGAATCTAATCCTGAGATTCAGAAATATTCCAACTAATTAGAGTGGTTGGAAAACACTCTATAGGAGGTGGAGAAGCAGCTTGATATTAGTTCCATCCTGCTTACTCCAACCCCACAGGATAGAAATTCAAAAAGAGCTAGAGAAGGCGACTCTTATTCAATAGAAAGTACATCTAATAGTATATTCAAGCTTATATAAAAAGATAAAAAAAATCCAAATCTAGTGATAGATCAGGAATAAACCATTGAAACATATATTTTTATCAGGGATGATGCACCTACAACACATTCAGAAGAAACACCTCTGCCATCAACTTCCAGTGCACAAATCATTCAATAGAAAAATAGTGCAGAGATTTCATCATCTAGCAAGCCAGTTGAGAATGAAAAGGATATCATGGAGAAATATAAAGAGATTAAAATAAAAAATGATGCATTGAAGGTTGTTACATATGAAAAATACTGAAAGAAAACTCCTAGTGATCAGAGTAGGTTGCTTTCAGCTTTTGACCTCAAAACAAAGAAGATGCAGGTGACATTTCTACAGCCAAAGGTACAAGCCCCCAAAACTTTAGAAGATTATAAAAATACAGCCTTTGAAGTTGTTTACAAAGATGTGCACCCAATTGACCATATTTAATTTCACAAACTGGCAGGAGAAATGATATATTCAACC
Source organism: Pinus albicaulis (assembly GCA_034641835.2). NCBI lineage: Eukaryota > Viridiplantae > Streptophyta > Pinopsida > Pinales > Pinaceae > Pinus > Pinus albicaulis. The sequence continues at coordinate 65,990,638 of CM076575.1, read as the reverse complement.
ATGACACATAAATCTCTAAGTGTCAAGAAGTTGAAAAATTATCTAGCAAATATACAGTCACAGTTAAAGCTAGAGAGAGCTTCATCACAAGCAAAAAATAACAGAATTAGGTCACTAGAAGATTTGGTAATAGAAGTTGGTTATAATCCAAAATATATCAAAGCAACAAAAGAACTTATAAAGAAGAAAAATGCAGACATAGCTGCACTAAAGAAACAGCTAAAATTACCAACTATTGAGCATCCACAAACCAAGGAGGCTTTGGAGACAGATAATCAAAAGGATGAAATGATGAATCTAATCATTTCATCTAATAATTCAGTTGAAATCTCAGCTAAAGGACATGGAAATAGAAATGGATAAACTTGTGCAAGAAAAAAAAGCCAGCATGGAAGAAGTTCCCATTACTACTATTCCTATAGCATCAACATCAGTTACAATATCTACATCGGCAACAACATCAAAAATACCAATATCCCCTCCCACTGAGGAGGCCAAAAAATTAATAAAATCAATGGAAGATATGTCCATTTAGACTACATAGATCAATAATCTCGAGGAACAAGTAAAGAGCTTAGAAGATGGAAAGAAAATGGCAGAAGTAATGCATCAAGCAGAAGTACAGAAAGAAAATATATTGACTGACAGAATCCACAAGCTAGAAAAAGAGTTGTCACTAAAAGAACCTTTAGCCCAAGAAAAACAACAATTGTGGTCCAATATCATTAACTCAGTTAATGATATTTGGCCTTCTATATAGATCATATTTGAGTAGAATGACTTTGTGAAGGATGCTGGTGATGTAATTCAGAAAGTTAAAAAAAATCTTGGAAAGAAACCAAAGGAAGCCTTTGAAATAATTAAATTCCTGAATTATAAAAATAAATATGAATTAGAAGAACTTGAGATAGCTAATAGAACAGGGACTATCTTAGAGGTGAAGAGAGTGATTTCTAAAAGAAATATGATGATACAACTTGAGGAGAAATGTCAAACTATGGAACTCGCAGTGAACAAGTTTATGAACAATTTTGTTGTATTGAGACAGAAGGGTCTGCCTAATCCTCTGGTAATAATTTATAAACTCATGAGACATGAAGATTATGATAAGAAGATGAGGGAGTTAGCCAAAGAATCTTCCAACAGTTCCTCAATGAAGGGCGTTCCCACAAGAAAAGTGCTCCTTCAAACTTTAGAAAACTTCTTTTACCTCCAGCATGAGGTAAATCACATTCTTGTAAATAGGCCTATGTTTGCCAAATATTCATAGGCAGATGAGATTTACCGTAAGATGATGAATATCAAAATCCCAGATGAAGAAACATGGGAGAAATGGTGTGATTTACTATAACAGGTGAAAGAACATACAGGTCAAAGAAATACATATAGATGAAAGAAACAAACATATGACAGTAATCAAAGAATCAGGGCCAAATTTGAGTCAGTTGAAAGATGTCACTACCTTTTTGCATAAAGATATTTTCCTTTCCTTGAATAAATCCTAGTCAGTTGAAAGAATATTTTTTGTAATATTTTGTATAAATACTTCACCATTTCGAAGTATCAAGGGTGGATTTTCTGAATATTCCATAGTTGATTGATCTATTACTTGAGGGTTATTGTACCATTTCCAATTGATAGAAACGACAAGTTATAAAGAAAATTATTTACAGGATTCATGTGTTGAGCTATCTCAGTTAAGTATAAATTTCAATTATTCATGTTCTCTTTCTAAGTATTCAATATACTTATATGTGTTCTAAATTTGAATGTTATAACAAGAGTTTTACTGCAGAATTTGCTTAAAATTTACACTGTTTTAAATTGTTGTGCATTTCTATGTTTTCTTCAGATATCCGGTTTAGAGAATTCTTAATTTCCCTCTGATCCCGATTTGTTGGGTGTGGAGCCTGATTATCTTGTTTACTTTGTATCACAGCATTGGACCCCTGTACCTTAAACGGGGCGGCAATGCTGCCCATAATTAATCGCTGCCGTAGGGGGTCCAGGGAGGGCGGCAACAACTTTATGGAGCCCCCCCCCCCTGGCGGGGGGTTTCGGGGGCAGCACCCCCGAAGCTAAAAATAGATGTAAATTATAGTAATTTCTAGTCAATCTGGGCCATTCATTAGGCGGATGATCTGACGGTAGAAGTTATGTTTAGTTTAGGGTTTTTTTCCCTAGAAGGAAACCCCTCTCTTTGTATGAGGGTATTGTATTACAACTGTGTATTATATGTGTATTCTCTGAGTGGGAAATAGATAGGGAGACTGTGAGATAGAAGAGAGGATATTATAGTGGATCTGTTGTAGGTTTTTTCTCTTAATTTTATTGGATAATAGAAAGGAAGGACTGGTTGTTCGCGGTGGACGTAGCCCAAACTGGGTGAACCACGTATATCTGTGTCTCTCTCGTTTTATGTGTTTTGAGTGCTTGTATTTTCCGCATATTTTATGTGTTGCATTGCTCCATAATATATAATTTTCTAACAACTGGTATCAGAGCCGAAGGTATATTTGGCTGATAAACTCGCAGGAAAGAAGGGTTCTTGGTTCGAGTGGGAGCAATGGCGGAAGATGGTAAGTTTAGGGTCGAGAAATTTAACGGCCAAAACTTCCCGCTGTGGAAGATGCAGATGGAAGATTATCTGTATCAGAAATATCTGTACCTACCATTGAGCGGAAAAACAAAAAACCCGGCGGCCATGACAGATGCGGAATGGAACATTCTCAATAGAAAGGCACTCAGAACAGTACGGTTGTGTCTTGCGGCGTCAGTCACCTTCAATATTTTAAAGGAAACAACAACAGAGGGTTTGATGCAGACGTTGGCGAAACTATATGAAAAACCCTCGGCCTCAAACAAGGTATTTCTTATGAAACGACTATTTAATATGAAGATGTCGGAAGGTGGATCTGTTGTAGACCATTTAAATGATTTTAATACAGTTACCAGTCAGTTAAGTTCTGTAGGGGTAAACTTTGATGATGAAGTTAGAGCTCTGTTATTCTTGTGCTCATTTCCAGAGAGTTGGAATGGTTTAGTAATGGGCATTAGTAACTCTGTCTCTGGATCTAGTACTTTAAAGTTTGATGATGTTGTCGGTGCTATCCTTAGCGAGGAAATGCGACGGAAAAGCTCCGGTGAGACATCGGGTAATGCTTTGAGTGCAGAGTCTAGGGGAAGGAGAATGGAAAGAGGAAAGAGCTCGGGATATCGCAGTAAATCAAGGAAAGGCAGATCCAAGTCCAGATCGGGGATAGCGTGCTGGAAATGCGAAAAGAAAGGACACCTAAAGAAAGACTGTAGATCTCGGAAGGGAAAAGAAGGAGATGCGCAACAAGAAAACAATCATGAAGCAAATGTGACAGGTGATGTGTTACAAGATGCTTTGATTCTTTCTTTCGAAAATGTTATTGATTCTTGGGTTTTAGATTCAGGGGCCTCATTCCATGCCACACCTGATAAGAAATATTTTCATGACTATGTTCAAGGAGATTTTGGACAAGTCCTTTTGGGTGATGATAAACCCTGTAAAATTGTTGGAATGGGTAAGGTTCTTGTAAAACAGTAGAATGGAAACCAATGGTTATTAAAGGAGGTAAGGCATGTTCCAGATCTAAAGAAAAATATGATTTCAACAGGGTAGTTAGGTGGTGAAGGTTGTGTGACAACTTTCACAGATAAATCTTGGAAGGTCACCAAAGGATCCCTGGTAATAGAAAAAGGTGAAAAGGTTGGTACATTGTATTTATGCAATGGTATTTCTAACTCTGTTAATGCTTTAACTTCCAAAGGAGCAGATGTAGCATTATGGCATCATAGGCTCAGACACATGAGTGAGAAGGGGATGAAGATTCTTCACTCAAGAAATTTGTTGCCAGGTTTGAAGAATGTTGATTTGGATTTCTGTGAAAATTGCATTTATGGAAAAAAAGAGAGAGTCAGATTTCTCAAAGTTGGGAAAGAAAAGAAGAGCAAGAAATTGGAGCTTGTGCATACAGATGTATGGGGACCTGCTCAGGTATCATCTCTTGGTGGCTCTCGCTATTATGTTACGTTTATTGATGATCCAACTAGAAAAACTTGGATTTATTGTATTCAAAATAAATCTAATGTATTTGATACTTTCAAGAAATGGAAATCTTTGGTTGAGATTGAGACAAGAAATAATTTGAAGTGTCTCAGATCAGACAATGGAGGCAAATATTGCAGCAAAGAGTTTGATAGGTACTGTTCAGAGTATGGAATTCATAGAGAGAAGACAGTTTGTTAGGTCCCTATATTACTAGTATAGTCCCTTATTGTTGTTAGTGTAACCCCCTTATTGTTATTATTGTACTCTTGTAACCCCCATTTTTTTATTATTGTGCCCTTAAATTATTATTGTTAGGTCGGCTAGGATTACATTGTGGCCCAGTAGAATTACATTATGGCCCCATGGACTCCTATATATAGAAAGGAGGTTTTGTAAATTGTATCATCCAAGAATTGTTCATTTATGTAATGTATTGGAGGTTTCCCCCTTGAAGTGGCTCATTTCTAAGGCATTGATATCTCTTTTCTTCTCTTTTTGGAGCTGGTTACACAACATTTGTTATCAGATCTTTGGATTCTAGGGTTTCGCTGCTCCAAACAGGTCATCATGGAATTCTCGCTATAACGTTTTTTCTACGAAGTTTCAGAAGCTGAATTTTTAGGGTGCTAAGCTAAAATCCTGAGGAAGATCACATAAAAAATTCAGAGCTTGGTGCGCAATATTTCCGGAGATATGATCTGTTGAAGTTAGGTCTTTTTTCAGGCTCCTAAACAGGTCATCGTGGAATTTGCACTATAACTTTGTTTCTACGAAGTCTCAAAAGCTGAAATTCATAGGGTGTGAAGCCGCAATCCAGAGGAACATTGTTAAAAAATTTCAGATCTTGGTTCACAATATTTTCGGAGATATGATCTGTGGAAGGTAGTGCTTTTTCAAGCTCCTGAATTTCATCTCAAAGAGGTGATCGTGGGAAAATATTCGTAACTCTCTCTTTGAGCATTGGATTGGAGTGCCGTAAACATTGGTCTCTATTACACGGACTTAAGTTTCTTGGCTATAAATTTCAGATCCGAAGGATGAAATAGTGACATGTGGCAAGTCGTACAAGTTCATTGTACTGAACTAGTCCATAATTAGGTTATTGTGGGAGATTGGACACAACTTTGTCCTAGAGAATCCAAATCAAGTCGGACCTGTGACAATCAAAATAGAATTCAGAGGGCTACTTCAGTGCTGAATTTCAGATATTGAAGAGCCACAATCACATAGATAATATAATTTCAATATCGAGCTCCTCAAAAGCAAGAAAAAGGTGTGTATTTTTTTTCCGAATTGCATAAGTCTTGTTTGAAGAATCAATTTGAATTGATTCCAAGGGCATATTATAGAATTATATATCAGTATCGGGTTCTAAAAAATGCCTCGTAAAAATAATTCGACACCCATTAAGCCTTGAGAAGGCTCTACTATGACTCATGAAGATGAAGAATTGCAACATGATCTATCAAAATTACAAGAGCAAGAGCAGCAAACTTCACTCTCGCGAAGAGTAGCAAAAAATTAAATGGAAGTTTTGAAGAAAGGCGTGGAAGAGAAGATGGATGGTGTGAAGAATAATATGGATGGTTTGAAGAAAGGCGTGGAATCTAAGATGGATGACATGGAAGGTAAAATGAAAAACATGAAGAATGATATAAAAGCAGACATGGAAGGTTTGACAAAGTTGATACAAGAAATGTTTCCTAATGGTGAAAAGATAGTAGAGGAAACTTATGATGAGAACAAAATAAATGTTAATCGTGATTTCATAAACTCTAATGTTGGCGGGAAGAACCACCATATTCCAAAAATGGATATGAGGAAGTTTGATGGAAAAGATCCTGTAACATGGATACTACAGATGGAGCAATATTTTGATCTCCATAACGTGCAAAACACACAAAAGGTACGCATTGCAACTTTACATTTAGAAAAAAATACATTTGTATGGTATCGATGGCTTTGATCTCGTAAAAAAATTGTCACTTGGTCAATTTTTACGGAGGAAATGATAGCACATTATGAGGATACAAAGAGAAACACCTTCTTTAGCCGATTGATAAATCTCAAACAAAAGGGTTTAGTGGGGCAGCACATTGAGGACTTCCAAAAATTGAATATAAGGGTAACTGATATTCCAGAGGAACACAGGATCGATCTCTTCATAGGCATTTTAAAGGATAACATCCAACATGAAGTTCGCGTTTTGGAACCGGATTCATTGGAGAAGGCATTCAGGTTGGCAAGAAAATTTGAATGTAAAATAATGGCGACAAGGAAGCCTACCACTCAATTATATAAAGAAGGAAGTGTTGCTACGCCTAGATTTCCACAACCTACAAGGTTGACACCACAACAATTGGAAGAAAAAAGAGCAAAAGGGCTTTGCTACAGTTGTGATAGCAAATACACTAAAGTTCATAAGTGTGCTGAGAAGAAATTATTTTACATAGATTGTGAATAGGAAGAAGAAAATGAACAAGAAGAGGATATACACCAGGAACCAGCCCTAGAAGAGGAAGAAATGAGTTCGACCATATCGTGTAATGCATTGGCAGGAATTACCACTCCTCAAACTCTCAAGATAGAAGGACATATCAAGAAGAAAAAGGTAATAGTGTTGATTGATTCGGGTAGTACCCATAATTTTATTCATTGTAAGGTAGCAAAGGAATTGAATTGTTTCCTATACCCAACACCAGAATGTCAAGTGATGGTTGCAAATGGAGGAACTATAAATTGCTCTGGAAAATGCCATAATATCAAGCTAACCATGGGGGAATATGTATTGACTAGTCCAATGCTTTCCATTCCTATGGGAGGTGCTGATGTTGTACTAGGAGTACAATGGTTACAATCTTTGGGGATGGTAGCTTTTAATTTTCAAGAACGTTTCTTGAGATTTTTTTTAGAAGGAAAGGAAGTTGAATTACGGGGTATTGAAGGGAAGCCGGCAAGGATAATAAGCTCTAATGTCATGAAAAAGCTTCTAAAGAAAGAACAATGAGGCATAATTGCACAATTATGCTCACTAGAAGTTCCGACATCAAAATCATCTATTTCTGCAGATCTCCAACAAGACTTGGACAATCATTCCAAGATGTTTGAAACTCCCAAAGGACTCCCACCTATTCGTGATCATGATCATGCTATTCATTTGATTCCAGGAATTGTTCCTCCAAACATCAGGCCTTATAGATATCCTTACTTCCAAAAGAGAGAAATTGAACGTATGATTGCGGAAATGTTAGAGGCAGGTATAATTCAACCTAGTCAAAGTTCTTCCTTTGCTCCTGTAGTATTGGTACACAAGAAGGATGGATCATATGTGAATGTGTCCGGATTATAGGGAGCTCAATAAGCTCACCATTAAAGATAAATTTCCCATTCCTGTGATTGATGAATTATTGGATGAATTACATAGAGCAATTTGTTTTACCAAGTTGGATCTTCGTTCAGGATATCATGAAATTAGAATGAAGACTGAAGATATTCCAAAAAAATAATTTCGAACTCACGAGGGTCATTATGAATTTTTGGTCATGCCTTTTGACCTTAGCAATGCACCTTCTACATTTCAAGGGTTGATGAATTCCATTTTCAAACCCTTCCTTAGAAAATTTGTGCTATTATTTTCTGATGATATACTAATCTACAACGGGTCTTGGAAGGATCATGTTGAACATGTTGACAGGGTGCTCAAACTATTGCAGGAGAAACAATTATATGAAAAAAAATCCAAATGTTTCTTTGGAGTACAAGAGGTGGAATATCTGGGTCATATTGTATCTCACGAGGGTGTTAAAGTAGACCATAACAAAATTAAAGCCATTAAGGAATGGAAAGTCCCCACAACCATAAAGAAGTTGCGAGGATTTCTCGGGTTAACAGGGTATTATCGCAAGTTTGTTAAGAATTATGGGAGAATGGCAGCACCTCTAACAACATTATTGAAGAAAGATGCATTTTCATGGACTCCTGAAGCAACTAAGGCCTTTGAACATCTTAAAGAGGCAATGTACCTAGCACCGGTCTTAGCTACGCCAGACTTCACAAAAACCTTTATTGTGGAATGTGATGCCTCAGGAAATGGAATTGGTGCAGTTTTAATGCAGGAAGGAAGACCCATTGCTTTTGAAAGTCGTCTAATCAAAGGAAAGTATTTACAGAAACCTATTTATGAGAAGGAAATGTTAGCAATACTGCATGCACTAAAGAAATGGTGAACTTACCTAATGGGAAGACACTTCAAGGTAAAAACTGATCATGATAGACTTATACACTTTTTGGAACAAAGAATATCTTCATAAGAGCAGCAAAAATGGGTCACAAAGATGTTGGGTTATGACTTTGAAATAATCTACAAAAAAGGAAAGCTTAATGTTGTTGCAGATGCACTCTCAAGAAAGAATGAAGAGGTGGAAGCATTGCTTTGTACCATTTCTATTATCCAACCAGATTGGATAACCGAAGCAAGAGATGAATGGAAGAAGGACAAAGATGTATGGACACTCATTCAAAAGTTGCAGCAAGATCCTAGTACATCTGATACTTTTAGTTGGAAAAATGATTCCTTATGGTACAAAGATCGCTTATATCTTTGTAAGAATTCCCAACTAAAACAAAATATTCTTCTGGAATTGCACACTTCTCCTTTAGGAGGGCACTCAGGATTTTTAAAAACTTACCACAGGGTGAAGAAAGATTTTTTTTGGGATGGCCTTAAATCTGATATTCAAAAGTTAGTGGCAGAATGTTTGGTTGCCAGCAGAATAAAGTGGAGACAATTAAGACCCCGAAACTTCTACAACCTTTATCCATTCCAAGTCAACATTGGGAGGAAATTTCAATGGATTTTATCATAGGTTTACCTAAGTCCGAAGGAAAGAATGTCATCATGGTGGTAGTTGATAGACTTACCAAGTATGCACACTTTTGTGCATTATCTCATCCATTTTAATCAAGTACAATTGCTACTACATTTGTGGAAAGAATTCAAAAGCTACATGGAAGCCCAAGGGTTATTGTGAGCGACAGAGATCCCATTTTTACTGGAAATTTTTGGACGGAGTTATTTTCTTGTTTGGGTACTCAATTAGCTCATAGCTTATCTTATCATCCTCAATATGATGGTCAAACTGAGATATTAAATAAATTTTTGGAAGGATATCTTCGTTGTTTTGTATCTGATAAAAAAACACAATGGGTCAAGTGGTTACCTCTCGCTGAATGGTGGTATAACACTTCCTTCCATACTGTATCAAAAATGACCCCATTTATGGAACTTTATGTATATCATCCACCATCGATCACATCATCTTTAAGGGAAAATTCGAAGGTTCAAGCAGTGGAAGATCACATCGAGCATCAGCAAGAAGTTCTCCAACTCTTAAAGGATAACCTGAATTTGGCACAAAATCGAATGAAACAGCAGGCAGATCAACATCGCAGCGAGAGAAGTTTTGATGTAGGAGATTGGGTATTTTTACGGCTACAAACATACAAACAAATGTCCCTCAAGCAAGCTAAGAAGGATAGTAAATTATCCCCAAAGTACTATGGTCCTTACAAGGTGTTGCAAAAGATTGGTACTATGGCATACAAATTGGAGCTTCCTGCTTCTTCGCGAGTACATCTAGTTTTCCATGTTTCATGCTTAAAGAAGGTTATAGGTGAAAATATTCCGGTTCAAACAATATTGCCAGAACTTGATGAGGAAGGAAAAATCATATTGGAACTTGAAGCAGTCATGGAAACAAGAACTCGACAGCTACGGAATCGATCAATTTCAGAGTATCTCATCGAGTGGAAGAACTTACCCACTGAAGATTCTACATGGGAGGATGAGAATTTTATACAGAAGCACCCGGAGCTACTCAAGTGTTGAGGACAACACTTTTTTTTTGAAGGAGAGGGGCATGTTAGGTCCCTATATCACTAGTATAGCCCCTTATTATTGTTAGTGTAAACCCCTTATTGTTATTATTGTACCCTTGTAACCCCCATTTTGTTATTATTGTGCCCTTAAATTATTATTGTTAGGTCGGCTAGGATTATATTGTGGCCCACTAGGATTACATTATGGCCCCATGGACTCCTATATATAGAAAGGAGGTTTTGTAAATTGTGTCATCCAAGAATTGTTCATTTATGTAATGTATTGGAGGTTGCCCCCTCGAAGTGGCTCATTTCTAAGGTGTTGATATCTCGTTTCTTCTCTTTTTGGAGCTAGTTACACAACACAGTTCCAAGAACACAACAAGAAAATGGTGTGTCAGAAAGGATGAGAAACAAAATCATGGAGCGTGCAAGGTGCATGAGATTGCATGCAGGATTGCCTTTACAATTTTGGGCAGAAGTTGTAGATACTGTTGTTTATCTAATAAACAGAGGGTCTTCATATTCCTTGGATGGTGGTATTCCAGAGGAAGCATGGACAGGTAAAAAGGTAAACTACTCTTTTTTAAAGCCTTTTTTTTGTGAGGCCTTTTTCCATATTAATAAGGAAAATAGAACAAAGCTTGAGGCAAAATCAAAGAAATGTACCTTTATTGGATATGGTGTTAATTATTTTGGTTATCGCTTATATGATTATGAAAATCACAAAATCATTAGGAGTGAAGATGTAATATTCAATGAAAAGGTCTTGTATAAGAATCATTTGCAGGAAAAGAAACAGGAAAAATAAAGCAAGGAATACACAGTTTTTGATGAGATAACTGAAAAAGTAAAGGTGCCTGAAAATAATAATAATCAACAGCCACAGCAGCAACAACCACCACAACAGAAACAGGCACCTCAAACACCTGAAAGTTCTGTTAGAAGATCTACTAGGATAAGCAGACTCCCTGAACGATACTCTCCTTCATTATATTATTTATTGCTGATGGATTCTGGTGAACCCGAATGTTATGAAGAAGCAATGTAGGTTGAAATTAGGAAGAAGTGGGAGCTAGCCATGGAAGAAGAGATGGGCTCCTTAATGCATAACCAGACTTGGGACATAGTCAGGTTGCCTGTAGGTAAAACTACATTGCAGAATAAATGGGTTTACAGGCTGAAGGAAGAAGCTGGAGGAAAACAGAGGTACAAAGCTAGACTTGTGGTGAAGGGTTTTTCATAGCATAAAGGTATTGATTTTGATGAAATATTTTCTCTTGTTGTTAAGATTACTTCAATCAGAACTATCTTAAGTCTTGTAATAGCGGAAGATTTACATCTTGAACAATTAGATGTAAAGACATCATTTCTCCATGGAGATTTGGAGGAAGAGATATACATGCAACAACCAAAAGGATATGAGGTCAAAGGGAAAGAAAAATTAGTGTGCAGGTTAAAGAAGATCTTGTATGGCTTAAAACAGGCTCCAAGGCAGTGGTATCTAAATTTTGACAAGTTTATGTCTGAACAAAGTTATACTAGATGTCACTCTGATAATTGTGTTTATCTGAAAAGGAAAAATGATGGAAGCTATATTATATTGTTATTGTATGTAGATGACATGCTTGTTGCAGGGTCTAACATGCAGGAAATAAATGTGCTCAAAAGAAAATTGGAAAATTTATTTGCAATGAAGGATTTGGGAGCTACAAAACAAATCCTTGGTATGAGGATAACTAGAGACAGGAAAAATCGCAAATTAACACTGTCTCAGAATGAGTACATAGAGAAGGTGTTGAAAAGATTTAATATGCAAAATGCAAAACCAGTTAGTACAACTTTTGCTAGCCATTTCAAGCTTAGTAAGGAGATGTGCCCAAAGACCCAAGAAGACATGGATTATATGTCTAAAGTTCCATATGCATCAGCAGTTGGAAGCTTAATGTATGCAATGGTCTGCACAAGGCCTGATATTGCACATGCAGTGGGAGTTGTAAGCAGGTACATGAATAATCCAGGAAAAGAACATTGGATAGCAGTAAAATGGATTCTCAGATATTTGAGAGGTACCACAAATCAAGCATTATGCTTTGGTGGTTCAAACATTGCTCTACAGGGATATGTTGATGCAGATATGGCAGGTGACAGAGATAAGAGGAGGAGCACTACCGGATATGTATTTACTGTAGGTGGAACAGCTGTCAGTTGGGTTTCAAAAATCCAAAGTGTTGTTGCACTTTCAACAACAGAAGCAGAGTATGTTGCTGCTACAAAGGCTAGTAAAGAAATGATTTGGTTACAAAGGTTTATGGGTGAATTGGGTAAGAAGCATGATATGGGCACGTTATACAGTGATAGCCAAAGTGTCATTCATCTTGCAAAGAACTCAGCATTTCATTCCAAGACTAAACACATACATCTCAAGTACCATTTCATACGGTCAGTATTGGAAGATGGAGAGTTGAAGCTGGAAAAGATACACACTAGCCAGAATCCTAAAAATATGCTAACAAAAATTGTAACCAGGGAGAAACTGATAATGTGCTCAGTTTCAATTGGTATTCAAGGGTGACGATGAAGATGAGAAAAAACCAGGTCCAAAGAGGAGTCATTGTCCAACAAATGAAGTAGTGGTGGAGTTGCTACAATCAGTCTCCAAGTGGGAGATTGTTAGGTGTGGAGCCTGATTATCTTGTTTACTTTGTATCACAGCATTGGACCCCTGTACCTTAAATAGGGTGGCAACGCCACCCATAATTAATCGCTATAGTGGGGGGTCCAGGGGGGGCGGCAGCGACTTTATGGAGCCCCCCCCCCTCCCCCCCCCTAGCGGGAGGTTTCGGGGGCAGCACCCCCGAAGCTAAAAACAGATGTAAATTTTCCTTGTAAAAGTATAGTAATTTCTAGTCAATCTGGGCCGTTAATTAGGTGGATGATCTAAAGGTAGAATTTATTTTTAGTTTGAGGTTTTTTTCCCTAGAAGGCAACCCCTCTCTTTGTATGAGGGTATTGTATTACAGCTGTGTATTATATGTGTATTCTCTGAGGGGGAAATAGATAGGGAGACTATGAGAGAGAACAGAGGATATTAAAGCGGATCTGTTGTAGGTTTTGTCTCTCAATTTTGCTGGATAATAGAAATGAAGGTATGGTTGTTCGCGGTGGACGTAGCCAAAATTGGGTGAACCACGTATATCTGTGTATCTCTTGTTTTATGTGTTTTGAGTGCTTGTATTTTCCCCATATTTTATTTGTTGCATTTCTCCATAATATATAATTTTCTAACATGATTGACTTCCTCATCCTTCTTCATTATCTAGTTTAAGTAATTCTTAATTTCTCCTTGATCCCGATTGAAAAATCACTTCACCATTCAACCTTGAGATCTAATATTGCTCACCTATCGTGCCCTGTAACACTTTCTTTATAATTTTATTTTGTTCCTTTTTCAAAGCATATTGACTATATAGCCCATTGGAAAATGGAAAAGCACCTATTCATCTAAATCATAAATTCCACCAATTAATAAAAATAAATCCAGATTAAGCATACATACTTAAGAAACAAAGTTAAATCATTAAGGGAGAGCCCTCTTTGAGTTTAGGAAGGCTAGATCATAAGCTCCAAAAGTGGTTGGTAGTTAACTCTGATATTTATTTTTAACGCTTAGAACAACCTTTGTAAATTTCAAAGTGATAACACAAGTGATGTTGTTCAAGCCCAAAACAGTGGATGAGGCTTGTGTATAGACACAATACATGGAGAACATAGGCCTGAAAAGAACACAATCAAGTGGATCGAAGAAAAAGGATAACAAGACGCTTCTAAGGAGGGGAAGAAGAAGAAAAAAAGGGGGGAAAGATAAGAAGACGACAACCACAACAAACCATTGCAAAGATCCTAGAAACCACTGCAATATTGATGGCCATACAAAGGAGAAGTGTTGGAAGTTGCATCGACAGCTAAACACAAAGAAAAAGAAAAAAATATAATAAGAAGAAGAATCTCATGGCCATTGATTCAAGCAACCAAGTTGAAATAAACTCAGATGTGGATGAGAAGATCATATGTACATCAGTGCATAAGGAGTTGAATCGAAGTAGCCTTCAACAACATGAAGAGAAAGAAATGACCAAACTCTTCCATATAAAGATACATGTCAAGAACACCAAGATTGATGCTATGTTTGACTCATGATCACCGGAAAATCTCATTGTAGCATAGATGGTCAAGAAGTTGGGGCTGAAAGTTTTTGATCATCCAAACCCATATCCATTGGGATGGGTAAATATGGATGTCGAGATGAAGGTAACAAACAATTCAGAATTAGATTTTATATCGGTATCAATTTTATTGATGAAGTAGATCTAGATGTGGTTCCCCTTGATGTATGTGGAGTCATGTTTGGGAGTCCATACATGTACATGCATGATGAAATATTCATGAGGAGAGCCAACTAGTACCACCTCATCAAGGATGGAAAATCATTCATCATCAACGCACACAAATGCAAGTCAAAAATTTCACTGGTAAGTGCCAATCAAGCCAAGAAATTGATGAGTTCTAGCAAGAATTATGTTTTATTGTTTTTAAGGGAAAGTCAGTCTAAAGAAGAGTTAATTAGAGGCAAGGCATCCTTGGAGGGGTGTACCAAGAAACGTAAACAACAATTGGAGGAGTTTTTATAGGCATACAAGGATGTGTTATGAGAGCCTAAGGGGTTATCGCTTAAGAGACAAGTGGAGCATGAGATCCAAATTTTTCTAGAGTCCCCATTGTCAAATATTGGGTTGTACAAATAGTCTGTTATAGAAGAAATTGAGGTGAAGAAACAATTGCAGTAGCTACTGGAACAGGTTATCCTTTGACCGAGTACACCACCGTGTAGGTCACCCATAATCATTGTGCCAAAGAAGGGTGAGACTTGGCAGATGTGTATATATTATAGGGCGTTGAATAAAATCACGCTTAAGAACAAATATCCCCTACCCAAGATATACAATTTTCTATATCAGTTGCAACAAGAAAAGTATTTCACCAAGCTGGACTTGAAGCCTGGATATCACTAGGTTCGAGTGAAGGAAGAAGATACATGGAAGACTGCCTTCAAAACTAGAAAAGGTTTGTATGAATGGTTAGATATGCCATTTGTACTCTGTAATGCACCAAATACATTTATGAGATTAATGAATGATGTACCGTGCCCTATTATAGATTCATTTGTTATTGTTTATTTGGATGATATAATTGTATACAGTGCTACCTGGGGGGAGCATATGTCACATTTGATGCAGGTGCTAGAAACATTAAAGAAGCACCAACTGCTAGAAAATCTCAAGAAGTGCGAGTTTGAGCATAAATATTTGGTGTACCTTGGGTATGTGATCGATGGAGGAGAGATGAATATAGATCCTTCCCAGATGGAGGCCATCATGAAATGGCTGGTGCCTACTATTTTTTTTGAGGTCAAGAAATTTATAGCCTCGTTTTTAGTGGTAGAAACACCGCTCCATACCATAACATAAAGTGGCAAGATTTTTCAGTGGGGAAAAGGTTAGCAAAGGGATTTCAAGGAGTTAAAGAAGAAGACCAGTCAAGCACCAGTTATGGAATTAGCAAACTTGTAGCAACCTTTCGAAGTGGAGACATATGTGAGTGGGTATGCTATGAAAGTTGTCTTGATGTAGAGAGGAAGGCCTGTATGTTACCATTATGAATTTTTTCATGGGGAAGTTCTAAACTACGCCACCTATGATAAGGAAATATATGCCATGATGCAAGCTGTGAAGAGGTGGAAGAATTATCTGATGGGAAAAGAGACAATAATCCACATAGATCACCAATCATTATAGTACTTGTAAGCCTAGAGTAAGATAGAATAGACCATGCACTACAAGTGGATGGGGGTTTCTACAGAACTTTCATTTGGTGATAAAGTGTTGGCTTGAGGGTCCTGATCAAGGTCTAAAGTAATCGCGCAACCAAAAAAAACCTCCAACTACTGGCCCTTTCGGGAGTGATCCTCTTGCGCAGACCAAAGTCTCACCCAAAGCATTATGGGGGTGTGCTAGAACTAGGTTTTTGCACCCTGAGGGAGATTTTGATGTGGATCCAATCCTTACTTAACAGATCTAATGCCTACTCCCTTGTGTGCAACTTCACAGGAACCAGATCCAATTGTAGGTACACCTTTAAACAATAAAGAAGTTGTGCACACCCAGATAGTGATAAACAGGCTTAACCCTTCCACATTCACAGATTATTATAGTATACAAAATTACTTCGATATAGACTTCCACAGAACATATAACTACCTTCAGATATAATAGTTAAGCCTAACAATACTTGCACATAGATGCAATTTACCAACTTGACTTATCAATTAAGAAATACATAGGAGTTCAATAGAATAGATCCAGATATATATTAAGCAACATATAATGTTCATAACAAGTCTAAGACATTTAACCATATGAATCATATAATTTCTAAGTTTGCCAAAATTGGCTTCTTTATTAAGATATCTTCAATTCAATACAATATTTTCACCTGCGCACACAACAATAGGGTCCTTGTACACAACTTAGGACTTAGGTCTCTGCGCACATAGCCAATAGGAGCCTTTCTACCCAGAAAAAACTTAGATCAACAATTCACGCATAAAAAATCATAGCTTATACATGAGATAATAGATGCTATATATTTCTTCAGTTGACTCTTACATATTGATATCTTTCCAAATGCGTACATACCTTTATAACCATAGGTTGTGACTCATGGTTTTCGCTTTTATACGTTACAATAATTAAGGGACTTTGACTTGCCCCAAAGCCCCTTGACATATGCACGCAGCACATACAAACAAAAACTTAATCAAAATTTATACAAAATTGCTTTACTGAGGGGACCCTGCTCCAACATGCCCCCAACACAATCTAGTGACTCGTCCCAAGTCACTCTGGTCTAGCAACCCTCATCTTGTCTTTGAACGTTTGCACCTCACTCTTAAATTAAAGAATCACTTCTGCACTTTTTACTGCAGCACTCTGCGCTTCTTCTACCAACTTCTCTGTTGTTGGACCTTCAACAGCAAAGTTGATGCTTTTTCGTGCCTCCTGCAAGTTATTGAGGGTTGCATTAATAAATTGTGAGAGCTGTAAGGCCTAATCTGCCAAAGTTTTAATTACAATTGTAGTTTTAATTGTAATTGCATGTAAAATATTTGTAAAATTTTAATTGTATTGTGAAATGATTGTAATTGTAATTGCATGTAAAATATTTGTAAAATTGTAACTATAATTGTAATTGTATCATGAAATTGTGAAATTGTAATTGTAATTGTATGTATTTTCATGATTCAATTTTATTAAAAATCTAAAAATTGTAAAATTGTAAATAAATTGTCAATTTCAAACCATAACTACTGTAAGTAAAATCTATACCGTACATATTGTTAAACTATCATAATTGTAAAATTTTAAATTTGTAGGAATATAAATTATTGTAAAATAATAAATCTAGAAGAATATGATTTTTTGTAACATAATAAAGTTTAGAAAATAGTTCAAATAATTCATGTTTAGAATTATCATTATTTTATTATGATCTTACATACCAAAAAATAACAGTATACATTAATACATTTTTAAAATTTTTGAAGATATCATTCACACATAATTGTAAATTATCATGTCAAATCATTTTAACATTAACACAATGAAAACCAATTAATTCAAAATGCATATTATAATGTTTTAAAAAAAGTCTTAGTTATAAGGTTAAGTCATATTATTTATAAAAACCCATCTTAAATAGTATAAATGATGAATAAAACATGTAACATATCATTGTTTATTCTCATGATCACCCTCATTATCTTCTAGCTCGCTTGGCATGCTAACACTATTGTTCTAAAAAATATGTTTTGATCTAGGGTCCTGTCTCAATACGAACCACAAATCCCTATCCAAAACATCTAGGTAAAAAAACACTTGGTTTCAGTTTTTGGGGAAAACATAAGGCTCCTTATCTTCATCCCACATCATTCTAGAGTTGATACATATCAACATACTATCGTGATCTTCTTTACATTATTCCGACCAAAGGTGTCCCACCACTTGCACCTAAAAATAACACATTGGAAGGAAGGGAAGTCCACTTCAATGATATCTTATATCTTTCTAATGTAACCTAACGTCCCTCATGCTAGGTTTCGATCACGGTGGCTAGCTCGACTAGAATGACTGAACTTGACTTCCACTCCATAGTCTTGTGTCATGTGTCCATCATCAGAATTTTTTGTGTGAAAATGATGTCCATATGCCCATATATATGAGAACAAATGCACCTACAAAAAATTTAAAAAATCATAGTGTCATGTGTCTAATAACCCAACTGTTAAAATATAAAATATAGATGTTACATTTAAAACTTGCATTATTAAGTTTAAAATGTAAATAAATATATTATTACTGAGTTGCTGCACCCAATCCCTACATTTAGGGCATACTCTTCAACAAGAAGATAACAACCAGTTGCACCATATTTCTCTCTGACTTGGTCAAAAGCCCAACTATTGGGACATATAATTGGCATATTTTCCTTTAAATGATCGAGACAAGGCATATTTATACCATTCAACAGTTTGAATTATTTCATTTCACTATCCCATTTCACCCTCTTTTGTTCGTACATTGTGAACTAGAGTTGTGTCACTTCGGAATTGTAAAGAACAGATTTATTTATTGCTTCAATTTCTATATTCACTGATGAAATAAAACTGACATATAGTACATATGAGATCAAAATGTACATTATATGGAAGTTCAATGTGAGTATTTACTTCGTGTAAATTTGAAAAATTATAAGTCGCTTACTCTTTATCAAGCACCTTTTTCCATTCGTTTGGAGAAGCTCCCCTTCTCTTTTGTCATCATCCCTTTCATCGTCCCAAATCACTGCACCTAGTATGTTTTTTATTTGATTGATGTACTCACTAGCATAATAGAAAGACTCATATGATATGTACCCCTCTTCCATAGACCCCTTGGGTTTTCCCCTTTATCGAACAAAACCTTTCAATTTCTCCATGTACCTCTCTAAGAAGAACATCCAATGACAAGAAACCACCCCAGCTAATTCAACCTCTTATACTAAGTGGATTAGAAGATGAAACTGCAAGTCCATGAAACTCACCAGCAATTCCTTCTAAAACATACAAATAATCTCAACTATCTCTTGTTGCCATCGTGGAATTTTAGCCACATGAATCTCCTTTGACGTGATCCAACGTAAAAATGCAAATAATTTAGATATGGAACATCTTAGGTCTTGGGGGAAGTCATGGTTCACACACCCATGCATGAAAAAATGATAATGACACTGCAAAGTTATTAACACATGCAATAATATACAAAATTAGTTATGTTTTATGATCCATGCATGGGATAAAATTTATTAATATAAAAAAAATAATAAAATCATGCTTTCAACATTATACGTACTCTTAGAAGATTCAAATGGTCATGTGATTTCAACCCCAAAAAATGGTCTTCCATGGTGATGCAACTCTGTAGTGAAGACCCATATGAAGATGGCACCCTCACACCCATTATAACTTCCTTTTCCAAAAAAAGATCATCTTTTTTTAAAATCCATGGGACATCACCTTCTTTTAAATACCAATTAGAGGGACCATCCTCTGATCATGTAGTTTCTAATCGTCTTGGCCAATGTTTCTTTTTAGTTTTTTAAGTAATAAGATATTTCCTAATAGCCAATGTGTCACTTTATTTCGATGATATGTGCCTCCATAAATAAGATGAACCATTTTTAAATATATGCATCGGATCTAATAAGTGGGTAATATTAAGACGATCGCAATATGGGAGGCTATAAAAGATAGATTTCCTTTTCATCCCAATGGGAAATTTATCAACATAGGTGTCGAATAATTATGGATCATCGAACATAGGCTCCCCATTTTAATCAAACATTTCTATGAACTCCTTCTCCTTCTCTCTCTCATATGCTCTAAGCCATTCAAATGGTGTCGTTATTGCAAGCCTTTGGGTTCTCTCTCGTTTACCATTGAAAGCAGATGTTTCTCTTCTGTAAGGGTGTTCTTTTGGGAGGAATACCCTGGAACAGTCATACAAAGGCTTTCGTAGGTCGTTGGACCATCTAGATTTCAGAGAAGGTCCACAACATTTACATCTATAATACCATTTTGTTATAAGACCTAAAAAAATATTGTATATAATATGCATGGCACGTTAAAGAATAGCATGAATATCAGAACAATTATAACAAATTAAATAATTATATACAAAAGAATATTGTTACATATTGTTGTGGCCAGCAACAACCCCCCTTCTTATTTGGTATTAGTAATAATACTAAATAAGTGGGGACCCTTAGCTTAAAGATTCAAAAAATAAATTGATGTTTGTTTTCATTTTTAATAAAACTTACTATCATTAACTGAAGAAAATTCTTTGGAAAATCTTTAAATAAACTTAAGTTTATGATAGACTAGAATAAAATCTTTTTTTGAAAAAAATATCACATTCATCGCAAAAAAGTAGAATATATCTTGTGTAAAGCAGAATCTTCTAAATTGTGATAGCGTGATCCAAAAACTACGCATTAAAATATTTATCGCAAATCGCATATCGCAGAAAATATATTAACAGATATTTTTCACATGATACATTTTGCGATATTGCGATTTCGCGATATTGCGATTTCACGATGTTACGAGATTGCGATTTATGAAAGTTGCGATTTGTGATATGACGATGATACGGATTTTCTGATTTGTGATATTGTGATTTTGCGATATTGCAAAGCAAATCACAGATCGCAGGATCGCACATTTTTAAAGCTCGTTGTATGAAGAAAATCTTTCCATAAATCGATATCCGTTATGCGCTTTGATGTCAAATTAATGAATGGATTGTCAATTATTAATGAAAAGGATTTTGTTTTGAATGAAAGATTATTTCACGTTAAAATAATATATTTCATACGCCTTCAGCATTTAAAACTATCCCGTCACCTTTCTCATATCATTGTTCTCACTTAATTCGTAAAACCGCAGGCGCAAAGAACAGGAGACTATACAAAGCAATATTCAGAGTATTATGGGAAAGAAAGAGAAACCTATGAGTTCTGAAAGTAAAGAGATGGCATCCTTGTACGCAGACACTGCTTGCAACAAGGACGCTGGTATCACCACTTGGGAGGGTATGTTTAATTGGCTTGAAGAAGAGAACCCAAGGGTAATGGATGTTGCAACTACCGCAGGCTCAATTAATTCTTCTGAAGCATCTCTTACAGAGCTGGCTTGTTCCTTTTTACACTGGGTAGCAGCAAGACCAAGAATTCTTCCATATACAGGCATGGTAAAATGGGTGTTGGACAGCACTGATATTACGGACAGACAGTTCAAAACTCAAGGTCAAGAGCTCATCGAGTCATTCACTCCAGAAAATTTGAGGCTTATGTATCATTTTCCGGAGCCTCAGGCAACTTACAACAAACAATTTATGGAGAAATTTTCCAAGGAAAAATAAAATTTGGCAGAATGCACTAAGGAATGGTCCAGAAGAGATGAACCATTGAAAAAAGATAAACACGGTATGTACAGTACTGGCTCACTCACTTCTCCATATTGCTTTTCTACTGCTATGCTATGTAGGCTTTTTGGAAAGCCTGACATTGATAAGTTTTAGCCTGAATGGCTTCCCTTATTGAATGTTGTTGTTAATGCTACCATCGTGGACTCGGCTAAAATATTGTCTGATAATTTAGCCACGACTATTTTCAATTACCGGTCTAAACGGACTGTCTCTCAGAGGATTTATCCTCCTTTTTATCTATCTGCCTATGTTATGGATTCAATCTGCTTTGTTTCTAAGTTCCCTTTAATAGGTTGGCAATGGACAATTCAAGATCCCCTACCCATCCATTTTTATCACAAAGAATTGTGGGAATCAAAATTCATTCCTCATTTTTACAAAATTTGCCATGGAATAATGTTGCCTTTGTACATAGTATTATATAATAAGGATGCTCCAAGGTTATCCCCTGAAGAAAAAGTAGACATTCTCTCTGTCGCAGGATGGTTTGGAGAAGAATTGTTTACTTATGTGAGGGTTTTTGGAAGCTTTGCTTCTCCTCATGTTTTGCCCTTATATGTTCCAGATAAACTCATAGCTCGGGAAATTGCATATCAAACCTGTGGAGATGGAGGTTTGACAAAAGAATTAAAGGATAATAAGAAAGCCATCTGGCCACAATTTCTTGTGTCCTGCGGAGCATTTTCATTATTCGATGTTGGTCATGCGTTTAAGAAAGTAAACAATGTTACATGTTTAAAATTGTTTAAGTTTCCGAGAAGGCTATTTGATCCATATGGTATTGTCAAGGATTTCACCACTGTAGTCAAAGTAAGAGTATTTTCTGGAGAAGAAGATCTTTTTGATGATATGTTTCAAGAAAAATGTTCATTTAAAGAAATTTTGCATTTAGCTCAAACACAGTTCTCCCCAGAATAATTTCAAGAGTTTAAAGTATACAGAGAAAGAATATTGACCACTATTTCTTTGGATAATTTGCATTTGGAACCCGCAAGGGAACCAACTCCTAGTGTCAGTCTCAGTGGTAGCTCAGATACAGAAGGTCTAAATCAAATTCTGGCAAAGAAACTTCTGAACGTTCTAAAAAATCTGATAATGATAAAAGTGAAGGCTCAGTCAAGGATACAGCTCAATCAAAAGAGATTTCACAACAACAGACCTCAACCACTCCACAGTTGAATCTTCCACCTCTTAATGTACAGCAACCATCCATCATCACTCAGTTAGATAAAGAATGAGAATCATTTAATGATTTGATTAATGTTGAAGGACAGAACATACAAACTCCTGTACAGACAGCAAAAGGTTTGATTACAGAAATAAGTGGCAATGTCACAGAAAAAGAACATATACCCATTACTCCTTCCTCCGAGCTTGTACTTAAAATAGAGGAAATTCCTCCTCTGGATATATTTTATAGCCCTCAACATAAAGCAGTAGTAAGGAAGCAAAGAAAGAAGAGAAAATTAGAAAGTGCGCTCTCTACTGATGTAGAACAATTAGATGTTTTATGGAAAGATCCTACTACGGATCCCACTGAAAATCTTACTAAATTATCTCAGATTATAGGAGCTTATGCCTCCGCAAATATTGACAAAGCATCTGAGGTACGACTGTTATTAAATGAAAAAGAGGATCAAATACAAGTTCTGCGACAACAATTGCAACAAGCACATGCCAACAGTGAAGCATAGAGACAATTTGAAAATTTACAACAAGAGTTTCAGCAAATGCAAATCGGGTATCAGAAAAGCTTGGCCGAGAAAGAGAAACAAATATAGATTATGCAAGAAATGCATAAAGAAGACCCCAAGTTTACAGAGTTCATCTTAGAATCTATTTCTTTGAATAATCAACTACTGCAACAACAAGATATATTATGCCAAAATATTTCACAGTGGAACTCTTTTTGTCAAGAAAGTGATAAAATCACTAATCATGTCGTAGAATTACAACATGATTATGATTTAACTAATGAAAGAGTTACTAATTATTTGGCATGGAAAAATACAGAGGAAGGAAAAAGAGTAGGAGCACCAATTATCAATGATGGTCATAAAGAAATACTCTTCAATAATTGGGATGCACAGATCAGAGAGACAGAAAAAGCAGCAGAGGAAGCAGCTACAGCAGCAAGTAACATGACTGATTGTGTAAATGGAAATTTGCACAAAGTTAATTTGATTTCAGAAACTATTCCAGGATACCTACCACAAGCACAACAATTGCAAACATAAAGCTGAAGAGAAGGCAAAATCAATTCAAGAATTGACAAAATTAAATTGGGATTCTTACTGGACGTTCCCGGTTAAACCACACAGCCAATGCAATGCTCTTAATTGCATCATTAATTCTGCTGAGAAGATCGCGCCAACACTTGCTGATTCCATCTTTTCGGGACAATTAAAATCTGAAGTCGGCCAGCCCCCTCTTCTCAAATCAATGCTGGATGCTTGCAAATTCAAAGACCAGATTCATAAGTAGTTAGTTAATAGTTTTTAGTTTTAGATTTAGTGTTAGTTTTACTTTATTTTTGCCTAGAAAAAGGACGGTCATTTAAACCGAATCCTAAATTTTTTGTAATAAACTATAATTAGATTTAGTTAGTAGTATTTAAACCCTTCTCATGCATTTAGAGAAGGGTCCTGAAATTTGTCAAAAACTTATCCTCAGAACATGCACTTCTGCACCCTCAGAGGAGGTTTTGATGAATGAATGGAACGAGCTTTATTGATATCTGTGTCTAATCTCTACTACTGATGTTGCATTTCTGTACTCTTAGTAGATATTGGATTTAGAAGATATAAATCATTATTACTTCTAGCTCATGAGTAGAACAAGTTATAAATGGTACTTTTATCTCTTAAATTTTTCTGCTTCTGTGTTAAAAGTGATATTTATGTTCAGATATTTATATATTGATGCTTGAATGCTTTAGTTATCATTTGGCACTTTTGTACGGTGGTGACTATTTGTTTATGTTTAATGTATGAATAACTTATTATGCGATATGTTTTCCACAACTGTTTCATCTAACTTTTTATATGAAGTGGTTCATCCTTATTGAATTCTTTTCTTATAGCAATTGAATAATCTTTACTACCAGTTTTTATTCGAAATCATTTTAATCGCATAAATAGAAAGATTTACATCCCGGGTTAGTTTAGAGTTAGATATTTCTTAGAATATACTTTGCATATGATTAGATTAGAAATAGAATAAAAGCATTTTACTTAGGAATTTTAGATAAGAAATATCAATTCTCAGACACACACACACACATATTGGGAAACTGGTCCCATTATCCCCAGTCGGACCCACTACACCAAACGGAAAAGGAGCTGCTAACCAAGGTCCGGACCGGGTGGGTATCCCCCTTGTTGTAGACCCAATTTTCGGGGCTTCAACATATTTGGCTCTAGAAGGAGGGCCTCGAACTATGAATGGCAAGTGAATCTAAATCTAAATACCATACTAAGAGTAAATCACCCTCACCATCTTCCCCGACTTCTCCATCATACTCAGAAATTTTAAATCTAGAACCAGAAGTCGAGAGAAGAACAGACACTGCTACAAACCCTGACTTTTCAGAAGAATCTGCTATTGAACCTCCTGAAGTTGAATCTTTGATTCATAAACTTCAGTGATTTTCAATATCACCTCAAAGGTCTGATAAATCTCAAGGCAGTGTGACTTCGCAATATAATCCTGCTCATCCCCTTACTAGATTACAGAGTGAAAAGCTTGGCATTCAGCCAACTGAATTACCTCTACCTACAAGAAAAAGAGCTAGGAAATCACCTAAAGGGTCTGATAGTGAGACTCTTTCATCATCCATCTCAAACTCTTCATCGCGAAGTCAACCACCCACTCCTCCACCCCAGATTACTGTCCATCAGTCCACTCAATCTTCCACATCTCCTTCTCAAATCATAATATCTTCATCTTCTCAGTCACAAATATCATCTTCTACACTTTCCTCTGTTAGTAGTTCAGCGATGGCCCAAATGCCATGGAATAATCCAGGGGCAGTCTTAATGCCTACACCCTTGAGTCAATTACCAGCCCATCCTGAAAAATGGCTGCCTAAGTTTAACCCTGAAGCAGCCATGCTAGCAGAAGAACACATAAACAATTTTATGTTGTCCATAAATCTCAATGGAGTTATTAATGAAGATGTTGTTGTCCGACTTTTCCCTTATACTCTACAAGGAGCAGCTGGATCATGGTATTTCTCATTACCATCTGGATCCATCACTAGTTGGGATATCTTTCAAGATCAATTTTTGACTAAATTTGGTGATGACAGGTCTACATCGACATTAATCAATGATCTGTCTAATCTTAGAGCTGATTCAAAAGAACTTGTCAAGGATTTTAATTCACGTTTCAATAAATTGTTAAACAAAATTCCTACTGCTTCCAAGCCTAGCGAAGAAGTGTGAAGTGAATGGTACATTTCTGCTTTACCATCAAACATAGCAATCTTTGTTGATAGGGCTAACAAAACAACTTTAGCAGACAATATGAAGGAAGCAATAGCAGTAGAGAAACGAATCATTGCTTTAGAAAAGAAAAATGCAATAGAAGAACGAAAATCTAAGAAGGTCACTTTTAAAGAAGATCCCAAGAAAAAACAACCAAAAGATCCATTTGATTTAGAAGGATTGCAGAAAGTTTTGAAAACCATGTCTAACAAAATGGTTGACATTAAGAAACAAGTGGCAGAAACATCTTCTAAAAAGTCTTTTAAGCCTTTTAGAAGAAACCCTTCAACTGATCCAAAGCCACCAAATGCTATTACTAATGCTGAATCAGAAGAAGAAGAAGAGGAAACTGCTACTGAAGAAACTACCGATGAAGAAGAAGTTGTAGAAGTACAAGGTATGTGGGATTTCATCCTCCCAGATGAGGAAGATCAAGAAGCATCCCCAGTTAGCACTCGAAGTAGAAATCAACTTGATCCTCCTCAACCTACTCCTAAGCCAAAGAGTGCAAGCTCAATGACTAAGGATAAAGTTGCACCCAAGAAAACAACATCTAAATCAATTCAAACCAGCCCAGTCCAAACAGATTCATCAACTCCATCAAGAACACTGATTGTTCTGGATGAAATGGAGTATAATATCATAGAAGACATGAAGAAGACTAGGGCTAATATCACTTTTTATGAATTGAACAAGTTAAAACACCAGAAAAAGGTACTTTTGAAAGAATTACATGTTGTACCAAAAAAACCTTTGCCCGATCCAGTAATCTTGCAAGCTTCCAATGAAATGGGAAGACCTCCAACTAATTCGATTAGTAAAGTTGATCTTGAAAATATCGCTTTAATTGGAGGAAGGTCGAGATCTCATACTCCTCCATTTCTTCTTACTTATGAAGTTTTCAATAAAAATTTGCATAATTGTTTAGTGGATTCTGGAGCTTCATCTAATATTCTACCAAAATCAATATGTGCAAAATTGAACATTCAACCACAAAAATTTGTTGTGCGCATAGTTCAGTTAGATCGATCGCAAGTTGAAGTAATTGGCGAATTTAATCAGGTTACCATAAGATTGTCATCAAATCCAAAGGTATGTCAAGTCATTGATATTTTAGTTGCAGATATTCCAGAATTTTATGGCTTAATTCTTAGCAGAGATTGGTCAGAAAAACTTCATGGATATTTTGCAACCGATTGGTCGCACATGTGGCTTCCTTACAATGGTAAACCAAATCAGATAAAGGTTGAGCGAGAAAAGCATCAGAAATACATAGTAACAGAATTGGAAGGAGAAAATGAACCGGTTGCATACAACAATAATATCATTGGCAATTATTCAGTTGATTCTTTCTTAGGAAATTTCAATGCTCATACTTCACCTTACTTAGAACATTCTGTTTTATCTCAGATAGAAAATTTTTCTCAAACAGATAGTTCTAAATGCATTAATTTTGTAGATACTCCTGTAAATAAATCTTTATTTTGGAAGTTATTTTTTGATGGTTCTAAGTCTAATGAAGGAGCAGGAGCAGGATGTGTGTTGGTTAGTCCAGAGGGAAACAAAATTATGCTAACTTGTAGACTTGAGTTTGAATGCACTAATAACACCACAGAATACGAGGCTTTAATCCAAGGATTATATAAAGCAATCGGATTAGATATCAAATATCTACAAGTTTTCGGAGATTCAGAAATTGTAATCAAACAGGTACGCAATACTATACATTGTTTATCAGGTCATTTAAAGCATTATCAATCTTTAGTCCAAGATCTGACTGAACATTTTATAGCATTTAATATTTCATCAATTCCCAGAATTTAGAATGCTAGCTCAGACCTCCTAGCTAATGTAGCTTCCAAGCTCATTCCTGCAGAAGACTTTAGTCCTGATCGATTTTCAATTGAATTAATCTTTAGACCCTCGATTCCTGATAATGTTACCAATTGGAAGATTTTAAAAGATGATCCTGATATTGTAAATTTTCTCACATCTGAAGGATCTTACACCAATCAGATAATTGATGAAGACCAACATGACAAACAATTGCTCCAAGATAGCACCAATAATGCTATGCCGAAATCAGTAGTCAAGTTAGAAGACCTTTATGATTTGAAAGATCGATTTAAAAGATCTACCAATTCAAAATTACAAAGTTCGACTTTGAATTATGAATTAGTAAATCTAGGAACTGATACCAAACCACAGAATATCAACCTAGGCCTTGGTCTAGCTCCTGAAGAAAAATTAGCATATGTTCGTCTTTTGAAACAATTTAAAAGTGTCTTTGCTTGGAACTACGATGAACTCAAAACTTATGACACTTCTATCATCCAACATACTATCCCAATGATAAATGATGAAAAACCTGTACAACAAAAGCTGAGAAAAATCCATCCCAATCTAGAAAATCAGATCAAATCTGAACTCAATAAGTTATTGAAAGCCAAAATTATTTTTCCTGTTCGACATTCTAAATGGGTTTCCAATATGGTTCATGTTAGAAAGAAAAACAGAGATATTAGAATTTGCATTGACTTTCGAAATCTTAATAAAGCCTGCCAAAAAGATAATTTTCCTTTGCCTCCCATGGAGAAAATATTACAGGCAGTTGCAGGATCAGAATTAATGTCTTTCTTAGATGGTTTCTCTGGCTACAACCAAGTGTTAGTCCATCCAGATGATCAATTGAAAACTACATTTAGAACCAAATGGGGCACTTATGCATATCAAAAGATGTCTTTTGGTCTGATCAATGCTGGTGCCACATTTCAAAGAGCCATGGACATCGCTTTTAAGGGATTAGTTAACAAATCAGTGGTAATTTATTTGGATGATATAACTGTATATTCCAAAAAACGAAGTAATCATCTTAGAGATTTGAAGCAGATATTCCAACGTTTTCAAAGGCAATAGGGGAATTTTGGGGTCTAAAATGGGCCTCCTAAGAAAAATGTACAACAAAAATAAACTTTATAACAACCAATAGGATTCAAGATGATGATGTCAACCATGGGGGATGATTTACCATTTTTTAAATAAAAGGGTAAAAATATTAAATAATAATAAAATAATAAAACTACTTTTTCAACTCGTATTTTCAGCTTATCTCCCAAAATTTTTACTCAAATTTCGAGTGGGAGTACTCGTTGGATGCAAAATTTAATTCCTCATCCAAGGAGTACCCATGTTGCATACTTTCAATGAACTCTACTACACGAAAATGAGAAATACATAAAAAACGTGATTGTAATCATGTTTTTTTATGTATTTCTCATTTTTCGTGTAGTAGGACCCATCGAAAGTATGCAACATGGGTACTCCTTGGATGGGAAATTAAATTTCGCATCCAACGAGTACTCCCGCTCGAAATTTGAGTAAAAAATTTGGGAGATAAGTTGAAAATATGAGTTGAAAAAGTAGTTTTTTCATTTTTCCCTCTAAAATTTGATGATGTCATCAAATCTTATTTGATTTTTCCACTATTATTTTATAATTTCCTTAGGAGGCCCATTTTAGACCTCAAAATTCCCCTAATGGTATGGAATTTCACTTAACCCGAAAAAATCATTTTTTGCATTAAGTGAAGGAAAAATTCTTGGATTCATAGTGTCAAAATCTGGAATTCATATTGATCCTGATATAATCAAGGAGATTTCTAAAATATCTTTACCTCACAACAAGAAAGCTATGCAATATTTTCTCGGCCAAATTAATTTTGTAAAGAGATTTGTACCAGATTTTTCAAGAATTGTATCTCCTTTACAAGCAATGATTAAAAAGAATTCAAACTTCAAATGGGGCCAAGATGAATATGAGGCATTCAATCTGATTAAACAAGCAATCATTAATGCTCCATCTTTAGCAACTCCAAATTTTTCCGATCCTTTTATTTTGTACACATTTGCCTCTGATAAATCTTACGCTGCGATTCTCACTTAAGCAAATCAAGACAAAGCGGAAGCCCCAATTGCTTTCTTCAGTTCAAATTTACAGGGAGCTGAGTTGAATTACTCAGATGTGGAGAAACAAGCTTACGCTATTTTCAAAGCAATTAAATATTTCAGACCCTTTTTACTTAAAACCCATACAAAAATCATTGTACCGTTTCCAGCGGTAAGAAATCTTTTAGTCCAAAAAGATGTGGGTGAGAAAAGAGCTAATTGTATTACTGCCTTTCAAGAATATGATGTTGAGATCAAACCAGCAAATATTGTTAGAGGTCAAGGCTTTTGCAAAATACTAGTTGGAGCATCACAGATTTCTGAGAAATCATCTGAAGAGATACAAACGTATGAGGTAAGCCTAAACGATGTTGAATCATTATATGCTGATATCATTTTTTATCTAAAGAATGGATATGCTCCTCCAAATCTAGATCAAACCAAGAAAAGAGCTCTAAGGCTAAAAGCTAAACAATATCAGCTTGTAAATGATGTTCTTTTTAGAAATAATTACGATTCAGTTCTTCTTAGATGTTTGGAAAAATCTGAAGCTGAAAAAGTCTTGCAGGAACTTCACGATGGGCCAGCAGGTGGACATTATGCTAGAGATGCTACTACACATAAAATCCTTCGCGCAGGCTATTACTGGCCCACTTTATTCAAAGATTCACATAGCTATGTAAGAAGATGCCAAGTTTGTCAAAATGCAGCTGGAAGACAAAAGAAACCATCATTGCCATTACAACCAGTAAACATTGAACAACCTTTTGATCAATGGGGATTGGACATAATAGGTGAGATCGTTCCTCACTCTTCTAAGCAACATAGGTATATCATTACCGCAACTGATTATTTTACGAAATGGGTAGAAGCGGTCCCTCTCAAGACTGCTAATGCTGAGCATATCATTGAATTCATAGATCAGTTCATAATCACCAGGTTTGGTTTACCTTCTGCTTTAATGTTTGATAATGCATCATATTTTTCTGGTAATGCTATGACTGAATTTTCACTCAAGAGAGGTTTCAAACTTAAATACTCTGCCAATTATTATCCACAGGGAAATGGGTTAGTTGAATCCACAAATAAAAACTTAATCAGAATCATTAAGCGAACCATTGATCAAAATCATAAAAATTGGCATAAGTCTTTAATATATGCTTTATGGGCAGATCGAATAACGCAGAAGGCTTCTATTGGCACTTCTCCCTTTAATTTAGTTTATGGGAGAGAAGTGGTTCTTCCAACTCATCTAACAATCCCTTCTTTAGCCTTAGTCCAATATATTGATGAAGAACCAACTTCTTCCTTACAACTAAGGCAAATGGAAATAATTAAGCTAGAAGAACAATGAGAAAAGGCCAAAGTAACTCATGCTCATCACCAAGCATTAGTGAAAGCTTCTTTTGATTCAAACATGATAACCAGAAAGGACTTTCAGATAGGAGATCTAGTTTTAAAATGGGACAAGGCTCATGAGGAAAAAGGAAAACATACAAAATTTCAACGAATGTGGCTTGGTCCTTTCCAAATTGCAGAGATCATAGGTCCATCTACTTTTATGTTACAGGATTTAACAGGAAAAAGAGAGTCTTTACCTGTTAATGGACAGATCCTCAAAAAATATTTTCCATAGGAGATCATTCTTCTATTTTGTATATTAGTTTTCTTTATTTTTCATAATAAAACTAGTTGTTAATGGTTATATTTGGAATTCACGAAAAAGATACAAATTCTCTTTTAAATTTTGTTTCTTCACTTATATAAATAGAATTCTTTTTAGAATATTGATCATTATTATTCAAAGATACAGTTAAAAGCTTTAAATCTAGAAATGATATTAGTTTCAACATTGAAAATTTTGATGAAAAACAACTTTTAGTGAAAGATTGTTTTATATCAGTCCAATGAAAGGTATCTATAACAAAATGAAGATTCTTTGTAGAAAAGTTCTTTCCAAAAAACTCTATCATTGTCGTCCAGAGCTATCTTAAGGAAACAATGACTTCCTCCCCACTTAGAAAATTACAATGTTCAGGGAATAATCCAATGATACACTTTTAACTTAAAGAGTAAGAGGTCTCATCACGAGCCAACTTATCATGATCATAGATATTATAGCTTGCTGAATTTGCCAATACTGCATACCACAACAGGGCAATGACTCAAGATTGTTGCAATCAAAAGACAAGGGGTCTCATCACGAGCCAGCTTGTTCAGCAAAGTTATAAATCAAGTGAATGGCATTGTCATGAGTTGGCTACCAAACCAAGACATTGTTCTTTAAGAATAAAAAAGAAAAGCAAAAGCAATAAGTGTGAATATGAATTTCTCTTTGAAAATTGTATATTTCTCTAAGTAGGATACAGGATCATTACTGGGTAACAGGTAACCCTGTCGAGGCTATAAACGCTTGCTGGCAGCAGTGGCTCTACCTACGACAAATGAGCATATTTAAAGCTGATTTATAGAGAAGCCTTTGTTTTTATCTTTTTAAACCAAGTAATTACTGATGTAAATACAAGGACTAGCTTGAGGAAGTGAATAATCAAAAGTTGAATATAAAAGAAATGAAATATCATTTATAGATTAAAGCATAATGTACTTTGTCTTTTTATAATAAAGTTTGATTTTCTGGAAAATTTTCTGTTTTGAAAAGTTTAGAAAATCCAAAAGAAAAGCAGAGATAACTGGTTCTTCCAAGTGAATCGCCAATTGTTGTGGCCAGCAACAACCCCCTTCTTATTTAGTATTAGTAATAATACTAAATAAGAGAGACATAATCAATCCAAAAAAATCACTTAGTACTTATTTTTCCTTTCTCAATAAAACTTACTATCATAAACTTAGGAAAATTCGTAAAATTCTTTAAAAAGCTTAAGTTTTATGATATTATAGAATAAAATCATTCTTTGAGAAATATCGCATCGTAAAAAGGTTAATGATTGCTTCTTTACAATAGGAATTTTGAAAGTGCGATGCAAGACTACATGCTAAAGAAAAATTCATTGCATTGCAAAATTTCAAATATCATATCTTACGCTTCAGCTTGTTAATGAGTGAAAACGATAAAACATAAATCGCATGTTAAATATATTAATCCTAAGGATACTTTATATGTTATCAACTGCGATGTGCGATTTTAGCGATATTGCGATTAAAATGATTTTGCGATTTTCGCGATGATTTGATTTAGAGATCTTGCGATCACTGATATTGCAAAGCAAATCGCAGATCGCATTATCGCAGATTCTTAAAGCTCGTTGTACGAAGAAAATCTTTCCATAAATCGATATCCATTATGCGCTTTGATGTCAAATTAATGAATGGATTGTCAATTATTAATGAAAAGGATTTCGTTTTGATTGAAAGGTTATTTCATGTTAAAATAATATATTTCATACGCCTTCAGCATTTAAAACTATCCCATCACCTTTCTCATATCATTATTCTCACTTAATTCGTAAAACTGCAGGCGCAAAGAACAGGAGACTATACAAAGCAATATTCAAAGAATTATGGGAAATAAAGAGAAAGCTCCGAGTTCTGGAAAGAAAGAGATGGCATCCTTGTACGCAGACACTGCTTGCAACAAAGACGCTGGCATCACCACTTGGGAGGGTATGTTTAATTTGCTTGAAGAAGAAAACCCAAGAGTAATGGATGTTGCAGCTACTGCAGGCTCAAGTAATTCTTCTGAAGCATCTCTTACAGAGCTGGCTTGTTCTTTTTTGCACCGGATAGCAGCAAGACCTAGAATTCTTCCGTATACAGACATGGTCAAATGGGTGCTGGATAGCACTGATATTACGGACAGACAATTTAAAACTCCAGATCAAGAGCTCATCAGGTCATTTACTCCAGAAGATTTGAGGTTAATGTATCATTTACCAGAACCTCAGGCAACTTACAACAAACAATTTATGGAGAAATTTTCCAAAGAAAATGCAAACTTGGCGGAATGCACCAAAGAATGGTCCAGAAGAGATGAACCACTAAAGAAAGATAAACATGGTATGTACAGTACCGGTTCACTCACTTCTCCATATTGTTTTGCTGCTGCTATGTTATGTAGGCTTTTTGGAAAGCCTGACATTAATAAGTTTTTGCCTGAATGGCTTCCCCTATTGAATCTTTGTTGATAGCAACTACCATTGGTAATTTGGAGGCTGACTTCTTGCCGATAACTTAGCCACAATATTTTCAATTCTTGGTCCTAAGCGATTTATCTCTGGAAGAAATTTATCCTCATTTTTATCTGTTGCTTATGTTATGGATTCAATACACTTTATTCTAAAGTTCCCTTCCAATGGGTTAAGCGATGGAAAATCTAGATCCCTACCCATTCATGTATATCACAAAGAATTGTGGGAATCAGAGTTCATTCCCTATTTTTACAAGATTTGTCATGGCATTATGTTGCCTCTGTACAGAATATTGTACAATAAGGATGCTCCAAGATTTTCTCCTGAAGCAGAAGTAGACATTATCC
The DNA here is from genome assembly GCA_034641835.2 of Pinus albicaulis. NCBI lineage: Eukaryota > Viridiplantae > Streptophyta > Pinopsida > Pinales > Pinaceae > Pinus > Pinus albicaulis. The sequence continues at coordinate 65,956,115 of CM076575.1, read as the reverse complement.
CTGTCGCAAGATGTTTTGGAGAAGAATTTTTTACCTATGTTAGGGTTTTTGGAAGCTTTGCTTCTCCTCATGTTTTACCTTTCTATGTTCCGGATAAACTCCTGGCCCGAGAAATTGCGTATCAAACCTGCGGAGAAGGAGGTTTGACCAAAGATTTAAAGGATAATAAGAAAGTTATCTGGCCTCAATTTCCTGTGGCCTGCGGAGCATTTTCATTATTTGATATTGGTCATGCAGTTAAGGAAGTAAAAAATATTACATGTTTACAATTGTTCAAGTTTCCAAGAAGACCATTTGACCTGTATGATGTTGTTAATAATTTCACCACTGCAGTCAAAGTGAGAATATTTTCTAAAGAAGATGATTTATTTGATGATATGTTCAAGGAAAATGCACATTTAAAGAAATTCTACATTCAGCTCAAACATAGTTTTCTCTAGAAGAGTTCCAAGAGTTTAAGATATACAGAGAAAGGAGGTTGACCACTATTCCTTTGGATAAATTGTGCATGGAACCTGTCAGGGAACCAACTCCTAGTGTCAGTATTAGTGGAAGTTCAGATACAGATAAATCTAAGTCAAAAGTCTAAAAAGAAACTTACGAGAACGTTCTAATAAGTGATGAAGATCAGGACAAAAATGAAGAAATCGATGAAGGATACTCAATTGAAAGAGCTTCCACAACGACCAAATTTTGACTTCTCGTGATTCAATTCTCCCTATTCTCAATGTACAGCAACCATCAGTCAGCACTCAGTTAGATAAAGAATGGGAAACATTTAATGAATTGCTTAATGTTGAAGGACAGAATACACAGACCCCTGTACAGACAACAAAATTTTTAAGCACAAGAATAAGTGGCAATGTCACAGAAACGGAACATATACCCATCACTCCCTCCTCTGAACTTGTACTTAAGATAGAAGACATTCCTCCTCTGGATATATTCTACAGCCCACAGTATAAAGCAGTAGTAAGGAAACAAAGGAAGAAAAGAAAATTAGAAAGTGTTCTCTCTACTGATGCAGAACAATTGGATGTTTTATGGAAATATCCTACTACGGATCCAACTGAAAATCTTACTAAATTATCTCAGATTACAGGAGCTTATGCCTCCGTAACTATTGACAAAGCAACTGAAGTACGACTATTATTAAATGAAAAAGAATATCAAATACAAATTCTGCAACAACAATTGCAACAAGCCCATGCTAACAGTGAAGCACAGATAAAACTTAAAAAGTTACAGCAGGAGCTTCAACAAATGCAAATCGGATATCAGAAAAGTTTGGCCGAAAAAGAAGAACAAATACAGATTATCCAAGAGATGCATAAAGATAACCCCAAGCTTATGGATTTTATCTCAAAGTCTATTTCTTTGAACAATCAACTACTGCAACAACAAGATATATTATGCCATAAAATCTCACAATGGAACTCTTTTTGTCAAGAAAGTGATAAAATCACTAATCATGTCGTAGAATTACGACATGATTATGATTTAACTAATGAAAGAATTACTAATTATTTGGCATGGAAAAAGATAGAGGAAGGAAAAAGAGCAGGAGCACCAATCATCAATGATAGTCATAAAGAAATTCTCTTCAATAATTGGGATGCACAGATCAGAGAGGCAGAAAAAGCAGCAGAGGAAGCAGCTACATCAGCAAGTAACATCACTGATTGTGTAAATGAAAATTTGCACAAGGTTAATTTTATTTCAGAAACTATTCCAGGATACCTACCACAAACACCAAAATTGCAAACAGAGTGGAAACAGAAAGCTGAAGAAAAGGCAAAATCAATTCAAGAATTGACAAAATTAAATTGGGATTCTTACTGGACATATCTAGTAAAACCACACAGTCAATGCAGTGCTCTTAATTGCATCATTAATTCTGTTGAGAAGATCGCGCCAACACTTTCCGATTCTGTTTTTTCGGGGTAGTTAAAATCTCAAGTTGGCCAGCCTAATCTCCTCAAGTCAATGATGGATGCTTGCAAATTCAGAGATCAGATTCATAAGTAGTTAGTTAATAGTTTTTAATTTTAGATTTAGTTTTAGTTTTACTTTATTTTTGCCTAGAAAAAGGATGGTCATTTAAAACGAATCCTAAATTTTTGTAATAAACTATTTTTAGATTTAGTTAGTAGTATTTAAACCCTTCTCATGCATTTAGAGAAGGATCCTGAAATTTGTCAAAAACTTGCCCTCAGAACATGCACTTTTGCACCCTCCGAGGAGGTTTTGATGAATGAATGGAACAAGATTTATTGATATCTACGTTTAATATCTGCTACTGATGTTGCACTTTTGTACTCTTAGTAGATGTTGGATTAAGAAGAGATAAGTCATTATTGCTTGAAGCTCATGAGTAGAACTCGTTATAAATGGTACTTTTATCTCTTAACTATTTCTGCCTTGTGTTAAAGTGATATTTATGTTCAGTTGTTTATATGTTAATGTTTGAATACTTGAGTTATCATTTGGCACTTTTGTACGGTGATAGCTATTTATTTATGCTTGAGGTATAAACAACTTATTATGCGATATGTTTTTCACAACTGTTTCATCTAACTTTTTATATGAAGTGGTTTATCTTTATTGAATTATTTTCTTATAACATTTGAATTATCTTTATTACCAATTGTTATTCGCTAGTGAACCATTGGCATAGAACAAGCAAAATGTTCAACAATATTGATGACAACCAATTGAATTGACTTCTTCTGGTATTCTTAGAATACACACACACATTAACTCATTCTCACACTTACAAATGCTAGCAAGATGGGGCCAGGGATTTCGAAATATTTAGTTCATTTGATTATTTCTCTCTCTTGGAAAAAATCAAATGAACTAAAAAATTGGAAATCCCTAGCCCATCTTGCTAGCTTTTTTAAGCGTAAAGATGAGGTGATATGTTTTAAGCTAGTGAAAATTACATATTACAGTCCTACAAGCTAAAACAAGGAAACAACAATGATTAGCATAGATCAAAAAAAGGAACAAATATTTATTACATATACTAGAGCACATGCTCAACAAAGGTGGCCTAGCCATATGCCATAATTGGTATAGCCCATGCAAGGGAGGACCTAACCTACAAATATTTGAGCCTAGTCCATCTTCACCATAATTGCTCCAATTGTTTCTATACCATGGTCCATAGCTTGACATGGTGTGGTCTACTGGAAACTTGGATAAACTATTATGGCAATGACCAAAGTTCAAAACATGATGTGCATGCTTACTCATTGCACAATATTTATAGGATGTGCCTATTAATAGATGTTCCTTGGTTTATTTTTAGCCTGGTAATTATTAACTTCTTATTACTAGATGTTTGTTGGAGCAGGGTCCTCCAAAGGCTGCGAACTGGGATAATTTTGAGTATTTTTATATATTTTTGGCATATTTTAGTCTAGCGCAAGGGTTTTGGGGTAGGTCAAAGCCCCAAAAGCATTGTAACAAGTCAAAGGGTAGACCTAGAGTCTGAAAATCATGGTTTACGAACCACAATAAAGATTAGGCTAGATTGTTATAAATAGAAGGAGATTTTGAGATGTAATATAGGCATGAATAGAGATTGATGCGAATTGTAACTTAGGAGATTTTTTTGGGTTATTGGGGAAAGGACTCATGCTGGCTGTGTGCACGGAGATCCTCAGTCTTGCTATGTGCGGACCCTGCTGCTGTGTGTACAGGTTGGGTTTTGGGTATTGTAAGAAGGATCTAAAGGATTAATGAATGCGAAGGGGTGTTGAAGTATCTGAATCTGTTGGACTTATTGTTTATGTGAATCTCTGATATATGTTTATGTTATGCATGTTTCTGTATTGAGCTGCGAAAGTAACTGTGTTTATTGCTTATGCTGCATTAACTTCTGATCTAGATCTGTTCTGTTATATTTTATGCAAGAATAACTTCGTGATATGCTGCGTTATCATTTCTAGAATTATATGATCTATTGATTACTAGGGACTATAAGTGGTATATCGCACTTGGATGTAAAAGAAAAACTCGCAGATCTAGGCTCTATGACACTCGATCTGGGTATTTGTGAAGTCGAACGCAGCTCTCCGCTTGACTTACCTACCCTCCCCCGTGCAGTGAAACTCGGTTCCGATGACCCTCCCATATCGCTTTCGGTGAGACTTTGGCCTGCGTGCGGTGTCACCGTCGAAAGGGCCGTAGTATAGGGGTTTGTGGCAAAACCCTTATCCTCCGAACTTGTCAGGACTTCGAGCCAACAAATGGTTTAATTTGAAGGATTTGGATATTTGTGAGAGAGGGATTAGCTAATGCCAAGAGAGTACCGGCAACCCGAGAAGAAAGAAATCGAAGAGTGGTTCTAAAAAGATAGATTCGTGAATTTGCGATATAGTAGAAAGTAGAAATACGCACGCAGGTTGACGTACGGAAAAAGTAGTATGTTACTGTTCTATAGAGAGCTACGTAAATTTTCTTTGTGACATATTGCAAATGAGCACTGTCGGAGTGGTCATGAGACTCAGAGAGTTCTGTAGTGTTGAAGGATGATAGTGTCACACAGAGGACTCCAGGTCTATCCAAAGAGTCGGAAAGACCGATAAACACCACAACTCGCCTATGCTCGACCCCCACCAGCAAAGTGACATGGCTTACGCTTTCAGCTCGACCGTACCTGTCGCAGGGGGTAGGAGATGAGGATATGGGATCGTATTTTGGCTTATCGGGTAGTCGCAGGGACCGACGCAAATGTGGCAAGCGATACCGTGGAAGAGGGCGTAGCTATCCCTTGCCTCTGCAGAGAGAGCTCGGGACCCGGGACATGAGATACATAGCTTCAAAACAGAACACATCTATTCGTGATATTACGGATGCTCTAAAAAACCAGCTCCCTAAAGCCTAAGTCTTACTCTTAGATAGTAGTAGATGTGAAAGACTTCAAGCAAGGGGCACCGAGTCTCATATGGGAAGCTAATCAACGATTAAAGAAAGCAATCGTGGAAGGAGGATTTCATTATGATGATAGAAAACATACGAAATGGTTCATCGCTATGTTCGTCGCTCTCACCTGCGCATCCCTATGAGTCACCAAACATTCGAATCGCAAGAAAAGCTTTGGAAGTCGCTATGAAATTAGAAGTTGCAGCCTATAGAAGATACTCCGTTAGGAGACAACAAATTCAGGAGAAGCTTGGGGGAAAATGCACATGAAATCAGAAACTCACGAAAGGAATGAGGAAAGGAAGCTAGTGGGACTATGGGATGCATACGATGTTGCGGTGTCCGGACATACAAAGGAACAAGGGCCCTGTTATTCGCAGTATCACCCAGTACAAGAGGACCTAGTCCGTTGCATCCAAGATCAAACGAAGGACCTAGCCCATTGCGTCCAGTGCTCAAGCGGACCCTGCTGCTGGTGCGATGATTACCGTGTAGCCGGGTCGCATGATACGAACCATCGCCCCTGCTCTAGGTGCATATGTCCCATAACCGAAGCAACAATGGTGCAAAGATGTTTGTCGTACGCAGACATGACGATTTGCTAACTGCTCAACTTATGATCTCGATGATGATCGAGGAAACTTCATGTAGAGTACAATCAACCCCCGCACGCACCAAGATCTCTTCGCAGCATAGGTGGCTCCCCCGGCTAGGGGCGGGAGGAGGTCGTGGTGGAAGCACAGTCGTGGTCGAGGGCAACTAATCTTCTATAACCATGAGAAGTAGGGCACTTTGCAGGGATTGTCCGAACCCTATAAGAAAGCCCCACTGGCATCGCATGTAGCTTGGACCATGCAAATGAAGACCTGTCCAATCTTGATAGCAAAGATGTCAGTGAGAAAGCATACCCAACACCTACGTAGAATGCGCAAACGGTTAAGGCTGAGTTTTGAGACAAAGATCCAAGCATAAATGTCGTAACACGTAGATGGAATCGGCTACCGGACTACCCGGGGAGAAGGCCGTGACCGAGCCTTCCGATCCGAAAAGCAGCATAGCAAATAGGAAGGGTTGGACTTAAATAGAGAAAGAGAAACATTTATCGCAGCTCACAAAGATTTTTGTTGAGGTGGAAGCACCTAGTTCTCGTGCACTCGGCGAACCTTAAGGCAGTATGAGGAGGTTAGACCTTCTCGTATGATGGATGTATGAAGTTGTTGCGTAACCCAAAAAGATGTGGAAAAATATTCAAGCATTAATAGATAGCCACGCAACACGACACAACTTACCTCTTGGAAATTAAGGACGTGTAGAAACTATATAGATATAAGAAAACGCACCGGTATGGGAGATGCGATTGATAGTTATCATATCGGTGACTACGAAAATGGACTCAAAGTTAGTTTTGGACTCCGGGGTCAAACACGTAATGTACTACACCCGCGTTACGCCCCCCATGAAATTCTTGACAAGCAAGCTGGGGGATATGTCATTTTGGAGACCTTCAAGGAATGCATCTCCCTTGAAGACACATCATCCTTGAGGTCTCTCTGTGCTTTGCCTTATACAAGTCCCCTCTACTGGTTCCTTTCCCTAAGGCCTGCATTTCCCCTCATACTCCTGCAAAACACCACTTTTTTACCTCCTTTCCCCTTTGACAAAGTCCCTCTTTTCCCCTTCTTATTTTCCCTATTAACCCCCTAAATCCCCTCTAAAAATCCCTACACCCTTGGTTTGCCCAAATTCCCCCTCCATCTCCCTATCGTTACCCTTTGGAGGCTTCAGAATGCATTAAAATGGGTTAAAAACCCACTTCCGACCATATAATAGGCCTCAGCCCCTTTCCCGCTAGCCCCGCACCTTTTCTCTCCATACAACCTAGCGCCGTGACCAAAGTGCTTACCCCTGCAGAGGCTCTTCTCTGTCCGTAGGGTCAAACCATGGTACCCCCGTAGTTGACCCCTCGGGATGTGGGAAAACCTGATCGAACGGCTGTCATTCACTACGGGGGGGTCGCTCCAAGTTCTCATGTTCGTGCACCTTGGTCCCCCGCATTACATCTCCGCCGTCCATTTAATCCTTCAAATCAACGATCCGCAGTTAATCCCTATCCCGCGCGTTCTCAACCATTGATCTGTACAAGATCTGACGGTCCACATTCCATCCATCTAGTGGTTCTCCCCCCCGCTTTCACTGTTCACAAACCACGTTGTTTTCATCGCACCGCCTTTGGGTGAAGGGCGGTTTTTCCCCGACGGCCAGCGATTCCATACATCGCGCAACACGCGTCCTCCTGTACAATTCCAAAAATTTCGTCCCCGCCCGTTAAATTCATCCATCGCGCATTATTGTTTGGACACGGATGCCCAGTGAAATTGCTGAAGACCGTCCGATCTGGAGCAGCCCATCCGATGGCTATCGCTCGATGAAGATGCACGATGGATAATGAAGTTGCACGCGCGATAGTCCATGTCCTGGCCCGCCGTCCGTCGTCCTCCACCGTTGATCTCCGCCACGATCGACGGTCCAGATTTGTTCACCCGCCGCTGACTTTTCCACTGTCCCCAGTCCCGCCACGTCATCTCCACGTGCATCCTCCGTACATACTCCCATTCCATTGCATATAATTGATTCATTTCATGTTTTTTAACATTTTTTCGTTTGTTTTTCGCTCTGCAGACCACCACCTCCACTAGAGTAGATTTCCATTGTTCCTCTTCATTTTTCCCCGCCATGTCACCATCTGCACTACCTCTCTCCTCCTCCACATCACCTACCAACCCGTCCATGATTTTCTTCGCAGGTTTCATGTTTTCGCAGGGTTATCAGAGGCAGAAAACTGCCATGATGCATACGTACTTCTTTAATGGCGTATGGCACAGACAAAGAGCTGAGATGGGAGCCGATACTCCGGCGAAATGTCAATAAAGGTGGAAGAGTTAATTTTCATCAAAGGACAGGTTTTAAAAATCAGCAACCCTATCTGGTGCCATGAAAGTTCAGGTCTTGCAGGATCGAGGCATTTATGGACCAGTAGTAAAACTAGCCTATGATCATAGTTTTCAGTACTCGTGACTGAAGATTTGGATCCATAATGCAGCAGTTTCAGAGGAAAAGTACCAGATCCAAAACCCCGAACGTCAATCAGAAGTTTAATGCACGAGAGATCGTACCACTAGGGTTTCTACAACAGTAGGATGTTTTCCTCCATCAGAGGACAAAGTGCCCATGCAATTTTTATTATACATCGTGTTCCTAAAGTTTCTTACCCGACAGCAGTCCTACATGATCAAAAGCATTGGTGACACAAGTAGGGCAGACCTCACTGTTTCTTATTTTATTTTTTCCCATAGTACCACACAGTACTGCAGTCAGAGCACCTAAGCCATATCAGAGATAAATGCTGAAATTTAAAACAGGATGGGTTTCGGCCCTCTATTATTTTCTGTGTTTAATGTTACATTTAGTGTTCACCTTCCTCCTCAGCCGATCTTCTGTTCATCCTCTGCTATAAAACGCAGAAGGAAATAATTGTAATGGTTGTTGACAAGATATTAGTGAAATGCAAGTGTTTTCCTCTAGAGACAAGTTCTCTTTGTAATATTGTAAGATAGGCTGAGATTTGATGTATTTAGACTGAATGTTCAAGCTATGGGCTATGATGTACCTGATTGGTGTTGTTTTTAATATGACAAGCATGTTTCTTTGGATCCTGATCTAAAGCAGCTGGTGATGTTTTCTTATCTTTGTGTTTGATTTCATTTCATTCCATTTCTACTGGCTCGCATCAGAAGTTTGGCATAAGATTTACCCTCGATAGGTACGTTATTTTGCTGCTCTCCCAGCCTTTTATGTTTTCTGCTTATATGTGTATCTGAATATTGATTTCAATTGGTTTAGCCAGTGTAGTGGATGTTATTTCTTGCTCTCTGATGTATGAATTAATGAAATCTATGTTTAGATGTTCTTGTTAGGATTTAGTTGGATGAGTTGAGAACACTGGGAGGTCTAGAACCCTGTCTCTGCCTCACTAGGATCTTTCCATCTCAATTAAGCCTTTCTAAGATCCCTTGTCCTGCCTCTAATTTTGTCGAAGCAGGTCTGGAGTTAAATGACCTCTGACCTGATCTATAGACAGGATTAGCTGGTTTCCCTTCACTCATTTTCAGTCCTTAATGTTCCATTCCATCAACCATCTTTTAAGATCCAAATGCTCTAGATGACTAGCCCAACTGAAAGCTTACACATTGAACACAAGTAAATCCTTTCTTGACTCCATTTCCCAATGGCCATGATGTTCTCTGAGTTATCTACCTTAGCCTAAATTACCTCTTTGCTCATCCCTGTCTCATATTGGACCTTTCTTTCCTGATTCCCTGCAACCAAACATAAACAATCAAACAAACAACCCTGAGCCTATAACTAGCCTAAAATCTAACCTTGAGCCTTCAAAGACATACCCTTTGACAATTATAGAGAGATCCCTCTCTGGACCTAAGAGGGCTAGATCCTAAGGTTTGAAAGTGGCTCTATGTTGTCTCATCTTTTGGTCTTGTCAACCTAGCCAAAACATGGGAACCCTAACATAATGGCGACCATACTGGGGACTGAACGGTTTTCATCTCACTACATCAACAACTTCAGAAGCTTAGAACTCTGGTTAGGTTGACAATAAGTCACTCCTTTCTTGAATCGGCCTCCGTTGTTAAAGTGTTCATCATACTCTTATACAAAGCCTGGAAAGGGCCAGGTAGCCTCTGGATCTCACCCTCTTCGAAAGTGACATATCTGGTAAATGCCCTCCCAGTCAATCTCTGGTTGGAGTTTGCTGTTTTTGAGGAGATTCCTGAAAGGTGATAGTGCCTGAGCACTGTGGTGGATAGTGTAACCCCTTAGATATACCCTAAAACCCTCCACCTGGCGACTCCATTGTTCCTAAATGAAAATACTCCACTGGTGATCAGCAGGCCTGCTGATTATCTTGGTTTCACAATAGACTCCACTGGGAGACCAGCCTCTGAGACAACATCAACCACAGTAGAAGTAACAAGTATGGTTAAGTTGCTTGGCTTAGAAACAACATTCTGGATTTCAGAACCATTCACACAAGAGCTTATCCCATCCCCGACCCACCTGAAATAGTTGACAATCTGGAGAGTATCCTTAAAGGAGCTCCCGCACCCAAAAGACCAACTATTTCCAGTCACATTCACAGAGCTAATTCTTCACTAGAATACCTAGCAGCTCTATCACAATTCCTTCTCGACCTAGAACTACCTAATAGACTACCAAGAACTAGGTCATCTAGTTATCTAGACCAGCCAGACCTTGAGTTTCACAGTTCATCATCTCATAGTGGTCAACACTCTAGGGGTAGTGGAACCCCTCCATCTACACCACCTGATATCCACTTCGTCCAAAACTTGGGGTTCTCCCACCCTAGATCTACTCAACAAACTTCTGCTGGTCCTAATATCCCTGTTATCCGCATATCAGTTGCTCAAGCCAACCCTATGCCTCATCAGAACATTACCATGGCAGCCTTGTATGCACCTCTGGTCTTACCTCAACTCTTGTTACCCCTACCCAATGATTATCAATCAAAAATCCCATACTTCACTGCTAAAGAATCCATCACAACCCAGCAACATGTAGATAAGATGGAGGATTCTTTTGACTATATGGAAATTGATGATGAAACAATCAAAATGAGAATCTTTGCCCAAAGCTTAGGGGGTGATGTAAAGAAATTTTTTAAAAGCTTACCTCCTGGAAGTATCCAAGATCTCCCTGCATTATATCAAACCTTCATGAACAAATGGGAAGTTAGGGAAAACCCTCGCCAGCTCCTAGCAGACTACATGACCCTTAGGAGGAATGTGGGAGAGAGCGTTCACGATTACACCACTAGATTCAACAACATTTAAAATGCTCTCCCTCCACATATGAAACCTCCTCAAGGTGTGGCCCTAGCAAAATATCCTGATGGATTTGATGCTGACATGGCCTATGAGCTTAGAGATAAAGAGTACACCACATTGGAGGACATGCAGAAAGGAGCAATAAGTATAGAATCCAATCTACTTGAGAAAAGAGCTAAATTAAGAGCTGAGAAAAGGGTAACATACAGGGATGACAATGTAGCTTCCACACTTGATCCCAAATATGATACATTGTCCAAAAACGTCGAGGAGCTACAAAAAATGATAAAAATTATGGTTGTCCAAAACAGAAACCAAAAACAGAATCAGAACATTAGAAGAAACAATGCTGCTCCTAACAGACAGAGAGAGTCAGATCAACAAGTTATTCCCCCTTTTCAAGAAAAATTTTTAGATGAAGATGAGGGAATTGTAGAAGAATCTGAAGAGAATAAAATTAACATGTTTGAAACAGAGGAATTAATCCATAACTATGATTCAGAAGAATATCAGCCCTCACCCTCATATTGGGATGAGGAACGATTAGAATCTGAAGCATACATACTTGGATTCGAAAACACTATAATGCAAGTCAGGGAACAATATGAAATTAGGAGAAAAAAGAGCCAAGATGCTTCCAAAACCAAAGCTCCTGAAATCACCATCAAGAAAAGGCCTGAAAGATCCTCTAAAGCAATCTCTGAAAATAGCAAATCAGCAGCTGAAAGTTCTGGGAAACACAAAGAAAAAGACAACCAGAAGAATGAAAAACAAGGAGAGCCCGCTAGTAGTACTAGCACTTCTGTTAGTACTCCTGATACAATTGTTCCCAACCTAGTGAGAAATCACAAATTATTCAGCCACTAAGGCAGTGGCTAATAAAACAGAGTCAAGAATTTCCAAGAGTCATTCCACTTTCAATCTAGAGAGTGAGATTGTGAAAATCAAAATCTCTGTACCATTATCTGAGCTGGCCACTCAGGATGTATATAAAGGCCAGATTTTGAAAGCATTGAATCTGGGGGAAAACAATGACACTGTAAATTTGAATGATGATCAACCTGCCCTGCTGTTCGGTCCAAAGATTGAGGGAAAGTTTAAGGAAGGGGTAGTTCCACCTTTTTATATCAGTCTCAACATTCATGACAAAATACTCCACAATGCCATGCATGATTCTGGAGCATCACACAATTTAATGCCTAAGGTAGTAATGGAAAAGCTAGGTTTGGAGATAACATGACCTTACAAAGATCGACATTCGTTTGACTCTAGCAGAGTGAAATTCCTAGGCCTAATCAAAGACTTATGTGTGAGCTTGACCCAGATCCCAGCTAAATGTATGGTCATGGATGTGGTCGTAGCAGATGTGCCACCCAAATATGGCATGCTGCTATCTAGATCATGGGGTGCCAAGCTGCAAGGAACGATGCAGATGGATGGCTCATATGCCACTATCCCTATATTTGGCCAACTTAGAAGACTGTATAGAGAGTCCCAGATGAAATTCCTAGTCAGTAGCCCTGAGAAGCCTGAAAATTCACCATTATACTCTGTACACACAGACTTGAATTCTTTCATTCTTTATAACAACCAATCCTTAGGAGAGCCAGAATCTGAATGTATAAATACAAGCAAGGACACAGAGCCCATGGACATTAGCATAATGGCTACCCTAGAAGAATACGATGAAGAAAACCATGGGCAGGGTACTCGAAACGAAACTCAGAGTGAACCAGGAACACAATGCAGTCAGCCTATTAGTCACACCCTTCAAACTAACACACCACGGGAAGAACAAGGCAGCCCACAACCTAGTACAGACCCCCCGACACAACATAATGGTGAACCCCTGTGGGAAATGAATTTCGATGGGTCCTGTACTAGAAACAATGCTGGGGGAGGGGTGTGGCTACGTAACACAGAAAATAACCACGCATAGAGCCATGCTGTGAATCTGCATTTCAAATGAACAAATAATATCACAGAATACGAGGCTCTTATTCTTGGCTTAAATCTGTTGAAAAAATTAGGAGCCCATAGGATAACTGTGAGAGGAGACTCAGAGTTAGTTATCAAACAGGTGAATGGTGAATATACAGCGAAACACCCCAGGTTAAGAGCATACTGGAACGACATTCTGGATTTATTGAAAACATTTATTGAATATGAATTGGTATTTGTGCCTAGGAGTAAAAACATCATTGCAAATGGATTAGCTCGCCTTGCTAGTTCATATCCTAAGACTCCCCCTAACCAACAAATCATCATTCAAACCAAGTTTAGTCCTGTAGTGCCAGACAACGAAAAATATTGGCAGGTCTTTGAAGGAGACAAACAGATTGAAGATTTTCTGGTGGGTAGAAATGAGTTTGAATTTTCTGATTCAGACTCAAAATCTAATGACAACTTCCCAAGTGAGGATTCCCCAGATGAACAAGCAACACCCTGTAACATAGAGATAAACACCCTGAATGAAGAAACTGGAAATACAACCGAGAAATATGAAAACACAGACAGCGAAGAGATGGAGGTGTTGCAGGCCAAAGATAAGAATATACCCAGAGGCCTAGCACCCCTAGAGGACCTTTTTGACTTTGATGACGTAGCAAAAAAGCCCACTAAAGAACATGCAGACTAAGATATAGAAGAATGCAACATTGGCACTGAAGATAAGCCCAAAATGATCAAACTGGCTAAGTCTATACCTGCAAACATGAAGAACAAATACATTGACCTGTTTAAGGAATTCATTGATGTGTTTGCATGGAGCTATGAAGACTTAAAGGCCTATGACACCAACATCATACAACACAAGATACCCTTGAAGGAAAATCAGAAGCCTTTCAAACAAAAACTCCGCAGAATCAATCCAAAACAATTGCCTGCAGTTGAGAAGGAGATTATAAAGATGTACGATGCAGGCATAATAGTCCCTGTAAGGTTTTCTGATTGGGTGTCAAACTTAGTGGTTGTGAGGAAGAAGACGGGGGAGATCAGACTATGCATAGACTTCAAAAACCTCAACAGATCCTCCCTGAAAGACAACTACCCTTTGCCTAAAATGGAACATATCCTGTAGAAGGTAGTGGGCTCTAAGAGAATCTCCCTGCTTGATGGTTTTTTAGGATACAATCAAGTTCTTGTACTCCCAGAAGATCAACTCAAAACAAATTTTACCACTCCATGGGGCACCTTCATGTATGTGAAAATGCCTTTTGGATTGATGAATGCTGGAGCCACCTTCCAGAGAGCGATGGATATAGCTTTCTCAGATGAGATAGGACACTTCATAGTTATCTACTTGGATGACTTGACTGTCTTTTCTAAAACTGAAGAAGAACACTTGAAACATCTGAGGAAAGTCTTTGAAAAATGTAGAAGGTACGGTCTGTCCCTAAATCCTAAGAAAATTGTTTTTGGGCTGCAAGAAGGTAAACTTCTTGGTCACATTATATCTGAGAAAGGGATTAGGATAGACCCGCAAAGATTTGAGGGGATACTTCAAATCACACACCCGAGAAACATCAAGGAGTTGCAGTCCTTCATTGGGAAGATCAATTTCCTTAGGAGATTCATTCCCAACCTAGTTGAGAACCTTAGGAAAATGACCAACATGCTAAAGAAAGGTGCAGGAATTAAGTGGAATGTTGAAGCCAAGAAATCTTTTGAGTCGGTAAAATTGGCGTTCACTCAAGCCCCTATCTTGATCAGTCCAGATTTCTCAAAAGATTTTCTAATCTTTTCATTTGCCTCTGAACACACAATAGCCACTGTCTTACTGCAGAAAAACACAGAGGGAATGGAACAGCCAATCGCCTTCTTCAACAAAGCTCTAAGAGATGCACCCTTGAAATACAACATTATGGAAAAGCAGACCTATGCCCTGGTAAAGGCCTTAAAAGACTTTAGGGTGTACATTCTGCATTCTCACACCACTGCTTATGTGCCAAATATAGTGGTCAAAGATATGTTGTCCCAAGACCCTGATGGGAAAAGGGGAAAATGGATTGCTACAATCCTATAATATGACCATGAGATAAATCCCACCAAACTAATCAAAGGTCAAGGCCTGGCCCAGTTAATGGCTAAATCAAACTTGCAGGCCCTTGAAATTAACATGATAAATGCCTTAGATGAGCAGGAAGGGTTGCCCCATCCAACTATTGAGGAGTAGTTTCAGAACTCTCCTTGGTACTCTGATATCCTTTATGTGCTCACCAATCTCAATGCCCCTCCAGAATTGTCCAAAACCAAGGCCAGATTCATAAAACTCAAAGCTATAAATTACTACATTTTGAATGAGAATCTATACTGGAAAAATCCAAGTGGCCTATTGCTGAAATGCTTGCCTGAACCTGACGCTGAAAGAATTAAACAAGAATTCCATGATGGGGAGTGTGGAGGCCACCTGAGTTGGAAAGCCACTGCAAATAAGATACTCAGGGCTGGTTACTATTGGCCTACACTCTTTAGTGATGCCCAGAAAATGATACTTGCCTGCCACAAATGCTAGATATTTGAGGGCAGAAGAAAGCTGCTCCCCCTCCCATTACAACCCATCACCGTAGAAGGTCCCTTCATGCAATGGGGCCTGGACTTCATTGGGGAGATTCACCCCTCTTCTTCTGGACAACACATATGGATCCTAACTGCTACATATTACTTCACCAAATGGATAGAAGCCATACCCACTAGGAATGCCACTGATTCTGTCATCATTAGGTTCCTAGAAGATTACTCCTTTCTCAGTTTGGCTGTCCAAAGAAAATAATCACTGACAATGCTGCTGCTTTCGGATACAAGAGAATGGTTGATTTATGTCACAGGTATGGAATATCCCTTGGTCATTCAACTACCTATTACCCTCAGGGTAATGGATTAGTTGAATCATCCAACAAAATCCTAGTGAACATCATTAAGAAGCTGCTGGAAGAGAACAAAAGGTCATGGCATAAAAAGATGGTACATGCTTTGTGGGCTGACAAGCTCACCACAAAGAAATCCATTGGCATGTCACCATTCCAGCTTGTCTATGGAACCGAAGTCGTCTTTCCTACCAGCCTGGGAGTGCCAGTGATTAAGCTTGTCTAGGAGATTCAGATAGAGGGAAACAGTATGGTGAGGAGAATTAATGAAACTATTCATCTTCAGAAAACAAGGGAGCAGGTTTACAACAGAGCAGTCAAAGTTCAGGAAAACATAAAAAGGCTATTTGACAAAAGAACCAAAGTTGCTGATTTCAAAATTGGTGACAAGGTTCTGAAGTGGGACTAAAGAAGGGAGGACAAAGGTAAACATGGCAAGTTTGATAGCTTGTGGCAAGGTCCATATATTATTCAAGCCACTGTGGGTCCTAATGCATTTTTCTTGCAAGAACTTGATGGTACAAAGCTGCTTGGGGGTCCTGTCAATGGAAGGATGCTCAAGCACTACTTCTGCTAAATTTCAGTTTCCAGTTTCATTCCCCATTGTATATATCATTGCAGTTTTGTGTCCTCCAAAAAAAAAAAAAAAAAAGAGAGAGAGGTTCAGAAATGCTCAAAACTTGAACCTCCGAAAGGAAAAAAGAGTGGCTCGAACATGATCAAAATCTGAGCCAAAGGGAGCAGAATAGTTGGTCCTAATATGCTCAAAATATGTGCCAGCAAAGAAAAGAATATCAGCTCTAATGTGCCCAAAACCAGAGCTGAGTCAAAGAACAGAGGTGACTCAAATATGCTCAAAACCTGAGTCACAGAGAAAGAAGGATGTTTCAAAATTGCAGATTTCCAGCCTTCACAGTTTTGTCTCCAAGTTTTCAGCAATTCATTGTCCAGGAATGAAATTTTTATGCCTTGGATTCACAGCAAGTTAGACAGTTTAATCCTGGCTTGGCTGTTTTGAATTTCTTGTCTTAGAATGTAGGAGAAGAAACCTGTTGGACAGTTTAATCCCAACAGGTAGTAGATTAGGTAGAGAATCATATGAGACCAACAGTCTAATCTGGCCTCATGGAGCAATAAGGGTAGAAGTAGAATAGGTTTGTTTTCTGTTTCAAAAAAGTAAATCATGTAAAGGGTCTGCTAGCTCAAGTGCACCCTAATAGGAGAAAAAGTCTAGGACTTTAGTTTGGGTAGGTAAATTGGTTGGGAAAATGTTTTTGCTGATTCGTGTACTTAACATATTGTGGCAGCTGAAAATTAAAGAAATAAGGGATGTGCCAAGCAGCAGGCATCTGGCCTACTCCAAAGATCACTTCTGGTTTCTTGCCTCCTTCAAGAAGAAGCCATCCCCATGTGGAGCCACTGTTAGCCCCCCTATGAAATTCTTGACAAGCAAGCTGGGGGCTATGTCATTTTGGAGACCTTCAAGGAATGCATCTCCCCTGAAGACACATCATCCTTGAGGTCTCTCTGTGCTTTGCCTTATACAAGTCCCCTCTGCTAGTTCCTTTCCCTAAGGCCTGCATTGCCCCTCATACTCCTGCAAAACACCACTTTTTTACCTCCTTTCCCCTTTCACAAAGTCCCTCTTTTCCCCTTATTATTTTCCCTATTACCCCCTAAATCCCTCTAAAAATCCCTACACCCTTGGTTTGCCCAAATTCCCCCTCCATCTCCCTATCGTTACCCTTTGGAGGCTTCGTACGCATTAAATGGGTTAAAAACCCACTTCCGACCATATAATAGGCTCCTCCCGCCCCTTTCCCGCTAGCCCCGCGCCTTTTCTCTCCATACAACCTAGCGCCGTGACCAAAGCACTTACCCTTGCGGAGGCTTTCTCCCTCAGTCCGTAGGGTCAAACCATGGTACCCCCCGCGCTGACCCCTCGGGATGTGGGAAAACCCGATAGAACGGTTGTCATTCACTACGGGGGGGTCGCTCCAAGTTCTCATGTTCGTGCACCTTGGTCCCCCACATTACATCTCCGCCGTCCATTTAATCTCGCAAATCAATGGTCCGCAGTTAATCCCTATCGCGCGCGTTCTCAACCGTTGATCTGTACAAGATCTGACGGTCCACATTCCATCTGCCCAGTGGTCCCCCCCCCCCCCCCCCTCTTTCACTGATCACAAACCACGCTATTTTCATCGCACCGCCTTTGGGCGAAGGGTAGTTTTTCCCCGACGGCCAGCGATTCCATACATTGCGTGACATGCGTCCTCCTGTACGATTCCAAAACCGCCGTCCCGCCCGTTAAAGTCATCCATCGCTCATTATTGTTTGGACACGAATGCCCAGCGAAATTGCCGAAGACTGTCCGATCTGGAGTAGCCCATCCGACGGCTATCACTCGACGAAGATGCACGATGGATAATGAAGTTGCACATGCGATAGTCCATGTCCTGGCCCGCCGTCTGTCATCCTCTGCCGTTGATCTCCGCCACGATCGACGGTCCAGATTTTTTCACTCGCCGCTAACTTTTCCACTGTCCCCAGTCCCGCCACGTCATCTCCACGTGCATCCTCCGTACATACTCCCATTCCATTGAATATCATTGATTCATTTCGTGTTTTTTAACGTTTTTTCGTTCGTATTTCGCTCTGGAGACCGCCACCTCCACCAGAGCAGATTTCCATTGTTTCTCTGCATTTTTCCCCGCCATGTCACCGTCTGCACTATCTCTCTCCTCCTCCACATCACCCGCCAACCCGTCCATGATTTTCTTCGTAGGTTTCATGTTTTCGCAGGGTTATCAGAGGCAGAAAACCGCCATGATGCATACGTACTTCTTCAATGGCATATGGCTCAGACAAAGAGCTGATATGGGAGCTGGTACTCCGGCGAAATGTCAATAAAGGTGGCGGAGTTAATTTTCATCAGAGGATAGGTTTTGAAAATCAGCAACCCTATCTGGCGCCATGAAAGCTCAGGTCTTGCAGGATCGAGGCATTTATGGACCAGTAGTAAAACCAGCCTATGATCATAGTTTTCAGTACTCAGGACTGAAGATTTGGATCCACAATGCAGCAGTTTTAGAGGCAAAGTACCAGATCCAAAACCCCGAAGGTCAATCAGAAGTTTAATGCACGAGAGATCGTACCACCAGGGTTTCTACAACAACAAAATGTTTTCCTCCATCAGAGGACAAAGTGCCCATGCAGTTTTTATTATACATCGTGTTCCTAAAGTTTCTTACCCGACAACAGTCCTACATGATCAAAATCATTGGTGACACAAGTAGGGCAGACCTCACTGTTTCTTATTTTATTTTTTCCCATAGTACCACACAGTACTGCAGTCAGAGCACCTAAGCCATATTAGAGATAAATGTTGAAATTTAAAACAGGATGGGTTTCGGCCCTCTATTATTTTATCTATTTAATGTTACATTTAGTGTTCACCTTCCTCCTCAGCCGATCTTCTGTTCATCCTCTGCTATAAAACGTAGAAGGAAATCATTGTAATGGTTGTTGACGAGATATCAGTGAAATGCAAGTGTTTTCCTCTAGAGACAAGTTCTCTGTGTAATATTGTAAGATAGGCTGAGATTTGATGTATTTAGACTGAATTTTCAAGCTATGGGCTATGATGTACCTGATTGGTGTTGTTTTTAATGTGACAAGCATGTTTCTTTGGATCCTGATCTAAAGCAGCTGGTGATGTTTTCTTATCTCTGTGTTTGATTTCATTTCATTCCATTTCTACTGGCTCGCATCAGAAGTTTGGCATAAGATTTACCCTTGATAGGTACCTTATGTTGCTGCTCTCCCAGCCCTTTATGTTTTCTGCTTATATGTGTATCTGAATATTGATTTCAATTGGTTTAACCAGTGTAGTGGATGTTATTGCCTACTCTCTGATGTATGAATTAATGAAATCTATGTTTAGATGTTCTTGTTAGGATTTATTTGGATGAGTTGAGAACGCTGGGAGGTCTAGAACCCTGTCTCTGCCTCACTAGGATCTTTCCATCTCAATTAAGCCTTTTTAAGATCCCTTGTTCTGCCTCTAATTTTGTCCAAGAAGGTTTGGAGTTAAATGACCTCTGACCTGATCTATAGACAGGATTAGCTGGTTTCCCTTCACTCATTTTCAGTCCTTAATGTTCCATTCCATCAACCATCTTTTAAGATCCAAATGCTCTATATGACTAGCCCAAATGAAAGCTTGCACATTGAACACAAGTAAATCCTTTCTTAACTCCATTTCCCAATGGCCATTATGTTCTCTAAGTTATCTACCTTAGCCTAAATTACCTCTTTGATCATCCCTGTCTCATATTGGACCTTTCTTTCCTGATTCCCTGCAACCAAACATAAACAATCAAACAAACAACCCTGAGCCTATAACTAGCCTAAAATCTAACCTTGAGCCTTCAAAGACATACCCTTTCAAAATCATAGAGAGATCCCTCTCTGGACCTAGGAGGGCTAGATCCTAAGGTCTGAAAGTGGTTCTATGTTGTCTCATCTTTTGGTCTTGTCAACCTGGCCAAAACATGGGAACCCCAACAGGTACCACTTCATCGAGACTTGTTGCACCTGTAAGTCTCATCTCCTTAGGGTCTAGTCCTTTTGTACATCAGACACCATTACACTTCTCTCTCTCACTCCCCTTTTGACATCTAGTGATTGAGTTCTTACAACGTACTTCGGTCATACGATTTTCTCCTAACACTCGTACGTTTGGGGGCAATCTGTTACACCATTTTTTTGGTCATATAACCTATTATTATTAGATGAACCCAAGTACACCATATAAGACCAATTTTACCCTAAGTAAAATTGCTTTCACCATATAAAATAACCTATTTGGTCATATTTAACCCAAAATAAGGAAACTAATTAAATAAATCCTCATTTATTTAATAATTTCCTAAGAATAAGTTATTTAAATCATTATTTAAATAATATTCTTAGTTAAATTTGACTAAATCATCCATAAATAAATTAAATAAATCATTATTTATTTAATTACATTCCCATCATTCCCCTAAAATGATAAATAAATCATTTATTTATTTATTATTTATAAATAAAGGAATTGACCAAAGTCAAGAATCCTTTTCCCAGCTCCAACAAATATAATAAAATATTCCCAAAAAGGTGCTTCTAGAATTCGATCAATAATATTTTATTCATACACCAAGTTCTAGACCACCCCAATATTTTGTTATAAATAGGGGGGTTTTCCCCATCCATTAGTCACCTTCATTGCATTAGATCACTCTGGATCTTCTCTTGGTCACCATTTTCCATTTTTCTTTGTGAACTCCCATTGAGTTCTATGTTTGCTTTTCCACATCCATAAGAGAGAGAAATGCTAGATCTGAAACACTGAGGACTTCCAAGAACCTATCCCACTGAGGAGAACCAGAAAACACATTTCTTGTTTTCCTCTCAGGTGCCCCATTCTTTAATATAATACAAAATTCTTTCATATACATTATTCTTGTCTTGTTCACTGGATCTATAGAGCTATGTTATTTTTTATCTGCTTAATATCTTTTGTGCTTAGATCTGAATTTGTGCAGCAATCTTAAAGGTATTTTTCAACCATAATCGATGTTAGGGCTATTTGTTATGCGTAGCTAAAGTGATATTTTACGACGAAAGATTCATACTAACAGTCTCCCAGTGGAGTCTTGTGAACACACAGATAATCAGCGGCCTATTGATCACCAGTGGAGTCTTTTAATCATTCAGGAATTGTGAAGTCACCAGATGGATGATTTACAATTTTACTATCCACCACAGTGATTTACCAAATCAATCTTTTGGTCTTATTCCCTAGTGGAGTCGCCATTATGTTGTGTTATAGGTTTTGTACTAGGCTGTGGATCGCTTTGTTCTTCGTGAAACGTATGAGGTTCAGGGATCTAGCTAGATGGTTGTTTATGTGCCATTTCTTGTTCACTCGGAGTTAGGTTTCCACCGCATATCCTGTAGGCTTCATTGTGGTTTTCCTCTTTGTTGTCTTCTAAATCCAGAGCATCCATCATGTTAAAATCAATAGATTTTGCCTCTCCGTTTGTATTTCTATTTTGGGAACCTGACCCTTCTAAAGATCCATCATTACAAAAGATGAAGGAGTCAAGGTCTGTGTGTACAGAATAGACAGGTGAATTTTTTGGTTTTTCGGGGCTACTGACTAGGAATTTCATCTGTGTCTCCCTATACAGTTTTCTAAGTTGGCCAAAGATTGGGATTGTGGCATATGAGTCATCCATCTGCATTGTACCCTGCATCTTTGCTCCCCATGATCTTGATAATAACATGCCATACTTAGGTGGCACATCTGCCACCACAACATCCATGACCATGCATTTAGCTGGGATTTGAGTTAAGCTCACACACAAGTCTTTGATCAGGCCTAGAAGCTCACACACAAGTCTTTGATCAGGCCTAGAGTCAAAAGAGTATAAATCTTTGTAAGGTATGGTTATCTCTAGACCTAGTCTTTCCATAACTACCTTAGGCATTAGGTTGTGGGATGCTCCAGAATCATGCATTGCATTGTGTAGGATCTTGTCATGAATGTTGAGACTGATATAGAAAGGTGGAACTACCCCCTCCTGAAAATTTCCCTCTATATTTGGTCCAAACAAGAGGGCAGGTTGATCGTCATTCAAATTGACAGAGTCACCATTCTCACCTAATTTCAAAGCTCTCAAAATCTGGCCTTTATATACATCCTGAGTGGCCAGCTCAGAAAGTGGGACAGAGATTTTAATTATTGCAATCTCACTTTCCAAATTGAAAGTGGACTGACTCTTGGGAGTGCTCATCTCTGTTTTATTTGCCACTGCCTTAGTGGTTGAATCAGTGGGCCGATTCTCATTATGTACAGTGTTTGTGACAGTTTTATCAGGAGCACTAACTGCAGTGCTAGTGCTACTAGTTGGTTTACCTTGCGCATTAGTGTTTTGGTTGTCTTTTTCTCTATTCTTTCCAGAACTTTCAGCTGATGGTTTGCTTCTTTCAGCAGTTGCTTCAGAATATTTCTCAGGTCTCTTCTTGATGGTAGTCTCAGAAGCTTTGGGTTTAGCAGTTTCTTGACTCTTTTTTCTTCTAAGTTCATACTGTTCTCTGACTTGCATCATGGAATTTTCAAATCCTAATCAGTAATCGTTAGATTCCAACCATTCCTCCTCCCAACTAGAGGGTGAAGGTTGGTATTCTTCTGAATAACAGTTATGGATTGAATTTTCTATTTCAAACATATTAATCATGTTTCCCTCAGACTCTTCTATGATTCCGTCATCTTCATGAAGAAAACTCTCTTGAAATGGGGGATTAACTTGTTGGTCTGACTCTCTTTGTCTGTTGGGAGTGTTATTGTTTCTTCTAAAGTTCTGGTTCTAGTTTTGGTTTCTATTCTGGTTACTGACTGTGACGACCATTTTTTCCATCATTTGTTGTAAACTTTCCACGTTTTTAGACAGCTTATCATAATTTTGGTCAGATGTGGAAGCTAAGTTATCATCTCTATATGTTACCCTTCTCTCAGATTTCAGTCTTGCTCTTTTCTCAATCACGTTGGCTTCTATGTTTAATGCTCCTTTCTACATGTCCTCCAATGTGTTGTATTCCTTATCTCTAAGCTCATAGGCCATGTCAGCATCAAAACCCTCAGGGTATTTTTCTAGGGCCATTCCTTGTGGAGGTTTCATATGTGGAGGGAGGGCATTATAAATGCTATTAAACCTTGTTGTGTAATCATGGACACTCTCTCATGCATTTCTTTTGAGGGTCATGTATTCTGCTAGGAGTTGGCGAGGGTTTGCCCTAGTTTACCATTTGTTTACGAAGGTCTGATATAGAGCTGGGAGATCATTAATGCTACCTGGAGGTAAACCTTTAAACCATTTCTTCACATCACCCCCTAAGCTTTGTGCAAAGATTCTCATTTTGACTGTATCATCATCAATTTCCATGTAGTTAAAAGAATCTTCCATTTTATCTACATGTTGTTGGGCTGTGATGGACTCCTTTGCAGTGAAGTGTGGAATCTTAGACTGATAATCGTTTGGTAAGGGTACTAGAGGCTGGGGTAAAACTAGAGGTGCATACCAAGCTGCCATGATGATGTTTTGATGAGCTAGAGGGGCTTGGGCATCAGGTATATTAATGACAGAGATGTTATGACCAACAGAGAACTAATGAGCAGACCTAGGGTGACTGAGCCCCAAGTTTTGTGTGAAATGTAAATCAGGAGGTGTAGATGGGGGGGTCTGTCTGTTCCCAAGGAGTCTACCACCTTGCTGTGGTGAATCAGGAAGCTCAGGGTCTGGCTAGTGTAAGCTACTGAATGACCTAGTTCTAGATAAGTTGTTAGGTAGGTCTAGGTCAAGGTGAAGATGTGATAGAGCTCTACTATCTTCTGGTGCAAAATTAGCTCTATGGATGTGTTTGGAAATAGTTTATCTTTTAAGTGTAAGAGCTCCCTTGAGGATGCTCTTAGGATTATCAACTATTTCAGGTGGGTATGGGTTAGGGTGAGCTCTCGTATGAATGGTTCTAGAAGCCAGAATGTTCCTTTCTGACCAAGCAGCTTAACCCTACTTGTTACTTATATTGTGGTTGATGTTGTTATGAGGGCCGGTCTCCTAGTGGAGTCTAAAGTGAACCAAGATAATCACCAGGCCTACTGATCACCAGTGGAGTCTTTGAAACGTTTATGGAATAATGGAGTCTCCAGGTGGAAGGTTTAAGATGTTTTTCAGAGGGTACACTGTCCACCACAGTGCTTATGAGATGTCCTCTTTCAAGGATATCTCCCAAACACAGCAAACTCTAACCAGAGATTGACTGGGAGGGCATTTACCAGATATGTCACCTCTGAAAGAGTGTGAGATCCGAAGGCTACCTGGCCCTTTCCAGACTCTGTTCAAGAGTATGGGAAAACACAACAAATGGTGTAGAGGTTGATGTGAGAATAGGAGTGTGTAACTGCCAACCTAACTAGAGATTGTAGGTGTTTTGAGTGCCCAGAAATGTTTAAGGTGTAATGCACTCAGATCCCCATCAGAGTCGCCATTATGTTGGGGTTCCCATGTTTTGGCCAGATTGGCAAGACCAAAAGATGAGACAACATTAGAACCACTTTCAGACCTCAGGATCTAGCCCTCCTGGGTCCAGAGAGGGATATCTCTATATGAGCAAGGTTTATGTCTATGAGGCTCAAATGTTATGATTTTAGGCTAGTTATAATGCTCGGGGTTTGTTTTTTTGATTTTTTGTTTGGTTGTTGGTTATCAGGAATGAAGGATTCGATGTAAGATCAGTATGAGCAAAGAGGGATAAGGCAGAGGTGAAATATTCCAGGAAATATTCAAAACCATTGGGCAATGGAGTTAGGAAAGGATTTGCTTACTACTCAATAGGCAGGCTTTCAATTGGGCTAGTCATCTGAAACTTAGGATCTTTCGAGATGATTAGGAGGTATGGAAAGTAGGAGGGAGGAGATAACACAGATTTCAGAGCACAAAGTTATATATCAGCAGGTCGTACAAGGATCCTAGTGGACAGGGCTAACTCTAATCCCTAGTGTTCCCAAATCTTGCAACTAAATCAATAATAAGAAACATCTAAGAACTGAATTCATTTAATTCAAACATCAGAGAGCAGGAAATAACATCCACTACACTGGTTAAACCAACTGAAATCACTTCTCAGATAACACATTCAGAAGAGAAACATAAATGGCAAGGAGAGCAGGAACATAGGGTACCTAACAAGGGTAAATCCTATGCCAAAATTTTGATGCAAGCCAGCAGAAACGAAATGAAATGAATGTAAACACAGAGATAGGAAAACATCACCGCTGCTTCAGATCAGGATCCAAAGAAATGTGCTTGTCATATTAAGTAACAATACCAATCAAGTACAATATTTCCAATAACTGAATACTCAGTCTAAAAACATATCCTTCAACCTATCTTACCATCTTTACACAAAGACTGAGTCTCAAAAGAAACTGCTTGCAGTTATCTGATAACTGATCAACAACAACCTTTACAATAATTTTCTTATGAGTTTTATAGCAGAAGATGAGCCGAGGCGGTAGGTGGAAACTAAATGAAAACATTAAACTCAGAAAAGAAAGAGAGGGTTGAAGCCCATTCTGTTTTAACTCTCGGCATTTATCTCTGGAATGGCTCTGATGCACTTTGGTGTTGTAGTACTCTGTAAGCTGCTTGGGAAGCCTCTGTCAGGTCGAGATTTGACCTCTGGAGTTTAATCAGAGTTCCTCTGGCGTCTGGCATTCTGTGGTAGCCTTCTGGAATAAATGACATGGATAAAAATCTGCAGGTCTCTCCATACCTCCATAACTGCTGTCCATACACTCTTAAAGAAGCTTCTGTCCGTAACATATGTTTAAGGGCTCGAGGAGGCAATGGAGATTTCTTGTAGGGAGGTGTCCTGTATGGAGAAGAGTACTTTGCTGATATTAAACACAGATAAGACTTTGACAGTGTGCTTAAATCTTCAAACTGTGCCTTTTCCTTTGAATGCGGGGTTAAACATTAATTATATCAATAACAGGTGTTAACCCCCTTTGAATCTCTTCCGCTGATCTGCTGGCAAATGCTGAAATGGTCATCTCTGTGCTATCTTCATAATAAAACACACCTGTTACAAACCCAGGCAGTGGTGTAGAAATGCTGCGGAGGCCCGGAGGAACAATGGCGGAACAATTGAGAGCAGTGAAAATAATGGAGAGTGGCGGAAGAAATGGTTAATAGTGTAAAGCCCAAAGATTAAACGTTGGGCGAATTACAAAGGAAATCACCGAAAACAATGAAGCGGAGCCACGGATGTGGGACCCGGTCATGGTGGAGGGCGATTCATTAAACCTTAATGCAAAACATAAAGGTTTGATTAACGGAGGAAATACAAAGGAAATGGAAGAAATGCAACAGAAATGCGAGGGGAATGACCGTACAGGGTGGGACCCATTTGGGAATCGCAATCAAAATCGGAGCGGGGCAGAGGGATGCACATATCGCAAACAAAAATTTCCAATGCGATTGGAATAGACCTTTATATAAATGAAAATATAACAAAATTCCCGTTTACAAAGGGAAAATCCTTTATTTTATGAATGGGCGGAAAGAGTTAAGTGGTGAGGCCTGGCAGATCTAATCGCAATCGGATTTTGGGAGTGGGAGGTAATCGCAATCGCAAGCGGGAGGATGTGTGATGCAATCAATCGGCGGGGAAAGCGATCGGAGGGGAGTTGCGGTCAATCACAGATCGGAGCGATCGGGTCATCGGAGCAGAGGTGATATCGGGGGATTGGAGGGATGGCGCGATCAGAGGAGGAGGCAAGGGACTTGCGATTGCGCGATCGGGCGGAGTTGTGATGCGATGATCGGCGGGATTTGTGATCGATCAATCGCATCGCAAATATTTGCGATGCGATTGATCACATCGAAAATATTTGCGACGCAATATCGGAGCGTTCCACATAAAACATGCGATCGACAAAGTTTGCGATTTGCAATTGTATTGCGGGTTAAGGACTTTGGGTTATGCGGTGGGGATATATATAAAATGAAAATTTATAATAAATTTCACGAGTATGGCAAGGGGAAGTGGTTAGGGGCGGGACTTGTAATAGACGTTAACATTGTTTATTATAAGGTCCTAAGGGGTATGGTCGGGGAAGTGGTTTACAAATCGCAAATTTTGTTTTGAAATGATTTAAAATGCGTTTTATAATCGGAGAAGGGGGAAAAAGGGGTTAGACCTTATTATAAGGTGGGAAAGTGGGTTTTTGCACATTTTAACAGTTTCCAAGGTTAGGAAAAGGTAACGATAGGGGGACAAAATAGAAGCTAAATGGGGGTGAAATAAGAGGGAAAAAGGGCCTTTGGGCATTTCTTCGCAAACATAGAGGCTTTATAATGGAAATCAACAACAGGGATTTTACCAAGGGACAAAAGGCACAAGGAGGCTTCAAGGATGATGTGTTTTCACAGGAAATGCATTCCTTGAAGGCTCAACAACATTTTAGCCCACCGTTTCCTTGTCAAAAAATTTATGGGGGGCTAATAAAACGAATCCCCCTCTGGTTATCACAAATGATAACGGTGGCATCTAGCACATGCTCGAATAGCTCACTGAAGAGATTTCACAACCAAGTGACTTCAAAATAGGCCATATATGTTGTAATGTATTCGGCCTCAATGGTGCTCAAGGCTATCGACTTCTGCTTCCTACTCCAAGAAGACCTACAATGTGAAGCAGCATCCAGATGTGCTCTTGTGATCCACCACACTACTAGCCCAATCGACATCAGTATATCCATGGAGTGTCATGCTCCCAGTAGTGTATCTCAACCCATGGTCTATCGTGCCCCAGAGATATCTCAATAGTTTCCTGGCACCAACCTAGTGAATGTGATGAGGCTCAACCATATGTTGACTCAAAGTGTTCACTGCAAAACATACATCGAGAAATACGTTCACTAAGAACATTAGGGCCTCTATGAGTTGACGATACTCAATAGGATTTTCTAGCACAAACCCAACAGTGCTGCCACTCAACTTCTTAAAGTTGAGCTCCATCGGTGTCGACATGGAATTACATTCTACCATACCAAATCTTTTCAGAAGCTTCACAATATATTTTCCTTGAGAAAGGAAAATCTTGCCAGGTCTCTTCCAGACCTCCAGGCCTAGGAATTAATGCATTAGTCCTAGGTCATTCATATTGAACTTAGCAGCGAGCTCCTTCTTGCACTGATGAATGAGAGGGTCAACACCTGTCAGGAAGAGGTCGTCCACATACAACACTAGAATGAGAGGCTTTTTTCTATCAACCTTGAAGTAAAGGTTTGGACCAGCATTACTACGAGTGAAGCCAAACTTCAACGGGTAGCTATCTATCCTCTCGTATAAGGCTCTGGGTGCTTGCTTCAACCCATAGAGGGATTTCTTCAACTTGCAAACATGAGTGTCCTGATCCTAGACTTCGAACCTCAGAGGTTGCTCCACATACACCTCTTCCTTTATCACACCATGCAGAAATTTGATCTTCACATCCATCTAATGAATACTCCATCCTTGCATAGCAGCAATGGCTATGATAGATCAGATGGTGGTATATCAGGCCACAAGTGAAAATATGTCATCATAGTCTACACCTTCCTTTTGAGAGAAGCCATGGGCAATGAATCTTGCCTTGAAATTTTCATCACTTCCATCAGATCCATGCTTTATCTTGTAGAGCCATTCCAAGGTGACAACTTCTTTGTCCTCAGGTCTCAGAACCACATCCCAAACATCATTCTTCATGATGGACTCATATTCTTCGTGAATTTCATCCTTCCAGAATTGATGATTTACGACTTCCTCAAAAGATCTAGGCTCAGATTGTATAATAGTACTCATGTCTGCTAGATACCCTTGGTATCTATTCGGCTTCTTGCTTTCAAGGAATGTCCCCTTTGGGGCCATATGATTCTCGGAATCCTTGAGAGTGTCCCTGAGCCATGATGGTATTTTCCTCATTGAAGGAGGTGGATCAATCAGGTCCATCGGTCCTTCAAAATAGGGCATCATCTCATCCTTCGGTTATTCTTGATTTCCAGGCCTTGCTTCATGATCTTCCTCAAATCTCGAAAGATGGACTACTTTCCTCAGGGAAGCATCTTCGTCAAAGGTAACATTATGGAATATCTCCACTTCTCTTTCACCAAGAATGTAGACTCTATAGGTCTTCGAAGTTTCTCTATAGCCCACAAAAATTTCCTTCTTTCCAGAAGCATCCAACTTGATCCTCTTCTCCTTCGATACATGAAAATAAACAAGACATCCAAAAGCTCTAAAATGTGAGACGTCAGGTTTCTTACCAGAGAAAGCCTCTTCAGGAGTTTTGGAGTCTAGAGTGAAATGTGGGTATCAATTTTGTATGTACACAGTAGTGTTCATAGCTTCTACCCACAAAAACTTCAGTAGACCTTTGTCACATAGCATGACACGGGAAACTTCCACAATGGTCCTATTCTTTTGTTTAGTAATGCCATTCTGATCAGGAGTATAAACAGTTGTGGTCTCCCTCTTGATGCTAGCTTCTCAAAGTTCTTGAACTCGTTTGTATCATATTTAGTGCCATTATCAGTCTGTCAGATAGTATCACATGTCATTGCTCCTAGTGGACTTCCTCCAACCTATTATAGTGTATCAAATCTAAACCTAGTCGTGATAGCTTCCTTGAAACTCTTCTTCCAGATGCGCACCTTCCCATCAATGAATTCCACATTGAAAGCTTTGTCTTCCATGGCTGGTATAGACACAAGGTTCTTCTTAAAATCAGGTACGTATAATA
Source organism: Pinus albicaulis (assembly GCA_034641835.2). Classification (NCBI taxonomy): domain Eukaryota; kingdom Viridiplantae; phylum Streptophyta; class Pinopsida; order Pinales; family Pinaceae; genus Pinus; species Pinus albicaulis. The sequence goes on along the minus strand of CM076575.1, from coordinate 65,926,003 downwards.
CATCTTGCAAATGGAGGGCTTGACCTTGAGACAAGTGGAGGGTCACAGTCCCTGTCCCTTTCATGGGATATGTGGCATTATCTCCAAGGATAATTTTCATATTAGTATCCTTCTCAACCATATCAGAAAGTGCTTCGTTGAACCCAGTGATGTGCCTTGAGGCACAACTATCTATCAACCAGACATCCATAGTGTCAGGTGTAGATGCAGTAGAGAGGGCAAATATAAGAATGAATTCATTTCTTTTATCAACAACATTGGATTTCTCATACCTGGAATTTCTCGACCTTTTGAAAGGTTTCCCATTTCCGTTGGAGGGAGCCTTCCTCTTCCTCTTGAACATGTTGTTCCTTTGATTTCCATTCCTCCAGTTGTTGTTGTTTTCATCATCATCGGGAGAATCCTTCTTGAAAGGGAATTCTCTAGCATAGTGTCCAAGCTTGTGGCAAGTGTAACATTTTCCTTTCTTTCCTTGGGCCCTCTTCCTTTGTTCCTGGGACCACCAAAGTTATTCTTCTTAGTATGAGAAATGAAGGCAACATTCCCTTCATTTTCATATTCCTTCATCCTTGTCTCTTCTTGTAAACATCTCAATAATACTTCGTCAAAATCAGGTATGATATTGTTATTGAGAATGGTAGTGTTGAATACATGCAATTCGGATGAGAGACCTCTAAGTGCAGTGAGAACCATCTCTCGGTCAATTATTGTCTCCCCAATAGCTAGAAGCTTATTCCTGATTTCGGTCAGCTTCAGAAAATATGATTGAATAGACTCATCCCTGCCTTTCTTCGGATTCTTCAATTAGTTCTTGAAGAATAGGACTTGATTCACATTGTTGGCCTTGAACATGTTGACCAACTTATCATACATCTCCTTGGATGTGCCGAGCTCAGAGATGTAGGCAACCAAACTCTTATGAATTGAGTCCCTGATCATCAGATTTTCCTTGATTTCCCCCTTATTGTACTTTGTTTTGGCAGCAACAGTTGCAGTGGATGGAGGCTCTTGAATTTTACCCTGCACATAGTCCATGACATCTTGGTCTTCCAACATAAGATCCAATGTCATCTTCCAGGCATGGAAGTCGTACTTCCCAGTCAATTTGTCATCAGCCTTAAATAAATTTTAGTTAGAGGAACCCATGCTCTTCTTCGGTGATTGCTACAAATTAGGGCTTTGTCTTCACCTCAGCTTTGATACCATGTAAATTTTTGTAGATGTTTTATGCTTGATGAAACTTTACTTTTATCCCAATATCAGTCAGCAATCGTATAAACAATAAACTAAAATGCTGATAGAATATACCAATAGATTGACAGAAGACAATCCAGAAAAATATAAGTGTGTTGGTGCGTTACGACGGTAAACAAGATGCTTCAACCAGAAAATTCTCAATATGGTCAACCAACCAGTAGTGTCACACAACCCTTTAGGACATCCAAAACAGTCAACCCAAAAATCAACCAAAATTCAACATTTCCAGTCAATAGTCAACGCAAACAACAACAACATCTAGGTCAACACAGCCAAGTCAAAGTCAACGTCCAGCCTCGGGAATAGTGCAACCCTAGGCCGAAAATAGAAAATTGTTGCTTGCTGAAATTTCCCACGTGTCCAATGTTGACCAGTTTATATCCATCAATGAGGGTGTGTGACACAACTACAGGGGCATAAAACCTTAAGGCATACCTTCAAATATTTTGAATAAATTCAAAATAAATGTTCTGCTCATCGGATCAAGATGCTATTTAGATCGATCTTGCACCTTTCTGAAAGAGGAATCCAATAAAAATATTGGCATCTTCATCTGAGCATCACAACATGGAGTTTGGACCTAGTTGTCCCAAATTAACACATTCTCTAGAATTATAGCTGCACAATTATTTGATCTTCATCCCTTAGGATTTCCTGTACTTTAGAGGATTTATAAATGGTGGCAGTGGCATATGCTCCTGCAAAATGCGAGAGCTTACCAATATCTTCTCCACGGGTGGATTTTTTACCTTTCCATATTACTTGAAAATAAGTATTCGCATGATCTAAGGCATGTGATTGATCCATTCTCCTCCCTTTTCTCTGTATGCTGACCACGACTTTGTGTTTAGGACTATAAAATACATCGAAAGGAGGTATTTCTTCTATTTTTAGGATTATTTGTGAGGTCAGAAAAGTTTGCATGATTTCCAAATCATCAATTTACATGGCCTTATCGAAAGCCCCAGTTGTAAGTGAGGTCTTCCTAGTAACTTCAAGGGTCTGTGTAATTTCCTTTTGCAGTGGAGTCTTTAATTCTTGAATCCTTGTTGTATGTATGGCTTGGTTAAATTGTTCCCAAATCTCATCCAACTCACTGTGAGTTTGAGGTTATTTGGACTAATCAATAGATGAAAAGGTTGTTTTCTTGGCTTGAGATGCATCAATATCCTTTACTGTAATAGTCAGGGCTTTATATTATTGTGTGTTTTGTTGAGGAATTCTCAAAAAATCAAAAGGTATATTGGTTATTATTTTGTTCCGATATTAGTTAAACTCAGCCAAATATTCAGTAATAAGTTGTGTAGCTGCTAATTTATCAACTTGTGAATAAGTGGAGGTTGATTCAAACAAGTCGTCAAAATTATCAGGTTCATGCATAAATTATCTAATTGTTGCCTGTGACGTGACATTATTAGTAGTATCATTAGGATCAAACTGTCAGCTGGGGACAGTTTGGAATTTTAATCATTGAATTTGATCAATTTCAAGAAGAACACGCTTGAAATTATCTAGGGCATAAACTCCACAGGGAATAGAAAAGGAAAGCCACATAGTATTTTTAGCATGATTCAGTACTTTACAGAGGCCATTTCCAATAGTTTAATAAGTAATTTCTCGAGCTAAGAGATTATTAGGAACATAGAGAGGCAAAGACCCGGCAGCAGCTGCCCCAGTGTAAAAGTATCCAGTTTACCCCGCAAAGCAGGAAAGACAGCAAAGTCAAAGCTAGCAGGAGTTTCTCCACCATCAGAGGAGACACCCGCATAGTTAAGGCGAAGGTAGAGTCAGTAGTTTTAGCACAAATTGAAATAGCATCACCTCGACCTCGTAACCTCGGCCGAGTCCCTCACTTCTTTGGGGAAGGTGAGCGATAAATCCCATATGAGTTCGACCTAGTTGCAGCCATACCTACAACAACCTCTGACTAGCTAGAAGAGCTTGCACCTCTACGAACCGGATCTACTACTACTTGCCGCTCTGAAAACTACTCTAATCTGATACGTGCATCCAGTCTACCTGGCTATGAACAACCACCATATATGATGTCACCATGTATACCTTATACATATGATATCGACATAGAGACGTGGCATAGATATATGAGCTCGCCATGGATAACTGGCCGTTTACCTTGGACTCGCAGAAGTCCTGGCTCTTAAGACCTAGTTATTAGATGAGCTTGCATAGAGAAGTTTGCACACATAAGGGTTGGCTAGACTATCGAAAAGCTTGGATATAAGTAAATTATTGCTCCGCAAACCATGTCCCTATAGATAAGAGTCATTATTGGCTTCATTAGAAAGTCCGAGCGATTTCTCTTCATAGACATCTTGATAGATCGATAGCGTAATTTCATGGAAATTTGTGTACAAATGTGGCCGAAATTTAGATTCCCACAGTATATCATGGTAGACATGAATGGGAATAGGGTCTTCGATGGTCCATTTCCATCCCATAGTTGTAAAATCAGAGGTAAAAAAAACATCATCCATTATATAAGCACTCATGTAGAATGGGGGCACAATATTTTGAGAAAACTGCATTTTTTTCTATAGTCAAGGATTTGGGAAGATAGATTATCTGATAACATCTTGTTCCCCAATCCATTATGTATCCATTTAAGGAAAAATATATCAAAGGTACCCACTGGTCTGTGAACTTCTGAGTATTATGATATCCATAAATCCTACACATCATGGCAGCTATATATTAGTATGTCCTAAAAAGAGAGGAAATAACGTACATACCCTTATCATCATGCTTGTGTGTGTTGGGATTCTTTCTCCACTGTATGATGGGCTCTGCTTGATCTTCATTTTCCTTCATGAACTTGTGAGAAAATTATGTGTTGTACTTATTTGGGGCAGCAAAAGGTGATACATTTTCCCTATATCCTCATTGGTAAATGACCCAATTACTGTCTTATTAGAAGTTAAACAATTTCTCTCTGAAATATTCAAATTGTTGATTACCCATTTAATCATGTCTGTGTATGGAAATATCTTTGGTCGGGCTGCAATTCTATGTAGAAAAGAATTGGCGACATCACTCCAGGCTGACTCATAGGTTGAGGTAGATTCACCGTTGTGGCTTTTCACTCTACTACCCTAGGTTTTTCATCCTCAATGATATTATACATAGTTTCCCATGAATACGTTCCAACATCTAGAGTGCATGTAGTGTCTGTAAACAACATGAGAATTTTAGTGGTTTTCGGAGGAGGAGGAGGTGGTTGTTGTTGTACCATAGGCTTCTTATTTTCCTTAGTAGTTTTATACATTTATGTTGTATCTTGTTTGTCAGAGTTAGTCTGCGAGGAAACACATGAATGAGAAGCAACTTCTTAATTAAAGAATTCACTAAGGAAAATAACTAATCTGATATGAATTCGTGCTTTTATGAGAAAAATATATCAACGTTAAGTCATAACAAATCAAATACTTTATGACTTCGAAAAAATAAATTCATTACCCATGGCCATTAATTGCTAAAATGTGGGTTCACATGGGCTTTTGTACGGGTCATAATATCGTAGCTTTGATATCGAAGAAATATTTAGGTTGTAACTTTAAAACCTGCGAAATGCTTTATCTGATAGCCTTTTTATTATGCAATATTTATGTGGATGGGCAGAGGAAACGTTATCGGAGGTTTCATAAGAGTGAAATCCGATAAAATGTTGTGATATGGTTTTTCCAATATCAGGAGGAAGGGCTTATTGGATATTGTATGGTGAGTGATGGAAAACATCAGAAATTGGGGGATGAGGAAAATATCGGAGTATTAGAGAGATGAGGGTATCAGAGGAGTGAGAATATCAGAGATCGGGGATTTTGGGAGGATTCTGTTATGGAAACCCTCGATATGAGAACTGAAATACCACGTAGTATTTTAGTGGGGTCCAGCCTTTAATTATTATTTTTTTCATGAAAATGATTTAATACTTTAAGGCTTTTAGAACTTATTTAGAACTCTTAACCAGAGGATTGATTTCAGACTCTTTCTTTGGGAGGCATAGTGTACATAAAAGTTCTGATGCTGATAAGAGTTAAATATTATGAGAATACTTTATTCATGATTAAAAACCTAAACTCTGTTATATATAGTTTCAATGGGTAATTTTATCATTTTAAAGTCATTTTTTTATAACCGAAAACTAGAATTTTCCTATTTTATTCAAATAAAGGGATTTTATCTAAAAATTTAAAAGGGTTCCCATTATTTATTAGTCCTACTATTAAATTTAATAAGGGGATTTTTAGTACTACAATGGGTCCTTAGAAACCTTTTGATCTTCACTTTCTTTTGTAAACAATTCAACTGCTCTGGTCATTGTTTGATTTTGTTGTTGTGCATCTCAATACTTTGTTGAATTCTTAACTGGGAGGATCAACTGATTATTATGATCACTGTTATTTCTGCTAGCTCCTAATCCTGTGACTACATGAAGATTTTTATATTTCAAAATGTCATGCTTCAAGACAGTTTGCAATAAATTAACATATATTTTATTTAAAATATTTTCTATGATTTTTAGAAAATCTTCTAGCGAGTGGTTTCCGAGACCGCACATGTTGCAAAAATGTAAGTCAATTTTATATTTTAAATGAATTTTTTTCACAATATGTCCTTCTTTCCAACAAATATAATAGTAAAATATCTGACGTCCTCGACCTCGACCATGACCTTTGTTGTTATAACCTCCTCGTCGACCACCATAACCTCCTCAACCTCATCCTCGTCCGTTAAATGGAGGTGGTTCTGATAATTGGTCGGTGGCCTAGGTATGATACACAACACGATAATCAGGTTTAGCTTTTCCATTCAATGGACATTCCTGGGTGGAGTGTGCATTGTCTTCACAAATTGCAGGTCATTTTGGTTTGGAATTTTGTAGGTTATACTAGAAATATTTAGTAGAATGGTTAGAAGAAATTTGACATATATCACAATAAACATCAACTTGTATTCTTCAGATGTCCTGGTCAAATTATTATAATAACTTACATGTATCTTTCGTTTGTCCTTCTATGTGACAATTAGTGCACCATAAGTGGTTCTTATGGAGAAATAACTGTGGTAAGGAGTTTTGTAGTTGATGTTATATGTATTCCATTTTATTTTTCTCAGTGTATTCATTAATTTATTGTCATCATATTGTTCAATTCGATGGGATAGTTTAAGAGCTTCTTCATATGTCTTGATTTCATGCATTCGAAGTGGCCTGCAAATTTTCTGAAGTATTCCAACCAGAGACCATTGTCTTAGTAGATTCTTGTCAATAGTGTATCAAATATGACTTAATAAGTCTTTGAAGCACTCATCATGTTCGTGAAAAGATTCATTCTGTCTTTGTTTTATTTCTTTTAACTTCTATGTTGCCAAGTTCTTAACATCTTGCGCTTTGAAGAAGGTGAGAAAGGTGATCTTGATCTCGTCCTTTGTCTCATTTTTTTTTTATGTGAAATTCATAAACCATGTTAAATCTTGTTTCCTTAGTGTTGCACCAAACTGCGCCATTTTCTTATCTTCATCATTGATATCATTTGGGGCCCATAATTTTTCACAAACAAACTAGTTTCTCTTCATAGCTTCGTCTCCCCCATAAATGGGTATGTGATTTAATCCCATATTGGTTGTTTAGAGAAAAGTCGGGTGAGACTGGTTGTGTTTATTACTTTCATCATTTGAACCTAAATATCTACTTTCTTTTCTTAAACTGATGCCCTGATAGAATGACTCTTCAGTCTGGCACCCTTTATCTATATATTTCGTAAATCGGCTTGTTTGCGGTCACAACTCTTCGTCAATCGATTCTAAATTTTTATTTTCTTCAATGGATATGAGTTGTGGTAGGGGGGGTATGATCATGAGGTTATACATTTAAAGAAGCATGTGTTCCAATTCATTATTATTATTTGATTGGTTTTGGCTAGTATTTTGGCATTCTCTTGAGAATTTCTTTGTTCATCGTTGGTATACCAGACTACGAATATTTCAAAGTAGTTCCTTGAGTGAATAAATTATCTTATGCTAGGACTCGATAGGGACCTCACTGGAGTGTTTCTTATTGCTGGATCAGAATCATGTTCTTCCATAGCATCTACTTACTCTTTTGGAGTTATCAATATACCTTCATTCTCTGTTGGGGCGGGCTGAGCTATGCCTCTCAACTTTTATGAGGAGTCTCATGCATCTTCTCTCACACGCTCCCAATTATGGATTCTTTCTTTTGGTATTCGTGTTCTCTAATTTTTTCTCATCGAAGATGTCTCGCAGCCCTTGCTAGTTTTTATCTATCAGTCAATTGTTTGTACTGTCAGTTACTATTTGGTTGGTTCTTCTCTTGTTGTTGTTTCTTGACAGACAACTTTTTCCCTTCCATTTTCGTGATTATCATACTTCTCCAAAATTTCCTTTTATTATTTTATTTTCCTTTTTATTCCTCGCGATCCGCTACCCCCTCCCCCATGTTGACCTGACTAGTGTCATTTTGTGGTGGATTATCTTTCAGCCATACTTATTTACTTATTTACTTGGAAAATTTTGAATAATCACACACCATTAACACACATAAAAACACACAGATTTAAATACACAAACACAGTCATGGTGGAAAAGGCTTCAGCCTCACGGCTTCCTCACATATTCTCTCATTATTAAAAGAATGTAATATTACAATTAAATAGATTAGGAGACTGTGTTTCAAGATAATGTTTTCTATCTTGGACACTTTGGTTGAGACAATTTATCAACCATACACACACCAATATAGGAGCTACCTAAACTAACTCCTAACTTAGAGGAACAACCCAATCTAGAGAGTTAGGCATATATTCCTAACTTTTAATATTTAATTTATTAATTATTTTGGATTTATAATTGTTTCATGAGAGAGGCTAGCATTCCCCCCTTCAATGATAAATCCAAAATAGGAATGAGGAACCATCTTCCAAGTTCTCATGTTGATCCTCAAAACATTGCCTAAAAAACTGCCAAAGCTGGATGTTGAAAAAACTGCAATCTGGAGAGACCATGAGTTAGCTACATGTCTGATTCATCTCTAAATTTCGCTTGACAACTCCATCATGTGCCAAGTTGCAAAAGGATCCATTTGTCCTTTGCGTGAAATCAACATCCTTTGTCCACTGACAAAATTTGTTGAACGCCCACTGGTTGATGATGTAAAAAACAACTCATTGTTGCTTTTGTTGTTTTGAAAACTGCTCACTGTTGCTTCACAGTCGACTGCCCACTGGATAATTTTTTGCTGCCCACTGGTTGCTAAATATTCCCATTGGCTACTTTTTCTGGTTTTTTCGAGACTTTCAAACTGATAATCACCGTCAATTTCATTGACATTTCCCCCCCTTTGTCAGCTGAAAGGAGAGACAATTCTCTACAAATTATTCCAGAACTCCCCCCTTTAGGTGTAGGAGTGGTGCAATGGTGTACTCCCCCATTCAACTACATGAGAGTACCATATTTTTTCACTGTCGACTGCACTAGGTGTGATTGTATTCGGTTGTAGAATTGATACAATATTTTAACTGTGGATGATCATTCCCAAGGATTAATCCATTCATAATTTATCTTTAATATGGATGATTATGGTTGGTTGCAACATTTCTCTGATGAATGATTTGGCTTGCCACAATGGCAACAAGGATGGAGATCAAAATAATGGTCTTCCTTATGACCGGTTCTTTGAAAATGAGGACATTTCATTTTTTACTTCAGCTTCGGGTTGCGTGCATTTCTGTTTGTTTGCAACTTTCTCAGAATGCGCTGAGGTGATTTTTTCAAGAAATCAAGAAATCCTGCACTGACGAGCTTAATGGGCTTTGAATAATCTGGGATATGCAAGTTGGTGTCATCTTTGACATATCCTAAGCCTCGTCGATTTCTGTTACTTTGAATTTCTTCCCATGGCTTGATGATCATCTTGGAAGAAATTTGAACTTGAACAACTTCGACACTTGAAGTTGTTTGGATGAATGACTTAGAATCATCTTTAGTTGTATGGTTCAAAGACTCGGAAGCGCCACTCTTCTCTTGCAACTCATTTCTTTGTAGTTGAGACTCCAGTTGAAGGAACTCAATTGCTTCACTTGTCCGTTGTTCGTGAAAGATCAACAAGAGTTTCTTTGCTGATTTACATCATATCTTCAACACTTGAGAGGATCAAATTGTGAAGAATTTGTAACAATTGGATGTGTTGTGCCATGTGAAATCACTCGCTTGAATTCAGGCTCGCTTGTCTTGAACTTGATTTGAACTTTGGTAAATTGAATGTGCTCACTTGATGTTAATGACACGCTCGCTTGCTTGTTGCTTGAATCGCACACTTGCTTGTACTGGCTCACTTGATTGAGGTTATCACGCTCGCTTTCTTTGGAGTTTGCTTGATTACTTGCTTGGTGAAACTTGTTTCTCTTGTTTCAAGTTCAATGGAACTCATGCTCGCTTGCTGTAGATTTGAACTTGCTTGAGTGTTGTTTGAATATTACAGTTACTTGCATTAGAGTTGAACTCTCTTGCTTTCTTGGATTGTTGTTGCAATAAATTTCACATTGGCTCGCTTGATGGTGTGAAATTTGTATTGACTTGATGGAAATTTCTTGAATGAATACTCACGCTCGCATGCAGGAGATGTGAACTTGTTGTTTTTCTGCTTTAGAGTTAAAACTCGTGCACTCACTTGATTGCGTTTTAAAAGAAGAGTGTCGAACACTGTTGAAAATGCACCCAAAAATTCTTAATGATGTTAATGACTCACTACAATGAATTTTCTTTGACTTAATTTGATTCAATTCAAAACTTGGATGTCAGTTTCAATTGAGAATGCACCCTTACAATTCAATGCAATTTGAATTTGATTGCAAGTTCTTAAATTTATTTGCACGAATGTTGATGTAGACTGTGTTTTGAAACGCATTAACTTGATAGTATTGAGTGAATTTTCTTGTTGAGGTAGAATGGTGATGTTGACAATCGTTGATTATGTGTTGTAGTGGCGCAAATGCATGTGTTGAGTTTAATTATCCTTCCTTGCAGCTACTTTGTTACATGTGTTGTGCTTGCTTGCATTGAACTTTATGTGTGTTAAATGAGATCATTTATGTGTTAAAACTAGATCAAAAGCATAACAAATAGCATGAAGCATGCACCATCATCAACACACTCTTTGTGTACCTAAGATCCCCTTATTCAATTTTGAGCGGATCTAGGACACAATCACCAAAAAATGATATATTTATTAAGTGTTGAGTACATAACAAATGTCCACCTTCAAGTAATGAAAAGTCCAAGCTAGGAACTCTTTGAAACAACTCGTCTTCAAAATGTGGATGTTCACTGACTGAATCTCTCAGAAAAAATACAACAATGAATTTCTCGTTTTAAAAAAATATCCACTTATCACTCCAATTTGACAAAAAATTTACCTTATTACTTCAAAAAAAAAAATCACTTTATCACTCGAAATTCCAAAACACTTATCATATCACTCCACACCTTATCTCTCCATTATTTTTATGATAACATTAAAAATAAACTTCCCATAAATAATAATATTCTATTTATTCCTTATATCTCCCAAAACTATCCACCACACCTTATCTCTCCATTATTAAAATGATGACATTAAAAATAAGCTTCCCATAAATAATAATATTCTATTCACTCCTTATATCTCGAAAAACTATCCACCACATATCACTTTAAAAAAATTTACAAATTAAAAAACCATACCTTATTCACATCACTTATTTCTCCTTTTTTTTTAATTTCATAGAAAAAAACTTTAATATTTTTAATCCCATTTTTCAAAGTGCCATGAAAAAAACAAATTAATGAATTTTACGTTCACTTTATCAAAAGTGAGATACTGTTTTCTCTTTTAAACTTTTCATTTATTCATGAAATGCTTTAAGGAAGATAAAACACCATGTGATTTACGTAACATGTGATTCGAGAAAGCAGCTCTTCACGCAATCATATTTCCTCAAAACTCCACGCAACGGATTTTTCAACATGCATAATTTTCCACGACATGTCACTTACACACAGCGCCAACTAATGCGTGAATAAAATGAGTGAAAAAATGAATGGTGCGGGGTTAACACCCTTCAGCAGCACTAGCATTAACATCAGCCAATTCAAGAAAATGGTGTGGGGTTAACACCCTTCAGCAGCACCGTCATTAACATCGACCAATTCAAAATTTTCTTGATGTCATCTTATAATTTGGATAGAGTGAACCTACTCCACGTTGCCCTGCACCCGTATACACAGCCTCAACAGGGACTCATAAATCAGTTTCCAAGCATTTTGAAAGGTAGGATTTCATCCATTAATCTGATCTGGTTCTGCTTCGGTTGTTTAGACTCAGTGTTCTCACAGGTTTGTGACATGGAAAAACACGCACAATTGGGCGCGCATAGTTTCATGGGATTTCATGGGATCATGACAAGTCAATGTAGAAAGTCGACACATCATTGCGTTGTCCATTAACCAATGCAATATGTGATTGTTCCTCATTGAATGCCATAGCTTGCTGCAAAACACATTTCGCAAGACTGGTGCCCTCTTGCTACAAATAATTTTGAGAAAGTATCATCCAACTGTCCAGCCAAGCTAGTCGGATCATCTGACATGGTGTAAACAAAAAACCTGACAATTCTCCGCTCTTAAGATACTGCTCGCAGGCTGAACCGTGTCAGGAATTTTTGACAGAAATGTTTTCAATGCAAAATTACTCATGTCATATCCCCAAAGAAAAAACCATGCAGATCTAAGAGTTTTTACGGATATAACAGGGAATTTAAGATGTGAAAACAAGGGAGAGAATTTTCAGCACACGTACACTTTGGTTCACTCGAATTTCTGTTCTGCTCTATGCATTTTTCTCATACTTATCATCAACAAGGCTAAATATCATTGTCGATCAATTACTTTCCATCTCCCAGTGCTAATTTATTTTTCATTGTTGTATTCCATATGAAAATATTAGCAGGCACAATTTATTGACATGAACACCATAATATCTATTGTGTGACATGGTTTTAATGTCATAGGATTTCATCCATTTGGGTCTTTGGCTTATTCATAGTAAGCAGAGAAATGGAAAGAAGCCATAAGCGTGAGAATGAGATTATAGACGAACGGGAGGTGAAGATGGAGGGAAGCCATCAGAGTCAGAATGAGAATGCATAGGACGGAAACCAGGTCGTGACTGGGAAGTAGCTGCTAAAGAGGGAGCCTCACATTGATTACAGCAAGCTCATTGTGCAATTTGGCTATCAAAAAAATAAAAATCAATCCATTGTTCATAGGGTGGAAACACTTACTGGAAAGCCTACCATGTCTTCCTCCGCGGCTATGAAAAATATTTCAATGCAGTCGATTTAAAAACAAATCTTGATTTTTGCATCCCATGACTTGGGATTCCTTACAAAGATTTACCATAAATCGAGTCCTCCTGGGATTGTACGCCAACATTCCTACTCCAACACCAACACCAATTTAATGCATATTTGAAATAAAGGTCAAAATTGAGAGAGACATGCTTGGGCTCCCCACATCACAGAAGTTGGCCACTTCCCATGGAACACTACTATGAAAAAAATTAGGCCTTAAGAATTATAAAGCTCTCATACCACATGTTGAATAATCACACACCATTAATACATATAAAAACACACAGATTTATACACAAACACAGCGATGGAGGAAAAAGCTTCAGCCTCACGGCTTCCTTACATATTCTCTAATTATTAAAAGAATGTAATATTACAATTAAATAGATGAGGACACTGTGTCTCAAGATAGTGCGTTCTATCTTGGACAACTTGGTTGAGACAATTTCTCAACCATACACACACCAATATAGGAGCTATCTAAACTAACTCCTAACTTAGAAGAACAACCCAATCTAGAGAGTTAGGCATAAATTCCTAACTTTTAATATTTAATTTATTAATTTATTTTGGATTTATAATTTTTTTATGAGAGAGGCTAACATAAAATAATCGCACGCTTCTTTCATATATTTACAGCACGCATCCAAGAAATTCTGCCACTTTGTCTGGTCTTGATTCCATTCGGTACTGATGGGATCCCTAGTGGTGGACGGTATTCGAAAATATTGCTTGTGCCTCTCTCTAAAAGGAATTTATGTAATAGGGCCAATGTTATGTAGAAGCATTCATTGTGTATATCGTCGTAAAATCTAGTTTTTATATGTTCAACAGACGTTTGGTCTTCTAGTTCTTGTTATTCACGGTAGTCTTCTAAGATCAACTATATCCACTCATGTAAGTTTGTTCATTCACCATTTGATAATTTTAATAACAATGAGGCATAAGTTTGAATTTTAGGTTTTTTCATGGGAAATGTTGTCAAGGAAATTTTATCTTTATCGGGGCCCCTTTGATAAAAAACTCATGTGCTTCTGTGAAGAAGTTAGCTCTGTCTTCTATGATCGAAAACTAATTCATACGTGTGTAATTTTTTAGATAGTTATTAATCTTCACTTACCACCATAATTGTATCTCACCTAGGGTTAACATGTATGCTCTCATATTATATTGGACTCATGTTCTTTATACCGCCAATGAAACCAAAATTTTATAATCCAGCCAAAAGTAAGAATTGTTACCAGTAGATAGACATGAGAGAACACACAGAAAGCGTACAATAGAGACAAGACAGAATAATGAGGAGATATCCAAGTTACATATATCTATTCTTATTATATATCAAGAATATATATTACATTGTTGAACCAACGGGTATATATATAGACTTCTAGACAGTTACAAGAGACTAATTGTCGGATTAACCATACTGCCTAATCTATCATTAATTATCCCATTTTCATATTACAATCTGTTATATTGAAGCTATTCGGTTGGGCCAACTAGCCTTTTGTCATTCATCTAGTCAGTCAACCTGACTATCTCCTTCAACATCCATGTTGGTGTATGGTTGCGACGTCAAATGTACAGCCCTGCCATATGGAAGATAGGCTGACCAGTTCCCTAGTTTGACCAAAACTTTGATTTTCTATAAATTTATCATACTGACTCAGATTAAGGTGCCATTCATGTCGTTGGAATCATCTCAAAGATATCTATGACTTGGTTCTAGTTTTGCCAAGATTTAAGGACTTCAAATTTAGAGCATTTTTCGATCCTCCTAGATCAATCCTCACCATTAATGGACTTTTTGTCCCAAAACATTACATACAGAGATCATATATGTTTTCTCTGATTTACAATAGAATCCATATCCTTTTTTATCCAACAGAAGAAGAAAAAGATCACTATGTTGCATACTGAAGTTATTTTATACACTTCATCTCTTTTACAAGTTTTTTGCATATATAGGGTTTTCAAAAGCAACACGTGATTTACAATGGTGGACACACTCAACTACTTACAAATGCTACCCATGTCTTACATTCTAATGGGTATTCTTATTGCATTTGTCCTTCTACTTCATCTCCTAGTTCCTTATTTGGACGTAGCTCTGGATGGAGCTTCCAACATGTGGCCTTCTAATGTCCACCCTTGTTGCAATGGTCACATTGGTTTCTCTTCATGCATACTTTCTTGACCTTCTTTTTCTCCTGATGTGGAGAGGATTATTTATGTTATGTCTCCATCCTAGTCAACATGATAACCTTCCTTGAATGGTTGTCTTTGGTGTAGCTTTGGTGAGGCGAATTTGACTCAGCTCATCCTCTAAAAAACTCAAATCCATTTGGATATTACCAACAATCATGATTGTTGGAATGGTGTGATGTTCTCTCATCTTGCACTGATTTGGATTCTCTTTATTTTGTGGTTTTGGAGCATTTTTCATCAGCGGTATTGGTGATTCTTTCTTCGGTGGACTTGGAGAATGTTCCATCTTCCTCTCTGACATAGCGTAGTCCTGCATATCGAGGTAGTTCCACCACTTGGATGGGATTCAAAATGCCTTACCCATTAAATCCTAGGCCCTTTCCTTCATATATGATCTTCTTTATTCGCTTCAAACCAATGTCTGTAGTGTGCTTTTCAAAAGCATCAAAATCATCATCATAATGGGAATGTGAATAAAGAATCAATGACATTGTTTACCTTGGCTGCTAATTATGGAGTAGGTGAGGATGGAATCGAATGAGCCTCCATTACATTGGAACTTTTCAAAGGCCTCTTCTATGACTTGTAACTGAAGCTACAATCCTTGCTTCTCCTTTTCTTATTCTTCTAGCAATCTTCCCAACTCAAAATTCTCTGCTTGAATTCTCTAGTTTATTTCCTTGAGTTCTTGGAGTTGTGCATTATTTGATGCTTTTCCCATATTTGGTCCAACACTTGCAAGCCCAATAGTTATGATCTTCATCTCATCACCTAAATCAGAGCCTAGGTCATGTTGCACCATAGCAACAATGTTTTTGCTTCCCTTTACTCCCTGATATCTTAGGTTTAGTTCAAGATGTAATTTCTAGCAATGCTCCTTATCATGCCCATCTTACTTGCAAAGAGTGCAAGAGGGATTTCCTTCCCTTTTATTTATTTTCATTTTCGTCTTTGCATGGTCGTATTTTTCATGCTTTCCCCTGTTTTCAAGATGAATTTAATTCACACTTTCTTCATCTAGATTAGTGAGATCAAATAAAATAATAGGTGACAAAAATAACTGTGTAAAGCGCAAGTGTATTTCATCAACTTTTTTGGTGAGTCTAAAGGAATATTCAATGCTAATGCTTGCTTCCTAAACTCTTCTGTAAAACATTGAACATCCTAACCTTTAACCTGCCTTAAATTTTTCCACTCCATCTTGTCTTTTTTCCTATAAACCAATGTGTAAAATTTCCCTCTTAATGCAGATATAAATTCATACCATGATGAAATGATTTTACCACTATGCTTACTACTTTTCTGAAGTTTTCCCTCCAACCATATAAGAGTTGTGCCTTCCAGCTGAAGATATTCCTACTGAATATTTTCTTAATCCTCTTCATTTTTTTGTATACGAAAGTAGACTTTGATCTGTCTATTCCAATTGTTTAGCTTCTCTGCATTAGATTCTCCATTAAACATGGGAAAATCAAATTTCACATGTTACTTTTAAAATGGATTTTAGAAGCATTTCTTTTATGATTATCTGAATGATGAGAATGAGGGGAATAGGAAGAGCTTGAACTTCGAGATGGAGATTCAGGAGGTTCTCCTCCACCTCCTTAGTGTATTCAAACATTATCATCTACTGGAGATCCCTCTTTCTTTCCTTATTTTTCCATTCTCCTTTCATAATCCGAAAATAAATTTTCCACTCGATATTCCATATGATAAAAGGCCTTGTGGAAATCCTTCTCATTCTCTATGCGCATGTCATTGTCCTCCATTTTATTTCTCTGTGCTGCATGTCCAATATCAGGGTTAAAATACTTGAGTTTTCCTTCACCCTTTTTGAGTTTGGCCCTGGTAAGCATCCATACTCACAATTCACATCAAAGAAGACCACTTTAATATCAACATGATCCAACATATTTTCTTCAATAATGTTAAACATACTTGCTTAAATAGCATGAAATACCATAAATGAACACCCATGAAGAAGCAACACAAAATCAAGACAATATAGACAATGCACTATGATTTGTTAATGGAGCCCACTCACAATGTGTGAGCTACGTCTCTAGGCCTAGCTTCAAAGTGGAGATACCTCTATATTATCTCAGCAATATAAGGGCAAATACATGGAAAAATACATGGAAATACCTCACATCTGGGGATGACCTAAAAATATGTTGCTCAAACTACAACATACTCCATACCAGCATCCCCACCTCGAAATTCTGCAACTTTAGAGTATAAACGTGACCACCTTTTGACATGTGCAAGGATGTCTCGAATTTCATGCCAAGAATTTAATGACGCATCTGGGATTCTTCCATGAGCCCTCAGATATACTAATCAAATCTAAATTCTCACTGCACTAGTGGATTCCTTTTCAAATTTTGAGAAAAATGACTATAAATTTCATATTGTTATGCAACCTTCACTGCAAGACCCCTCTGCCTTGTAGATTGTGCCACACTAATCAAAATATTGTAGGAATATTCTTGTAGCATATTATGATAATATTCCTTCCTCAGAAATTGTGCCCATGCTAGGCCACGTTCTGCTGAGTTTCATGCACTCAAGCATGGCCCACTACGCCCACATTCCACGTGCTTTGTGGGTGAAGGGTTTAAGCTGTATTGAGTTGGAATAATCATCAAAGTCCATATGTTTGATTATTGGCTAGCATGACTATGTTAAGGTTTTCTTGGTTTGGAGTGTCTTGGGGGAACATCTCACGAGGTGATAAAACTATTTTTGTTTGGTTATATAACAATGGCAGAGCATTAACCAATTTGTCGTTTCCCAAACTTAATTGGCCAACCAGGTGCTAACATGTGCCAACCCTGGATTGGTCCATTAGATATTGATTTTTCCAATGGGTGCTACCATATGGAGGCCTAGGATTGGTCCACTTAATGTTTATTATACAGCCAACTAGGGTTCCACATGGAAACATTGGATTGGGTCATGTGGAAGGATCAAGCTTGCCACTTCTCCATTGTTTTAGTTCTATGCATTGAGACCAAGTGTTTCCATGTCAATTTGCAACTCATCCTATTCCATGTCAATGTACGATTTCGACACAAGTTGTACGACCCTACCACGTCACAGATAGGTTGACCATTTCCCCAATTTGACCAAAACTTTGACTGCCCATAACTTTGTCATACGAAAATAGATTGAGGTGTAGTTCACGCCATTAGAATTGTCTCAATGATATATATGACTTGATTCTTGTTTTTTTGAGATTTAAGGACTTAAATTTTTTAGCCTTTTTGGATCCTCCTAGGTCAATACCATAAGACCACTTTCTACCATTTACATGTCAATGGTACAATAAAAATATTCAAAAAGTTTTGAAAAGAGAATTGGTCAAAGTGTGCATTATTAATAGGGATTAATGGGATGAACATATCCTTATGGTTCTTTGGGAATATCACAAACCTATAAAAAATTGATACAACATGTATTTTTTACTTTAGTTTATGGCCAAAACGTGGTAATTCCATTGGAGTATTTAGTACCTAGCTTATGAGTTTTTGTTTTCACCTAGTCGCTAGATGAACTTACTTTGAAAAGAAATACTACACACCTTGGTTCAAATGGAATAATATACATATTTGGTAGGTTCTCACCAAATGGCCTAGAAGCATAGACATAACATTTAACATGATTGGAATGTAAAGCCAAAGAATTTAGTCTAGAAAAAAATTGTTATATTGTGTGATTTTTTTTTTAACACCTTGGAATGACCCCAAAGGGGCCATATATGGGATCATATCATGCCTTAGGTAACTACATATGCATTAACTTTGTCCAATTTTCATTTTGTAAATCACTAATGAAGATGCAACCATACTAGCTAATAGATATTACAATTCCTAGTATTTACATATTTGTATATGTATTATTATTGAGATTGTGATAGTTGATGTTAGGTCCCTATATTACTAGTATAGTCCCTTATTTTTGTTAGTGGAACCCCCTTATTGTTATTTTTGTACCCCTGTAACCCCAAATTGTGCCCTTACATTATTATTGTTAGGTCGACTAGGATTATATTGTGACCCATGGACTCCTATATATAAAAGGAGGTTTTGTCATTTGTATAATCCAATGATTTTTCATTTATGTAATCAAAAGGATGTTTCCCCCTTGAAGTGGCTTATTTCTAAGGCATTGATCTCTCTTTTCTTCTATTTTGGGAGCTGGTTTCATAACATTTGGTATCAAAGATTTGGATTCTAGGGTTTCGTTGCTCCAAATAGGTCATTGTGGCATGTTCACTATAATTTTTTTTCTACGAAGGTTCAAGAGTTGAAATTTTTTATCACACGAAGCTGAACTCCTAAGGAACTTTGTGTAAAAATGTCAGATCTTGGTTCACAACATTTTCAGAGATATGATCTATGGAAGCTCGGGTTTTTTTAGGCTCCCGAATTTCATCTCAAAGAGGTAACCATGGGAAAATCGTCATAACTCTGTCTCTAGGCATCAAAATGGAATTATGTAAAAAGTGGTCGCAAGTACATGGATTTCAGTTTCTTTTGTATCAATTTCAGATCCAAAGGAGGAAAAAATGACACGTGGCATGCCATACAAGTTTGCTCTACTAAACTAGTCCATAATTAGGTCATTGTGGGAGATTGGGCATAACTTTTCCTTGAAGAATCCAAAATAGGTCAGACCTATGGCATTTGAGAGAATATTTAGAGGGCTACTACAATGCCAAATTTTAGATATTTAAGATCCGAAATCATGGAGATGATTCAGTTTCAATATCGAGCTCCTCAAAAGCAAGAAAAAGGTGTGTATTTTTTTCTTTTTTTAATTACATAAGTCTTGTGTGAAAAATCAATTTGAATTGATTCCAAGGGAATATTGTATTGGGTTCTAAAATTCCCCCTAAAAATAATTGAACACCCATTAAGCCTTCAAAAGGCTCTACTATGACTCATGAAGAAGAATAAGTGCAACATGACATATCAAATTACAAGAGCAACTGCACAAAATTTCGCTCTCGTAAAGAGCAACAAAAAATGAAATGGAAATTTGGAAGAAAGTCATGGAAGCTAAGATGGATGGTTTGAAGAAATGCATGGAAGCTAAGATGGATGGCATGGAAGCTGGCATGGAAGCTCGCATGGAAGCTAATATGGATGACATGGAAGAAAACATGAAAGACAACATGGAAACATGAAGAATGATCTAAAAGTAGACATGGAAGGTTTGACAAAGTTGATACAAGAAATGTTTCCTAATGGCGAAAAGATAGTAGAGGAAACTCATGATGAGAAAAAAATAAATGTTAGTCATGATTTCATAAACTCTAATGTTAGATGGAAGAACCACCATATTCCAAAGATGGATATGAGGAAGTTTCATGGAAAGGATCTCGTAACATGGATACTACAGATGGAGCAATATTTTGATCTCAATAATGTGAAAAACACACAAAAGGTACGCATTGCAAGTTTACATTTAGAAAAAAATGCATTTGTATGGTATCGATGGCTTTTCTCCCATAAATTTTTTTTTCACTTGGTCAATTTTTACGAAGGAAATGATAGCACGTTATGAGGATACAAAGAGCAACACCTTCTTTAGCCAATTGATAAATCTCAAACAAAACGGTTTAGTGATGGAGCACATTAAGGACTTCCAAGAATTTAATATAAGGGTAATTGATATTCCAGAGGAACACATGATTGATGTCTTCATAGGGAATTTAAAGGATAACATCCAACATGAAGTTCTCCACTGGGAACCTGATTCATTGGAGAAGGCATTTAGGTTGGAAAGAAAAAATGAATGTAAAATTATGGAGACAAGGAATCCTACCATTAACATCTATAAAGATGGAAGTGTTGCTACTCCTAGACTTCCACAACTACAAGGTTGACAGCACAACAATTGGAAGAAAAAAGAGCAAATGGGCTTTGCTACAATTGTGATAGAAAATACACTAAAGGTCATAAGTGTGTTGAGAAGAAATTATTTTACATAGATTGTGAAGAGGAGGAAGAAAATCAACAAGAAACTTCAAAAGAAGAGGATATACACCAGGAACCAACCCTAGAAGAAGAAGAAATGAGTCCAACAATATCATGTAATGCATTGGTAGGAATTAACACTCCTCAAACTCTCAAGATAGAATGACATATCAAGAAGAAAAAGGTAATAGTGTGTATTGATTCAGGTAGTAACCATAATTTTATTCATTGTAAGGTAGCTAAGGAATTCAATTGTTTCCTATACCCAACAACTGAATGTCAAGTGATGGTCGCAAATGGAGGAACTATAAATTGCTTTGGAAAATGCCATAATATCAAGCTAACCATAGTGGAATATGTATTGAATAGTCCAATGCTTTCCATTCCAATGAGAGTTATTGATGTTGTATTATGAGTACAATGGTTACAATATTTGGTGACAGTTGATTTTTATTTTCAAGAACTTATCTTGAAATTTTTTTTGAAAGGAAAGGAAATTAAATTACAGGGTATCACAGGGAAGTCGGGAAAGATAATAAGTTGTAATTTCATGACACAGCTTCTGAAGAAAGAAAAACGAGGCGTAATTGCACAACTATGCTCACTAGAAGTTCCAACATCAAAATAATTTATTTCTCCAGATATCCAAGAAGTCTTGGACTGTCATTCCAAGGTGTTTGAAACTGCCAAAAGACTCCCACTTATTTGTGATCATGATCATGCTATTCATTTGAATCTAGGAAGTGTTCCTCCAAACATCAGGCCTTACAGATATCCTTATGTCCAAAAGAGTGAAATTGAGCACATGATTGCAAAAATGTTAGAGGCTTGTATAATTCAACCTAGTCAAAGTTATTTCTCTACTCCAGTAGTATTGTTGCACAAGAAGGATGGATCATGGCGCATATGCTCGAATTATAGGGAGCTCAATAAGCTCACTATTAAAGATACATTTCCCATTCCTATGATTGATGAAATATTGGATGAATTACATGTATAAATTTATTTTACCAAGTTGGATCTTCATTCACGATATCATCAAATTAGAATGAAGACTAAAGATATTCCGAAAACATCATTTCGAACTCATGAGGGTCATTATGAATTTTTGGTCATGATTTTTGGCCTTACCAATGCACCTTTTACAATTCAAGGGTTGATGAATTCCATTTTCAAACCCTTCATTAGAAATTTTTTTCTAGTATTTTTGACGATATACTAATCTACAATAGGTCTTGGAAGGATCATGTTCAACATGTTGGTGGGGTTCTCAAACTCTTAGAGGAGAAACAATTATATGCAAAAACATCCAAATGTTTCTTTGGAGTACAAGAGGTGGAATATCTGGGTCATATTGTATCTCACGAGTGTGTTAAGGTAGACCTTAACAAAATTAAATCCATTAAGTAATGGAAAGTCCCCACAACCATAAAGAAGTTGCGAGGATTTATCAGGTTAAAAGGGTATTATCGCAAGTTTGTTAAGAATTATGGGAGAACAACAACACCTTTAACAACATTATTGAAGAAAGATGCATTTTCATGGAATCATGAAGCAAATAAGGCCTTTGAACATATTAAATAAGGCTTGAAGCAAATAAGGCCTTTGAAAAACCTTAGTTGTGGAATGTGATGCCTCAGGAAATGAAATTGTTGTTGTTTTAATGCAAGAAGGAAGACCCATTGCTTTTGAAAGTCATCCAGTCAAAGGAAAGTATTTACAGAAAGCTATTTATGAGAAGGAAATGTTTGCAATACTACATGCACTAAATAAATGGTGACCTTACCTAATGGGAAGACACTTCAAGGTAAAAAATGATCATGAGCATCTTAAACACTTTTTGCAACAAAGAGTATCTTCAGAAGAGAAACAAAAATGGGTCACAAAGATGTTGGGTTATGACTTTGAAATCATATACAAAAAATGGAAGCTAAATGTTTTTGTAGATGCACTCTCAAGAAAGGATGAAGAGGTGGAAACATTTCTTTGTGCCATCTCTATTATCCAATCAGATTGGATAACCGAAGCAAGGGATGAATGGAAGAAGGACGAAGAAGTGTGGACACTCATTTAAAAGTTGCAACAAGATCCTAGTACATCTGATAAATTTAGCTGGAAAAATGATTCCTTATGGTACAAATATCACTTATATATTTGTAATAATTCCCAGCTAAAACAAAATATTCTATTGGAATTGCACACTTCTCCTTTATGAGGACACTCAGGATTTTTAAAAACTTACCATAGGGTGAAGAATATTTTTTTTTGGGAATGGCCTTAAATATGATATTCAAAAGCTTGTGGCGGAATGTTTGGTTTTCCCTCAAAATAAAGTTGATACAATTAAGACCCCGGGTCTTTTACAACCTTTATCCATTCCAAGTGAATGTTGGGAGGAGATTTCAATGGATTTTATCACAGGTTTACCTAATTCTGAAGGAAAGAGTGTCATCATGGTGGTATTTGATAGACTTACCAAGTATGCACACTTTTGTGCATTATCTCATCCATTTAAAGCAAGTACAATTGCTACTGCATTTATGGAAACAATTCAAAAGCTACATGGAAACCCAAAGATTATTGTAAGTGACATAGATCCCATTTTTACTGGAAATTTTTTGACGAAATTATTTTCTTGTTTGGGTACTCAACTAGCTCATAGCTCATCTTATCATTCTCAATCCAATGGTAAAATGAGATAGTGAATAAATATTTCGAAGGATATCTTTGTTGTTTTGTACCTGATAAGAAAACACAATGGGTCAAGTGGTTACCTCTCACTGAATGGTGGTATAACACTTCCTTCCATACTGCAACAAATTGACCCCATTTATGGCACTTTGTGGATATCATCCACTGTCCATCACATCATCTTTAAGAGAAAATTATAAGGTTCAAGCAGTGGAAGATCACATCGAGCATCAACAAGAAGTTCTCCAACTCTTAAAGGATAACCTAAATCGAACGAAACAATAGGCATATCAACATCATAGCGAGAGAAATTTTGATGTAGGAGACTAGGTATTTTTACGACTACAACCATACAAACAAATGTCCCTCAAGCAAGCTAAGAAGGATACTAAATTATCGCTAAAGTAATATGGTCCTTACAAGGTGTTCCAAAAGATTGGTATTATGTCATACAAATTGGAGCTTCCTGCTTCTTCGCGATTGCATCTAGTTTTCCATGTTTCAAGCTTAAAGAAGGTTATAGGCGAAAAAATTCCAAAACTTGATGAGGAAGGAAAAATCATATTGGAACCTGAAGCAGTCATGGAAAAAAGAACTTGATAGCTACTAAATCAATCAATTTCAGAGTATCTCATCAAGTGGAAGAACTTACCCACTAAAGATTCTACATGGGACGATGAGAATTTTATACAGAAGCATCCAGAGCTACTCAAGCATTGAGGAAAACACTTTTTTGAAGGATATGGGCATTTTATGTCCCTATATTACTAGTATAGTACCTTATTTTTTTTAGTGTAACCCCATTATTGTTATTGTTATACCCCTGTAACCCCAATATTGTTATTATTGTGCCATTACATTATTATTGTTAGGTTAGCTAGGATTATATTGTGACCCCATGGAATCCTATATATAGAAAGAGGTTTTGTCATTTGTATCATCCAAGAATTGTTCATTTATGTAATGTAAAGGAGGTTTCCCCCTCGAAGTGGATTATTTCTAAGGCGTTGATCTCTCTTTTCTTCTATTTTGGGAGTTGGTTTCATAACAGTCGAGACCTTTTGGTTCCCTAGTCTTAGGGTATAGTTGATATTTTTATGGGAACTGCTGTGATTTTTCCTTAACCTATTCCTTGTTTGGGTGTGTAGATCCTAATTTGTTGGATCCTGAGATATATCATCTCCTAGGTTTGTTGAGGTAGTTTCCTCCTGTAAAATTTATAAGCTTTTTATTTGCTCAATAAGCATTAGTTATAGTTTGTATTCGTTCTTGTTGTGTGTGAACTTGACTTGTCAATGGTATTTCACACTTTGTGGGGAAATTCTACATCTTTGGTATTAGAGAAATTCTAATCCTTCTAGGATTTGGGTTCATTGCTCTTCCATTGTGTTTATTGATCTAAATATTTCAATTCCTTATTTAGTTTAAATTGTTTGAGTGTAGTGTTGTTGAGTATATATTTTAGTTGGATTTAAAATAATATTTTTATATCCATGATTTATTTCAAATTCAACAGATATTTCATGTGTTCCTTTCATGATTGTATGCTTAGATCTTGACCTTAGACACTCAGAATGTGACCACACAACTCAAATTTTTGTAGAAAATTTAATTCATGGGCATACGAACACAAGCTTTACTCCAGTTCCATAACCTATATACAAAGTGTTTTACGGGAATATTTAGATCATTTAAAGGAATTTTTGCTAGGACATATGAGTAATTTACAAAATTTCATTTTGTTTCATGGTTTATGAGATATTATTGATTAAATCTTCATAAGTCTCATAGGTCTTGGAGCATGTGTACCTTGCATGTCATGAAGCATTTTCTCACTCAAATAGAGTAAGTATATCATATCAATGTTGGTCCCGAGGTTGTCATTGATGTCAATATGAAATTCACTGAGATGTCAATATTCTTGAGATTCCCAGTTCCAAATGATGATGTCTTGCCTCTTGGTTAATAAGGATGCCATTAATGATGATTTTCTTACTCTTGATGAAGAAGACTGGATCCATCATGATGTCAAGATGACATGGGTGATGGAGGACCATTTGATGACAAGGAAAATGTATAGGTAGATGAAATGAAGAAGACTTGATGACATTATGACATGGATGACATCATGAGCCTATGATGAAGAAGCCTAATAAGAGGAAGCCTATCCATGAAGAAGTCTACATTGCATACCTCCAATTCTGCACCAATAAATGACTAGTCACGTTAAACAATATTTTTTACTACCTTAGAGATAGAATTTCACTATGACGCAAACACCACCTTTTAGAGAATACTTTTAGCTTTCTAATGAGCTCTTACTTGGGGGGAAACTCCAAGCGGTTTGGAATATATGAATTTTTCAATTTAAGGAAACAATTTTGTCCTTGACCCGACCTGTGCTAGCCTATTCATGTCAGCCTCTCACCAAGTGATGTGTCTCTTCACCTTAAATGCAAAATGTGTATAAATATGAGGATAGAAACTTCATATTTCCATCATTTTTCGGTGAAGACTTTATAGAGAAGCCACAGAAGAAGACATAACAACAAGGAAGTTGAGAAGAATATATTTGGGTTGTTTTCTATCATTCAAGCTAATTTTATCTTGTTTGGGCAAGATGATTGTTGTGAATCAGATTTGTGGACAACATTGTTGTGGGAGCACTTTGTGGCAAACAAAACTCAGTTTTCAGACCTGTTGGGTGCCCAAAATTCGGACCTTACCACATACCAATTACAGAGGATCGGAAAACTAGCATTTTGGAGCTCAGATTATTGTTCATCTAAGGCTCAGACCTGTTGTAGCATTAAGGCTGGTAGGCAGTATCCTTGTAAAGAGATCAAACCTGTGTTGCAGTATTGTTTGGTTGAAATTATGAAGAAAAAATGAAGACGACTTATCTAAGAACAAACCTTGTAAATTCCTTATTGAAGAAATTATAAACCTTTTGTATATACCTTTGAAATATTGATTGAAGGCCCCATTGAATCATCTCAAAGCACAGTTGAAGATCCCTTGGAGTTTGGTGATAAAATCTATTAAAGAAGTTGTCTTGAAGAAGCCTTAAATGAGCATTGTGTCAACATATTGAAGCATTATTTACCCTTGCAAAGGAAGTGAATCAATTCTGGATGAAGGAAAACCTTGGAGCATTCTTAAGTATTGAATAATGAACTTGGAAGTGTACAAGTGAAGAAGATCTTGATAGTGAGCATATTGGGAATTTTAAGCATAATGTACAAGCTAGAATTTCCTGATGGTGAAAATGTACAAGCTTGTGTTTACTGAAGTGTTTGTGTAGGCTTGAAAAGCAATATTGGAGATCAAAGAGTGTTAGATTTTGAAGTACCTTGTTGAAGCACTCTTGTTGAACAAATATTGAAGAACTCTTGAAGTGTCGAAGACTTGTTTGAAGAGAATTTTGAAGACCTTTTGTAGCAACTTGGAAAGTTCGTAGGGTAGCTTATTGAAGACCTTATTGAAGCATAGTTTGAACAGTTGTTGAAGAAAATTGACTATTGAAGAATATCTTGAAGCTATTGAAGACACCTTGAAGGATACTTGAATATATTTGGAGGACTTATAGAATCTGCCTTGGAGACCATTACGGGTTAAAGCCATCATGAAGTGACCTTGGAGATTTTGAATGGGTATCATGAAGGACAACAAAGACACCTTTACGTGAAAAGATCAAGGTTGTCATTGATGACGTAACATGGAGACTAAGTGAGGTGATAGATAAATATTAACAAGGCTCATTGAGGAATACCTTGGGAGCCGTGAAGTATAACCAAATATATCTTCACAAATTGAAGTAGGAGGTTGGAGCCTCATAGAGACAAGGTCGGTGCCTTGGAAGATAGGGTTGGAGCCCTAGAGGATTGGAGTCCTCAAGAAATAAGGCCAAAGCTTGAACCAGACATAGGGTTGGAACCCTAGCAGTTGGTGCCTCTAAATTGACAAGGCTGGAACCTTGGAAGTCCAAGTCGGTGCTTGGCACATTAGAGGTTGGAACCTGGGGAATTAAAAATTGGTGTCTTCATCTAGGGTTGGAGCCCTACATATATTGTACTTGATTTATTGTAAAGAAGGAATTAATAAAAGCATTTATTCTTATTTTACATTTTTTTTCTAAATATAAGTGATCTCACTGGTGAAAATAACAATTGAAAATAAATACCGATTCACCCCCCCTCTTTGTATTTCCAACAATTGGAATCAGATCTAGTACCTTCACTCAAAGCCTAATAGATTGAAGGTTGATCCTTAGAATACAAATGGAAAATCCAAGGAAGAAATTCTCCAATTCTCCTAAAGATGTGTCTTCCTCAACCATCAAAATTGAAGTCAATCAATTTGCGAAGGCTCCATTATTCAATGGAAACTTTGATATATCAGAGGCAATAATGAGAAATTTCTTAAAGACTCAAGGCGTTGAAGTCTAGTAATTGGTGATTACTGATAGCATGATGGAAGGTGAATCCAAGGAGTATAATACCAGAGAAATGAAAGAAATATTGAATGGGCTACCTGATTCTATGAAGGCCAATTTGGAAAAAATGTTCGTCAGAAAAAGGCATATGGGACAAACTTCATGATCTTCACTCAAAAGGAGCATTGACCATGAACTCTAGTCAAGAAGATGATGGAAAGCAAGAAGGAAATCCATAACCCATCAAGGAAGTTGAAAATAAGAATGATGACATCAAGAGCAAAGAAGACTTTGAAGAATATCTCTTGACTAAGCTTATAGATGCCATGGAAGAGATTAACAATTTGAAAAAGAAAAATGAAGAGCTTAAGAGGAAAGTGCAAGATGGTGACCAAGACAAGACAAGGATGGAAGTTGACCTTTAAAAGCTTAAAGTACAAGAAATAAATGAGGAGCTCGCCAAAATTAATGAGGAATTTCATCAAAACAAAATAAAGCATCATGAAGAAGTCATATCTATGAAAAATCAATTGGATAAGGCAAAGAAAAGGGAAGAAACTTTGTCAAGCCACCTTGAACAAAGACTTAAGAGCTTGAACAATCTTGAAGCAGAGATTGGTCAATACAAGGAAGATGTATCCTATCTTAGATCTCAACAAGAAGAAGCAAGGAAATAAGTGCAAGGATCCGAGAAGGTGATGGAAACTTTGGCATTCATAGAAGGACAAGTTGATGAAGCAGAAAAGAAGAGAAACACCATGATATGCCAATTAGAAGAAAATGATGAAGAAATCTTCAAACTAAAATAAGACATCAATCTTCTCAAGGCCAAAACATGTGAATCTACAAGAATAAAAGAAGAAATGGAGAACGAACTAGCAAAGGAGAATGAAGAAATCTTCATAATGAAATCAAATATCATCTCCCTTAAAATCGAAGCACACGAAGCAACAAGGATGATGGAAGAAATGAAGAAGAAACTAATCATTAAATATGAAGATTGTAAAAAATTGAAAGGAGAAATTGTCCTTCTTAAAAAGGAAGTTGACCTGCTAAATAATAACTTGAAAAGCTCTCAAAACCTAGATGACATCCTAAGTCATCAAATATGTCCTCCTGATAAATTTGGTCTTGGATATGTAGGTTAACCCTAAAATAAGGATGGTGCAAACCCTAATGATCCAAACAACAAGAATGTGAAAAATCTTGAAAGAATTGTTGATGCTCCTAGTTCCAGCAAAGGCAAGAGTGAAGGTGTCATTGGAAGAAATACTACTCCAAGAAGTCTTGCATATGGTGTTAAGAATGCAAGAGGCAATGGATATCATCAAAGGACCCCAAGACAAAATGAATTTGGAAGTACATCAAGGCAATCTCCATCCTCCAGATACCAAAGTATATATTTTGGTTATTTCTATTCTTGTACAAATTTGGGTACATGGCAAAAGATTGTAGGGCATACCACAAAGACAAACATAATGGTCCCCAACAATCTCCTAGAAGCAAATTTGCAATAACTCATGCTTCTTTATTCACGAATAGGATGGAATGCTTCAATTTCCATATCATTGGACATATGACACATGAGTGTAACTTGATTTGGGTTCCTAAAACCATGACAACCAATCTGTTAGAAAATTATATATTATGGAGCAATGCAACACATAAAATATGTGGAAAAATACAAAGACACAAAACACATAAAACCAGAGAGACACAGATATACGTGGTTCACCCAGTTTGGGCTATGTCCACCTCGAACAGCCAGTCCTTCCTTTCTATTATCCAACAAAAATGAAGAGACAAAACCTACAGCAGATCCGCTGTAATATCCTTTGTTCTCTCTCACAGTCTCCCTCTCTGTTTCTCACTCTGAGAATACACATACAATACACAGCCGCAATACAATGCCCTCATAAAAACGAGGGGTTGCCTTCTAGGGAAAAAAACCCTAATATAAACATAACTTCTACCGTCATAACATTTTCCTAATGAACGGCCCAGATTGACTAGAAATTACTATACTTTTACAAGGAAATTTTACATCTGTTTTTAGCTTCGAGGGCGCTTCCCCCGAAAACCCCCGCCAGGGGGGGCTCCGAAAAGCGTTGCCACCCCCCCTAGACCCCCCACGGCAGTGATTAATTACGGGTGGCGTTGCCGCCCCTTTTAAGGTACAAGGGTCCAATGCTGTGATACAAAGTAAACAAGATAATCAGGCTCCACACCCAACAATCTCCCACTTGGAGACTGATTGTAGCAACTCCACCGCTGCTTCATTTGCTGGACAATGACTCCTCTTTGGACCTAGCTATTCCTCATCTTCATCGTCATCCTTGAAGACCAATTGAAACTAAGCACATTCTCAGTTTCTCCCTGGTTACAACTTTTGTTAGCATATCTGCAGGATTCTGGCTAGTGTGTATCTTTTCCAGCTTCAACTCTCCATCTTCCAATACTGACCGTATGAAATGGTACTTGAGATGTATGTGTTTAGTCCTGGAATTAAATGCTAAGTTCTTTGCAAGATGAATATCACTTTGGCTATCACTGTATAGTGTGCCCATATCATGCTTCTTACCCAATTCATCCATAAACCTTTGTAACCAAATCATTTCTTTACTAGCCTCTGTAGCAGCAACATACTCTGCTTCTGTTGTTGAAAGTGCAACAACACTTTGGACTTTTGAAACCCAACTGACAGTTGTTCCACCTACAGTAAATACATATCCTATAGTGCTCCTCCTGTTATCTCTGTCACCTACCATATTTGCATCAACATATCCCTGTAGAGCAATGTTTGAACCACCAAAGCATAATGCTTGATTTGTGGTACCTCTCAAATATCTGAGAATCCATTTTACTGCCATCCAATGTTCTTTTCTTGGATTATTCATGTACCTGCTTACAACTCCCACTGCATGTGCAATATCAGGCCTTGTGCAAACCATTGCATACATTAAGCTTCCAACTGCTGATGCATATGGAACTTTAGACATATAGTCCATTTCTTCTTGGGTCTTGGGGCACATCTCCTTAATAAGTTTTAAATGGCTAGCAAAAGGTGTACTAACTGGTTTTGCATTCTGCATATTAAATCTTTTCAACACCTTTTCTATGTACTCATTCTGAGACAGTGTTAATTCGATTTTTCCTGTCTCTAGCTATCCTCATACCAAGGATTTGTTTTGCATCTCCCAAATCCTTCATTGCAAATGAATTTGCCAATTTTCTTTTGAGCACATTTATTTCCTGCATGTTAGACCCTGCAACAAGCATGTCATCTACATACAATAACAATACAATATAGCTGCCATCACTTTTCCTTTTTAGATAAACACAATGATCAGAGTGACATCTAGTATAACCTTGTTCAGACATGAACTTGTCAAATTTTAGATACCACTGCCTTGGAGCCTGTTTTAAACCATACAGGCTCTTCTTTAACCTGCACACCAATTTTTCTTTCCCTTTTACCTCATATCCTTCTGGTTGCTACATGTATATCTCTTCCTCCAAATATCCATGGAGAAATGTTGTCTTTACATCTAACTGTTCAAGATGTAAATCTTCCACTACTACAAGAATTAAAATAGTTCTAATTGAATTCATTTTAACAACAGGAGAAAATATTTCATCAAAATCAATACCTTTCTTCCGTGCAAACCCCTTCACCACAAGTCTAGCTTTGTACCTCTTTTTTCCTCCATCTTCTTCCTTCAGCCTATAAACCCATTTATTCTGCAATGTAGTTTTACCTGCAAGCAACCTGACTAAGTCCCAAGTCTGCTTATGCATTAAAGATTCCATCTCTTCTTCCATGGCTAGCTCCCACTTCTTCCTGCTTTCAACCTGCATTGCTTCTTCATAACATTCAGGTTCACCATAATCAGTCAACAATAAATAATATAATGAATGAGAGTATCGTTCAGGGGGTCTACTTATCCTAGTAGATCTTCTAACACCCCTTTCAAGTGTTTGAGGTGCCTGTTGCTGTTGTGGTGGCTGCTGTTGCTGTGGTTGTTGATTATTATTATTTTCAGGCACCTTTAATTTTTCAGTTATCTCATCAAGAACCGTGTATTCCTTGCTTTCTTTTTCCTGTTTATTTTCCTGCAGCTAATTCTTATACAAGACCTTTTCATTGAATATTATGTCTCTGCTCCTAATGATTTTGTGATTTTCATAATCATATAAGCGATAACCAAAATCATTAGCACCATATCCAATAAAGGTACATTTCTTTGATTTTGCCTCAAGCTTTTTTCTGTTTTCTTTATTAATATGGACAAAGGCCTCACAACCAAAAGGCTTTAAAAAAGAGTAGTTACCTTTTTACCTGTCCATGCTTCCTCTGGAATACCACCATCCAAGGAACTTGAAGGCCCTCTGTTTATTAGATAAATAGCAGTATCTACAGCATCTGCCCAAAATTGTAAAGGCAATCATGCATGCAATCTCATGCACCTTGCACGCTCCATGATTGTTCTGTTCATCCTTTCTGACACACCATTTTCTTGTGGTGTTCTTGGAACTATCTTCTCTCTACAAATTCCATGCTCTGAACAGTACCTATCAAACTCTTTGCTGCAATAGTCACCTCCATTGTCTGATCTGAGACACTTCAACTTCTTTCCTGTCTCAATCTCAACCAAAGCTTTCCATTTCTTGAAAGTATCAAATACATCAGATTTATTCTGAATAAAATAAATCCATGTTTTTCTAGTTGCATCATCAATAAAAGTAACATAATAACAAGAGCCACTAAGAGATGATACCTGAGCAGGTCCCCATACATCTGTATGCACAAGCTCCAATTTTTCGCTCTTCTTTTCTTTCCCAACTCTGAGAAATCTGACTCTCTTCTGTTTTCCATAAATGCAATTCTCACAGAAATCCAAATCAAAATTCTTCAAACCTGGTAGCAAATTTCTTGAGTGAAGAATTTTCATCCCCTTCTCACTCATGTGTCCGAGCCTATGATGCCATAATGCTACATCTGCTCCTTTGGAAGTTAAAGCATTAACATAGTTAGAAATACCATTGCATAAATACAATGTACCAACCTTTTCGCCTTTTGATATTACCAGGGCTCCTTTGGTGACCTTCCAAGTTTTATCTATGAAAGTTGTCACACAACCTTCACCGCCTAACTGCCCTGTTGAAATCATATTTTTCTTCAGATCTGGAACATGCCTTACCTCATTTAGTAGCCATTGGTTTCCATTATGTTGTTTTACAAGAACTTTACCTATTCCAACAATTTTACAGGGTTTATCATCACCCAAACGAACTTGTCCAAAATCTCTTTGAACATAGTCATGAAAATATTTCTTATCAAGCGTGGCATGGAATGAAGCCCCTGAATCTACAACCGAAGAATCAGTAAAATTTTCGAAAGAAAGAATCAAAGCATCTTGTAACAAATCACCTGTCACATTTGCTTCATGATTGTTTTCTTGTTGTGTGTCTCCTTCTTTTCCCTTCCGAAATCTACAGTCTTTCTTTAGGTGTCCTTTCTTTCCTCAATTCCAGCACACTATTCTTGATCTGGACTTGGATCTTCCTTTCCTTGATTTACTGTGATATCCCGAGCTCTTTCCTCTTTCCATTCTTCTTCCCCTAGACTCTGCACTCAAAGCATTACTCGATGTCTCACCGGAGCTTTTCCGTTGCATTTCCTCGCTAAGGATAGCACCAACAACATCATCAAACTTTAAAGTACTAGATCCAGAGACAGAGTTACTAATGGCCATAACTAAACCATTCTAGCTTTCTGGTAATGAGCACAAGAATAACAGAGCTCTAACTTCATCATCAAAGTTTACCCCTACAGAACTTAACTGACTGGTAGCTGTATTAAATTCATTTAAATGGTCTGCAACAAATCCACCTTCCGACATCTTCATATTAAATAGTCATTTCATAAGAAATACCTTGTTTGAGGCTGAGGGTTTTTCATATAGTTTTGCCAACTTCTGCATCAAACCCTCTGTTTTTGTTTCCTTCGAAATATTGAAGGCGACTGATGCTGCAAGGCACAACCATTCTGTTCCGAGTTCCTTTCTATCAAGAATGTTCCATTCCGCGTCTGTCATGGCCGCCGGCTTCTTTGTTTTTCCGCTCAATGGTAGGTATAGATCTTTCTGATACATATAATCTTCCATCTGCATCTTCCACAGTGGGAAGTTTTGGCCATTAAATTTCTCGACCCTAAACTTACCATCGTCCGCCATTGCTCCCACTCGAACCAGGAGCCCTTCTTTCCTGCGAGTTTATCAGCCAAATATACCTTCGGCTCTGATACTAGTTGTTAGAAAATTATATATTATGGAGCAATGAAACACATAAAATATGCGGAAAAATACAAACACACAAAACACATAAAACCAGAGAGACACAGATATACGTGGTTCACCCAGTTTGGGCTACGTCCACCCCGAACAGCCAGTCCTTCCTTTCTATTATCCAACAAAAATGAAGAGACAAAACCTACAGCAGATCCGCTGTAATATCCTTTGTTCTCTCTCACAGTCTCCCTCTCTGTTTCTCACTCCGAGAATACACATACAATACACAGCCGCAATACAATGCCCTCATAAAAATGAGGGGTTGCCTTCTAGGGCAAAAAACCATAATCTAAACATAACTTCTACCATCAGATCATTTGCCTAATGAACGACCCAGATTGACTAGAAATTACTATACTTTTACAAGGCAATTTTACATCTGTTTTTAGCTT
Organism: Pinus albicaulis; assembly: GCA_034641835.2. Lineage (NCBI taxonomy): Eukaryota > Viridiplantae > Streptophyta > Pinopsida > Pinales > Pinaceae > Pinus > Pinus albicaulis. Next base: position 65,891,260 of record CM076575.1, on the reverse strand, counting down.
CGGGGGCGCTTCCCCCGAAAACCCCCGCCAGGGGGGGGCTCCGAAAAGTGCTGCTGCCCCCCCTGGACCCCCCACGACAACGATTAATTACGGGCGGCGTTGCTGCCCCTTTTAAGGTACAAGGGTCCAATGTTGTGATACAAAGTAAACAAGATAATCAGGCTCCACACCCAACACAATCCAGAGAAGAACGTTACACAAGTATGGAGAAGGAATAAAATTAGGTTTGAAAGTCTCTTCAACACTCCAACCAACAACACATGTTGTTGACTTGATGAAGTCATCCTTGATATTCCAAGTTTTTGATTATGACTCATCCAAAAAGGATACCATGCATATTGTTAGGGGGAGCTTATGGTTCTTAACTATCCTTGCTGAAACTATCCAATTGTTGATGAATCGCGCATGGACAATCTTGATAAATCATCTCTTGTAAGTAATTCCATTGAAGAAAAACATGATATTATGATGATGCCTTCTAATTGATCACACAAGGTGAGAAATCCTTCATGAGCTAAAGGAATTTGTGTAGACAGGGAGAGATGGTTCATCACATGAAGAAATGTAAACACATCTATCATGAACCACATTTCCAGGAAGAGCACCATGACAGGGGGAGCATCATGAAGCAGGATGATAGGGGGAGTTCTTGGGTACCTTGTTTTCCATTGATGTCAAAGGGGGAGAAAATGATAGAAGAGTAAGAATATTTCCATCAATGACAAAGGGGGAGAATGTTAGTCTTAGGTTGTCATTGATGTCAATATGACATTGACTGAGATTTCAATATTCTTGAGATTCCTCATTCCAAATGACGATGTCGCACCTCTTGGTTAATAAGGATGCCATTAATGATGATGTGCTTACTCTTGATGAAGAAGATTGGATCCAGCTGTTAGAACCCTGTAATTTACATTATCACAAGGTGACTGTGTACTTCCTTTACTGTTTTTTTCATATCTTACGTAATGTCAATATTCAAAATATTTTTCAAAGCATTAGACCAATGGCAAAGATAAAGGCATTAGAGAAGCAGTTAAGGAAAAAAAATAGCAAGGGGAGAGTTGTGCACATTTGGGTCGAGTCGTGCACCCTAAGTGGGTCAAGTCATGAACGAGTCTCCTATGAACAACAAATAAATGTCATCACCCTTCACATTTCTTCCATCTCCACTCACCCCCACCTCATTTGACGGTCCTTGTTTCATTTCGCACTCGCTGCAGCTTTCAAATTTCAACCATGTGGGGGGGGGAGTAGGGGGGGGGCGGGGCGAGGCAGGGGGGGGGGGTCTGAAATGAGTGGTATCCCTTACCACCATCCCTGCTACGTGTCGCCCTCCGCAATTTTGCATCCCCTTCTCTATTACCACTTATCACCTTAAGACCCCTCCGAAAATCAACCTTGGGTTTTAAGTTCATGATATAACCTTCCTAAGGTGAAATGTGATGGAGTGGGACCCAGCCACCCGCCACACTTCCTTTTTTAGTTCATTTCCCTTGAAAATCACCAGAACCCTACCTTTTCTCCCTTTCTGCTTCATTTCTCTACTTTACCTTTTTTCATTTGCATATCATTTTTTTACCTTCCGCTTTCCCAACTCCCAAAATGCGATTAAGTTGGGCCACTACCCTTGCATGTCACCCCTTCCCCCCGCCATCCATTGCATTTCGTAAACATTACAACTTACCGTTTAAGTGCCGACAAGGTATTCTTTTAACTTGCGATGCGGTCGGGCCGCACCACAGCAGCTCCCCCCACTCCGCAACCATTTTAAATATGTTGAAATACATTGAAATATCATATAAAACATCATAAACGTACCTTACCACTGAAAAATTCACTGCTTTATAAATTTGCCGATGCAATGGGCCCCATCTTGCCACATCATCATCCAATTGGCGCACATCGTACTTCACATCTGTTAAAGTTTACCTTGGCTGTTTAGTATTAAGAGTTGCGATCTGGGGGCTGTTGTCGGGTTCCACCTTCCTCCATGTCACTCCGCCCTCCTCACATTTCGCACTTCACATCCCTTATATTTTACCTTTGTTGCTAAAATTTAAGACTTGCGATCTGTGGGCAGCAGTCGGGCCCCACCTCTCCTCCACGTCACCTTTTTTCTCCCCGCGCTTCACACTTTGCAGTATTTAGTGTTTACCTACCTCGCTTATGGCTAAAATTTAAAATGTGCAATCTACGGGCTGCAGTCTGGTCCCACTTTTCCCTCCACATCACCTCCGACTTCGCATCACACCGTCAATTACATTCTTCACAACTTAAATTTTAAATACTGTGAAGTGCGTGGATGCGATGCGGCTTCAGAACTACAATTTAAACATTTCTAGGTCCGGGAAAATGTGTTTTGCGCTGTTTTATTTTAACAAGGGTTGAAACATGGTAAGAAGGTCGATGCGGGCAACTAAATGAGTTTTAACCAAACCTGCTATGTTATGACGGCATAAAGGACTTATATCAGAAATAAGCCCTCACAAGGCGTGCCAGCACGGGAAGTTGAGTCGGGCAAAGGCCGTTCACGAAGAACTATTGTGTAGAAGTGAAAAAAGTAGTAGAATGTACTAGCACTGACACCAATCAATGAGAAGTGGCCATCATTACACCAGATTAATTACTAAACGCCATTTTTATGCAAAACAGAGCTAGATGTCAAAGTCTCCATTGGTTGCCTCTTCGAAACCATCATATCCAGCTCCAAATCTTACTGTTTGATCTTCTGAGGAGCCATTGAAGCATTTGGATCTACGAAGAGTTGCCCAAAATTAATTCTAGAGGTGATGTTGTTGTCAGAGATGTCTGATCAGGCCTTGCATGGCCACACTTGTCCATTTTTCTGTTAAAGTGTAATAAATGAAAGGTTGCCAAGTAAGACAGGGAAACCGACTTAGTTTTAGTTAAATATTGCTTGAATTTTCATAATCAAGGGTTGGATATTGTTAGCCCATACATTGTAAGAACTACGATATTGGAGCACTGTAATTTTGGAGCTGCACATCAATAATCAAAGACTGTTTACAGGATTCTTAAGCTGTGTTAAAATGGTGATGTGTTACTTCTTTGTTTTAAATGTTTCTGTTGTTTTCCCTATTGTGCATATGTTTATCTAATTGTAAATCAGAAGTTTTAGATTAAAATTCATTGTTGGAGCACCTTAATTATGTCTGTATTTACAATCTTAATTTTTTCTGCTGAAGTCTGATTAAAGAATTCTTAACTGCTCTTTAGTCGCTACTGAACCTTGCTATCTCTTTTACCTCATAATTCATACAACTCTAAAGATCCATTTAGCACATTTAGCTTGCCCTGTGATGCTCTTGAACTTTGATGTGCCAATCCATCCTTTGACTCCATAGCCCAATGGATTAGTCCCTATCTGTCCAACCACACCATCAATCAAACAAACAACCCCCATCACTGTAACTAGTCTAATATCAGCACTTATAATCATCAAGTTAAATCATAAAAATAGAGAGAGCCCTCTCTGAGTCTAGGAAGGCTAGGTCCTGGACTCCAAAGTGGTTTGATGTTGTCCTCTGCCGTTTGTTCTTTCCAATCTTACAAATTATGGAGTGACGACATAATGGCGACCATACTGGGGATGAGTTATTGAAAAATCTTAATATTTCATCAGAACTCAGAAATCCCAGTAAAAATATTGTATGATTCAATTATGTTCCAAGATTGGTATCTGGTTGTTGATGGTGGACAACAACTAGACACAAGAAAGTTGAAATCATCCACCTGGTGACTCCACAATTTTGAGTTGACCTAAGGACTCCACTTGTAGAAGAATCCAGATTGGTTATGAATATACAATGACCCCACTCTCTGACTGATTGACAATATGGATCCAAGAATAAAATTCAGGTATGCTCCAATGGACAGAGATCACATTCCTGGATTCCCACACAAAATTCCTCAGGTAAATTGGCAAAGAAATCTTCCTATTTTTCAAGATGAGAATGTTGATGATGCTTTGTTACATCTCATTAAATTTCATATAAATTCATGGAAGTTGAAGGTCGAATGGCATGAGGACTGCCTCATGAAGATTTTCACGACAACATTAAATGGGAAAGCGAGGGAATGGTATGAAGGTTTGAACCCTGGTAGTTTGTTTTCTTTAAAATATTTCCACAAGGTGTTTTATGAGCATTATAAAGAAAATTATCCATCTTTACCATTAGCTGAAAATTGTTGTGATCAGTCTGAGGATCTCATACAATACCTTGTAAATATTGATGAAGATCTAGAAAATTGGCATCCTGAGGATCTCTTAGAAGCAATTTATGAATTTCATTCTCAAGTTATATGTCATGTTAACCAAGAGAAGTTAGTTGAAAATGAAAGCAATTAGGAAATGAAAGAAGATCCACAGGATCTCTCTGTGGGGACAAATGATAGTTCATATACACTTTTGTGTGAGGCTAAAGAAGACATTCAACCTCATGATTAGTCTTCACAGGAGAAAGAAGACAATTTTTGTTCAATACAAAGAAAACATAGACTCCCTCCTCCTTTAACTGAAGAAGAAATCAATCAGATTCTAAGCATGCAGCAAGTCTCTAAATTTTTATGTAATGAAGAGATTATGTCTATTTTTTCTACTGCTGATTTATGTACTGAAGCATTTCCTCATGAATAAACAGAAGAACAGATTGATACTGATGTTTTTCTACCTTCTCAAGAAGGCCTATTGCCAGAAAGTGCTCCTATTCAACAGAATGATGGCCTTCCAACATAATTCATCCAACTCAGTCAAGACATATTAGGTTTTATTGAGGATAGAATAGTGGTATATAATGAGGATTTAATGTAATACGACCATGATGAATATGTAGATATTCTCTTTTAGAAGGATCCTGAGCATGACAAAGTGGAACAAGGAGCAACCCTAGATGAAGTTTGTTATTTAAATCCTCAGGGCCAAGTATTGTTCCAAGATCCTTTTTCTCGTTTCTTAGAATCATCTAAAGAAGGAGTATGTTATTCCAAGAATGGTTTGCTGTAGAGTTTAAGGAAAAGTTTGAGCACTGTTGTTCAAATGCAAGTAAGGTGGGAGTGGCCCTTTTGTTTTTTCAGCCTACTAAAAAAAGTGAACAAGAATCAATCATGTAGTTATTTACTTGATTGGTTGCATTGGACAAAGGAGTTCACTTAGTCTATATATCATCTCTAAGTTAGATTAGGGTAGGTAGGTGTGCAAATAAGCTCAACACTCTCAACATCTTGCAAATTTTAGTTTTATATTGATTTTCATTTTTTAGGTTAGTCTGTTTCATACTTTAGTTTCAACTTAGTTCTGGTTTCACCATTCAAGTTTTCAAGGTGCAGCAGTATGTTCAGCTTGATGGATTGCATTGGATAAGGGAAATTGTAGTTTCAGTTTAGATTTCAGTATGCTAATAAGCTAACTAGCCAAGCATGTGGTCTATTTTTGTCAGTCTAAGTCAGGAGGAACAATCAACTAGTTTCCAGTCACTAATTTTCCTGATAGATCAAGGCACAAGGTGTGGGATCAACCAATGGATCAGGCTACTAATCTACGGTGTTCTTGACACCTCCTGACAGAGCTGACATCCCAAGCTAGAGCCACTATTAGAACCCTGTAATTTATAGTATCACAAGGTGACTCTATACTTTCTCTTTACAATTTTTTTCATATCTTACAAAAATGTCAATATTCAAAGTATTTTTCAAAGCATTAGACCATTGGCAAAGACAAATTCAGAAGAGAAGCAGTTAAGGTAGAAAAACGAGCAAGGGGAGAGCCGTCCACATTTGGGTCGATTCATGCACCCTAAGCGAGTCAAGTCATGAACGCGGGCAAATCGTGAATGAGTCTGCTACGAACAAAAAAGAAATGTCATCGCCCTCCACCTTTCCTCCATCTCCACTCACCCCCTCCTCATTTGACGGTCCTTGTTTCATTTCGCACTCCTCACAGCTTTCGAACATTAACCATGTGGGGGGGTCTGAAATGAGTGGTATCCCTTACCACCATCCCTGCTACATGTCGCCCCTCCACAATTTCACATCCCCTTCTATATTACCGCTTATCACTTTAGGACCCCTCCGAAATCCTTGGGTTTTAAGTTCATGATATAACCTTCCTAAGGCGATATAAGATGGACTAGGACCCAGCCACCTGCCACACTTCCTTTTTCACTTCATTTCCATTGAAAGTCACCAAAACCCTACCTTTTCTACCTTTCTGCTTCATTTCTCTACTTTACCTTTTTTCATTGCCATATCATTGTTTTACCTTCCACTTTCCCATCTCCCCAATTTCAATTAAGGTGGGACAGTCCCCTTGACATGTCACCCCTTCCTCCCACCATCCATCGCATTGCGCAAACATTAGACCTTACCATTTAAGAGATTGTAAGGTATTTCTTTTAACTTGCGATGCGGTCGAGCCCCACCACAGCATCTCCTCCCCCCCCTACTTCGTAGTGATTTGAAATACGTTGAAATACATTGACATATCATATAAAACATCATAAACGTACCTTACCGCTGTTCGCTGCTTTATAACTTCGTTGACGCAGTGGGCCCCATCTTGCCACATCATCATCCAATCATCACACATCGCACTCCGCATTCGTTAAACTTTACCTTCGCTATTTAGTGTTAAGAGTTGCGATCTACGGGTTGTTGTTGGGTCCCACCTTCCTCCACGTCACTCTGCCCTCCCCGCACTTCGCACTTCGTATCCCTTATAGTTTACCTTTGCTGCTAAAATTTAAGACTTGCGATCTGTGGGCGGCAGTCGGGCCCCACCTCTCCTCCACCTCACCTTCTTTCTCCCCACGCTTCGCACTTCGCAGGATTTAGTGTTTACCTACCCTTCTTACGGCTAAAAATTAAAATGTGTGATATGCAGTATGTGGTCTGGTCCCACTTTTACCTCCATGTCACCTCCCACTTCACATCGCATCACCGAAATTATTCATAACTTAAATTGTAAATACTGCGAAGTGCGCAGATGCGATGCGGCTTCAGAACTACAATTTAAACATTTTCAGGTCCGGGGAAATGATTTTTTCACTGTTTTATTTGAACAAGGGTTGAAACACGACAAAAAGGTCGAGGCAGGTAGGAAAAAGCATTTTAACCAAACTTGTTATGTTATGACGGCATAAAGGACTTATATTGGAAATAAGCCCTGACAAGGCATGCTAGCACGAGAAGTCAAGTTGGGAAAAAGACGTTCAGGCACTACTATTGTGCAAAAGCAAAAAAAGCAGTAGAATGCACCAACACCGACACAAATCAATGACAAGTGGCCAACATTGCACCTGATTAATTACTAAACGCTAGTTTTATGCAAAACAAAGCCAGATGTTAGAGCCTCCATTGGTTGCCTCTTCGACACCATTACAACCACCTCCAAAGCTTACTGCTTGATCTTCCGAGGAGCCATTGAAGCGTTCGGATCTATGAAGAGTTGCCCAAAATTAATTCTAGAGGCAATGTTGTTGTCAGAGATGTCTAATTAGGCCTTGCATGGCCACACTTGTCCATTTTTATGTTAAAGTGTAATCAATGAAAGGTTGCCTAGTAAGACAGGGAAACCGACTTAGTTTTAGTTAAATACCACTTGAATTTTCATAATCAAGGGTTGGATATTGTTAGCCCCTGCATTGTAAGAACTATGATATTGGAGCACTGTAATTTTGGAACTGCACATCAATAATCAAAGACCATTTACAGGATTCTTGAGTTGTGTTAAAATGGTGATGTGTTACTTCTTTGTTTTAAATGTTTCTGTTGTTTTCCCAACTGTTCATCTGTTCATCTAATTGTAAATATGAAATTTTAGATTAATATTTGCTATCGGAGCACCTTAATTCTATCTGAATTTACAATATTAATGTTTTCTGCTGAAGTCTAATTAAATAATTCTTAATTTCTCTTTATTCACTACTAAACCTTTCTATCTCTTTAACCTCATAATTCATACATCTCTAAAGATCCATTTAGCACAGTTAGCTTTCCCTGTGATGCTATTGAACATTGATGTGCCAATCCAACATTTGAATCCATAGCCCAATGGATTAGTCCCTGCAACCCTATATTTTCAACCACACCATCAATCAAACAAACAACCCCCATCACTGTAACTAGCCTAATATAAGCACTTATAATCATCAAGTTAAATCATAATAATAGAGAGAGCACTCTCTGATTCTAGGAAGGCTAGGTCTTGGACTCCAAAGTTGTTTGATGTTGTCCTCTGCCATTTTTTCTTGCCAATCTTACAAATTACAGAGTGACAACATAATGGCGACCATACTGGGGATGAGTTATTGAAAAAGCTTAATATTTCATCAGAACTCAGAAACCCCAATCAAAATATTGTATGATTCAAGTATGTTCCAAGATTTGTATCTGGTTGTTGATGGTGGACAACAACCAAACATAAGAAAGTTGAAATCATCCACCTAGTGACTCCACAGTTTTCAGTTTACCTAAGGACTCCACTGGTAGAATAATCTATATTGGTTGTGAATATTCAATGACCCCACTCTCTGACTGATTGACAATATGGATCCAAGAATACAATGCAGGTATGCTCAATGAACAGAGATCACATTCCTGGATTCCCACACAAAATTCCTCAGACAAATGGGCAAAGAAATCTTCCTATTTTTCAAGATGATAATGTTGATGATGCTCCGTTACATCTCATTAAATTTCATATACATTCATGGAAGTTGAAGGTCGAATGGCATGAGGACTGCCTCATGAAGATGTTCATGGAAACATTAGAAGGAAAAACGAGGGAATGGTATGAAGGTGTTATCACACTCTATTTTTTCAAAAAAAAAATTGATAAGGTCACCATACGTTTCATGTTATGTCATGTTGGGTCAAGTCTTTGATGAAGAATTTACCAAATCATGTTTATCATATGTCAAAAAAACCACCATCAGTCATGTCATGTCAGTCAACTACACTCCATGTCTTTTTGTTTTCACACCCATGCCTTCAAATTAAAAAAGTGAGCCACTTTCCAGTTAATCGTAGTTTCGTAGTGAATTCAGTTCAAAATAGGCAGATTTTGCTACGAAACTACTTGATAATTTCGTAGCAAATATGAGGATTTCTATGTTTTTTTACTTTTGAGTAGTCAACTTCAAGGGCCGTTTCTGGGGACATAGAAAATTATTTTAAGAAACAGAGAGAGTTTATTGTCAAGAACATATCAAATAAAATTAACCTCTTTCACTTTTCTCAAAGGTGCTACAAATTGGGAGATTCTGAGATGTTTTTTGGCTCTATTTTCAGAATGCAGAATTTTCCTGTTTTATACACGTTTTTAGAATGCAGATTCGGGACAACTAGAGATGGTTTTCAAAAACAAAAGAGAGGTTTGTATTCAAAAAATACTGACCTACAAAAACCTCCTTCATTTTTGCAGCATATATCAATTATAGGGAGATAAGGGCTCATCTATGAACCCTAATGTTTCAGAAAAAACAGAGTCATTTTATTGATAAATAAACTTGCTAAAGGTGAAAATGATGTTTTTTGAAGAGGGTAAGAGGCAAGTTTGCATGATCATATTTCATTATATCAATTTTCAGACCTATATATGAAATTTGGAAGAAAAATGAAGATTTTGTAATTTTCAGCCATATCAAGTAGTTTTGTAACATGCACTAGGCTTGAAGGCCAAAAAACGCTACGAAATTTCTGAAGATGCTCTTTTGCCTTTAAATTCAGTTTTATGGAGAAATCAGGAGGGGATTTTTTTTTATTTAGCTCATTAGCCCCAAGGAAGATCCTCCAATAGTCATAAAGGTCAAAGGTTATGCAAAAGGTGGATTTTAGAGTTTGCTACGAAATGAGCGCTACGAAATTTCTGTACATGACTCTTTTAGCAGTCAACTTCAAGTTTGATTTCTGATCAAATGAAAAAGGATTTTGGAACTATGAAAGAGATTTTTCCTTAGAACAGGTCCATTTACAAATACCTCTCTTAGTTTCTGCAAATATATCAGGGTTTCGAAATTATACACTCATCTTTGAAGCATATTTTTCAGATTTTCACTAATGAGATTTGTGAAAAAATTGTAAAAATTCGACTTGGAGGAGGTCGAACTCAGCATCCACGTGGAATAATGACACATATGCACTCCATTACACTCATAAGATTAGTTGGTTGAAGTTGATAAGCATTATGAAATGGATTTTTTTAACTATTAATGAAAGAAGAGTCCTTTTTGTACTCAAAATCTGTAAAACAGAATATATCCCTAGGAAGTCTCCAAGTGATGGAATCATGTTTGAAATAGGTCTTTCAGGTGGGAATTTGAAGCTAGCAAGGTGGAAAATCATTTGTATGAGTCCTCACTCTATAAATGAGATATTTTTATAGTTAGAGGGGGTTGGGAGATGTTATGAAGGAACTACTCTTGTAACCTTTGTCTATCGGTAATAGACAATTGCAGCAGCCTATTTTAGACCTAAGATTATTCTATTTGTTTTTATGTATGTTTCTTATATTAGTATTTTACTTTCTCTCTAGTTTTATAGTTTTATAATCGCTTGGAATTCATGGTTACATGCTCCAACTTCCTTTATACACCTATTCTGTTGTTTCGTCATGTTTTATTAGTTTGCTTATGTTTAATCACGTGGAATTCATGGTGACATGCTCCAACTTACTGTATGCATATAGCTTTTTTTTCTGACCTTCATGTGTGGTTTTATAAGAATACAATTGCCTCAGCTTCCATGAGATAGATTGACTTGTGACTTAGTTTTCATATTGACTCTATAAGCCCATGTTGGACCCTTGGTTAAACTGAGAGGGGGGGTGAAACAGTTTAATGCAGCCATGTTCTTATTAAACTTTCTTTTATACTCATTCAAATCATCATTTTGAGATCAACTTAATATACAATGGAACAACAATATTAATAAATGAGGAGGAGGTATTAAGCAGAATAAATACAGAGTATCAACACATAATCATCATGCATATAGACAACAGATATAAGTGGAAACCCATAAGGGAGAAAACCACATCTTATTATTGTTGTGATGCAAAGGCAAGCTCCAAATCCCTCTCACCACTGCTTTTCTGTAGGCACCAACCTACAGGAGGCTCCTACCTCAATTCTGCAAGCTACAACTTGCAAGGAAGCTCCAACTCCCATCTATTTTTATATAGGCTCCAACCTACAGGAGGCTCCTACCTCAATCAGCTACAACTGACATCTATCAAGCTACAACTTGATATGCAACTCCAACTTCCTCACTCTTTCAAAAATCATATGCTGATTTACCTTGGATATCATCTCTATTCTATTCCTTCTTCACTGCTGTCCTCCAGCTTTCTTATCTGTCTTATATCATCTCTGACTCTTCACAACATCTCAATCTACTTATCCTTATTCTTATCTTCTCTGCCTCATTTCTGCATTCTCTAACCTCTCTATGCATATCTATGAGATATCATTTATAGAGTTCCCCTCTTGACTGTTTGTATTCTACAGAGAATTTGAAGTGAACAACCATGACTCTTTGATTTCTGTCTTCTCATTCCTTTGTCTAGCTCATTCAGAAAAAATATAACAATATGTAAAAAATTCAATATTACAGTGGGATATTTATTTTCCTCCAGAGACTTGCCTTTGCATCACAAACAATATAAAATAAATAAAACTTTACATTTTCAGTTACAGTAAGAATTTCTATTCAGCCCATTCAGTTTTTGGCTCACTGTGAGCTTGAATTTTATGTTGCTATAGTGTAACAAACTCACATTTTCATTCTTGTGCATTTAACATTCTGATTCTGCAATTCTGAATCCCAATTCGGGCCCCACATGTCAATCCTGTTTTAAATAAACATTCATATGCGACTCCAATACTTTGCTTCATAACCCAATATATTATATGCTCAAAGCTTACCTTTCACATCTACTATAAAACTCATATGTAAGGTTTGACTTTATTATATATATATATATATATATATATATACCTCAACATATATTATAACATTGAATCCACGCATATAACAATTCTCCTCCATACAAAAATTGAGAAACATAATAATAAAGTCTTGTTCAACTCATTTGGGATTCATTTGGGCCCACACAATTCATTCATCGCATATCAAATTTATATTGTATAATGGTTTCGGCATATATTACACCTCCAATAAATATTTTCCAAACTTTCCACACACCAACACATAGTCGGGCCCGCATATATCTCACCTCATTAACCTTTGAGCAGCTTTAATTGCGATTACTCTTTGATCTTTCGTTGTTTCCATCAAACGGAAATCGCATATTTTAAAAACAAAAATTTAACTCGGACCCACAACAACCATACGACGTACCTTCCGCGTCCAAGCAACTCCACGATGCGATCATCGTTGGATCCTCCGCCCTTCATATCGGACGCAATTCGCATTTTATTTCCCACAGAGTCTTAACACTTAAAAAAATTGTGAAACTCGTGGTTTTTCCAAACCACTTATGGCCACGAGTCAATCAATGGGCGATATCGCATTTTATTTTCACAAACCACTTACCGTTTTAAAAGTTTGTGAAAACTTCCAGTCTTGAATCTAAAACCACTCTTACTGTTCATGCTTTTTGGTTCCGCGCCCTCTGGCTCAAGGTTCCATCCCACACGCTTATCAACAATTCATTCCTTTTGTTTATAACTTCTCGTTCCGGTTCTTCTCCCTTGGATACACAGTTCTATTCAAAATTGCTTTGCTATGCCTCTTCAGGTATTAACCCTCTATTCTGTTAACACTTCAACATCTCAAGCAAGATGAGGCCTCCACGCATTCATGGTTTTCTTTAAAAGTTGGCTCACTACTTCGATTCTGGTTAACCCTTTCAACTTGCTACCCTAGCTTCTGTTCATCATCATTACTGTGTCTTTACTCGATTCAAATGCATTCAATATAAAGGAATGTGGTATTGCCTACGTTCTATAGCAGAGAAGATCAAAAACATGTTCGAATTCTATCAAATCCTCCATACAAGATCAACACGCAAGTAATTTATAAATAGAGATCTTGTATTCAAATGTGTTTTGTTCTGTATATAATGCTACAACCTTCTCTGTTGTTATGACTCACAATACTGTGGCCACTCCATCACTGTGTAACTCTCTGGTACTCAATTCAAGGAAACTGTTGCAATGCGACCTGATTGTTATATCCAATCTCTGTGTATCAATGTATAAACAACCCTCAATCTCCATACTCTGCCTCTAATTTCTCTGCTGCTTCTGCTGCTTGGGCTGCCTTGCCTGTCTCCTTTTCCATCAATGACAATATTTCCAACAGTCTCCCCCTTTTGCATTGATGGCAATACACTTCCTCTACTTGCCTTTTAGAGGACCCTTTCTTCTATTACTTGCTTTTGCTTGCTTTTCCTCCCCCTTTGACATCAATGGCAAAGGGTGTGGTGTCCATAATACTCCGATCTTGAGGACTTGTTCCATGCACTGCTCACTTGCTCTGGTTCTTTTGTGACAATATTTGTTGACTGATCTCCCCCTAGAATGATGCTTTCTTTACGTGTCAGAGAGTAGCATCTGTAGACACTACTCCTAGTTTGTCTCTTAGATATTCGAATGGTTCTTTGGCGAGGGGTTTTGTGAACATGTCTATTGTTTGTTCCTTTGTTGGTACATATTCCAACTTTACTACTTTCTGTGCTACTTGTTCTCTGAGGAAGTGTTACTTTATTGGGATGTGCTTTGTTTTTGAATGTAGTACATGATTTTTTGATATACTTATTGCACTTGTATTGTCACATTTGATAGAAGTAGGTTCATTAATGCTTACCTTCATGTCTTGGAGAGTTTGTTTCATCCACATTACTTGTGTGCAACATGCTGCTACTGCTATGTATTCTGCTTCTGCTATAGATAGAGAGATGGAAGTTTGCTTCTTGCTTATCCATGCCACCAGACTTTTTCCCAAATAGAATGCTCCTCCACATGTGCTTTTCCTATCATCCACACAGCTGGCCCAATCTGCATCTGTATATGTTGTCAAAGTGAACCTTTTTCTTTTTGGATACCATAGCCCATAATGTGCAGTTCCTTGTAGATATCTAAATATTCTCTTGATTGCTAGTAAGTGATTTTGTTTTGGTGCTGCTTGATATCTTGCCACAAGTCCTAATGCCTACATAATGTCAGGTCTAGAGGCAGTTAGGTACAACAAAATTCCTACCATGGATTTGTAAAGTCTTTAATATATATCAGCAGATTCATCATTAGCACATAGCTTGCATCCATTGATCATGGGAGTTGACACATGTTTGCAGTCTTCCATTTGGAACCTTTTCAACATCTCTCTTAAGTATTTTTCTTGTGAGATGAATTGTCCTGTGTTCTTTTGTTGAATTTGAAGTCCTAAATAGAAGGTGAGCTCTCCAATCATAGACATCTCAAATTCTGATTTCATTTCTTCAGCAAATTCTTTTGTTAACTTCTCTTTTTTGCTACCAAACATGATGTCATCTACATATACCACTACAATCAAGAGTTCATTTTCATTAGCCTTTATGTACAGATTGCTGTCTACTCCTCCTTTCTTAAAACCTTGTTTTTGCAAGTAGTTTTCCAGCCTTGAATACCATGCTCGAGGAGCTTGTTTCAGCCCATATAAGGCTTTCTTTAATCTGCACACATAGTCTTGTTTATCTGTTAAGGAGAATCCTTCAGGTTGTTCCATGTAGAATTCTTCCTCTAAATCTCCATTCAGAAAGGCAGACTTCACATCCATTTTATATACCTTGAAGTCATGGTAGCAAGAAAAGGCCAAAAACATTCTGATAGCTTCCATTCTGGCTACAGGGGAAAATGTTTCATCATAATCAAGACCTTCAATTTATGAATATCCCTTGCATACAAGTCTGCCTTTATTTATGATTACCTGTCCTTGTTCATTCATCTTATTCTTGAATATCCATTTTGAGCCAATGACATTTTTCCCAGTGGGTCTTAGAATTAATTCCTAGGTATTGTTCTTCTCAATTTGGTCCAGCTCTTCATTCATAGCATTTACCCAGTTTTTGTCTTTGCTGGCTTCTTAGAACTTCTTTAGCTCTATTTGAGATAGCATGGCTAGGTGTACTTATTCTATCTATTCAACAAGCTATCTTTTTTTCTAGACTCCCACACTCTTGTCCCCAATGATTTGGTCTTCTGGATGATTCTTTTGAGTGTGTCTAGAGGGAAATTTTGAGTTTAATTTAGTATCTTCTGTTGCCTGGCTCAGTTCATCATTATCTTGGTTTTCTTCTTCATTATCTTCTGGAGGATTGCTGCATCTTGTACTTCTTGTTATGTTTGGTAGATCTTCATCAAATCTTACATCAATGCTTTCCACAATTTTGTGCAGTGTTTTGTTGTAGCACCTGTAACCCTTACTCTTGGATGCATATCCTAAAAATATTCCTTCATCAGCTCTTGCATCAAACTTCCCCAGTTTTTCATCATTATTTTTTATGAAACACCTACTTCCAAAGACTCTAAAGTGCTTGATTGATGTTGGTTTACCATGCCATAATTCATAAGGATTCTTGTCACTGTTTGGTATTAAATGTGCTTTGTTAAGAATGTGCATAGAATGTGCACAACTGTGTGTACTGCTTCTGCCTAGAAGGTTTGAGGAATGTTACTTTCTTGCATCATGGCTCTGGAAATCTATTGTACTAACCTGTTTTGTCTCTCTACCACTCCATTTTGTTGAGGTGTACCTGCAATTGTAAACTGTTTTTTTATTCCATGCTCATTGTATAGGTTTGAAAAATCATAGTCTGTGAATTCACCTCCTCTGTTTGATCTGATGCACTTTAGCTTGCATCCTATTTGATTTTATGCCAATGCCTTGAATATCTTGAATTTCTCAAGTGCTTCAGATTTATATTTGAGAAATGCTACCAATGTCATTATGGAAAAATCATCTATTATCAGCATGAAATAAGATTCTCCACTTGGTGCTTTAGTTCTTGAAGGTCCACACAGGTCCATGTGTACAAGCTAAAGTGGCCTACTTGATGATAGTTCATCTTTGTTCTTAAAATATGTGCGGGTCTGCTTGCCCAATTGGCAAGATTTACATATGGTATTTGAAGGCTTCTTTAATATTGTTGGCATATCTCTAACTGCTTTCTTCTTGCTCAGACTGATGATATGGTCAAAGTTAAGGTGTCCCAATCTTCTATGCCATAACCATGACTCATCAAGTTTGATTAGGTGGCATGCTTCATTCTCTTCTTTCACTATATAGACATTACTTTCTGTTTGGATACCTTTGATCAAGGTCTTTCCTATGGTGCTTGATCTTACTTCACAGTCTTGTGCTCTAAAAAGAACCTCACAGCCTTTATCACACATTTGACTGACACTAAGCAGATTTTCTTTCAGCCCATCCAAAAATAGAACATCTTGGGCATTTTCTCTTCCATTATCTAGACTGATTGAGCCTTTTCCTTTGATTTTCCCTGCTTTATCATTGCCGAAAGTTACATTTCCATATTTCTTTTCATTAAAGGTTATAAACTTACTTTTATCTCCAGTCATATGCTTTGAGCATCCATTGTCCAAATACCATTGGCTTTTCTGATCTTGGGCTATTAGATCCAGGTCACACTTATTCAACTTCTTTTTCCACTACAAGCAGCTATTTGTTTGGCACCTTTTCTGATAATATGGACCACATTCTTTGAGAGGACATTGGGAAGACATATGTCCGATTTTATGGCATACGCAACATTTGATCATATTTTTAGCAGAATTATGAGTATGAGTGAACTCTCCATAATTCATAAATCTCCTTGAGGTTTTGAACATCAATCTTTGTCCATATCTTCTGCTCTCCTTGGCTTTATGGCCGAGTTCCTTACAGTAAAAAAAATACCCATGAAAACAATTTGCGTACCTGATGAAGGGTTGTCTTCTCCATTTGTTTGCTTGAGGTAGTCTTTTCACGTTTTGCATCCTTTGCTGGTTGGAATCGATTCTCCTTTTATGACAGTAAGCAGAAATATGTCCTAGTTTGTGGCAGGCATAACAAGTGACATTTTTCATGGGGGGAAGAATCTCCTTTGATAGCTTCCAAATTTTATATCTTCAGAAGTATATGAGCCTTTTTCAGTTGACTGTTTATTTATTTCATTCTTTGTCATTTGAGGTTCCTTCATGTTCCTGTTTACTTCATTGCAGGCTTATACTTCTGTAGGAACTTTCTAAGCTGCTTCATTATCCTTGACAGCTTTTACAAAAGTGATATTCCTGTTATCTGTTTCTTTGACTTTACTTGTTTCTCCTTCATAGCCTAAACCAGTTTTTATGAGAGGATATCTTTGAGCATATAGTATGTTATTCAACTTATCAGAGCTTGTAATTTCAGAAATGTTTATTGAAAATTTCCTTTGGGTGTTTTCTAATTCCTTCCTCAAGCATACTACTTCTTCTTCCAATTTCTCTTGCTTCTGAATTTTATCCTTAATTTTCTTAAGTAAAATTTCTTCTACCTTCTTGGCTTCTTCAAGCTCTACTTTCAACTAAATGAGGTCTTCTGAATTATGTTCTTCTCTTACATATTTGAGGATAATGTCTTTCTGTTTTCTGCACTTTAGTTTAAGTCTGTCAATTTCCTCCAGGGCACTTCTTAGCTCCCCCTCAAGATCAACTTCACCTTCTTCCTCATCCTCTAGTAGGAATCCTTCAAGCTATTCCTAGGCCATCAATACAAATTCAGAGGTTCCTTCTTCATTTGAGGATTCATCTGAGTCTTCAGAAGCATTGCTATCTTGCTGAGCATAAAATTATTTTCTCCTGAATCTCTTCCCTTTCTGCCAGTTATTTGTTTTGGATTTCTCTGTTTCTTGAGTGTGATTCTTTGTTTTCTTATGAGGACACTTAGAAGCACAGTGCCCAACTCTTCCACAGTTAAAGCATTTAAATGGAATTTTACCTTTTATATTTTCCTGAGCCTCTATCCAATTTCCTGATAAACTTGGCCTCTTCTTCATCAGAGCAGGAGCATGAATCTTCTTTTTATTCTTTGTTCTTATCTGTCTTAAAGGTTGCCTCCCTCACATTTAAATTCCTCTGTTGCAGTCTCATCTCATAGGCTGTTAAGTTTCCAAGTAATTGGTTCATGGTCAAAGTTTCCCAATCAGCTATTTCTTCTATGGTAGAAACCTTGGGGTTAAAGATGGATGGAGGAGATCTTAGAATCTTTTGAACAATTACAACTTATTTTATGGTTTCTCCTAGAGCTTTCATGCTATTCACAATTTCTGCAACCCTTGAAAAGAAGTTGGCAATGTCTTCATCATCATTCATTTTTATATTTTCAAACTGAGCTCTATAGACTTGAAGTTTTGTTGTCTTCACCTTTTTGTCTCCCTCATGGATGTTTTCTAGTGTATCCCATATTTCTTTGGCAGTCTTACTGTGCATTACTTTGATAAATTCTGCCTCACACAGTCCATTTAAGAGTGCATTCATGGCCTTTGCATTAGCTACAAAGTCTTGTTTGGCATCTTTCTCTGAGTCAGTCTCCTTTGGGGCATATCCCAATTCCACCGCAGCCCAAACTTCTATTCCTAGAGACATTATGTATGTCCTCATTCTTATTTTCCAGAAGGCATAATTTTTACCGGTGAACAAAGGGGCTTTATTTGTTGAGCAACCTTCTAGACTAGCCATCCTGGGGACCTAGGATCTCCTTCTAGTTGTTAAACTGATATAGAAGGAACTCGCTTTGATATCAATTGTTGGACCCTTGGTTAAACTGAGAGGGGGGGGGTGAATCAGTTTAATGCAATCATGTTCTTATTAAACTTTCTTTTATACTCATTCACATCATCATTTTGAGATCAAATTAATATACAATGGAACAACAATTTTAATAAATGAGTAGCAAGTATTAAGCAGAATAAATATAGAGTATCAACACATAATCATCATGCATATAAACAATAGATATAAGTGTAAATCCATAAGGGAGAAAACCACATCTTATTATTGTTGTGATGCAAAGGCAAGCTCCAACTCCCTCTCACCACTGATTTTCTGTAGGCACCAACTTATAGGCGTCTCCTACCTCAATTCTGCAAGCTACAACTTGCAAGGAAGCTCCAACTTCCCATCTATTTTTCTGCAAGCTCCAACCTACAGGAGGCTCCTACCTCAGTCAGCTACAACTGACATCTATCAAGATAAAACTTGATATGGAAGCTCCAACTTCCTCACTCTTTCAAAAATCATATGCTGATTTACCTTGGATATCAGCTCTGTTCTGTTCCTTCTTCACTGCTGTCCTCCATCTTTCTTATCTGTCTTATATCATCTCTGACTCTTCACAGCTGTTACACCATTTTTTGGTCATCTAACCTACTATCATTAGATGGACCCAAGTACACCATGTAAGACCAATTTTACCCTAAGTAAAATTTCTTTCACTATGTAAAATAACTTAATAAAACACATTTATTAGGTTTTTTATGGTCTAAACAGGAAACCCCAAAAGGAAATATTAAAAAAACCTATATTTGTTTGATTTTCCTGGTCATGTTTAACCCAAAACAAAGAAATTAATTAGATAAATCTTTATTTATCTTATTATTTTCTAGGAATAATTATTTAAATCTTATTTAAATAATATTCCTTGTTAAATATGACTAAATCACCCATAATAATTAAATAAATCATTATTTATTTGATTATCTTTCAACCACTTCCTTAAAATGATAAATAAATCATTTATTTATTTATTATTCACAAATAAAGAGATTTGACCCAAGTCAAATACTTTTTCCCTCCAACAAATATAATAAAATATTCCATAAAAGGTGGATCTAGATTTGGTTAACATTATTTTAATCATGCACCAAGATCTAGAATGACCCAATATTTTGTTATAAATAGGAGGGTTTTTCCTACCATTCCTCACCTTTTGTTGCCTATTATATCACTCTGGATCTAAACTCTTGGTCTGAATTTGAGCCATTATCATTGTCATATTTTCCATTATTTGCTGTGTGAGCTCCCTTTGAGTTCTATCTTTGTCTGGGTTTTCTACACCAACAAGAGAGAGAAATACTAGATCTGAAGTGCTGAGGACTTCCAAGAACCCATCCCATTGAGGAGAATTGGAAACACCTTCTTGTTTTCCTCCGAGGTGCCCTTAATACAAAAATTCTTTCAAAAATATTGTTCTTGTCTTGTCTATTGGATGTATGGAGCAAAACCTTATTTTTACTGCTTAATGTCTCTTTATGCATAGATCTGGATTTTTGCAGCATTTGTCTTGATCAACTAACTGCAGATCTGAAGATATTGGCAGCCATATTTGATGTTAGGGCTATAATTTATGCGTAGCTAAAGTGGTATTTTTTCGTACACTTCGACAAAATATTCATACTAACAACTGGCGACTCCACACGGGTTTTCAATTACGACCGCTGTTGTTTTTCATATTCCTGCATATCCAGCTACTTCAGACCCTAGGGTTTCTTTTTAGCTTTTTGTTTTTCCTATTTTTATGTTTTTTTTCTCACATAAAACCCTAAAACATTAAAATTTCTAACTTCCGCGTGTTTCTGGCCCTATTGCGCAGGTGACAGACATCAGCCGCAACTGAGACGGCAACTTTTTCGGAAATCTGCCGCCGGGACACCCGGAGCTTCAGGTCGCACTTTTCAGCCCAAAAACTGCGACCTGGACTCCAATTCACACTTTTTAGCCCATTATCTACGACCTGCATAGAAAAAAGGTCAGAACCTGCGACCTGCCTGATTTTCTGCTACTTTTCTACAATTTTTCTAGGTTTTTCTGAAGCTTCTGTAAGGGTTTTCCAGCCTCTGTCTCAGCCCGTTTAGACCTGTTTCTGATCTGTTTTACTCATCTAAGTGGGAACCTAGCCCCCTAGGGCTTTAGTACCCTCCACTTTTTGTGGAAGAGTTTTAACTGTTTCAGGTGTCTGTTTTTTCAGGGTTTCATCCATCCCTTTTTCAGATCTGATACCTCCTTTTCAGATCCCTTTTAATCAGCTCTTCTCCCTTTCAAATCACCTCCTGAAGTTTTGTTTGGATCTACCTTTAGGGCCTCCTCCTTGTCCCTTCTGCTTTTTGCTGATTTCCTCCTTTTTTCCAGCCACCTTGCCTCTGCCTCTTGGCTGTGTTCTGCACCTCTTTTCAGCAGGTTTCTCCTTTAGATCCCTGTCCCTTTCGACCCTAGATCTATTGGCCTCTTTGTAGTGTGTTTTGACTAGATTTTTTCCCTCTGTTAGACTAGTTTTGAGAGACCCACCTTTTTGGGTTAGATTGATGCATTGTTAGCTGTTAATTTTCTGTTATTTCAGCATTATATACTGTTCTCTGCAGATTTATTTTCAGTTACGCAACACACTTTTTCTTTTGCTCTCAAAACGTCAGGGTTTAAAAATTAAAATTAACACACGCCACACACTCACCCTAAGCGAAGAAGAGCCTGGTTCACACCGCCAGGCAAAGACTTTAAAACATTGTAAAATCAATTGACACTGCACCTTTTCTGCCCTTGTTTCGACATTGTAATCATTTGATTCTGCACCTCCCTGCCCTTGTTGGTCGTTCTTCTTCCCCTTGTGCCGTGTTTGTGTTGTCATCATTGCGCCCCCAAGGCGCACCTCCCAGAGACTTCTTGGCCTTCACCCTCAATTTCCAGTCGGTCGACCTAATCTGTCTCGCCGTCGTCGAGTTAGTCCCCCTCCGAGTCCGCACTCCGAATCCTCTTCTGATTCATTGGGTTCTCCTTTTACTTCTGGTTCTCCCCCTGTCACCTTCACTATGTCTGGTCCAGGGCCTAACGCTAGCGGGAATCCCAGCCCTAATGCCGAGACTACTACTAGCGGAACCGCCACAGGAACTACCTCGGCTGCACCCTTGCTCCCTTACATGGCAGGCCTCAGCCTCCCCGATCTCAATCAGTTGATCAATGACCCTATCCGCCACGATGTTGGTTGGCCTGCTATGCCAACCAAGCTCCCCTCTGACATCCCTAAGTTTGAAGGCCTTGCTGGAGAAGATCCAACCAACCATGTCCGATCTTTCCACATGTGGTGTTCCTCCAATTCCATTATCGATGATTCCATCCGTCTTCGGTTGTTCCAACGCACGCTTACGGGCGAAGCTTCTAAATGGTATGTTGACCAGGCCACCTCTTCCCATACCACCTTTGCGACCATTGCCCAAGCCTTTTTATCTTATTTCCAGCTCCCTCTCCGATACGACACTGGTATAGAGATTTTGACCTCCTTCCGTCAAACCTCTTCAACCCTCCTTTCCACTCATGTCCAGGAATGGCGGAGAAGACGGAGCTTATGTTGAGCTCCCATCTTCGAGGATCGGGTTTACATGGAATAGTTCCTTCACACTCTCTTACCTTCCATTGGCAAAGATGTCGCCTCTCAATTCCCTCAAACCGAAGAAGCCGCCCTCCAAATTGCCTTGAAATATGACCTGATCTACGCTCAGTCTGGTTATGTTTATACCGTCCTTCCTGACCTCCCCAGGCCCGGTGGTGCTAACGCCCTGGGGGCATCTCATTCCGCCGACGGTATCGTTGGAGCCCTTTCTCATCCATATGCCCAACCTCCTATGGGCTATGGTCCCCCTCCGGGAGGGGCCAGCACCTCTAGCACTTTTCCCCCTCCAGGTAGCATGTATCCAGGACATGGCATGCCTTATCCTTTTGCCCAACCTCCTACTTACCTCAATGTTGCCCAACCTAACCACTATCCTTATCCGCAACCTAGTGCTCCAGCTCCTCCAGCATATGCACTTCCACCTCCCTTGCCTCCTCAACCCCAGCAACAGCACCTACAGCCCCCTCCAGGGCAAGTATTTGCACAGCAGGGCGCGACTAATCCCCCTTCCTCTCAAAGAAGGTGGAGAGGCAATAAAAATCAATCTACCCCTGGTACTCGTGGACTCAATCCTTAAGGTACTGACCCTAACAATGCTAACCAGCAACAGGGCACTCAGCCCAAGCCGGACATGCCTATTCGCACAAATAAGCCTTGTTCATGTTGTGGTGTTTACGTTCATTACACTCATGATTGTCCCCTCTTACCACAGATGCGACAGATGTGGGAGTCTCAAGCCACATTGCGAGGACAACATGCCTCCCCTCATGCTCCCCCTAATGTGACCACTACTCAACCGGCTGTGTTTACCGATCCTTTCCCCCAGCAAGGATTCGTGGCTGCCCAACCACCTGACAGACAGGTCGCCACTCAAACTTCCCCTTCTAGTTCCTCCGATTACCAGATCCTGATGATGAACTCTGATCCATCCCCAACCATCAACCTTCACCTTCAAACTCGGTCTCACCAGTACCCCAAGCATTCCGCTCAGTTTGCCCCCAAGTCCCCTTCTTCAGGTTCTACAGAGTCTCTTTCGACATCCAATGGCCCCTTACATATCCCTCAACCCAAAGTTGAGGTTCATCCCAAGATTCCTAAGGTACCATTACGCCGGAATGCTACTTATGGTCGAGCTGCTCATTGGTATATCATAGTAGATGATTTGGCACAGTCTCCTGCTGCCATTTCCACATTAGAACTCCTCCAGTCGTGCCCTTCCCAAAAGAAGGCTCTACTATCTGCCATGGGCGTTGTAGATCCTGCTGATGACCAAATGATCGTTTTCGACGCCCATCAATCAGAACATCCCCCTCTTCCTGCTTCCGTCACCTTTCAAATCCCAGTCAAAATCCGGAACGCTAACGTTTCTCGGTGTATAATTGAGGAGGGGGCATCCACCTGTGTGATGTCTGCTTCGGTTTGGAAGCAACTCAGATCTCCTGAGTTGGCCCCTTCCACAATCACCCTTCGAGCGTGGGACGGCCACACCTCCCAGCCCATTGGCCTTTTCCGTAATTGTCCTATCACCCTTGCGGGTAAGACTGTTTGCGTTGACGTCGAATTCATCGACGCCCCTCTAGATTACAACATTCTCTTGGGGCGAAGCTACACCTATGCCATGTCTGCTGTCCCATCCGCGGTTTTTCGCAAGATGTCTTTTCCTCACAATGGAAAGATAGTCACTATCGACCACTTGACCTATCATGAGCCGAAGTCTCATACCCCCCCTGAGATGACCATCTCCTCTGTAGCCAATAAGCAAACCGTCGATTCCTTGACCAGTGTCTCTCCCGGCGTCTATAAAGACTCTTCTTTGCTTGGAACTTTTCCTGGTCCCCCTCCTCCTCCTATCTCCGATCCTAGCTTATCGAATGTTTGCATGATGCAATCGTCTCGGGCTGCCCTTAAGCGGCCCGCTTCGGCTAGTCAGCAACCTCAGACTCAACCTCGCCCACCGCAACCCGCTCCTAGCCATTCATCTCAGCCGGCTGGACTCCTCCTTCTGGCCCTTCTCCTACAGCTGGTATCCCTGAACCCCTCTATCCTCCTGGGTCGGTTCCCCCAAGCCTCAACCATCTCGGAGCTGTCCCTCCTGGTCATTACCCCGCTGGTCAGATAACTTTTCTGGCTCCCCCTCCCAGAGTCTATTCGGTCCCCGTCATGGCCACCCTCTCTCTCCCCAACCTGACCTTGGGCATACCCGTCTGGTACCTTGACCCTACAGTCGCTACCCCACATGGTCACCCCAAACCGTATCTTGATTTGACACCCATTCAACCAGTCCCCCTCTCTTCCTCCGTTGCCTCCATGCCCCCCGCACCTCCTCAGGACCCTGCTCCTGTGGTGGCAACTCTAGGACGGAAAGGCAAAGCTCGCAAGGGGGCATTCAAAGACAAGGCCACCCTGACTAACCCGACTCCTCCTCCACCCGCAAATCCTTGCGCCTTGTGTGATGTCGTCGGTCACGCCACCCATATTGGTCCTGAATTGCCCCGTATTCAACCCATGGATAAAGTCGCGTTCCCTGAGTCTACGGTCCCTGACCCCTCTATTCCGTCCTCGTCCGTAACCAAGAACCCAAAGATTATTCGCACCAACAAACCCTGTGCTTTATGCGGTGTCCATGGCCATTACTCCCACCATTGTTCTCACTTGATGCATTACCGTGCCTCTTTAGAGGTAGTTCGAGAGTATGAGGTTGAACAAAATCAGTCCGCCTCTCCCATACTTGTGCAGTATGCTTCAAGTCAGCTTGAGGATCGCTCCGCTCCCATTGACATTCCCCCCCCTGATGTCCAGATGACGGAGTCTACTACCAACATTCTCTACCTATCATCTTCTATGAGACCTTTGGAGAACATTCCCTTTGAATCCTCCCCTGTTGTTTCGCTCGATCCCCGTCCAGTGACCACCCTGGGCTTAACGTCCTTTGACCATCTGTTTATCTGTTCCTCTGTCATCCCCCGTGATAATCCGTATGCTAGCCTTTCTTCCTATACAGATGATCTAGGTAGCTTTGCTGCATCATGTGGATTCCCTTCCTCTCGTCATCCCCTCTATTCCCGTCAGGATGTCCTCTTGGAAGCCCTCTCCACCCATGACCTCATCCTTCCCGCCCATAACCGGGATAACACCACACCTATCCATGTTGACCTCCGCAGCCCGAGTCCCAACCATTCCTCCTATAGCCCTCATCTACCACCATCTAGTTCGTATATGAGTCATAGCCATCCTGCCTATCGCACTCCCTCCCGCAGTTTCCACTCGATTTCTCCTATACACTCACGCTGCCGTCATTGTTCCTCCTCCTCCCATTTTTTGTCTTGTACCATCATTTCGCAGGACCTCCCGTCCACACCCTATATCGGTTACGCCGATGGTGCAAGTCGTTACTCCCGGAATCTAGCCTCGGTAGGTTGGGCCATTTTCACCCCCTTGCATGCCCTTGTTCTCTCAAATGGGGTCTGCATTGGTCCTGCCACCAATAATCAGGCCGAATACGATGCAGTGCGGGGTCTTTTAGCTGATGCCCTCTCTCATCGCATCCTCCATCTGCATGTTCGTTTAGATTCCCTACTTCTTGTCATGCAACTAAATGGTGTCTATCGTGTGCATAATCCTGTGTTGTTTAGATGATATTTACGAGTGAAACTCTTGATACGTGAATTTGAAACCATAACTTTCAACCATATACCTCGAGAAAAAAATCACTATGTAGATAGAATTGCAAACCATGTTCTGGATTGGCATTTATCGCACGCATTTTATACAAGACAATAACAATAATAATCATTAAAAAGATGCATATCCATAATATGTGTCGCAAAACATGTGTTTAGAGTCCATCTACTCTGATACATATGACATGCCCATAACATGTTACAAAAAACTCAAAACTAGGGGGCACCACCTGTCCCACACCTAATCACTATCTGGTGGATCCTAATCAAATGGCTCTGCTCCTGTAGCCTGTATATCACATATCCCTTGACCGGCCATTGCCATGCGCCGCATGACCCCTCGCCATTCCGAGGATATACCAATACATGGTTCTATGTACTGGTTGTCTAAGTCTTGCCACCCGCGCTCTGAAACACCGGTCAGCAACCTCTCGCATCTGTGGCGGATGTCCTCCAGGAGGGAGGCTGCATCCTCATTATGCGCCGCTCTCGATCCACTCGGGCCTGCATCTCCTGATGCTGCCAGTCGTCCCATATATCCGGCCGGTTTTACCGGAGCTATATCTGCATACCAAAAGTACATGAATCAGTACCCTATCTACTGTTCAATAACTTTAACATGCCCAAAAAAGAGTAGTCACTTGTCACTTACCATCGGGTCCCCATACTCGACCAGGCGGAAGTGGTAGGTCCGGATCCCCACAATAACTCATCCCACTATAGGGATAGTCGTCTATGTATAACGACATCTGATCCCATTGGGCAAAGAACTCAGGTCAAAACACCCGTCCGACCGCCCCTCCTCCTCCTCTGCACAGTAGTCGCCCCCACCGGCGCATCCTGGGCTCTCTTGGGCCCCCATCTGGGAGCTGTATACGAGGTCGTAAGGTCAGGATATTCTCAAAAAAGAAGGAGCACAATAAAGTCCCATACGAGCAATTGTGGTTCACTTGCCGCTTGCAAAGCGACAACTTTCGTTTTAACAACACCAACAGCATTTGGGACCACCCATAGTAGGTCCCACTCAACACACTCTCCACAATCATCATCTTCCCCCCAGTGATGTGATGGAGTGCCTGGTTGCCCAAGATCCGTAGCACCGCTGCGGCCACTGCACGGGTCTCTAATCTCTCTAGGTCCCCAATCGGTATCCGAGTCCCTTTGACTTGGAGACCCGGTCGACAATGTCGCTCCACAAAATCCATGATGTTCCGCCCCCGCGGTAACACTGGATGCGTATTTCCCACCATCCCAAGTGGCGGGAGACCAGTCAGGAAATACAGATCCTAGACTTTCAATTCGATCCTGTGCCCCTGCACTACAAAGACCTCATGCTCTGGATCCCAATAACTGACAATCCGGGCCAACAAGGGCTCCCCTGCTCTCATCAAAGGGTTCTCCAAAAACTTAAGAACCCCAAATCTGGCCAATACATGATGGACACCCTGATCTGCCTGGATCTCTGACCATAATGTACCTAGGTCTCTCTCTCTCCAGTTGACCCGTATATCTGCCATATCTGCACAAACACATCATCTTTGTCAGTATATAGATAGGAAACACTGTAACCAATCACAAAAACTCACATCTCAGCCCTAAAACAACACTCCAATCTCATTCACCCTCCAGGTCGCACTTTTCTGCCAATTCCTGGGATAGGTTGCAGTTTTTGGCTCAAAACCTGCTTCTCAGGTCACAGTTTTTGGCCCAAAAAGTGCGACCCGGCCGTAGAGGTGAAAGAGGGTCTGTTCTTGAAATTCTGGGCCCTAATCTGAACTTTCAATCCATCAAAATGAAAGAGTAAGGTTAGGCCTCTTACCTGCAACTAACGGATCTCGATTCCAACAGTCGGTTTGTCTGCTACGCTCGCCAAAAGATTTAGGGCCTTCCCTCCTCTCTACATTCACCACAGAAACACTAGAAAATGAGTGAATTTGGAGGGAAATCTGCCTTATTAAAAGAAAACCCTTGTTTTTTCTTTCGCCTGCTGCGACCACACCGTAGCTCCGTTTGACAAACCGTCTGCACCGTTGGAAAGCTCTCACCGAGCCCTCAAATGGGTAGCTATTAGTTTCTTGTGATTTGATACTTCACCAGGACACATTTTGTCCAAGATGGGTCACTTCACCTCCCCCCAAAATCGAATTTCCTCACTTAAAACACTTGTACTTGGGGCACCACTTTGCCTCCATACTTGCCTTTGTTCGTGTTGATTTTCGTCATGGGATACAATTTTGTACTCATGTTTTCCTGGTCCCCCATGGGACCTTTTCTGTGTGGCAGCACCATCGAGTCGCCCTTGTTTAGAGCATCCAATTTGAGTCATCATCACATTCATGGAGTCTATCCTGAGTCCCTTTGTACCCTGCTATAGTCCTCCATCCTTCATTGCTTGGTCTCTCTCTTGTGTTGCACATTATGACCATCAGTCCCACTGTCCCCTATCCCTCATGATACTATGTCACTTGCTGCCATGTCATTCATGTCCTTTATGCTCTAGCAAGGGAAGTCATCCATTTGCTACTCAATCCCCTCCATTCCATCATCATCATTGGTATTAGTCTGTCAGTCGCTCTACTATTTTCTCTCATGCCTTAGTTGAGGATCTCTCATTGCCTCACCTACGACGGACCTCCTTCTGTCGACATCAGCTCCTTCAT
This sequence comes from Pinus albicaulis, assembly GCA_034641835.2. Lineage (NCBI taxonomy): Eukaryota > Viridiplantae > Streptophyta > Pinopsida > Pinales > Pinaceae > Pinus > Pinus albicaulis. The sequence goes on along the minus strand of CM076575.1, from coordinate 65,862,486 downwards.
TCCAGAGGACAGGTCTAGAGAGAGGTGTACCTTGGTTCCAGCTCCCACTCTTGTTCGGTGCCTCGGATCAGGCAAAGGGATCTCTCATTTCCCTTTGACTTGATTGTTTCTCCACTTCAGCTCCTTTCAGCATGATCGAGATCCATATGCTTGATGGTCCAGTGATGCAGCAACAGCTATTGGTGATGCCCGGGTGTGTGTGAGATGTCTCAGCCCTCATGAGGGGGCGGCCCTGCAAGTAGCCCCCCGCATGCCCATATGACCTCTTCATTGCAGCCTTCGATGCAGCTCCATATATTTGATGATGTCGGCCTTAGCCGCTTGTAGCACCTCTTTGATTTGCATGTATCAGTCAGATTTTGTGAGCCCTTCCCGCTTGTAGGGGGCATTTGGGTTTTATTTTTATCTCATGTACTCAGATATTATTGTATAAGTCCTGGCTGTTATCCCAGGCACAACATGTATATGGGATCCCTCATTGTATTTCTATCTGGCTCATGTTTATGCCAGCTGTACTTTATGGTTCGGTCCCTTGTTTACTGGACACACTATTCTTTTGTACTTTGTCTCGGCGGGCATAGGTATGCCTCCCCCGCCGCCTTTAGCACAAGTACCCTCTCATAAAAAGAGACTTGTTGCACCTGTAAGTCTCGTCTCCTCAGGGTCTAGTTCTTCAGCACATTAGTCTACCTTACATCTCTCTCTCTGACTTCCCTTTTGATGTCTGGTGATTGAGTTCTTACAACGTACTTCGGTCATACGATTTTCTCCTAACACTCGCACGCTGGGGGGCAATCTGTTACACCATTTTTGGTCATCTAACCTACTATCATTAGATGGACCCAAGTACACCATGTAAGACCAATTTTACCCTAAGTAAAATTGCCTTCACTATGTAAAATAACTTAATAAAACACATTTATTAGGTTGTTTATGGTCTAAACGGGAAACCCCAAAAGGAAATATTAAACAAACCTATATTTGTTTGATTTTCCTGGTCATGTTTAACCCAAAACAAAGAAATTAATTAGATAAATCTTTATTTATCTTATTATTTTCTAGGAATAATTATTTAAATCTTATTTAAATAATATTCCTTATTAAATATGACTAAATCATCCATAAATAATTAAATAAATCATTATTTATTTGATTATCATTCAACCACTTCCTTAAAATGATAAATAAATCATTTATTTATTTATTATTTACAAATAAAGGGATTTGACCCAAGTCAAATACCTTTTCCCCCCAACAAATATAATAAAATATTCCATAAAAGGTGGATCTAGATTTGGTTAACATTATTTTAATCATGCACCAAGATCTAGAATGACCCAATATTTTGTTATAAAATAGGAGGGTTTTTCCTACCATTCTTCACCTTTTGTTGCCTATTAGATCACTCTGGATCTATACACTTGGTCACCTTTTTCTACATTATTTGCTGTGTGAGCTCCCTTTGAGTTCTATCTTTGTCTGGGTTTCTACACCAACAAGAGAGAGAGATTCTAGATCTGAAGTGCTGAGGACTTCCAAGAACCCATCCCATTGAGGAGAATTGGATACACCTTCTTGTTTTCCTCCCAGGTGCCCTTAATACAAAAATTCTTTCAAAAAATATTGTTCTTGTCTTGTCTATTGGATGTATGGAGCAAAACCTTATTTTTACTGCTTAATGTCTCTCTATGCATAGATCTGGTTTTTTGCAGCACTTGTCTTGATCAACTAACTACAGATATGAAGATATTGGCAGCCACATTTGATGTTAGGGCTATAAGTTATGCGTAGCTAAAGTGGTCTTTTTTCGTACACTTCGACAAAAGATTCATACTAACAACATCATCTCAATCTACTCCTCCTTCTTCTTATCTTCTCTACCTCAATTCTACATTCTATATCTATGAGATATCATTTATAGAGTTCCCCTCTTGACTGTTTGTATTCTAAAGAGAATTTGAAGTGAACAACCATGACTCTTTGACTTCTGCCTTCTCATTCCTTTGTCCAACTCATTCAAAAAAAAAATATAACAATATGTACAAATTTCAATATTACAGTGGAATATTTCTTTTCCTCCAGAGACTTGCCTTTGCATCACAAACAATATAAAATAAATAAAACTTTACATTTTTAGTTACAATAAGAATTTTTATTCAGCCCATTAAGTTTTTGGCTCACTGTGAGCTTGATTTTTCTACTGCTGTAGTGTAACAAAATCACATTTTGATTCCTGTGCATTTCTCATTTGATTCTACAATTCTGAATCCCTTCGTTGCACACCTCTTCAAATCTGCAATCTCTGTTTACCTCTCTCAAACCCACATTCTCCAAGTTCACTGTGTATATAAAAATGCATTTCTAATTTATGTTTTAAAGTCTGGCAGCTGTATCAATGTTGAAGCTTTGTTTTTCCATCACTATGGTAAAATATCGTATCAATAGTTCATTTTATGGAAGCGCCCAATCACTATTTGCTTTGGCTTAATTACCAACGTAAATCTTCAGCCAACACAGAAACCCCGTCTTTGGAGTAAAACCCAATAATCATACTTTCATTGTTTGACTTTGTTAAACCCCATGTAACCATATAACCCAATACACATAAAAAAAATTTCAGGCCCCACATGTCAATCCTGTTTTAAATAAACATTCATATGCGACTCCAATACTCTGATTCATAACCCAATATATTATATGATCAAATCTTACCTTTCACATCTACTATACAACTCATATGTAAGGTTCGGCTTTATTATATATATATATATATATATATATATATATATATATATATATATATATATATACCTCGACACATATTATAACATTGAATCCATGCATATAACAATTCTCCTCCATACAAATGCTGAGAAACATAATAATAAAGTCTTGTTCAACTCATTTGGGGTTCATTTGGGCCCACACAATTCATTCATTGCATATATTACACCTCCAATAAATCTTTGCCAAGCTTTCCACACACCAACACATAGTCGGGCCCACATATATCTCACCTCATTAACCTCCGAGCAGCTTTAATTGAGATTACTCTTTGATCTTTCGTCGTTTCCATTGAACGAAAATTGCATATTTTAAAAATAGAACTTTAACTCGGACCCGCAGTAGCCATACAACGTACCTTCCGCGTTATCGTCCAGGCAACTCCACGATGCGATCGTCGTTGGATCCTCCGCCCTTCATATCAGATGCAATTCACATTTTATTTCCCACAGAGTCTTAACACTTAAAAAAAGTGCGAAACTTGTGTTTTTTCCAAACCACTTATGGCCACGTGCCAATCAATTGGCGATATCGCATTTTATTATCACAAACCACTTATCGTTTTAAACTTTTGCGAAAACTGCCAATCTTGAATCTGTTGGGTGTGGAGCCTAATTATCTTGCTTACTTTGTATCACAGCATTGGACCCCTGTACCTTAGAAGGGACGGAAACGCCACCCGTAATTAATCGTTGCCGTGGGGGTCCCGACGCTGCTGGAGCCCCACAGCAGTTTCGGTAGCGCCCAGCTAAAATTTCCTTATAAAAGTATAGTAATTTCTAGTCAATCTGGGCTGCTCATTAGGAAAATGATCTGACGGTAGAAGTTATGTTTAGATTAGGGTTTTTTGCCCTAGAAGGCAACCCCTCGTTTTTATGAGGGCATTGTATTGTGGCTGTATATTGTATGTGTATTCTCAGAGCAAGAAAAAGAGAGGGAGACTGTGAGAAAGAACAAAGGATATTACAGTGGATCTGTTGTAGGTTTTGTCTTTTCATTTTGCTGGATAATAGAAAGGAAGGACTGGCTGTTCAGGGTGGACGTAGCCCAAACTGGGTGAACCACGCATATCTGTGTCTCTCTAGTTTTATGTGTTTTTGTGTGCTTGTATTTTCCGCATATTTTATGTGTTGCATTTCACCATAATATATAATTTTCTAACAAAATATAAAACCGCTCTTACTGTTCATGCTTTTTGGTTCTGCGCCCTCTGGCTCAAGGTTCTGTCCCCCGCGCTTATCAAAAATTCATTCCTTTGGTTTATAACTTCTCGTTCCGGTTCTTCTCCCTTGGATACACAGTTCTATTCCAAAATTTCTTTGCTATGCCTCTTAAGGTATTAACCCTCTGTCCTGTTAACACTTCAACATCTCAAGCAAGCTGAGGCCTCCACGCATTCATGGTTCTGTTTAAAAGTTGGTTCACTACTTCGATTATGGTTAACCCTTTCAACTTTCTGCCCTAACTTCTGTTCATCGTCATTACTGTGTCTTTACTCGATTCAAATGCATTCAATATCAAGGACTATGGTATTGCCTGCGTTCTATAGCATAGAAGATCAAAAACATGTTTGACTTCTATCGAATCCTCCATACGAGATCAACATGCAGGTAATTTATAAATAGATATCATGTATTCAAATGCATTATGTTCTGTATATAATGCTACAACCTTCTCTGTTTTTATGACTCACAATACTGTGGCCACTCCATCACTGTGTAACTCTGGTATTCAATTCAAGGAAACTGTTGCAATGTGACCTGATTGTTATATCCAATCCCTGTGTATCAATGTATAAACAACCCTCAATCTCCATACTCGGCCTCTAATTTCTCTGCTGCTTCTGCTGCTTGGGCTGCCTTGCCTGTCTCCTTTGCCATCAATGACAATATTTCCAACAGTCCAATGGTAGTAAAACTTATACATCTTTCAGCTACACAGAAACACATTCAATCCAATTCAAATTTAGCCATCTACTCTCAGGTTGTTCATTGAATATCCTTTATCCTTTCGAGAGAGCCCTCTCAGACTAGAAAGGCTAATTTCCAGTTACAAGTGGTTTGAAATAGTTACTCCAAGTTGACCATTTAAGCAGCCCAACGGAGCACAATTTGGTGATAACATTTCAGCATCGTTGCTGGGGACGAAGTTGTAAATTTTCCTCAGGAAGAACGACAAGGTTCAGATTTGACTTCTGATGGTGAACAGAAGCCAAACACGGGAATGTTGTAACATTCACTCAAAAACTCCATTGTTCAAGATCCTGAGCTTCAAAGTTCAGAGCGAATTCACTGGGAAGAATCCAGATTTCAGAATATTCATGGTGATCCAATATGACAGGGTATGTGGCAAGCGCTTTATATGATGAAATGTTACAAAGTGTAAGGGATGGGTTAGCGCAATTTTAGATAGATGAAAATTTCTCCACAATAGTATTTCGTTGATTGAAATCCAATCGACTCACACCTGAAAATGAAATTTGTTTTCTTGGTTTAGCTGCTAAAAGATTAGAGAATGAAATTGAACTATTGGATGTTAAAATTGGATCACATGATTTCCAAGATCCTAAACAGTTCTTGGAAGGTCTTCCTCCTCCAAAAAAGGAGGAAATTGTTATACCATTTGGCTTGCAGATAGAGGAAGAATATGGTTATGAGCTTGATATTGTAGAGTTGGAATCAAGTTTCAGCCTTGGTGAAGAAAATGAAAAGGATATCCAGGATCAATTTGTCATTGAGAGCTTAAAAGGGATATCAATAAACTGTGTCTTCTATGATCCCGTAGCTAATTACATGGAAGAGTTCTCAATCCAACTTTTCAATTAATTTTTCACTATGAAAAACAAATCCATCTTCTCTTACCTTTATTATTTTAGAATACAGTTTTCTTTTGGTTCAAGTGTAGTCAAGGGGTTCAAGTATCAGATCAGCTCATTTAATGCCTTTATTGGAGGTTTCATGTTGCTTGAATCAAATATGAATAATGCAGTTGTTAGGGTAGGTAGAAGAGTGTGTAAATAAGCTCAAGTAGACTGAGCATATTTTTAGTATGTATAGATTTGGTTTTTCATTAGTAATCATCAAGCTTGAGTCCGAGGAGAAGGCCATAAGAGCTTGGAAAAGTCTTCATCAATTTCAGAAAATTTTCAATTTTTCAAGAGAGAGGCACTCGAACTACAAGTTCTTTGTTGTACCATAGGGGAAAACCATCCCAAGTGGAAGCATTGTTATCACACTCAAAATTTTAAAATTTATTTTGGATAAGGTCACCATAATTTTCAAGTTATGTCATGTTGGGTCAAACCTTTGATGAAGAATTTACCAAATCATGTTTATCATATGTCAAGAAAACCACCATGAGTCATGTCATGTCAGTCAACTACACTCCATGTCTTTTTGTTTTCACACCCATGCCTTCAAATAAAAAAAGTGAGCCACTTTCTATTTAAACACATTTTCGTAGATAATTCAGTGCAAAATAGGCAGATCTCACTACGAAACTACCTGATAATTTCGTAGCGAATATGAGGATTTCTCTGTTTTTTTACTTTTTAGCAATCAATGTCAAGGGAAGTTTATGGGAACACAGAGAATTATTTTAAGAAACCAAGAGACGTTATTGTCAAGCGCATATCAAATAACATTAACCTCTTTCACTTTTCTCAAAGGCACTACAAATTGGGAGATTCCGAGATGTCTTTCAACATTATTTTTCAGAATGCAGAATTTTCCAGATTTATACATGTTTTTAGAATGTCGATTCTGGACAGCTGGAGATGGTTTTAAAAAAAAAAAGAGCAGTTTTTATTCAATACATGCTGACATACAAAAAATCCTTCAGTTTTTCAACATATATCAAGGATAGGGAGATAAGAGCTCATCTTTGAACCCTATTGTTTCAGAAAAAACAGAGTCATTTTATTGATAAATAAACTTGCTAAAGGTGAAAATGATGTTTTCTGAAGAGGGTAAGAGGCAAGTTGAATGATCATATTTAATTATATCACTTTTCAGACCTACAGATGAAATTTGGAATAAAAAGGAATATTTTGTAATTTTCATCCATATCAGGTAGTTTCGTAGCGTGCTCCAGGCTTGAAGGCCAAAAAACTCTACGAAATTTCTGAAGATGTTATTTTGCCTTTAAATTCAGTTTTATGGAGAAATGAGGGAAAAAAAAATTATTTAGCTCATTAGCCCCAAGGAATATCCTCCAACAGTTAGAAAGGTCAAAGGTTATGCAAATGGTGGATTTTGGAGTTTGCTATGAAATGAGCGCTACGAAATTTTTGTACATGATTGTTTTAGCAATCAACTTCAAGTTTGATTTCTGACCAAATGAAAAAGTATTTTGGAACTATGAAAGAATTTTTTCTTCAGCACATTTCCATCTAAAAACCCTCTCTTAGTTTCTTCAAAGCCATCAGGGTTTGGAAATTATACACTCATCTTTGAAGCCTATTTTTTAGAATTTTCACTAACCAGATTTGTGAAAAATTTGTAAAAATTCGACTTGGAGGAGGTCCAGATCAGCATCCATGTGGCATAATGACACATCATCACTCCAATACACTCATAAAATTAGTTGGTTGAATTTGATAAGGAATATTAAATGGATGTTTTGAACTATTAAGGAAAGAAGAGTCTTTTTTGTACTCAAACTCTGTAAAGCAGAATATATCCTTAGGAAGTCTCCAAGTGATGGAATCATGTTTGAAATAGATCTCTGTGGTGGGAATTCGAAGATAGCAAGGTGTAAAATCATTCGTATGAGTCCTCTCTATAAATGAGATAGTTTTAGAGTTAGAGGGGGTTGGGAGATGTTATGAAGGCACTAATCTTGTAATCTTTGTCTATCAGTAATATACAGTTGCAGCAGCCTATTTCAGACCTGAGATTATTCTATGTGTTCTTATGTATGTTTCTTATATCAGTATTTTACTTTCTCTCCAGTGTTTTAGTTGTATAATCACTTGGAATTCATGATTACATGCTCCAAATTCCTTTATACACCTAGTCTGTTGTTTTGTCATGTTTTATTAGTTTTCATATGTATAATCACTTGGAATTCATGGTGACATGATCATAATTCTTGTATGCATATAGCTTTTTTTTCTGACCTTCATGTGTGGTTTTATAAGAATACAATTGCCTCAACTTCCATGAGATAGATTGAATTGTGACATAGTTTTCATATTGACTCCATAAGCCCAATGGTAGTAAACCTTATACATATTTCACCTACACAAAAACACATTCATTCCAATTCAAATTTAGCCATATGCTTTCAAGTTGTTCATTGAATATCCTTTATCCTTTTGAGAGAGCCATCTCAGACTGGAAAGGCTAATTTCTAGTTACAAGTGGTTTGCAATAGTTACTCCAAGTTGACCATTGAAGCAACCCAACAGGAAAAAATTTGGTGATAATAGAAGGTTTGAACCCTGGTAGTTTGTTTTCTTTAAAAGATTTCCACGAGGTGTTTTATGAGCATTATAAAGAAAATTCTCCATCCTTATCATTAGCTGAAAATTGTTGTGATCAATTTGAGGATCTCATACAATACCCTGTAAATATTCATGAAGATCTAGGAATTGGCATCCTAAGGATCTCTTAGAAGAAATTTATGAACTTCATTCTCAAGTTAACTGTCATGGTAAACAAGAGAAGTTAGTTGAAAATGAAAGCAATCAGGAAATGAAAGCAGATTCACAAGATCTCTCTGTGGGGACAAATGATAGTTCATTTGAATTTTTGTGTGAGGATAAAGAAGACATTCAGCCTCATGATCAGTCTTCATAGGAGAAAGAAAACAATTGTTGTTCAATACAAAGAAAATAAAGATTCCCCCCTCCTTTAACTGATGAATAAATTAATCAGATTTTAAGCATGCAGGAAGCCTCTAAATTTTTATGTAATGAAGAGATTATGTCTATTTTTTCTACTACTGATTTATGTACTGAAGCATTTCCTCATGAAGAAATAGAAGAAAAAATTGATATTGATGTTGTTCTACCTTCTCAAGAAGGCCTATTGCCAGAAAGTGCTCCTATTCATCAGAATGATGGCCTTCCAACATAATTCATCCAACTCAGTCAAGACATCTCAGGTTTTCTTGAGGATAACATTGTGGTATATAATGAGGATGCCATGTTAGATGACCATGAAGAATATGTAGATATTCTCTTTCAGAAGGATCCTGAGCATGAAAAAGTGGAACAAGGAGAAAACCTAGATGAAGTTTGTTATTTAAATCCTCAGGGCCAGTTATTGTTCCAAGATCCTTTTGTTGGTTTCTTAGAATCATCTAAAGAAGGAGTATGCTATGTTAGGAATGTTTTGTTGCAGAGTTTAAGGAAATGTTTGAGCACTGTTGTTCAAAGGCAAGTAAGGCAGGAGTGGCGGCAGCCCAGGGAAAATTTTAAAGATGGAAGTTTATCTTAAAGTTTAGAAATATTGGCGAATCTTACTAGTCCCTAAGATGAAAATTGTAAAATGTTTGGTGATATTTTTGTAGAAATATTTATATTTATAATGATTTTATATTAGTGTATATAAAATATTGGAAATTTTTAAGGTAAAATGATTTTTTACTATAAAATTTGGGCGAATAATTTTTAGAAAAAATTGGAAATTGGCGAATTTGACTTTTGGAAAAAACATGGAAAATTAGACCACCTGCGAACATTAGCCCCTAAAATTTTCCATGTGGCCCTTTTTCTTTTTCAGCCTACTCAAAAAAGTGAACAAGAATAAATCATTTAGTCATTTACTTGATTGGTTGCATTAGAGAAAGGAGTTCACTTAGTGTATATATCATCTCCAAGTTAGAGTAGGGTAGGTAGGTGTGAAAATAGTCTCAGCACTCTCAGCATCTTTCAAATTTTAGTTTTAGACTGATTTTCATTTTTTAGATCAGTATGTTTCAGACTTTAGTTTTAGCTCAGTTTTGGTTTCACCATTCAAGTTTTCAAGGTGCAACAGTATGTTCAGCTTGATGGATTGCAGTGGATAAGGGAAATTGTAGTTTCAGTTCATATTTCAGTATGCTAATAAGATTATTAGCCAAGCATGTGGTCTATTTTATCAGTCTAAGTTAGGAGGAACAATTAGCTAGTTTCCAGTCACTAAATTTCCTAACAAATCAAGGCACAAGGTGTGGGATCAACCAATGGATCGGGCTACTAATCTACGATGTTCTTGACAACTCTTGAAGGAGTTTCCATCCCCAGCTAGAGCCACTATTAGAACCCTGTAATTTATAGTATCACAAGGTGACTTTGTACTTCCTCTTTACAAATTTTTTCATATCTTACATAAATGTCATTATTCAAAATATTTTTCAAAGCATTATACCATGCATTGACAAAGAAAAAGGCAAGAGAGAAGTAGTTAAGGCAAAAAAACAACAAGGGGAGAGTCGTGCACGATTGGGTCGATTCATGCACCCTAAGCGGGTCAATTCACGAACACAAGAAATTCGTGAATGAGTCTCCTACGAACAACAAAGAAATGTCATCGCCCTCCACCTTTCCTCCATCTCCACTCACTCCCTCCTCATCTGGCGGTCATTGTTTAATTTTGCACTCTCCTCAGTTTTCGAACTTTAACCATGGGGGGGGGGGGGTGTCCGAAATGAGTGGTATCCCTTACCACCATCCCCGCTACGTGTCACCCCTCCACAATTTCGTATCCCCTTCTCTATTACTGCTTATCACCTTAGGACCCCTCTAAAAACCAACCTTGGGTTTTAAGTTCATGATATAACCTTCCTAAGGAGATATGCAATGGAGTGGGACCCAACCACCCGCCACACTTCCTTTTTCACTTAATTTCCCTTTAAATTCACCAAAACCCTACCTTTTCTACCTTTCTACTTCATTTCTCTACTTTCCCTTTTTTCACTACCATATCATTATTTTACCTTCCACTTTCCCATCTCCCCAATTCTGATTAAGGTGGGCCAGTCCCCCTGAGACGTCACCCCTTCTGCCCACCATCCATCTCATTTCACAAACATTACAACTTACTATTTAAGCTCTCGTAAGGTATTTATTTTAACTTGAGATGTGGTCGGGCCCCGCCATAGTAGCTCTGCCCCCCCACTTCGCAGCCATTTGAAATACGTTGAAATACATTGACGTATCATATAAAACATCATAAACGTACCTTACCACTGAAACATTCGCCGCTTTATAACTTCACCAACACAGTGGGCTCCATCTTGCCACATCATCATCCAATCGGCGCACATCGCACTTCACATCTGTTAAATTTTACCTTCATTGTTTAGTGTTAAGAGTTGTGATCTGCGGGCTGCTGTTAGGTCCCACCTTCCTCCATGTCACTCTGCTCTCCCCGCACTTCACACTTCGCATCCCTTATAGTTTACCTTTGCTACTAAAAGTTAAGACTTGCGATCTGTGGGTGGTAGTCGAGCCCCACCTCTCCTCCACGTCACCTCCTTTCTCCCCATGCTTCACAGTTCGTGGAATTAAGTGTTTACCTACCCTGCTTATGGCTAAACTTTAAAATGTGTAATCTGCAGGCTACAGCCTGGTCCCACTTTTCCCTCCATGTCACGTCCCACTTCGCATCGCACCGCCGTTTACATTCTTCACAACTTAAATTTTAAATACTGCGAAGTGCGTGCATGCGATGCGGCTTCAGAAATACAATTTAAACATTTTCAGGTTTGGGCAAATGCGTTTTGTGCTGTTTTATTTTAACAACGGTTGAAACATGACAAGAAGGTTGAGGTGGGAAACAAAAGGAATTTTAACCAAACTTGCTATGTTATGACAGCATAAAGGACTTATATTGGAAATAATCCTTGGCAAGGCATGCTAGCATGGGAAGTTGAGTTGGGAAAAGGATGTTCAGGAAGAACTGTTGTGTAGAAGCGAAAAAAGTTGTAGACGCACCAACACCGACACCAATCAATGAGAAGTGGCCAGCACTGCACCAGATTAATTACTAAACACCAATTTTCTTCAAAACAAAGCTAGATGTCAGAGCATTCATTGGTTGCCTCTTCAACACCATTACAACCACCTCCAAAGCTTACTGTTTGATCTTCCTAGGAGCCATTGAAGTGTTTGGATCTACGAATATTTGCCCAAAATGAATTCCAGAGGCGATATTGTTGTCAGATATGTCTGATCAGGCCTTACATTGCCACACTTGTCCATTTTTCTATTAAAGTGTAATCAATGAAAGGTTTTTGAGTAATACAAGGCAACTGACTTAGTTTTAGTTAAATACCACTTGAATTTTCATAATCAAGGGTTGGATATTGTTAGCCCCTGCATTGTAAGAACTACGATATTGGAATACTGTAATTTTGGAATTGGACATCAATAATCAAAGATCGTTTATTGGATTCTTGAGTTGTATTAAAATGGTGATGTGTTACTTATTTGTTTTAAATGTTTCCATTGTTTTCCCTGCTGTGCATCTGTTCACCTAATTGTAAATCAGAAATTTTAGATTAAAATTTGTTGTCAAAGAACCTTAATTATGTCTGCATTTAAAATCTTAATGTTTTCTGCTGAAGTCTAATTAAATAATTCTTAATTTCTCTTTAGTCACTACTGAACCTTACCATCTCTTTCACCTCATAATTCATACAACTCTCAAGATCCATTTAGCACAGTTACCTTTCCCTGTGATGCTCTTGAACGTTGATGCGCCAATCCAGCCTTTGACTTCATAGCCCAATGGATTAGACCCTACAACCCTATCTATCCAACCACACCATCAATCAAACAAACAACCCTCATCACTGTAACTGGCCTAATATGAGCACTTATAATCATCAAGTTAAATCATAAAAACAAAGAGATCCCTCTCTGAGTTTAGGAAGGCAAGGTCCTAGACTCCAAAGTGATTTGTTGTTTTCCTCTGTCATTTTTTCTTGCCAATATTACAAATTACAAAGTGACACCACCAGCATGATGTCAAGATAACATGGGTGATGGAGGACCATTTGTTGACGTGGACAATTTCTAGGGACATGACAGGAAGAACACTTGATGAAATTATGACATGGATGACATAATGAACCTATGATGAAGAAGCCTAATAAGAGGAAGCCTATCCATGAAGAAGTCTACATCGCATACCTCCAATTCTACACCAATAAATGACTAGTCACGTTAAAAAATATTTTTTTACTATGATGCCTACACCACCTTTTAGAGCATAATTTTAGCTTTCTAACGAGCTCTTACTTGGTCGAAAACTCCAAGAAGTTTGGGATATATGGTTTTTACAAGTTAATGAAATAATTATGTCCTTGAGCCAACCTATGCTAGCCTACTCATGTCGGCCTCTCACCAAGTGACGTGTCTCTTCACCTTAAACACAAAATGTGTATAAATATGAAGATAGAAACTTCATTTTTCAGTGAATATTTCAGAGACAAGCCACAAAAGAAGACAAAACAACAAGGGAGTCGAGAAGAATATATTTGGGTTGTTTTATATCATTCAAGATGATTATATTTATGTTTGGGAAAGGTGATTTCTATGACTCGGATCTGTGGACAACATTGTTGTGAGCTCACTCTGTGAAAAACAAAAATTAGTTTTCAGACCTGTTGGGTGCCCACAATTCAGACCTTATCATAGACCAATTATAGGGGCTTAGACAACTAGAATTTTGGAGCTCATATTTTTGTTCATCTAAGGCTTGGACTTGATGTAGCAAAGGCTGGTAGGCAGTGATCCTTGTAAGGAGATAAAACCTGTTTTGCAGGATTGTTTGGGTGAAAGTATGAAGTAACATTGAAGAAGACTTATCTAAGAACAAACCTCGTGAAGTCCTTATTGAATACATTATAAAATTTTGTATATACCTTTTAAATATTGATTGAAGGCCCCAATGAATCATCTCAAAGAAAAATTGAATATCCCTTGGAGTTTGGTGAGAAAATCTATTAAAGAAGTTTTCTTGAAGAAGCCTTAAAGCAACATTGTGTAAACATATTGAAGGAGTCTTTACCCTTGCAAAGGGAATGAATCGATTTTGGATGAAGGACAGCCCTGGAGCATTCAGAAGTATTGAACAGTGAACTTGGAAGTGTGTACAAGTGAAGAATATCTTGACAGTGAGCATATTGGGAATATGAAGCATAAGAATTGCCTTCCAACAAGTTAGAATTTCTTGAGGGTGACAATGGACAAGATTGTGTTTTTTGAAGTGTTTGTGCAGCCTTGAAAAGCATCACTAGAGACCAAAGAGTGTTAGATTTTGGAGAACCTTGTTGAATCACTCTTGTTGAACAAATATTGAAGAACTCTTGAAGTGTCGAAGACTTGTTTGAGGAGAATTTTGAAGACATTTTGTAGCAACTTGGAAAGTTCTTGGGGAAGCTTATTGAAGACCTTCTTGAAGCATAGTTTGAATATTTGTTGAAGAAACTTGACTATTGAAGAGTATCTTGAAGTTATTGAAGACACCTTGAAAGATACTTGAAGATATTTGGAGGACTTGTAGAAGATGCCTTGGAGACCATGATGCATTGAAGCCATCATGAAGTGACCTTGAATATTTTGAATGTGTATCATGAAGGATAGTGCAGAAACCTTCATGTGAAAATATCAAGGTGATATGCCCTACAATCCTTTGCCATATGCCCAAAGTTTGTACAAGAATAGCAATAACCAAAAAATATACTTTGGTACCTTGGAGATCAAGTTTTCCTTGATGTACTATTAAAGTATTTTTGCCTTGGGATTATTTGATGATATTCATTACCTTTTGTATTCTTGACACCATCTGCAAGTCTCCTTGGAGTATAATTTCCTCCATTTTTGTCTTGATTCTTCTCCTTACCTTTGCTGGAACTGGGAGCATCAACATTTCTTTCTAGGTTCCTCACATCTTTGTCGTTTGAAGCATTATCATTCTTGCTTGAGGATTCATCTGCATAGCCAAGACCTGATTTATCAAGGGGAGACCTTTGATGACTTAGGATGTCATCTAGGGTTTGAGATCTTTTCAAGTTCTTATTCAGCAAGTCAGCTTCCTTTTTAATAAAGACAATTTCTCCTTTCAACTTTTCACAATTATCATCTTTCATAACTAGTTTCTTCTTCATTTCTTCCATCATTCTTGTTGCTTCATGTGCTTCGATTGCTTCATGTGCTTCCATCATTCACTTGCATAGCCAAGACCTGATTTATCAAGGGGGGACCTTTGATGACTTAGGATGTCATCTAGGGTTTGAGAGCTTTTCAAGTTCTTATTCAGTATGTCAACTTCCGTTTTAAGAAAGACAATTTCTCCTTTCAACTTTTCACAATTTTCATCTTTCATAACTAGTTGCTTCTTCATTTCTTCCATCATTCTTGTTGCTTCATGTGTCTGTTGGAAATAATGAGAGGGGGGTGAATCAATATTTCTTTTCAATTGTTAATTTTACCAGTTAGAACACCAATATTTAGAACAAAAAATGAACAATAAGAATAAATGCTTTTATTAATTTCTTCTGTACAATAAATCAAGTACAATATATATAGGGCTCCAACCCTAGATGAAGACACCAATCTTCAATCTCCCAGGCTCCAACCTGTATTTTCCAAGCACTGACTTGGACTTCCAAGGATCCAACCTTGTCAATTCTGAGGCACCAACCTCAAGGGCTCCAACCCTATATCTGGTATAGGCTCCAACCTGGTCTCTTGAGGACTCCTATCCTCTAGGGCTCCAACCCTATCTTCCAAAGCACCCACCTTGTCAATTCTGAGGCACCAACCTCAAGGGCTCCAACCCTATCTTCCAAGGCACCAACCTTGTCTCTATGGGGCTCCAAACTCCTTCTTCATTTCATCAATATATATTTGGTTATACTTACGGATCCCAATGCCTTCTTCAACTAGCCCTAACAATCTTCAGCTTACTTTTCATTGTAATATACACATCACGTCATCAATGACAACCTTTTCTTCGTAGAAGGTGTCACCGATTCTCTTCATCATACCCAAACAATTTTTCCAAGTTACCTCATGATGACATCACCAATGCATCATGATCTCCAATAGGCTTCTAGATGACACTCCAAGGAATCCTCCAGATCACCTTCAACTACTCTTCAATATCTACAAGATGACTCCATGAGGGCTTCAAAAACTCTTCAAGATGTTTTCTAGGGTTCTTAAGGATTAGCTTCAGCAAGCCTATTCCAAGATTTCTTCAAATCAACTCAATTCTTCTCCTTCACAACTTGCTTCAAGACTGCTTTCAAAGTGCTAACCAAGACTGCCCAAGGTTTCTTATAGAAGGCTGATCCAAAAATGTTGATCCCTGCTTCAAGATTGCTCCAAGAATTTCTTCAACAATGCTTCAATGATGTTCCATGTATGTCTTTAAGAATACCCATGAAAGGCTGCTCCAAAAGTGCTTCAAGGGTGAACAAGTGCACTTAAACAAACAACTCCACAATTTTTTCAAAGTCTACCTTCCAAATCTGCTTCAACTAAAGTCTTCAAGCGTGCTCTAAATTGTCTTCACAATTCCTTCAACTACTTACTTTACAGTAGTTCCAAGAATTTTAAATGGTGTGACAATTTTGACTTGAAAGGAGACTTAAAGATTATCCTAGCACAGTTTAAGACTATCTAATAAGTCTCCACCACTGGTATTGATATTTCCACCACAGTTGCTTCACACAATGAAATACTGCACCATTAGAATGTTGGTCTATTCTTGGTTCTGTGACTTACCTCTATACTAAATATCTAAAGATATCAATGCTGCAATCACGAACTATTTCTCCACTTAACCCAAGCTTATGACTGTCCTTTATACCTGAACCATAGCATCAAATCTGAGGATTCCAAAAATTGAGATTTTATCTGAGAAACATTACTGCTCCACTATACTAATTCAAGCATGCAGCAGGTCTGAAGGTTTACAAAGTATGAAACAAGGAGGTCTGAAGTATTGTACTAAATCTGAGTTACAGTAGGTCCAAAGCATGAGTCATAGTAGGTTTAATAAAGTCCGAGACACTGTACGTATTAGTTTTGAAACACAGATCTGAGGATGCTGCAATGTTATTTTGGTTAAGAGTTTTGAACCACTATATGACAGATCATTGCACTGTAATAGGAAGACCGAGCCACTACCAAACAGATTTTATATAGGAAGTCTGAGCCACACCAAAAAGAGAGCCACTGTGAGCCACTACATAATCACTGTAGGTAGTCCGAGCCACTCCAGAATCACTATAGGAGGTTCGAGTCACTAAATATGATCCACCAATGAAGAATAATTCACCATTTATATGTGTCTTTTCCTTTGTGCTTATAAATTCACGAGATGTGAACTAAATTTCATCTATTGTGTGCTTGAGGACCGAATGATGATTGAAAAATGAGGAACTAAAATGTATATATATAGGAATTCTATGCTAGAAATATTAAGAGACATGTCTTAAGGATTAGGCCGACATGAGTGTGAAGTGTAGGTCGGCTAGATAAAAAATAGGGATATATAATATTAAAAAATCGATATATCTTCAACCACTAGGAGTTTGAGGGCAAGTAAGGGCTCGTTGGAAAGAGGGAAAAATCCTCTTTAATATGGTCTAGGATTCATTGTGACAGGATTCCTCCAAGATGTCTAAATTTATTTTCTTTGTGACTGTTTATGAAATTTTAGTGAAAAAGGTGATTGGGACAGTAAGAGATCATTAGAGCTTCTTCATCATGGTGTGTCTTCCATGTCATCATGATAGTATAGCATCATGCCATCATATGATAGTGCACATGTATGTCATCATATGTCATAGTGCATCATCTATCCATTTTCCATTAAGAGAGCTCATCAAGAGAGTGTAGTGATATACCATTAACCATATGCAACATGCATCAATTTGTTAGAGTATGGGCTAGGTCATCACAAGGAGAGCTTATTCATCAAGAGTCACTATGAGCATCATTAATAGCTTTACATCTTCATAAGGTTAGAGAAAAATTAGCATCTTTATTAATGGCATCCTTAACACCTAGGGATTGCATGAGGCTGATTGACATCACAAGAATATTTTCTATCACAAACAATGCCATATTGATATCAATGACAACCTTGACCAACAATATCCCCCTTTTTCATTGATGGAAATATTATTTCCCTTCTAATTTCTCTCCCCCTTTGACATCAGTGGAAAATGGGGTACCCAAATACTTCCCCTGTCAAGCTGCTTCTTTTCTTCATGATTTGTAGTCCTTCATAGGTATGTTACTCCCCCTGCCATAGTGTTCTTTCTTCTAGTAGTATGGTCCATGATATATGTGTTTGTATTTCTTCATGTGTTGTACCATCTCCCCTTGTCTAGACAAATTCCTTTAGCTCATGAAGAATTTCTCACCTTGTGTGATCAAGTAGAAGGCATCATCATAAAATCATGTTTTTCTTCAATGGAGTTACTTTTGAGAGATTATTTATCAAGATTGTCCATGTGTAGCTCATTAAGGATTTCATAGGGCCCGCTTCATGGATCACTTTCTGCAAGAATACTCAAGAATCACAAACTCCCCCTAACTATATGCATGGTCTCCTTTTGGCAGGGTTTCACCATCAAATACTTGGAATATCAAGGATGAATTCATCATGTCAACATGTGTTGTTGGCTGAAGTGTTCAAGGGACTTCTGGATTCAACTTGCTTCCTTCTCCATACTTGTGTAACTTTTTTCTTTGGCATGGTTCTAGCTTGTGTAGAGGCCCAAGTCAAGTTGCAATCATGTGCCATATGTCCAATGTTATGGAAATTGAAGCATTCCATTCTGCTCATAAATGAGGATGTATGATTTATTCTTGCAAATTTTCTTCTAGGAGATTGATAGGGACCATTATATTTGTCTTGGTGATATGCCCTACAATCCTTTGCCACATGCCCAAAGTTTGTACAAGAATAGAAATAACCAAAAAATATACTTTGGTACCTTGGATATCAAGTTTTCCTTGATGTACTTATAAACTCTTTTTGTCTTGGGATTATTTGATGATATTCATTGCCTTTTGTATTCTTTACACCATCTATAAGTCTCCTTGGATTATAATTTCTTCCTTTATTGTCTTCATTCTTCTCCTTGCCTTTGCTGGAACTAGGAGCATCAACATTTCTTTCTAGGTTCCTCACATATTTGTTGTTTGAAGCATTATCATTCTTGCTTGAGGATTCACCTGCATAGCCAAGACCTTATTTACCAAGGGGAGACCTTTGATGACTTAGGATGTCATCTAGGTTTTGAGAGCTTTTCAAGTTCTTATTCAAAAATTCAACTTCCTTTTTAAGAAAGACAATATCTCCTTTCAACTTTTCACAATTTTCATCTTTCATAACTAGTTGCTTCTTCATTTCTTCCATCATGAAGTGACCTTAGATATTTTGAATGGGTATCATGAAGGACAACGAAGACACCTTCATGTGAAAAGATCAAGGTTTTCATTGATGATGTAACGTGGAGACTAAGTGAGGGGATAGCTGAAGATTGACAGGGCTCATTCAAGAATACATTTGGAGTCGTGAAGTCTAACCAAATATATCTTGACGAATTGAAGTAGGAGGTTCGAGCCTCATAGAAACAAGGTCAGTGCCTTAGAAGATAGGGTTGGAGCCCTAGAGGATTGGAGTCCTCAAGGAATCAGGTCGGAGCTTGAACCGGACATAGGTTTGGATCCCTTGAGGTTGGTGCCTCTAAATTGATAAGGTTGGAACCTTGGAAGTCCAAGTCGGTGCTTGGCACATTATAGGTTGGAACCTACGGAATTGAATATTGGTGTCTTGATCTAGGGTTGGAGCCCTACATATATTGTACTTGATTTATTGTAAAGAAGAAATTACTAAAAGCATTTATTCTTATTGTACAATTTGTGTTCTAAATATAAGTGGTGAAAATAACAATTGAAAAGAAATACTAATTCATCCCCTCTCTTAGTATTTCCAACAATCAGTAAAGACAAATATTTGATATCTAAAATGATTTTTTTACATAATTTGATTTTACAACCCATAATAATATCTATGATTGAGTTATGACTATTTTTATTTAGCTCAGTGCATGCTTCCTTAATGGATTTGAGTCTTAATGTTTAGTAATATATGGTGTAATGAAATTTGTGTTTGTCATTGAGTCCTAGGTTGTTTGTATTTTTCTAGTATTTGCCATTAGAGGTAGTTTAATATTGTTTGAAATCTAGTTGAGAGTGAGCATTCAATTTCATTATATATATATTTTTTTTTGTAGTCCTACATGGTAATACTATATAATGGCCATTTCTGAGTTAGATTTGTAAAGTGTGTTGTAGATGAAAATGAAAGATAGCCATATGGTTTGTCTCTTTTAATTGTTCCTTGAATAAATACTATCGTGATATAAGTCCTCACTAATCAGTGCATAAAAATTTATAATATTTACTTGGATACATCACATATCCAAATTATTTTCCTAGAGAGCTGGTGAAGATAATGGTTGGGTAGATAGGTGTATCGATACATGGAAATATGTCCATAGGATGGCTAGCTTTTCATTCCTCATGGATAGGTTGATGCTAGGCCCTAAACATGGTATCAGTCAATTTGTGTGGTATTGTCATTTGGTTACAATTAGTTCCCAATTGGTATTTTGTTCTAGTTAATAGTCTTGTGATTGAAAGGAGGAGCAATGACATTTGACTATGTGAATCCATATGAAGGGACAAACCCCATGTTTTTTTTAAGGAGATAATAAATTAAACTGTGAATTAAACCATCGACATTCAATGTTGGATACTCAGAAAAACTAATCACTTCATTACACATACATCTATTTTACATGTTAATTATAGGCACATTGAAGTCGTATAAAAAGAAACATTATAAATAGCACATATATCATTCACCTGGAGACGAGTTTCAATATTGACCCGCCGCTACTTCAACTCCTTTGTGGTCAACTATCTCCAAGCTGCGTGAATGCTGACATACTTAATACATTTTTAGTGACCCACCAGTTGACCTCCGAGCCTTCTCCTTGGGTACTCTCCTTCCCTGCAGACCCCCAAGTTGTAATGGGGTTGTACAATGAAGGAAATGTGCTAGCTAATAGATGTGAGAACTCCTTGTCTCTAGAGTCCACTCTCTAAATTCCTTTACCTCACCAAACTCAACTATAGTTCGTAACCACTCACAACGACAAAATATCCTCCATCCAACAATAGGGTAAGCAAAAAGTCCCTTTCCCTTGGCTTTCCCATTCTTTTGTAGAAGGCTTCATAAGTGACACTTGGAATTTCATGCATAATTAATTATTTTTATTAATCCAAAATTTGATTATTCACCCACCCATGTGTCACCCTCTCACCAAGACTCTCCAAAAATCATTTACTTAAATATTAATTTAAAAAAGTATTTTCCTCACCCCAAAAAAAATTCCTATTTATTCCCTTGGTTGTCTCTTGATCCCCCCTTTCCTACTCCTTAATTTGTGTTTATTACTGAAGTTAACTGATAAGTCTCAAATTTGGTCCCCTAAATGCCTCCTAATTTAACTCAATTTTCCTCTTAGAGGGATATTCTTATGTTGGCTCTTGCCACATGGAATTTCTCTAAATTTCTCCAATTTTAATTTATTAATATTATTTTAATTCACCACCCTCTTCTCTTAATAAAGTTTTTAAAACTATTTTATGATTAATCTTTATACTTAACTCCTTAGTACCTCTTTCCCCTTTTTGCCTAATTAAGTTACTTATGTACATTATCCATCTAATATATTTTTTCCAACATGGAAAGGGGTAGATTTATTAGGGTAAAATATTTTATTTCTTCCTATTCTTCCCTTACCCTAAGTTTTATTCTTGATTTAATTTCCTTGCTTCTAATATCATATACCACTTGATATGAATTAGTATGATTTTCATGTATTGCTTATATTTATTATTTTATTTAATGATGTCAAGGATGTCAAGTTGGTCATGCCCTTCAAGAACTTCCGCTTGAAGTTCCAAGGGTTCCATGCTTAACAGTTTATTTGTGATGCCAAGGGTGTCAAGTTGGTCGTGCCCTTCAAGCATCCAGTGGCTACGAGGGGAAGTATAGGTGCAACGATAGAGACCTCTATCATCTTGTATGTCGCATGTTATAATGATACTAATGGTGTTGGGGATCAAGGAATCTACCTTGATGCGCGCCCCCTAGAAAATCCTCGTGAGCAATCCAAATTTGGGACTTGCCTCCACAACATCGTGATCCTTAAGGCGAAGTTGTTTTGACCTTTCCAGCCTATGTCATAGAGGTATTGTTAGTGGGTGAGATCAGGGACATTTTCCCACCCCTCCCATGTTGTTCCATCCAGTTGTACAACCCCATCACCCATATGTGAGTCATTCGTCCAATAAACTAACTCATTCCTGCAACCAATGACATATCATCAGAGTATATATATATATATATATATATATATTCATATTCCAACTGGACTTAGAATTTCAAAGACAAAATATTAATTTCTATCAATCCAGATGTTGTTAACTCATCATATGCGAGTGCCTATGGTGGTTTCTTGTCATACTCAATAATCATTAGTAACAAAGTTTCTTAGTGTTATCCATTATCATAATAGCAACATCAACATGACCTAGTCATTCACATTGTTGTTCATTGTGAATCGAAACTAATATAAGTAGCTAACATAGGGGACACATCCATCATGGTTATCATAATCATAGCATCAACGGGAAACAAACATATCCATCAAAGCCATCATCATCGTAACATCAATAGAAAACATACATATCCATCAAATTTATCATCATCATGATATTAATAGAAAACATGCATATTGTTAGGTCCCTATATTACTAGTGTAGTCCCTTATTGTTGTTAGTTTAGCCCCTTTATTGTTATTGTTGTACCCTTGTAATCCTCATATGTTTATTATTGTGCCCCATAAAAGGTCACTATTTTTATTGTTGTGCCCTTGTATTATTATTGTTAGGTCGACTATGATTTTATTGTGACCCCATGGACTTCTATTTATAGAAATGAGGTTTTTACATTTGTATCATCCAAGAATTGTTCATTTATGTAATGTAAAGGAGGTTTCCCCTTCAAGGTGGTTGATTTCTAAGGCGTTGATCTATCTTTTCTTCTATTTTGGGAGCTAGTTTCATAACATTTGGTATCAGATCTTTGGATTCTAGAATTTCGCTGCTTCAAATAGGTCATCATGGAATTTTCACTATAATTTTTTTTCTATGAAGGTTCAAAAGCTAAAAAAAAAACCATATGTGAAGAAATCCTGAGGAACATCATGTAAAAATTTCAGATCTTGGTTTACAATAGTTGCAGATATATGAGCTGTGGAGGTTAGGGTTTTTCAGGCTCCCGAATTTCATCTCAAAGAGGTGACCTTGGGAAAATCATCATAACTCTCTCTCTGTGCATCGAATTGGAATTCTGTAAAAAGTGGCTGAAAAAACACGAAATTTAGTTTCCTATGTATCAATTTCAGAGCCGAAGCAGGAAACAGTGACATGTGGCATGTCGTACAATTTCGCTCTACTGAACTAGTCCATAATTAGGTCATTGCGGGAGATTGGGCATAAATTTGTCCTAAAGAATCCAAATTAGGTCATACATATGGCATTGGAAAGAAGATTCAGAGGGCTACTAAAGGGCTGAAGATAAAATATTAGGGATCCTAAATTACGGAGATACATCAGTTTCAATATCGAGCTCCTCAAAAGAAATAAAAATTTGTGTATTTGTTTTCAAATTGCATAAGTCTTGTTTGAAAAATTAGTTTGAAGTGATTCCAAGGGCATATTGAAGCATAGATATCAGTATTGGGTTCTAAAATTCTCCCTAAAAAGAACCTATGACTCATGAAGAGGAATGAGTAAAATATGATATATAAAAATTATAAGACCAAGTGCATCAAATTTCGCTCTCGCAAAGAGTAACAAAAAATGAAATGGAAGTTTTGAAGAAAGGCGTGGAAGCTAAGATGGATGGTTTGAAGAAAGGCATAGAAGCTAAGATGGATGGTTTGAAGAATTGCATGGAAGCTAAGATGGATGGTATGGAAGCTAAGATGGATGGTATAAAAGGCAACAGGGATGGTTTGAAGAAAGGCGTGGAAGTTAAGATGGATGGTTTGAATAAAGGCGTGGAAGCTAAGATGGATGGTTTGAAGAAAGGCATGGAAGCTAAGATAGATGAAATGAAAGCTAATATTGATGAAAAAATGAAAGACAACTGGAAGACATGAAGAATGATCTAAAAGAAGACATGGAAGGTTTGAAGGAATGTTTGACAAATTTTATACAAGAAATCATTCCTAATGGTGAAAAGGTAGTAGAGGAAACTCATGATGAGAAAAAAGTAAATGTTAATCATGATTTCATAAAATCTAATGTTGGCTTGAAGACCCATTATATTCAAAATATTGATATGAGTAAGTTTTATGGAAATGATCCTGTAACATGGATACTACAGATGGAGAAATATTTTGATCTCGATAATGTGCAAAACACACAAAAGATACACATTGCAACTTTATATTTAGAAAAAAATACATTCGTATGGTATTGATGGCTTTTCTCTCTTAAAAAAAAATTCACTTGGTCAATTTTGACGGAGGAAATCATAGCACATTATGAGGATACCAAGAGCAACACCTTCTTTAGCCAATTGATAAATCTCAAACAAAAGGGTTCAATGGTGGAGTACATTGAGGACTTCCAAAAATTGAATATAAGGGTAACTGATATTCCATAGCAACACAAGATTTACGTCTTCATAGTGAATTTAAAGGATAACATCCAACATGAGGTTCGTCTTTGGGAACCTGATTCATTGGAGAAGGCATTCAGGTTGGAAAGAAAAATTGAAAGTAAAATTATGGAAACAAGGAATCCTACCACTCAAATATATAAAGATGGAAGTGTTGCTACTCGAATTCCACAACCTACAAGGTTGACACCACAAAAATTGGAAGAAGAAAGAGAAAAAGGGCTTTTCTACAGTTGTGATAAAAAATACACTAAAGGTCATAAGTGTGCTAAGGAGAAATTATTTTACTTAGATTGTGAAGAGGAGGAAAAAAAGAACAATAAAATTCAAAAGAAGAAGATATGCACCAATAACCAACCCTAGAGAAAGAAGAAATGAGTACTACCATATCCTGTAATGCATTGGTAAGAATTACCACTCCTTAAACTCTCAAGATAGAAGGACATATCAAGAAAAAAAATGTAATAGTGTTGATTGATTTAGGTAGTACCCATAATTTTATTCATTGTAAGGTAGCCAAGGAATTGAATTGCTTCCTATACCCAACACCAGAGTGTCAAGTGATGGTTACAAATGGAGGAACTATAAATTTCTTTGGAAAATTCCATAATATCAAGCTAACCATGGGGGAATATGTATTGAATAGTCCAATTCTTTTCATTCCAATGGGAGGTGTTGATGTTGTACTAGGAGTACAATGGTTAAAATCTTTGGGGATGGTAGCTTTTAATTTTCAAGAAATTTTCAAGAAATTTTTCAGAAGGAAAGGAAGTTGAATTACGAGGTATCGCACGGAAGCTAGGAAAGATAATAAGCTCTAATGTCATGAAAAATATTCTGAAGAAAGAATAATGAGGCATAATTGCACAATATTCTCAATAGGAGTTCCAACATCAACATCATATATTTCTCCAGATATCCAAAATTCTTGGACAATCACTCCAAGGTGTTTGAAACTCCCAAAGGACTCCCACCTATTCGTGATCATGATCATGCTATTAATTTGATTCTAGGAAGCATTCTTCCAAACGTCAGCCTTATAGATATGCTTATGTTTAAAAGAGAAAAATTGAACGTATGATTGCATAAATGCTAGAGGTTGGTATAATTCAACCTAGTCAAAGTTCTTTCTCTGCTCCAGTAGTATTGATGCACATGAAGGATGGATCATGGTGCATGTGTCCGGATTATAGGGAGCTCAATAAGCTCACTATTAAAGATAAATTTCCCATTCTCGTGATTGATGAATTATTGAATGAATTACATGGAGAAATTTATTTTGCCAAGTTGGATCTCCATTTAGGATATCATCAAATTATAATGAAGACTGAAGATATTCCAAAAATAGCATTTTGAATTCACGAGGGTCATTATGAATTTTTGGTCATGCCTTTTGGCCTTACCAATGCACCTTCTACATTTCAAGAGTTGATGAATTCCATTTTCAAACCCTTCCTTAGAATTTATTATTATTATTATTATTATTATTATTATTCTTTGATGATATACTAATATACAACAGGTCTTGGAAAGATCATGTTCAACATGTTGACTGGGTGCTCAAACTATTGGAGGAGAAACAATTATATGCAAAAACCTCCAAATGTTTATTTGGAGTACAAGAGGAGGAATATCTGGGTCATATTGTATCTCATCATGGTGTTAAGGTAGACACTATCAAAATTAAAGCCATTAAGGAATGGAAAGTCCCCACAACCATAAGAAGTTGCGAGGATTTCTCAGGTTAACAGGGTATTGTCGCAAGTTTGTCCAGAATTATAGGAGAATAGCAGCACCTTTAACAACATTATTGAATAAAGATACATTTTCATGGCCTCCTGAAGCAACTAAGGCCTTTGAACATCTTAAAGAGGTAATGTGCCTAGCACCGGTCTTAGCTATTCTAGACTTCACAAAATCCTTTATTGTGGAATGTGATGCCTCAGGAAATGGAATTGGTGTAGTTTCAATGCAAGAAGGAAGATCCATTTCTTTTGAAAGTTGCCCGTCAAAGGAAAGTCTTTACATAAATCTATTTATGAGAAGGAAATGTTGGCAATAATACATGCATTAAAGAAATCAAGACCTTACCTAATGGGAAGACAATTCAAGGTAAAAACTGGTCATGATAGTCTTAAATACTTTTTGGAACAAATACTATTTTCAGAAGAGCCATAAAAATGGGTCACAAAGATATTGGGTTTGAATTTGAAATCATCTACAAAAAGGGAAGCTAAATTTTGTTGCAAATGCACTCTTAAGAAAGGATGAAGAGGTGGAAGCATTGCTTTGTGCCATTTCTATTATCCAACTAGATTGGATAACCGAAGCAAGGGAGGAATGGAAGAATGACGAAGATGTGTGGACACTCATTCAAAAGTTGCAACAAGATCCCAATACATCTGATACATTTAGTTGGAAAAATGATTCCTTATGGTACAAAGATCGGTTATATATTTGTAATAATTCCTAAATAAAACAAAAGATTCTTTTGTAATTTCATAGATCTCCCTTAGGAGGACACTCAGGATTTTTAAAAACTTACCACAGGGTGAAAAAATAATTTTTTGGGGATGGCCTTAAATCTAATATTCAAATGTTTGTGGTGGGATTTTTTGTATGCTAGCAAAATAAAGTGGAGACAATTAAGACCCCGGGTTTGCTACAACCTTTATCCATTCCAAGTCAACGTTGGGAGGAGGTTTCAATGGATTTTATCACAGGTTTACCTAATTTTGAAGGAAAGAGTGTCATCATGGTGGTAGTTGATAGACTTACCAAGTATGCACACTTTTGTGCATTATCTCACCCATTTAAAGAAAGTACATATGTTATTGAATTTATGGAAACAATTTAAAAGCTACATGGAAACCCAAATATTATTTTAAGCGACAGAGATCCCATTTTCACTGGAAATTTTTGGATGGAATTATTTTCTTGTTTGGGTACTCAACTAGCTCATAGCTCATCTTATCATCCTCAATTCGATAGGAAAACTAAGATAGTGAAAAAATGATTGGAAGGATATCTTCGTTGTTTTGTATCTGATAAACAAACACAATTGATCAATTGGTTACCTCTGGTTGAATGGTGGTATAACACTTCCTTCCATACTACAACAAAAATGACCCCGTTTATGGCACTTTATGGATATCATCCACCGTTCATCACATCATATTTAAGAGAAAATTCAAAGGTTCAATCAGTGGAAGATTACATCAAGCATCAACAACTAGTTCTCCAACTCTTAAAGGATAACCTAAATTTGGCACAAAATCAAATGAAACAACATGCAGATCAACGTCACAGCGAGAGAAGTTTTGATGTAGGAAACTGGGTATTTTTACGGCCACAACCATACAAACAAATGTCCCTCAAGCAAGCTAAGAAGGATAATAAATTATTGCCAAAGTATTATGGTCCTTACAATGTGTCACAAAATATTGATACTATGGCAT
The DNA here is from genome assembly GCA_034641835.2 of Pinus albicaulis. NCBI lineage: Eukaryota > Viridiplantae > Streptophyta > Pinopsida > Pinales > Pinaceae > Pinus > Pinus albicaulis. The sequence continues at coordinate 65,834,459 of CM076575.1, read as the reverse complement.
AAAAGTTGGAGTTTCCTACTTCTTCTCGAGTGGATCGCGTTTTCCGTGTTCCATGCTTAAAGAAGGTTAAAGGTGAAAAAATTCCAGTTCAAACAATATTGTCAGAAATTGATGAGGAATGAAAAATCATATTGGAACCTGTTAGCTCCCTGTAATCAGCAAGATTGGCAAAGTTTGATCTCAGGGAGAAACATCATTTCAACCAACTTTTGGATTCTAGGATCTAGCCCTCCTGAATCCGGAGAGGGATCTCTCTAATAAGTGCAAAGATGGATTTGTCTTTGAAGTTTGGGGTAATAATGTTAGGCTAGTTATGAAGGCCAAGGGTTTGTTTTGTTTTTGGATGGTTGAGCATGAATATTGTTTGAGGTGGAAAGTCCTAAGTGCAAAAAGTTTCAAAGGTGAGAAGTTGCAAGTGAATAGAACAGCTAGGCTAAAAAGTTAGATATAATTCTAGTTTTTAGTCCATTGGGCTATGGAGTCATAACAGGGCTTTAATTGAGCAACAACATCAAGAGTGATCCAAGGGGCAAGTCATCTACATCACAAGATTATTGAGATTAAAATGATGGAATGGAAATAATAAAGCGTTGGAGATGGTGGAAACTGATAATAATTTCCCAAAGGATTTATAGTCAGTCCAAACAAGAAAATCCTCTTAAGTAACTGTTTAAAACCAACCAAGGGTAGGGCTAACCATTGACTTCTTGGGAAGGTTTGTATTAAAGCAGCTTAATTGACAAACAATCCAGTAATCCACATAATTGCCTTCAAAAAGTATGAAAACATATAAGAGAAAACAGAGTGTAAACTTAAGATCAGATAAAGTACTTTTAAACCTAGTCTTCTTTCAGTTAACACCAAGGGAAACTTTCAGAATCTGCCCTTGGAGAATAGAAGCTAGAAACAGGGTGAACCATCACTTTTCTAGTCTAACTTTAATAAGCAAATAAGGAAAATAACTTTCAAGAACAATGTTTAAAGAAAACAGTAGGACGAGGGAACTCCAGCATTCCTAACTGCTTAAAATGTATTAAATCATTCTAAAATAAATAAATTGGAGGAAAACATTGAGATAAAGCTTTTCAATCAGAGAAGGTTATTGATGTACAGTAGGTCCTAACTATATAAATTTTGTTCTTTATTAGAGAATAGTGAAAAAAATGACATACATAGAAGGAAAACAATAACAAATAAAGGGGCACTTCACTAGTGATATAGACTAGGATCCCAAGAAACAACTTGTTTATTGATGTCAAACTAGTTACAGTACTCAGGTCCAATGTTTCAGTTCAGAAAACATCTTCACTTATCCAGCCTAACAAAACTAACACAAACAGAGCTGCAAGGGCCAGTGAACACTATTTACAGATAGAAGTGTCAAGCTCAATTATATTTCAAAGTTCTACAACCCCCCATTGCTCATCTTCTACAGAGGTATTTATAGAAGAATGAGGAGGTGAGATCTAATAAAAGATCTCTCAGGACAATTAATACAGATTCAAGACTTCTCGGCCTTTGAGGGGCTCGATGGAGAAGTTTACAGGTGGTCTGTCTGTATTAATTGTTTTTCATTTAAGATTAAGCTCAGTGGGAGATTTTGTTGACTTTGAGGCTCTGCATTATGTTGGAGTAACTCTGCAGATATTTATTGTATTGAATTCTCTGGCAGAATTAAATCCTTGGCTGCGCTGAGGAAAATATCTTCGTTGGATCAATAACTTCGGCCTCTGTTTGAATGGTTTGAGGCATAGGTGGCACTTATGGTAGCTGGGAGGAATCAATTTGCCTCAAATGCGGCGGTGGAGGCCTTTCTGTCTGTTAAACACTTATGATGTTCTTTTAATTGTGTTTTAATTCAGGGAATTAGGCTTTTGATAATTATTCTTAGCTGTAATTCCCCAAATCTGTCTTCAATCTTCTGTTCTGCTGCGCTCTGTTCTTCAAAATTGATACTCTTTTAACTGTGTTCTTAATAAAACAGTGTCTTGTCGATGTGCAGGGCCACGCTGGGCTTTAAAGGCATCAATGCCCATGAAGCATTGATAAAACGTTGAATCCGACCTTTGCGAATCGTCTCCATTGATAAATCAAAGGCACGTGAAACATCTTTCCCGGCCTTCGACATTTCTTTCGAATAAATGAAAAAACCAGTAATCCCTGCAAAATACACTAAATATTAGAAAATTTTGCGTTTTTAGGTTTAACTACTTTGGAGGCTTCGGGGAGGAGCGTGGTCGTTGGATGGAGATCATCCGACGGTGGAGATTTATTTAGACGAGGTTAAAGAAGAGCGGGGAAATGAACAAGTCGGAGTGATTTTGGACCGTCCGATCTGGACATGTGGATGGTAATCGGAGGATCATAATCGGGAGATCGCAATCGGGGGTGGCAAGCAAATGCACCGATTAAAAGTTTCGATGCGAATCAGCGCAGACCATCGATCTAAATATTAGATCAACGGTGGAAAAATAATTGGGGGGAAAGCTGATTGGGAGAAGAAATGTAACGCAGCGATAAAAAATTCCGATGCGATTAAGCGCTGGCCGTCAATCTGCAAATCAGATCAACGGTGGAGATTGAATCAGAGGGGTTCGAAGCGGAGGTAAGACTTGTGATCGGAGGGAATGAGGACCCTTGGATCACAGAAGGTGGAGAGGAGATCAACGATGGACAATCAATTGGGGATCGACAATCGGGGGTGGCAAACAAAATGCACCGAAAGAAACTTGCGATGCGATTTAGCGCAGGCCGTTGATCTAAGTATGAGATTAACGGTTGGGATTATTCAACTTACGCACCGGTGGAAAAAAACCCAAAATTTTAAATGGAACAAAGGTTTTATGCTTCGGGGGCGGGGTATATATATATATGGAATGATCTGGCGCCTGACTGCGGGGCCTTCGGACTATAACACACAAATAGACCCAGGGCCATACATGCGGGGGCCAATCGCAATCGGAACCATCGGGCCCGGTCATTCAATCAACCCATTTGGATTTCTCTGATGCGATTACGCAATCGGGTGTTTTCAATCTAACCATTTTTATATTTAACACGTGACTTTAGCACATTATATTAAAAATTTGGGAAAAAGGGTTTTATGACTTTACAAAAGAAAAAAATTGATCGGGAATGGATTTTTCAAGGTTTTTAAGTGCGGAAGGCGGGCCCATGGTTCATTTATATATAAAAAATAATATGATCGGTGTTTTTGCAATACAAAGTCTGATCGCATCGAAACTTTCGAACATGGCAAAGACTTGCGTACTTGAAACTTTCCGATGCGATAAGCACCGAACAGGGTTAGCGCTTGGTTCTAACGCTGAGGCACATGGAGGGGAAGTGGTTAGTACTTAGCCCAAGGGGGCTTAAGCCTTTATGAAAAAAACATGTATTTTTCATGAAAATTTTCAAGTTTTTCAATGGATTTGGGGGTTTCGATATAGTTTAAAAATGAGTTTTAAACTATGTAAAGGTGATTTTCATGAATGGAAAAAGAGGAATCATGAAAAATAGAGGATTTTTATGGAAAAAAAATGGGGAGAAAATGAAGGTTAGTTTTGAGTGAGAGAAGGGGGAAAATGATGGTTTCTCAGCAGTCTTTTCTCATGAAATCAGCAGAATTTCTGAGTATAAAATGGAACTAGTAAATGAAGATTTTGAGACAGAGGCATCAGGCCTTCCAGAGTCTTCAAGAGCCAAAAATTTTTAGCAATAAAATTTGTTCCTTGAAGGCTTAAAAAGTCTTAGCCACCTTTTGCTAAAACAAATATTATAGGTGGCTAACAGTGGCTCCACTTGGGGATGATGCCTTCTTGAAGGCATCAAGAACTTCAGACCTGCATTCTCTGGGAGGCTGACCTGTGCCTGATCCATTGGGCTGATTTTTTTTGCTTAAATGATCTTCTTTTGAAAACATATTAGCAGCCATGAAAACAATGGAATTTTATCAATACAAACTTTCTACCTACCCAATCCTACTGATCTAGCATTTTTTCTTCATTAGAGTGCACTTGGATTGGCAAACTCTTTTTACAACATTTTATTCTTTTGAAAGTAGGAAATCTAATCTATTTCTACTTCTAATTTCTCCATGGACTCAGATTAAACAGTTGAGCCCATATGATTCTCCAGCTATTCTATTCATTTGTCAGGATTAACCAGTCTAACAGATTTTATTCTCTAAATTCTACAACAGAAATTTAAAAGAATTCAAGTTAGGATTAAATAGTCTAACTTGAAGTTGGTCCATGGCATAAAAGACAAGCTGCACATATAAATTTATTTTGCAGAAAATTTAAAACAAAAATGGAAGGCTTAAGATCTGAAAATTCAAAGCACTTCCTTCATCCTCTTACAGCTCTGTTTTGGCTCTTGTTTGAGCTTTTTCTTCCTTGTTCTTTGGTTCATATTTTGAGCTGATTAGAACCAGTTTTTTACATCTCTTGACTTAGAATTTGAAGCAGATTTGAGTCATTTTCTTTTTGAAACCTTAGGTTCAGATTTTGATCTTGTTTGAACCTTTAATTTCTATCCTAAACTATCTACTGATAAGCCAAGATTAAACATTTTGGCAAATCGAATTCACTATCCTATCAGCAGAAAATTTAAAGCTAATTAGTCAAGTTTAGACAGTTTGGCTAACTAGAAGTGTGTTTTTTAGGAGTGGCATTTGAGCTTGCACACTTTCATATTTGTTTCTCTTTTTTTTTGTATGGGGCTATACCTTTCTTGTTTTCACAATCTGCCCTCTTTTCTCTTTTCTATTGTTTTTGTAATTTTGACTTTTCTAACTTTGAATGCAATGGTGGATGAGATATTTATAATGAAAAATATAAAAAGGCTTTAAAACATAGCATTGATCAAGAGAAGTAATGCTTAAGCATCCTACCATTGACAGGACCCCCAAACAATTCTGCTCCATTCAACTCCTGCAAGAAAAATGCATTGTTACCAGCAGTTGAATGAATAGAGTAAGGGCCAAGCCATAAGTTGTCAAATTTTCCATGCTTGCCCTTTTCTTCCCTTCTTGAATCCCATTTTAAAACTTTTTCCCCAATCTTGAAATTTCTGGCCTTTGTTCTTCTGTCAAAAAGCTTTTTAATGCTATCATGTTTCTGCAATGCTTTGTTATAAACTTCCTCTCTGGTTTGCTGAAGATGAATTGTCTGATTTATTCTTCTGAGTATGTCATTATCTTCGGTTTGTAACTCTTGAATCAACTTCATTATTGGTACACCAAGACAGTTTGGAAAAATTGTATTGGTACCATACACCAGCTAAAAAGGTGACATACCAATAGATTTCTTCAAAGTCAATCTATCAGCCCACAGTGCATGAACTAGCTTTGTGTACCAGAACTTTTTGTTGTCCTCCAACAGCTTCTTGATTATGTTCACTAAAATTTTGTTTGAGGATTCTGCCAGTCCATTACCTTGAGGGTAATAGGCCGTGGAATTCCCCAATGTTATATGATATCTGTGATAGAACTCAACCATCTTCTTTGATCCAAATGTTGTTGCATTATCCGTGATAATCTTGGTAGGACAGCCAAATCTGGAGAGAATGTTAGTCTCCATGAATTTTATAATAACTGAATCATTGGCCTGCCTACAAGGTATGGCTTCTATCCACTTAGTGAAATAGTCTGTGGCAGTGAGAATCCATCTATGCTGGGCAGAAGATGGGGGATGGATTTCTCCTATGAAGTCAAGTCCCCACTGTTGAAAAGGAGCTTCAATAGTGATTGGATGCAAAGGTAGGGGTAGCAGTTTTATTTTTCCTTCAAAAAGTTACATTTATGACAGGTTATGATCATCTTTTGCACATCATGGAAAAGAGTAGGCCAATAGAAACCAGCCCTCAAAATTTTGTTGGCTATTGTCTTCCAGTACAAATGACCTCCACACTCTCCTTCATGGAACTGATACTTAACCTTCTCCGCATCAAACTCAGGAAAAAATTTAAGCAATACACCACTTGCATTTTTCCAATAAAGGAATCTATCTATAATGCAATAGTTTACAGCTTTTAACTTTAGGAACCTTGCCTTTGTTTTTGTCAAACCAGGAGGTGTATTCAATTTAAGCAAAATATAAATAATATTAGCATACCAAGGAGAATTTATAAAATTATCTTCAACTACAGGAATTGAGAATTCTTCTTGGTTATCCAAAGCATTAATCATATTAATATCAAGAATTTCAAAATTTGATTTAGCCATTAATCTAGCTAGACCTTGGCCTTTGATGGGTTTAGTGGGTTTTATCTCTAAATCATATTCAAGGATAACAACAATCCACTTACCTCTCTTACCATCTGGGTCCTGTGTTAAAATGTCTTTAACAACTGAGTTTGGGACAAAGGCAATGATGTGTGAGTGAAGGATGTACACCCTGAAGTCTTTCAAAGCTTTAACCAAAGAAAAATCTTGCTTCTCCATAATGTTATAATTCAAAGGGGCATCCCTAAATGCCTTACTAAAGAATGCAATAGGCTGCTCTTGTCCTTGTGGATTTTTCTGCAAAAGGACAACATCTACGGTATGTTCTGATGCAAATGAAAAAATATAAAAATCTTTTGAAAAATCAGGACTTATAAGAACTGGTGTTTTGGTTAGCGCTTGTTTCACCAGTTCAAAGGACTTCTTTGCTTCCAAGGTCCATTTTACCCCTTGCTCCTTCTTTAACATGTTTGTGATATTCCTAAGGAGCTCAGCCAAGTTGGGGATGAACCTTCTCAAAAAGTTAATCCTTCCAATGAAAGATTGCAACTCCTTGATGTTTCGAGGATGAGAGATTTGCAATATGGCCTCAATCCTCTTTGGATCTATCTTTATACCCTCTTTAGAAATAATGTGTCCAAGAAGTTTACCTTCTTGGAGACCAAATAGTGTCTTCTTAGGGTTTAATGATATCCCAAACTTTCTTCATTTCTCGAAAAACTTTCTTAAATGTTCTAAGTGCTCTTCATCTGTTTTTGAAAACACAGTGACATCATCAAGATAGATAATGATGAAGAAACCCAGTTCCTCCTAGAATGCTATGTCCATGGCTCTTTGAAAAGTTGCTCCAGCATTCATTAGGCCAAAAGGAATTTTCACATACATGAAAGCGCCCCATGGTGTAGTAAAGGTTGTCTTTAATTGATCAGCAGGGTGAACTAAAATCTGATTGTACCCTCAATAGCCATCAAACAAAGAAATTCTTTTAGACCCTACCACCCTTTGTAAAATATGATCCATCTTGGGTAAAGAGTAGTTGTCTTTTAATGAAGCTTTGTTTAAGTCTCTAAAGTCTATAAAAAGCCTGATTTCTCCAGTTTTCTTCCTAACAGACACCAGATTAGATACCCATTCAGAATATCTAACAGGGACAATAATACCAGCATCATACATTTTCATGATTTCCTTCTGAACCAATGGTAACTGAACAGGGTTTATCCTGCGCAGTTTCTGTTTAAATGGTTTTTGATTTTCTTTGAGGGGAATTTTGTGTTGTATAATTTCAGTGTCATAGGATTTAAGATCTTCGTAACTCCACGCAAAAACATCAGAAAACTCTTTAAACAGCTCAATGTATTTGAGTTTAATGTGAGCTGGTAAAGTTTTGGACAGTTTAATCATTTTCAGCTTTAGTTTACTGCCAATGTTACACTCTTCCACTTTAGTCTCTATAGGTTCCAGTTTTGGTTTATTCGCCACATCGTTAAAATCGAACAACTCTTCTAAAGGGGCCAGACCCTTGTTGGGTGTGGAGCCTGATTATCTTGTTTACTTTGTATCACAGCATTGGACCCCTGTACCTTAAAAGGGGCGGCAACGCCGCCCGTAATTAATCGCTACCATGGGGGGTCCAGGGGGGGCAACAACGCTTTTCAGAGCCCCCCCCTGGCGGGGGTTTCGGGGCAGCACCCCTGAAGCTAAAAATAGATGTAAAATTTCCTTGTAAAAGTATAGTAATTTCTAGTCAATATGGGCCGTTCATTAGGCAAATGATCTGATGGTAGAAGTTATGTTTAGATTAGGGTTTTTTGCCCTAGAAGGCAACCCCTCGCTTTTATGAGGGCATTGTATTGCAGCTGTGCATTGTATGTGTATTCTCAGAGCGAGAAACAGAGAGGGAGACTGTGAGAGAGCACAGAGGATATTACAGCGGATCTGTTGTAGGTTTTGTCTCTTCCTTTTTTGCTGGATAATAGAAAGGAAGGACTGGATGTTCGGGGTGGACGTAGCCCAAACTGGGTGAACCACATATATCTGTGTCTCTCTGGTTTTATGTGTTTTCTGTGCTTGTATTTTCCGCATATTTTATGTGTTGCATTGCTCCATAATATATAATTTTCTAACAACCCTTAGGCAAACTTTCATCCTTAGAGTGCAGATTTTCTAACTCCTCTGTTTCAAACTCTGCATTCATTTCTGTTTCGCTTTCAAGTTTGCTAGATAACAGGTTTATATTAGCAAGTTCAGGAGACGGTTCTTCTTCATCAAGAAAATTTTCTTCCTTGTAGTCTGTTTCATAGTCTGAGTCCGAACTGTTTAGTTCGAATTCATTTCTGAATATGATGAAGTCTTCTATTTTTTTGTTATTTTCAAACTCCCGCCAATACTTCTCATTATCAGGCACAGCTAGTCTAATTTTATCTTGGTTCCATATGTCGTTAAGCATGTTCTAGCTGAAAAGGCTAAATTGTGGGCCGCAATATTTCCTTTTCTTGGGACAAAAATCAGTTTGGACTCCTCGAATGTTGTTAAAAGGTCCATGACATCGTTTCGATAGGCCCGAAGTCTGGGATGATTTGCGCTATACTCCTCGTTGACTTACCGAATGACTAACTCTGAATCCCCATACACATTAATTCTTGTGGCTCCTAACTTTTTCAATAAATGTAAGCCTAAGAGAAGGGATTCATATTCTGCTATGTTATTGGAACACTGAAAGTTTAGTTTGCAGGAAATGCTTTCTGTGTGGTTTTTTTCAGTGTTAGTAATCCAGACACCTGCACCAACATTGTTCTTAGCGCTTGACCCATCAAAATACATACTCCACAGAGGACTATTCTTAGTTTCATCTGTTTGGTTACCGTCCTCTTTAATTACTGTGCTTTCTAATTGTTCATGATTAGCGGCAGTTAATTGAATTTGTTTTGACTCTTCAGGCTTTTCGATCTGTGGAGGGTTGTTTTCTCGATTGTCAAAGTTTAAGAGCAACGAACACATGACTTGTATCTGAAGACCTTTTTTTGGTTTGCTAACATTTTCAAATGCAGCAAACTGTTCTGACTCTTCTGCGTTGTGTTCCTCTTCCTCCTTATCGGCCATTAATCCTATTAAAGTGATTTGTTCACTGAGTGTTTCGTCATTAAACATGATAAAATAAACAAGGCATGTATTTATAGAATACAGAGGAGATTTTTGTGGTCTGTCTTGACTTGTAACTATGAATTTCATATGGGACTCCCTGTAAAGTCTTCTATTCTGATTGAAAACAGGGATAGTCGCATAGGTCATGTCCATTTGCATAGTCCCTTGTAACTTAGCCCCCCAAGATCTTGATAATAGCATTCCATACTTTGGGGGCACATCAGCCACAACAATATCCATGACTAAAAATTTGGCTGGAATTTGGGCTAAGTTAACGCAGAGGTCTTTGATTAATCCTAAAAATTTCACCCTGCTGGAGTCAAAGGAGTAAAGGTCTTTGTAAGGTCTGGTGATTTCTAGACCAAGGCTCTCCATTATAGCTTTTGGCATTAAATTATGAGAAGCCCCAGAATCATGCATAGCATTGTGCAAAATTTTGTCATGAACGTTTAAACTCACATAAAAGGGAGGAATAGGTCCCTCTTGATATCTACCTTCAATCTTAGGCCAAAAAATCAACTCAGGTTGGTCATCATTAAGATTGACTGTGTCCTCATTATATTCTATTTTTAAAGCCTTCAAAATTTGGGTTCTATATACATGTTGGGCAGCTAACTCAGTCAAGGGAACATATATTTTGATCTTTGAAATTTCCTGCTCCAGGCTGAAAGGAATTTGACTCTTTAAAGTGTTGGTTTCAGCCTTATTAGCTATCATTCTATCAACAATATCAGCTTGCTGATTTGTTTTATTTACACTTGACAAAATTGTTTTCATAGGAGTACTAGCTGAAGTGTTAGTACTACTAATGTCTGCACTCTATTTTTCATTGTTTTGAGTGCATTTCTCTTTCCCATTATCAGAATTTACAACCACTATTTTATCCTTTTGTTTGACAGCTTTAGGCTTGGTTGTAGTGTTGTTTTGTGAAGATTTGTCAGCGGTTTTGGTGTTGGGGGTTTCCTAACTGGTTTTTCTTCTAAGGTCATATTCTCTTTGAGACTCTATGATGACATTTTCCATGTCTTGATAATAATTTTCATCATCATCTTTTTTGTCATCATAAGGTGTGTATAGACCTTGTTTCCTGTCATAATGAATCTCAAAGTCATCATTATCTACCCCCCAACATGTTGATATCATCTTCCTCTATTATCTCATCTGTTTCCTCAACCTCACTTACATAGTTTTGATGAAAGGGAGGAGTGATCAACTAATCATCTTCCCTAGGCCTATTTGGAGGTTGGTTTCTTCCAAAAATCTGATTATGGTTCTGATTTCTACTTTGAGGAGCAGTTTGGTTTTGGCTTGCTTGTGCTCTCTTAATTACGCTCATCTCTTTCATCATATCCTCCATCATTTTCTCCATCTTTGAGTTAGAAGTAGGTGTGGATTCCTCTCTAAAAGATACTCTCTTTTCAGTTTTCATTCTTACTCTCTTCTCCATTAAGTTGACTTCCATAGAAAGAGCACCCTTCTGCATATCTTCAAGAGTTGCAAAATCTCTCTCTCTCAGCTGATAGGTCATGTCAGATTCAAACCCTTCAGGAAACTTGTTTAAAGCTGAGCCCTGTGGAGGTTTTAGTTCTGGGGAAAGTGCTTTATACACACTATTGAATCTAGTGCAATAAGCTTGCACACTTTCCCCAGTGTTTCTATGGAGGTTATTGTAGTTAGAAAGGACTTGGAGAGGGTTTTTCTTTACTTCCCATTTGTTTAAGAATGTTTGATGGAAGGCTTGGAGATCATTAATACTATTGGGGGCTAAACCTTTAAACCATTTTCTTACTTCTCCCCAAAAGCTCTGAGAAAATAATCTAAGCTTGACAGAATCATCATCAATTTCATTTCTGTCAAAGTAGTCATTCATCTTATCCACATGTTGAGATGTAGTTATAGCATTGATAGCATCATATAATGGAATTTTGGACTGATAGTCCTGTGGAAGATTGACTAATGGTGCAAGAAGGACTAACGGAGCATACCATGCTGCCATGATATGTGGTGGGGGTGGATTCACAAGGAGTGGATTAACAATAGGAAAAGTGAGCTGAAGTGTATTGGTTTGAATAGTGGATGTAGGGTGAGCAAAATTGGATGGACCAGGAATAGATTGCTGAGTTGATCTTGGATGAGAGACACCTAGGTTGTGAAGGAAATGCAAATTAGGAGGTGTTGTTTCTCTTCTACCAGGATGTTCACTTGCTTCAGGAGATGAAAGTGAAGACTCAGACACTAAACAATCTAAATCACCAAGAGACCTAGCTCTAAAGGGATTTACTAAGTCAATTTGTGATTTTTGTAGAGCTAAAATATTTTCAGGGACTGAATTAGCTCTCAAGGGTGATCTGAAAACAGTTGATAATTTAATCCTAGGAGACTTCCTAAGGATACTTTCTGGGTTATCAACTAACTCAGGTGGATCAGGGTCAGGATAGGCTCTAGTGTCAATCTTTCTAGGAGCCACTATGCTGTGTTTTTCAGACCCACATAAACAGGGAAAGTTCAACCAGGTATGACAATCTTTGAATGGTCAACCAATATGTTTACACAAATTTTAATCTTGTAGTCCCCTGACTGAGTTTGAATGATATTATGATGATAAGGGTTCTTCCCAGTGGAGTCTTAAGTTCTGTTTAGGATTTTGGAATCGCCAAGTGGAAGTTTTTAGCCCCTAATGAGGTAAAAGGTTTTATGGTCCACCACCATGTTTATTGGATACCAATCTGAAATAAATTTTTTTTTCTGAGTTATTTTTCAGTTGTACGATTTTTTAAGAATATCCTAACTTTGTTTCAAAACCTAGCTACGGCTATGAGACAAAGACAGTGTACTCTTATGGCTAAGCCAACTGAATTTTCAAGGTTAGATAAAGTTTTATGAGAATCCTAGGGTTTGCCTAGTTTGTCACTGATTCAAACAATGTTTTACCATGATTACCCTTCTTTGGTAGCGCTTGAAAAGGCTGCTCCTTACTCACAAAGTTTTATAAAAAATGAAAAATATTCTGGGTTCGATCCCCAGTGGAGTTGTCAGAAATGTTAGCTCCCTGTAATCAGCAAGACTGGAAAAGTCCGATCTCAGGGAGAAACATCGTTTCAACCAACTTTGGGATTCTAGGATCTAGCCCTCCTGAATCCGGTGAGGGATCTCTCCAATAAGTGCATAGATGGATTTGTCTTTAAAGTTTGGGGTAATAATGTTAGGCTAGTTATGAAGGCCAAGGGTTTGTTTTGTTTTTGGATGGTTGAGCATGAATACTGTTTGAGGTGGAAAGTCCTAAGTGAAAAAAGTTTCAAAGGTGAGAAGTTGCAAGTGAATAGAACAGCTAGGCTAAAAATTTAGATATAATGCTGGTTTTTAGTCCATTGGGCTATGGAGTCATAACAGGGCTTTAATTGAGAAACAACATCAAGAGTGATCCAAGGGTCAGGTCATCTACATCACAAGATTATTGAGATTAAAATGATGGAATGGAAACAATAAAGTGTTGGAGATGGTGGAAACTGATAATAATTTCCCAAAGGATTTACAGTCAGTCCAAACAAGAAAATCCTCTTAAGTAACTGTTTAAAACCAACCAAGGGCAGGGCTAACCATTGACTTCTTGGGCAGGTTTGTATTAAAGTAGCTTAATTGACAAACAATCCAGTAATCCACATAATTACCTTCAGAAAGTATGAAAACATATAAGAGAAGACAAAGTATAAGCTTAAGATTAGATAAAGTACTTTTAAACCTAGTCTGCTTTCAGTTAACACCAAGGGAAACTTTCAGACTCTGCCTTTGGAAAATAGAAGCTAGAAACAGGGCAAACCATCACTTTTCTAGTCTAACTTTAATAAGAAAATAAGGAAAATAACTTTCAAGAACAACGTTTAAAGCAAACAGTAGGACGATGGAACTCCAACATTCCTAACTACTTAAACTGTATTAAATCATTCTAAAATAAACAATTTGGAGGAAAACATTGAGATAAAGCTTTTCAGTCAGAGAAGGTTACGATGTACAGCAGGTCCTAACTCTATAAATGATGTTCTTTATCAGAGAATAGTGAACAATATGACATACATAGAAGGAAAAAAATAACTAAGAAAGGGGCACTTCATCAGTGATATAGACCAGGATCCCAAGAAACAGCTTGTTTATTGATGTCAAACTAGTTATAGTACTCAGGTCCAATGTTTCAATTCAACAATCATCTTCACTATCCAGCGTAACTAATCTAACACAAACAGAGCTTCAAGGGCTAGTGAACACTATTTACAGATAGAAGTCTCAAGCTCAATTACATTACAATGTTCAGCAACCTAATCAACCAACAATTTCTCATCTTCTACAGAGGCGTTTATAGAAGAATGAGGAGGGGAGATCTGATAAAAGATCTCTTAGGACAATTAATACAGATTCAAGACTTCTCGGCCTTTGAGGGGCTCGATGGAGAAGTTTACAGGTGGTCTGTCTGTATTAACTATTTTTCATTTATGAATTAAGCTCGGTGGAGAGCTTTTGTTGACTTTGAGTCTCTGCGTTGCGTTGGAGTAATTCTGCAGATATTTTTTGCATTGAATTCTCTGGTAGAATTAAATCTTTGGCTGCGCTAAGGAAAATATCTTCATTTGATCCATAACTTCGGCCTCTATTTGAATGGTTTGAGGCACAGGTGGCACTTATGGTAGCTGGGAGGAATCAATTCGCCTCAAATGCGGCGGTGGAGGCCTTTCTGTCTGTTAAACACTTATGATGTTCCTTTAATTGTGTTTTAATTCTGGGAATTAGGCTTTTGATAATCATTCTTAGCCGTAATTCCCCAAATCTGTCTTCAATCTTCTATTCTGCTGCGCTCTGTTCTTCAACACTGATACTCTTTTAACTGTGTTTTTAATAAAACAGTGTCTTGTCGATGTGCAGGGCCACGCTGGGATTTAAAGGCATCAATGCCCATGAAGCATTGATAAAACGTTGAATCTGACCCTTGCGAATGGTCTCCATTGATAAATCAAAGGCACGGGAAACGTTTTTCCCAGCCTTCGGCATTTCTTTCGAACAAATGGAAAAACCATTAATCCCTTCAAAATACACTAAATATTAGAAAATCCTGCGTTTTTAGGTTTAACTGCTTTGGAGGCTTCGGGGAGGAGCGCAGTCGTTGGATGGAAATCATTCGACGGTGGAGATTTATTTAAAGGAGGTTAAAGAAGAGCGGGGAAATGAACAAGTCGGAGTGATTTTGGACTGTTCGATCTGGACATGTGGACGGTCCAGATGCAATCGGAGGATCGTAATCGGGGATCGCAATCAGGGGTGGCAAGCAAATGCACCGATTGAAAGTTGCGATGCGAGTCAGTGCAGATCGTCGATCTAAAGATTATATCAACGGTGGAAAAAGAATCAGGGGGAAAGCTGATTGGGAGAAGAAATATAACGCAGCGATAAAAAACTCCGATGCGATTAAGCGCTGGAAATCAATCTGCAGATCAGATCAACGGCGGAGAGTGAATCAGAGGGGTTTGAAGCGGAGGTAATAGTTTTGATCGGAGGGAATGAGGACCATTGGATCACGGAAGGCAGAGAGGAGATCAACGGCAGACAATCAATCGGGGATCGACAATCAGGGGTGGCAAAAAAAATGCACCAAATGAAACTTGCGATGCGATTTAGTGTGGGCCATTGATCTAAGGATGAGATTAACGGTTGGGATTGTTCAACTTATGCATCGGTGGAAAAACACCCTTATGATATATAAAAAACCCAAAATTTTAAATGGAACAAAGGTTTTATGCTTTGGGGGCGGGGTATATATATATATATATGGAATGATCTAGCGCCCGACTGCGGGGCCTTCGGACGTATAACACACAAACAAACCCAGGGCCATACATACGGGGGCCAATCGCAATCGGAACAATTGGGCCTGGTCTTTCAATCAACCCATTTGGATTTCTCCGATGCGATTACGCGATCGAGTGTTTTCAATATAACCATTTTTATATTTAACACGTGACTTTAGCACATTAGATTAAAAATTTGGGAAAAAGGGTTTTATGACTTTACAAAAGAAAAAAATTGACCGGGAATGGATTTTTCAAGGTTTTTAAGTGTGGAAGGCGGGCCCACGGTTCATTTATATATAAAAAATAATATGATCAGGGTTTTTGCAATACAAAGGCTGATCGCATCAGAACTTTCGAACATGGCAAAGACTTGCGTACTTGAAACTTTCCGATGCGATAAGCGCCGAACAGGATTAGCGCTTGGTTCTAACGCTGAGGCACATGGATGGGAAGCGGTTAGTACTTAGCCCAAGGGGGCTTAAGCCTTTATGCAAAAAACATGTATTTTTCATGAAAATTTTCAAGTTTTTCAATGGATTTGGGGGTTTCGATATAGTTTAAAAATGAGTTTTAAACTATGTAAAGGTGATTTTCATGAATGGAAAAAGAGGAATCATGAAAAATATAGGAGTTTTATGGAAAAAAAAGGGGGAGCAAATGAAGGTTAGTTTTGAGTGAGAGAAGGGGGAAAATGATGGTTTCTCAACAGTCTTTTCTCATGAAATCAGCAGAATTTCTGAGTATAAAATGGAACTAGTAAATGAAGATTTTGAGACAGAGGCATGAGGCCTTCCAGAGTCTTCAAGAGCCAACATTTTTTAGCAATAAAATTTGTTCCTTGAAGGCTCAAAAATTCTTAGCCACCTTTCGCTAAAAAAAATATTATAGGTGGCTAACAGAACCTGAAGCAGTCACAGAAACAACAACTCGACAGCTAGGAAATTGATCAATTTCATAGTATCTTATCAAGTGGAAGAACTTTCCCACTGAAGATTCGAGATGGGAGGGTGAGAATTTTATACAAAAGCATCCAGAGCTACTCAAGCATTGAGGACAACACTTTTTTGAAGGAGAGGGGCATGTTAGGTCGCTATATTACTAGTGTAGTCCCTTATTTTTGTTAGTGTAGCCCCCTCATTGTTATTTTTGTACCCTTGCAGTCCCCATATTGTTATTATTGTGCCCCATAAAAGCCCACTATTGTTATTTTTGTGCCCTTACATTATTATTGTTATGTCGGCTAGGATTATATTGTGACCCCATGGACTCCTATATATAGAAAGGAGGTTTTGTCATTTGTGTCAATTAAGAATTGTTCATTTACGTAATGTAAAGGAGGTTTCCCCCTCGAAGCGGCTGATTTCTAAGGCGTTGATCTAACTTTTCTTCTATTTTGGAAGTTGGTTTCATAACACATATATATTAACACTACAATCATATCAATAGAGAACATACATAACCATGAATTCTATAATAATCATATTGTCAATAAAGAACACACATAACCATAAAATCCACTAATAATAGAGTCATGTGTCTGGATCCTCAATCTGAGGTTATAAAAGAATAAAGTGGGGGCCTTATGGATAAATAATGTTAAAATTCATATCACTGTCAGTCAACTAGAGTAGGGCACTACATAAACCCCCTCTTAATAATAGAATTCGTCTCGAAGTCCTTGGAATAGATAAGGAAAACGGTGACGTATCTCCTCAGCGTCCTCCCAAGTGGCTGAATTAGGACTATAATTGTCCCAGTGGACCTTAACCTAGTCCAATAATCGTCGTCTAGGCTACAATTTTTTCTGGTCCAGCATGCAAACTGGTTTGGCCATCATCGTGCCCTCGTCTGAGTCATGCAAATGGCCTAAGTCAATAACATGTGAAGGATCTGAAATATATTGATGCAAAACAGAAACATGAAACACATAATGAATACGTGTAGGGATGGGGGTAAGTAAAGCCTATATGCTACCTACCCTTTTCTTTCTAAGATTTCAAAATGTCCCACAAACCGTGGAGACAATTTTGCTCCATTTCCAAATATTATACAACTCTTTTGGGGCCTTACTCTCAGGAACACCCTATCTCCTACTTCATAACTTCGGTATAATCGATGAGTGTCAACATAACTCTTTTGTCGATCTTGTGCTTCTTTTAGCCTCCCCTTAATCATACTCATTTGTTCTTCCATATCTCTCACCACTTATGGTCCTATTATTACTTGATTCTCTAGTCAGTCCCAACTGAGAGGTGTTCTGCATGGTCTTCCATACAAGAACTCAAATGGTGCCATGTTTTTGGAACTTTGATAACTGTTATTGTAAGAAAATTCCACCAGGGGTAAAAACTCCTCCCATCTCTTTTGTTGGTCCATCACATACATTTGTATCATGTCTTCGAGGTTTTTATTAGTGCTCTCTGTCTGACCATCTATCTCAAGGTGGTATGAAGTGTTGAAGTTTAATTGGGTTTCCAAGGCTTCTTGGAAACTATTCCAAAACCTTCCTATAAATACTTCTCCCCTATCTGATATGATCTTCCTAGGAACTCCATGTAATCTCACAATATCATCAATAAAAAATCTCACTATCTCTGGTGCCTTATATGTAGTCTTAACTAGAATAAATGGACGCTCTTGGTCAATGTGTCCACCACTACAAATATGGAATCATGTCATCTTGAGGTCATTGGTAGTCCCACAATGAATTCCATTGATATAACTTCCCATTTAGATTTTGGTATCTCATGGGGTTGCAATAACCCTGTTGGATGTCTATGTTTAGATTTTACTCGTTGACACTACAAGCATCTTGCTAAAAATTTCACAATGTCCTCCTTCATTCCTTTCCAAAAGAAGAGTGGTTTCAGGTCGGCACTCATCTTCTTAACACCAGGGTGTGCCATGTATATTGCGCGATGTGCTTCATCCAAGATCAACTAGCGTATATATTCATTCAGAGGCACATATATCCTTCCCCAAAATCATAGAAGTCCATCACTATCAAGGGAGTATTGTTCATATTTTTGGATCATCATTCCATCCTCCCTCAAACTCTTGTTACCTCCTTGTACTAGGTGTCTTTAAATTGCAATTCAAGCAACTTCTCCCTCAATTTTTTCTTAAAGGGAATCACTGAAAATATCTGGGGCCTTCTACTTAAAGCTTCAACCACCTATTTACCGTTCCTTTTATGTAAGCGATATCAAAATCATATTCACGGATTAGCTCATACCACAATATTTTCCTTGCATTTAAGTGGTCCTGAGTGAATATGTGTTGTAGCCCACAATGGTCAGTCCTAAGTTCAAACTTCTTTCCTATAAGGTAGTGTCTCCAAATACTTAGTGCATAAAACAATTGCACAACATGATTTTAGACATGTAGAAATGACATGTGGTATGAAAAGAAATGTAGGAAATATGGTCAAGGATTGTGAGGTAGACCTGGGTGTATGTAAGACCAAGGTATCCTTGTACTGTATGATCTTAGGAGTCTATGACATAGTTATAGTAATGGATTGGTTGGAACGACATGAAGCACTCCTAGACTGCAAAAACAAGGTACTACATTTTACAGATGATGATGGAAAAATAAAATCATTGAGGGGAAAGAACCGAGGGTTTTCCTTGAGGTTGATCTCCTCCATGCAACTAATGAATTGTAGACGAAATGGGTGTCAAATGTTCACGGTGGTAGCTCTAAATGATAAGGGTGATTCTGAAAACCTTGATAAACATCTAATTCTTGTTGAATTCAGGGATGTATTTCCCAAAGAACTACTTGGGTTACCCCCAAAAAGGGAAATTGATTTCACCAAGTGAAGGGACCAACCCTATACTTTTTTATCTTTATTAAGGAGATAATATAGTAAACTAGGAATTAAACCATAAGCATTCAACGTTGGATACTCAGAAAAATCAATCACTTCATTACACACACATCTATTTTACATGTTAATTATAGGCACAATGAAGTCATATAAAAAGAAACATTATAAATAACACAGGTACCATTCACCCAGAGAAGAGATTCAACCTTGACTTTCCACTACTTCAACTCCTTTGTGGTCGTCTACCTCCAAGCATGAACATTGACATGCTTAATTCGAATGTAATGAACCACCTGTTGACCTCCCAGCCTACTCCTTGGGTACTCTCCTTCCCCGCAGACCCTCGGGCTGCAATGGGGATGTATAGTGAAGGAAATGTGTTAGCTAATAGAGGTGAGAGCTCCTTGGCTCAAGAGTCCCCTCTCTAAAGTCCTCTACCTCACAAAACTCAACTATAGTTCGTAACCACTCATAACGAAATAATATCCTCCATCCAACAATAGGGTAAGCAAAAAGTCCCTTTCCCTTGGCTTTCCCCTTCTTTTATAGAAGGTTTTATAGGTGACACTTAGTATTTTATGCATAATTAATTATTTTTATTAATCCAAAATTTGATTATTCACCCACCCATGTGTCACCCTCTCACCAAGACTCTCCAAAAATCATTTACTTAAATATTAATTTAAAACAATATTTTCCTCACTCCAACAAGACTTCCTATTTATTCTCCTAGTTGCCGCTTGATCCCCCCTTTCATACTCCTTAATTTGTGCTTATTACTGAAGTTAAATAATAAGTATTAGATTTGGTCCCCTAACTACCTCTTAATTTTACTCAATTTTCCTCTTAGATGGATATCCTTATGTTTTCTCTTGCCACATGGAATTTCTCTATATTTTACCAATTTTAATTTATTAATCTTATTTTAATTCACCACTCTCTTCTCTTAATGAATTTTTTTTTAACTATTTTATGATTAATATTTATACTTAACTCCATGTCCCTCTATCCCCCTTTTTCCTAATTAAGTTACTTATGTACATTATCCACTTAATATTCTTTTTCAACATGGAAAAGGGTAGAGTTCTTAGGGGTAAAACATTTTATTTCTTCCTATTCTTCCCTTACCCTAAGTTCTATTCTTGATTTAATTTCCTTGTTTCTAACATCAAATACCACTTGATATGAATTAGTAGGATTTTCATGTATTGATTATATATATTTTTTTTTTTTAATGATATCGATGGTGTCAAGTTGGTCATGCCCTTCAATAAACTCCCCTCGAAGTTCCAAGGGTGCCATGCTTAATAGTTTATTTTTGATGCCAAGGGTGCTAATTTGGTCGTGCCCTTCAAGAAATTCTCTTAAAATTCCAAGGGTGTTACACCACTTTCCCTTCAAGATTCTAGTGGCTACAAGGGGAAGTATAGGTGCAATGACAAAGACTTATATCATCTTGTATGTCGCATGCTATAGTGAGACTAATGGTGTTGGGGATCAAGGAATATTCCTTGATGTGCGTCCCTAGAAAATCCTCGTGAACGACCCAAATTTGGGACAAGCCCCGATGACATCGTGATATTCAAGGCGAAGGTGTTTCGACCTTTCTAGCCTAAGTCACAGCGGGAGTGCTAGCGGGTGAGATCAGGGACATTTTCCCACCCCTCCCATGTTGTTCCATCCAATTGTACAACCCCATCACCCATATGTGAGTCATTCGGACAAGCGACTAACTTGTTCCTGCAACCACTGACATATCATTAGAGTATATATATAAAGTTTCCAACTAGGCTTAGAATTTCAAAGACAAAATATTAATTTCTATCAAACCAGATGTTGTCGAATCATCATATGTGAGTGCCTCTGGTGTTTACTTGTCATACTCAATAATCATCAGTAACAAAGTTTCTCAGTGTTATTCATTATCATAATAGAAACATCAACATGACCTAGTCATTCACATTGTTGTTCATTGTGAATCGAAACTAATGTAAGTAGCTAAAATAGGGAACAAATCCATCATGGTTATCATAATCATAGCATCAATGGGAAACAAACATATCCATCAAAGCCATCATCATTGTAACATCAATAGAAAACATACCTATCCATCAAATTTATCATCATCATGATATCAATGGAGAACATGCATATCCATTAATAGTAAAATCATATCAATATAGAACATACATAACCATTAATGTTATCATCATTATATTGTCAATAAATAACATACATAACCATCAAATCCACTAATAATAGAGTCATGTGTCTGGATCCTCAACCCAAGGTACTCAAAGAATAAAGTGCAGGCTTTATGGCTAAATAATGTTAACATTAATATCATTATCAGTCAACTAGAGTAGGGCACTACAACATATGTAGAAATTATATGCACTAAGCATGCATATGTCCTAGATTCACCTGATCTCACACTATTTAAATTTATGCAAGATACTGAATCATTCCACTTGTTAATCTTTTGCGGAAAATTAATTGCACACACATGTAAAGCATAAATAAAAATAATCGCACATAACACAGTTGTTTTTAACCGGGAAATCCTAAAGCTGAAAACCCCAAATATATATTATGTATCATGGAATCATATGAAAATCCTCATAAAAAGCTTATCAAGATCTCAGTACAGTACAATCGTCATACACTAATCAGGAACAATCTTGCAAATCCATGCACCAATCTCTGCCTCCTGGTAGCCTGCCTCCACTGCGCAATCCCTGCTGAAGAATAGCTCAGAATGAATTTGAATTACTCTTTCCTTGACTACGCAATCCTCTTTGGCAACTCCAATGTGTGTGTGATGCAATCAATGCATCACTATAGTCACAACTAGTGTATCCACTCTCACTAGTGTATCATTTAGTTATACTAGATACAACTAGCTCAACTGAGTCTAACTGAGTTAAACTGAATACAACTCCATAACTACTTCTTCCATCTGTGTCATAACTCTAACACTTGAGTTCTAACTGATTCCTCCATGCATTAGCTCTAGTAAACCCTTGGGAATTGCGTAATTCCCTCAGTCCACTGATGTGCCACATCTGTGCACTGAAATGAAGTGCTCCAAGAGAATAAGTTGTTGTTTAGTGTCTGATTATTATTAACAGCTAATAATAATCTAAATGCATCTATTTTTAGATCAACGATATATAAATAGACTTCGCCCAATATTCTAAAATAGAATTTCATCTATTTTTCCAACTTGATCAACCATCCACAAATAGCATCCTGCAACTTCTGAAATATGATCACCATGTCTAAAAATAGACATAGTCTAAAAATAGACTTGTGCCAAAAACAGCCTGCGGGCCCACTTAGTGAAGGCAACTCTTTTCACTAAGCTCATCATCTTTTTGAATCTCAACACTCCCTCTCAATAATATAGGGATTATCCTTCACCCCGATCCTGCCTTTATGGTGTTTGAATTTCTCCTAGTGAGCGCCTTCGTCAAAATATCTGCATCCTGATCCTCCGTAGGAATGTACTGAAGCAACATGATCTTCCGCTACACACAATATCTGATATGATGATACCGGATATCAATATGTTTAGATCTATCATGAAACACAAGATTAACCGAGATTTTAATGCAACTCTGATTATCACAATGTATCACTGTGGGATCTAAATGTGAACTGAACAAACCAATGAGAATATTCCTCATCCAGATAGCCTCACATGCAGCTTGACTTGCTGCCATGTATTCTGCTTCTGCTGAAATGAGTGCCATGGATCTTTGTTTCCTGCTGTACCAAGAAACTGTCGTAGATCCGATACTGAACATCCCTCCTGATGTGCTCTTTTTATCTGTTGGGCTTCCTGCCCAATCTGCATCCGTGAAGCCATGCGACTTCACCTCATCCGTTTGTCTGTACCATAAACCATACTTAGATGTGCCCTTGAGATATCTTAGGACATGCTTGTCTGCCTTCCAAAAGAGCTTGGTAGGCTTAACCATCGCTTGTGAAAGTTGGTTCACCGCATAGCATATGTTCGGTCTTGTATTGACTAAATGCATGAGCAAACCCACCAACTATTGATAAACAGTGGCATCCACTACCTCTGTCAATGTAGCATCCTCTTTCTTCCGATTTCCTGGAAGAGGAGTGTTGATAGGCTTGTAGCCTTGCATGTGAAAATTCTCTAGTATCTCCCGGGCATACTTGCCTTGAGACACAAACAGTTCACCTTCCTGCTGCCATATTTCCAATCCAAGGAAATAATGAAGGAGGCCCAAATCCTTCATCTAAAACTCATTTGCAAGATCTGCCTTGCATGAGTGTATCAACTGCTCATCACCTGTTAGTATTAAATCATCAACATAGATTACAATGATTAAAAGCTTACCCTCCACCAAAATATGGTACAGGTTTTCATCCGCCTCACTCTTGGTGAAGCCAAGTCCAGTGAAATAGTTGTCGATCTGAGTGTACCAAGCACGGGGTGCTTGTTTCAGCCCATACAGTGCTCTTTTGAGCCTACACACATGCAACTCACTGTTGAAGATCTAAAATCCTTCAGGTTGCTCAATGTACACCTCTTCCTCAATGATCCCATTAAGGAACGCAGTCTTCACATCCATCTGATGAATGTGCCAAACCATCTATGTTGAGAGAGTAAGGATGGTCCGTATGGAAGAATAATGTGCGACAGGTGCAAAGGTTTCTTCATAGTCAATCCCCTCAATCTGTGAGAAGCCACAAGCAAAAAATCTTTCCTTATACTTCTTAACACTCCCATCAACAACTTTCTTTACCTTGTAGATCCATCTTGATCCTACAACTTATTTTCCCACCAGCCTTGGAACAATCTCCCAAGCAATGTTTCTGAAAATGGAGTCATACTCCTCCACCATGGCATCTACCCATGTGGGCTCCTACACTGCTTCTTCGAAAGAATATGGCTCTGTCATGATACATTTTCTCATAAGAGCCATGTATCCAGTAAATCGGTCAGGTGACTATCTCTATCTGTGCTGTGATGTGGGGACTCCTATATTCTATGCCGCATCAAGCTTCAGTCTCTCAGCTTCTGTGGTATGCTTTCTATCTTGTATGATGTTTGGTTCTGCATGAGTGGTCTCCTACACTCCATGAATCTCCTCCTATGGCTGATCCACATCCGAAGGCTCATCTTTCGGAACAAGCAATTTCTTCACTGCATGCAAGTCTAGCTCCCTCTCAAGCATAGCTTGTGCATCACCCACGATCGTTCTGTTCTTCCTCTCCACGACCCCATTCTACTGTGGGTTATGAGGCGCTATGATTTCTCTTCAAATTCTGTCTTTGCTACAGAAGTCTTTGAATTCACCCAAGATGTATTCACTAACATTATAGCTTCGTAGAGCTCTCACTTGCTTCCCTGACTCCTTCTCCACCAATGCCTTGAACTCACAGAACTTTGAGAACGTTTCACTCTTATTCTGCATGAAGAAGATCCAGCATCTACGACAATAGTCATCAAAAAATATAACATAATACCTATTTTTTGTTGTTGAAGCAACCGAGAAAGGTCCACACACGTCTGTGTGAATTCTCTCTAGGATCACCGAAGCACAGTTCTCCTTCTCATGAAAGGTGGTCTTCACAAACTTACCCATATTACATCCCTTGCGCTGATCTGACTACGCAAGAGGACCCTTGGGAAGTCCAGTATAAATTTGCTGCAAAATCTTCAAAGAGCCATGGTGAAGATGGCCCACTCTCTTGTGCCATAATTCGCCCTCATCCCGGCTCACCACTTCTTCTGCTTTGCCCACCATTGGAGTGTAGTCATCTACCTCCAACTTGTAGAGATTCTTAATTAGAACCCCTATATTCTTGGTTTGACCTGTTGTTTTATGTCGAAGGAATGTTTTTCCCTCACTGAAAACAACATCATAACATCTGTCTTCCAGCATTGTGACTGAGACCAAGTTCTTCTTCAGATCTGGAACATGCATAACATTCTTCAAAAAGAATGGATTACCAGAATCCCTCTCAAAGGTAATGGTCCCAATGCCAGTCGCACTGTACCGACCATCATCGTCCATCTCTATATGAATCTAGAGGTCTCTCTCCTCCAAGTCACTAAACAACTCTTTGTCTCCCATCATATGGAAAGACGCACCACTATCAAGATACCATACCGATACCATACAGCTTGAAACCAAGCATGCGATCAAGGAGAAATCAAGTTAAAATTGTGAGGCTAAGGCCTCTCTAGCTGCATATCCAACAACCTTCTTGTTCTTCTTCTTCTGTGGACAGTTAGTGGCGAAATGTCCATGTTCGTGACAGTGAAAACACTTCACTTTGGACAAATCCTGCTTCTTGCCTTTAGCATCAGATTTTGAAGGATGTTTCTTCCCCTTCCCTTTCCTTGATTTGGAAACCAAAGTGAAATTCTCTTCATCTTCATTCTTCGATTAAGATCCATCCATGGTACCCCGCCTTATCTCCTCCTACACAAGATCTGACTAAAGTCGCTCCCATCCCGGCAGTTTCTCCTGTCCATTGACATAGTCTTCGTAGCTATGCAAACTCTTAAGAAGCCCAAGGAGAGCCAAGCTCACCAATTATTCATCATTAACAGTAACCCCCACACTTCCCAGTTCATCCTTGCAGTGGACAAACTTCACGAGGTATTTTGGAATACTGGCGCCTTTTTTCATTTTTATTTTTCTGAGCTTGTATTTAAGCGCCAACTTCCTCTGGTCACTTCTGCTTTGGAAAAAATCTGTCAAAGCCTTCCAAATTAAGAATGGAGTGGCTTTCCCATGAAGGCTGGACACAATATGGTCCTTCACACCTTCCAACATAATCCTTTTCGTCTTTGCTGTCTTCTTTTGCCATGCGTCAAGTAATGCAGCATCGCTAGATCCCAACTTAGGAACATTGCTATCGATGAACTCCTTGAGTCCATTATCCTCCAGCACTGCCTCCATCCTGTCCTTCCAGGCCATGTAATTAGATCTCCCATCAAGGGCATACTCCAATCGCAACCCATTGAAAGCCATTTCAATGTATACTCAACTTATACACCAAGAATCTTCTGTAGAAAATTCGAATTGTCCACCAGCACAAACTCACTTTACAATTGCAATCTTCAATTAGCAATGCTCTGATACCATGTAGAAATTATATGCACTAAGCATGCATATTTCATAGATTCAACTGATCTCACACTATTTAACTTTATGCAAGATACTGAATCATTCCACTTGTTAATCTTTTGCGGAAAATTAATTGCACACACATGTAAAGCATAAATAAAAATAATCGCACATAACAAAGTCGCTTTTAGCCGAGAAAGCCTGAAGCTGAAAACCCCAACTATATATTATGTATCATGGAATCATATGACAATCATCATACAAATATTATCAAGCTTTCAGTACAATACAATCGTCATACACTAATTAGGAACAATCTTGCAAATCCATGCACCGATCTCTACCTCCTGCTAGCCTGCCTCCACTACGCAATCCCTGCTGAAGAATAGCTCAGAATGAATTCTAATTACTCTTTCCTTGACTGCGCAATCCTAATTGGAAACTCCAATGTGTGTGTGATGCAATCAATGCATCACTATAGTCACAACAGATAGTCCATCTTGCCCTTTCACCTACCTCTCCACTGGGTCTCCACTGAAACTGCCATGCACTGTAGTTAACTGTTGTATTGTTCAGTTGATTAATGAGTTATTATTTGTGAATTAATTAACTAATTAATTCACTCCACTCTCACTAGTGTATCATTCGGTTAGACTAGATACAACTAGCTCAACTGAGTCTAACTGAGTTAAACTGAATACAAATCCATAACTACTTCTTCCAACTGTGTCATAACTCTGCCACTTGAGTTCTAATTGAGTCCTCCATGCATTAGCTCCAGTAAACCCTTGGGAATTGCGTAATTCCCTCAGTCCACTGATGTGCCACATCTGTGCACTGAAACAAAGTGCTCCAAGAGAATAAGTTGATGTTTAGTGTCTGATTATTATTAAGAGCTAATAATAATCCACATGCATCTATTTTTAGATCAACGATCTATAAATAGACTTCACCCAATATTTTAAAAATAAAATTTCATCTATTTTTCCAACTTGATCAACCATCCACAAATGACATCCTGCAAATTATGAAATATGATCACCATGTCTAAAAATAGACATAGTCTAAAATAGACTTGCGCCAAAAATAGCCTGCGAGCCCACTTAGTGAAGGCGACTATTTTCACTAAGCTCATCATCTTGTTGAATCTCAACACCATATTTCATTTTTCATATTCGGATATGTTCATATTTGGTATTATCCTCTAATATTTTAAGCTTCTTTATATTATTATAATAAGTGATGATTTTTCCCATTTAACTTAAATTATTACACGCATGATACTCTAGGAGTTCACATGTCTTATGTTCGAAATTGCTTAGGGACTCAATGTATCCATGCCAATTTTTTGTTGTATCTTTTACTTCAACAATTTCGCCATTTGGATCACACAACTTTGTATGGTGTTTTAGTGGCTTCTTTCAATTCATTTGGAACATTATTATAGTACTATATGGATTTGGGTTTTAGGCCTTTGAATCATTTATTTCATCATGTAGAAATTTACACGGTAAGTTCCTTAGATCAAAAATCAAAGCTCACCGCTCACAAACAGATCACAAATCAGTACACCAGTATATCACGCGCTTAAAAACCTTGAAGAGGGAAACAATCCACCGCCTGAGCCAATGTGGCCACTTCAGGAAATTTATTAATATAAAAATAAAGTTTACATATGTGTCTCTCATAAACGGTTACTGGACAAATGAACCTCCATGCTCTTTAAATAGAGATCATGGACCAATCAGGTGTTAAGCCATGGATCAAGTGTTGTTAATACCAAGGAGAGACTGAACCGTTGGATCACTAAAAATTGTGACCGGCAGATTATAAGCTACACATGTACATAGTAAATAAACACACTTTACCTAACTCTACACTAAACCAAGTTATACTTAATTATTTCCTATGTGTCGGAATATCGTAACATTCCTCCTTAAGAACAACTTGGGATAGGATTAAAGGATTTACAAAGGTGACACAAAAGGAGCCTATTTCCTATGTGTCAAAATATCCTAACATCCCCCCTTAAGGACAAATTGGGATAGGATTGAAGGATTTACAAAGGTGACACAATAGGAGAAGGAAGGAGGCATTAGAGCCTATCCCCCCTTAATGATAACTTTCCTGAAATCCAAGCATGGATCAAAGTTTGGTAAACTTCGCTTCTATGAGAGCCTTTGTAAAGATATCAGCTACTTGATCATTGGCTGGACAATACTATGTTAGGATATTCCGACACATAGGAAATAGTTAAGAATAACTTAGTCTAGTGTAGAGTTAGGTAAAGTGTGTTTCTTTACCATGTACATTTGTAACTTATAATCCAACAGTCACGATTTGTAGTGATCCAACGATTATATATCACCTCGGTATTAATGACACTTGATCTATGGATTAACACCCGATTGGTCCATGATCTCTATTTAAAGAGCATGGAGGGTCATTTGTCCGGTAACCGTTTATGAGAGAAACATATGTAGATTTTCTTTTTATATTAATAAATTTCCTGAAGTGGCCGCGTTGGCTCGGGCCATGGACTGTTTCCCTCTTTGAGGGTTTTAACCACGTGATTATACTGGTGTACTGATTTTTGATCTATTTGTGAGCGGTGACCTTTGGTTCTTGATCTACGGAACTTACCCTGTAAATTCCTACATGGTATCAGAGCCTAGACTGAGGTTCAATTCCCCCGAGATGCATTTGAGGGGTGTATTGATTCCCCGAGCTACATTTGAGGGGCGTGTTGGATTAATCACCGCACCTCTATGGAATCCATAATTTCCACCTTGGGGATCCTACTTACCAGTTTGGAAATTTACAAACACTTGCGAGTTTTGGTGTAACAAAAACCCTCTACATACTACACTTCAAGAACATGATCATGAATGAGCTTTCTGATGAAGTGTATGTGGAGCTCAATGTGTTTCATACGATGATGCTAAAATGGATCTTTACAAAGATGAATGGCACTCTGATTATCACACCAAAGTGTAGTTGGATCTTGTTGATGAATACCAAATTCATACAGGATCTTACAAAGCCACATGGCTTCCTTGCTGGCTTCAATGCCATCACGATACTCTGCTTCTTCCGAAGAAAGAGAGATGGAAATTTTTTTTTTACAAGACCAAGTAATAGGTCCCAAACCAAGAGTGAATACATATCCTACAGTAGACTTTCGATCATTAGGGTCACTAGCCCAATCAGAATCAGTGAAACCAATAAACAATGGAGATGCTCCTACACTGTAATGAATCCTAAACTGAAATGTACCTCGAATATATCGAAGTATTCTTTTATCTTCTTTCCAGTAACTTTCATGAGGTTGGTGCATAAACTGAGCAACAAGACTAGCGGCAAAGGAAAGGTCAGGATGGGTATGAGTTAGATACAAAAGTTTACCAACAAGTTGACGGTATAAGGTAGCATCAAATTTAGGGGTAGTACAAGTGACTGAAATCTTGACTCCAGACTGAAAGGGAGAAGGGGCTGGCTTACATTCTTCCATGTGAAAGTAGTGTAGAATATCAAAAGCATACTTGGACTGAGAAAGGGTAATAACTTCTTTGGATTGCAAGACTTGAAGACCAAGGAAATATTGCAAGTGTCCTAAGTCTGTCATTTCAAACTTTTTTTTGAGGCTAGACTTCACACAGTTTATATGGTTGGGATCACTGCTAGTAAGGATAAGATCATCAACATAAAGAACAAGGATGGTGAAGGACTTACCCACTTTCTTGGTGTAGACAATTTTGTTAGAATGACACCTAGAAAAGCCATTATCTAATAGAAATCTATCCATTTTGGCATACCAAGCTCGAGGAGCTTGTTTGAGAACATAGAGAGACTTCCTAAGGCGAAAAATAAGGCTAGAGTCATTTTGGATAAATTCAGTGGGTTGTTCCATGTAGATTTATTCATGCAAATATCCATGTAAGAAGGAAAATTTAACATCCATCTGATGGACTTCCAATTTAAAGGAGGTAGCAAGGGAAGGAATAAGGAGGATAGAATTCATTTTGGAAATAGGGGAGAAGGTTTCAGTATAGTTAATCCCTTCAACTTGTAAAATCATTTAG
Source organism: Pinus albicaulis (assembly GCA_034641835.2). NCBI lineage: Eukaryota > Viridiplantae > Streptophyta > Pinopsida > Pinales > Pinaceae > Pinus > Pinus albicaulis. Next base: position 65,804,226 of record CM076575.1, on the reverse strand, counting down.
CAACAAGATGAGCTTTGTGTCTATCCATATTTCCATATGGTCCAAACTTTTTTTGTAAACCCATCTGCATCTGACAAGTTTTCTTCCTTTTGGAAGAGGAACAAGATCCCAAGTATCGTTTTCCAATAAGGAATGATATTCTTCATTCATAGCTTCATCCCAATCTGGATTACCGGAAGCTTCTTCAAAGATGTCTAGATCGGGTTTTTTTTGAACTTGAGCCAATAAGGAAGAGGCTCTTTCGAACTGAGAACGTGTACGTCATCGATCTGCAGGGTCACCTACAAGAGAACCTGTTGCATCTCGAGAAGAGCGGACCCATATTGGAAGTTGTGGAGTGGAAGGAATGTCTTCAATATGTGGAGGAGGATTGTCATCCTCATTGTCATCATCTGAACTAGAAGGAATGCTATCAAAAATAGAAGAGATAGAGATAGGTGGCACATATGCTGAATCAGGCTCACAGGCCAAAGATGGCACACCTGCCGAACTAGGCTCACAAGTCAATATATTTTCATAAAATTTTACATCTCTTCTAATGATTATATTTTTTTATTTTGGTTGAAAAAGTCTATATCCTTTGACATCTTCAGAATATCCAACAAAAAATGATTTTTCACTCTTAGGTTCTAAGGCTTTATGTTTCGCAAATGGAATATGGGCCCAAGCATCACTTCCAAAAACGCGAAAGAGACTTACATCTGATTTGATTGAGCTCCGGGCTTCTTTTCGAGTTACATTCCTTAAAACCTTAGTAGGAGTGTGATTTACTATGTAATTTTCAAAGTTAATTTCTTCTGCCCAAAAATTGAGACTAAGTCCTTTAGATTGAAGCATACAATTAGCCATTTCTTTTAACGTGTGATTCTTCATTTCAACTACACCATTTTTTTGTGGAGTATATGGAACAGTATGTTGCAATTGAATGCCATGCTCAGTGTAAAAGTTGATAAATTTGTTGTTAACATATTATCCTCCATTTTATGATCTTAACTTAAGAATTTTATGTCCATATTGTTTCTCAACAAAGGCCTTAATGGCCAAGAACATGTTAAGAACTTCACTCTTGAGTTTTAAGAAGTATACCCAAGTGATTTTGGAAAAATCATCAATGAAAGTTAAGAATTACTTGCAACCAGAGAAAGAAACAACAGGAAGTGGACCACATAAATAATTGTGCACAAGCTGCAAAGGGGCTGAAGCATGCCAAGAGGCATGTTTGTCAAAACTATCCCAATGATGTTTTCCAAGTACACATCTGGAGAAAACACCATCTCAGCAAGATACCATAGGAAGACCCATCACCATATTTTCTTTACATAGAGTTTGAAGAGAGCGATAGTTTAAGTTACCAAATTGCTCATGCCAAAGTTTGCTCACTTTATCATTATGAGAAACAAAAACGGAGGGAAGACATGATGACCCAAAGTTGTCAAACTTATACATCTTTGTGGAATCATCAGAAATTCCAGTAGCTAAAATATGTCTAGGATCTTTGAGGTCCTTGATTACAACATCATGAGGTGAGAATTCTACTATTTTCCCTTCACCTGAATGAGTTATCTGATAAACAGATATAAGGTTGTATGAAAAGGTAGGAACACATAGTACATCATTAAAATGAAAATTATCTAGATGAATGGTTCTAGATCCTACAACACTAAGAGATCTATCATCAACAACATAAATATTTTTGGTGTTACAATCATTTAAAGAAAAAAACATGGCTTTATTTTTGGCCATGTGGTAGGAAGCTCCAGAATCAATGAGCCACTCTTGAGAATGAGAAGAAGAATATACATTTAATGCATAACCAGATGCTTGACAACCACAAGTAGAAATTCCCATTCCTGAAGATGAAGTTGAAGAGGTCTCCAAATTGATGTGGTGCTTCTTCATTGCTACTTCCAAGGCTTCCATATTTTTAAAACATTTGGACTCTACATGGCCATCACAATTACAAAAATTGAAATGTCTATTTATTTTCTTCCCTTTGTTTTTAGTTTCCTTATCAGTTTGGTGAGTTTCTTTTTTAGTTTGCAGCTGAAATTTCTTAGGACCCTTATTTGGTTTAAGACCATACTTCTTAGGATACTGCTTCTTGGGATTCTTTTGATATGGTTGTTGTTGGGCTGCTAAGGATTTCTTAGAAGTGTTTCCAAAAGTGATAATACCAAGGTGTAAGAGTTTTTCTTGTTATCTTGTCAAAGAATCACAAAAGGCATAAAAAGAGGGGTTCTTGTAGGTTGTTCCTTGAGAAATGAGGGCTTCTCTAGTGGAATGGAAGGTGGAAACAAATAGAGAGCATGTAGGGCCAAGCTTAGCAAGAATGGAATAGATGAGGGTACCATCTTCCTTTTTGACCTTACAACCTTCTAAAAGAATTTGGACAAAAAATATTCAATAAAGGAGAAATTATTGGGGTCCAAAGTAAGAAACTCATTTTCAAGCTGGTGGGCCTTGATTTGATTTTGAATGCCAAAAAAATTATTTAGCTTTTTCATGGCTTCATCAGGGGTGTCAATTTCAAGGATATGAAATCGAAGATCTTGAGCAATGGACATTCCTATCAACCCTCATGCTTGATCTTGTTTATTTTCCCATTTAGAAACTTGATCTCCATCAATAGGTTTAGTTTCTTGTCTTGTGGCTATTTTATAAAGCCCTTTACTTCTAAGTAAATCGATCATGTGAGGTAGCCATTGGAAATAATTGGTGTTGTTAAGATAATCGAGGAAGTACTTTCCAATTTTTTGAAAAACAGAAGTTGAAAGGGGCTGAAACTAACTGCTCTAATGGAAATATCTTGAAAGGTTAGGCCGATTATAAAAAAACGACTCGAAAATGGCTTCCAGATGAAGAAGTTATGCCTTTTTGAAAAAATTGAGTTGAAGATGCTGAATAGTTATAGGAACAGTTGAAATTTGATGATGAGGTTCTACTTAAAAAAAAAATCCCACCCCTTTAACAAAATCCGTTTTAGAAAAAGAAGCTTGAGAAAGAAACTTGAACCCAAGACCTCTATTCTCATAAAATAACTTTACACCAAGTGATCTAGTAAAAAAATTATGTAATTGTTTGAAAGGAGGAAGGGTTTTTTTTTTTTTACTCTTCAGTGTGTGTGTTTTTCCTCCAAAAAAACACAAAATTTGAGCAAAAAAAAAAGCAAGCGTTACGACATAATGCTAGATTTTCGGATAGCCTTACCGAAAACTATCCATTTTTTCGCTATTTCTTATTTCCTGAGATCACATAAAGATGCAGGGAAAGAGCATACGTAGCCAAAAAAAACCCTTCTCCCTGTTTCACATTTTCCAAGATTTCACACAGCGCAGAGCAAAGAGCATACACAGAGAAGAGGGTATAGATCCAACAAATAAATAAAAACTATAAACTAAAATAGATAGAGGGAATCGAAATAAGCATAACGATTAACAAATTTAACTGCGAAAAAGGTACTTTATACCCCGGGATCTAAACTGACATAAATTGGGAAACCATAAACCTTTTTGCATGAAACGAAAGGGGTTTCTTCATTGTAACAGATGCTCTAGACACAACAGAGCTATTCTCCAAGCCCAAAAAGGTTCATCAATAGTAGATCTACAAAACGACAGTCACATGCAGTCAATCTGGATACCGATTTGGATCAACAATGGATGCGGCCCTCAAAATAGCTCTAATACCATTTAGGAATTTATAGGGTAAGTCCCTTAGATTAAAAACCTAAAGTCACCACTCACAACATATCACAAATTAGTACACCAATATATCACATGGTTAAAACCCTAAAAGAGGGAAACAGTCCACGATCTAAGCTAATGCAGCCACTTTAGGAAATTTATTAATATAAAAAGAAAGTTTACATATGTTTCTCTCATAAACAGTTACCGGACAAATGACCCTCCCTACTCTTTAAATAGAGATCATGGACCAATCAGGTGTTTATCCGTAGATCAAGTGTTTTTAATACCGAGGAGAGAGTGAGCCGTCGGATCACTACAAGTCGTGACCGTCACATTATAAGTTACAAATGTACATAGTAAAGAAACGCACTTTACCTAACTATACACTATACCAAGTTATACTTAACTATTTCCTATGTGTCGGAATATCCTAACACATAAAAAATGTACCACTTTCTTCCTTATCAACATCAACAACATTGACTACAACAACACATTATTCTATTTCCCTTGATAGCATTGGAGACCAATGCTTCTACAACAGGTAGGAATGATAGATATTTTAGTCCTTGTTATGTGGATTAATCCCTCTTACGGGCAAGAGTGATCTCCCTAGTACTCAGCAAGTAGCTAGAAACAAACATCCATTTGGAAACCTTTTTATCTAGATTAATTGCATTTCAAAATTATTATAAGAAAGTAGAGAGGACATGCCCGTACCTTGAAATCAAAACGTTCGATGTAGTCTTTTGTCCCATCGCTCCATAGTGGCTTCTTCAATATGTAGAACCTGCAATCAAAGACAAGACAAAAGAATCAAAGCATCTGCAACATATAATAATCAAGAAAAGCTAACCCAACTTAGTTATCAAGGAGTATAAGTATTGATGTTATTTCAATAAGCATAAGAACAACTCAATGAGAAAAGGAGATCCATATGTATTATCTTGAATAAAAAGAGTAATCTTACAACCTGATGCCTTGATGTCGTACAAATTTCTCTCGGGGTCCTGAACAATCATTCCTCCTTCAATTTGAGAAGCCTTCCTCTCTAAATACCAGCATGGAGTTATGGACATAAGGGTGTGATCATTCGCACGCCAAGAACAACTTACTAGTGTAGAAAGTATGCACTCTTGGGAATTTTCTTCAGCAACTCATTTACAATCTACCCTTCAACTTGAAAATTAAGCTCAATTTATAGGGAAATGTAGGTAGTTTCAGTTCCATGAAGAGGGGAATGGATTCCTCACATGAAGGGATTTGAGCTCCATGGACCAAGGGATAAGCTCCATGAGTGGAGGGATAAAGATTGAACTGATCGCGACTCTAGAAGCTTCCAGTTGGGAGAATATTCGGCCAGTTAAGATTTTAGAATTTAAATTTTCTTTTAATTTGATTTTCGCCGGGATGCACAGGTAATAGTAACAAAAAGTGCAGGGGTTGCCGCAGTTTATTGACCAAACAACAGTGCATGTGCAAGGAAAGGCTAGAAAAATCGCACAGGTAGTATTTTAAGGGTTTTAAAGTGCTTTTATCCAATTCCAAGACTTGATTCAGGAACATTAAGGTTTTGACTTCTAATGGAACATGATATAGGTGGTGATAGACCCATATGAACAGTCAAATGTCATGGTGACAAAATAACGTGTAACAAATTTCCCCCTAAAGTGAAAAGTCTGAGGTTATTATGATGAGTGAAGTGCTTTATCATTACGAGGATTGGATTGGAGCGTGGTTACTTGGGAGCGAGAGCGAGAGCGCCATTTTCAAAATCTCCCGTTCCGGAGTGTTTCGAGGAGAATTTTTTTTTAAATACATATAGTTTATATATTTTTTATATTTTGATGCATATATGTCAACAAAAGCATGTATAATGATGAATTAGACATAAAAAACACAAAAAAATGGATTGAACCATATAACATCAATCATATAGAAGTTATAATCTTCATCAACCATGCCCACAAGTTGGAAACATGCAACATATTGACTCTTGAGTCTTGTGAATCATCAATCTTAAAGTTTCAAGCTTTCAAAATTCAATATATAACATTTATCATCATTGATATATAACATTTATCATCATTGATTCATTGATCACCATAGTTGTACTTGTAAGCTAATTGTAACCAATAACCATTACAACAAAGAATATTTAATATGAAATGAAATGTTATAAAATGAAACGAAATGAACTTTCATGAAGCATCATATTCATAATTGATAATGACTTATAAACTTATAAATGCCAACTTCAAAGTTTCACCTTTCAAATTCAAACTTCAAAATTAAATTGTCATATATAAAAATTATCATAATAAATATGAAAGAGTCAAGTTTCAACTATTCAACAGTTATAAAAGTTAAAAACTACTAGAAAATAGAAAATACCAGTAAACAAAAAATCTATTTTATCTATTGGTTGGCTGCTTGCCACGTCCACGAGAAATGTCTAATTTGTGAGAACCACGAGGGAATGGTGGTATTCTAGTACTCTTAGGACTACCACGACCATAACTAGAAGGTGTAGGGCAACGTGAGGATGTAGGTGGAGGCTGAATATGCAAAGGAACAATAGCTAGAAATCAAACACTGACACTGGCACCCATGGTTACTTGGGAGCGGGAGCGCCATTTTCAAAAGCTCTCAGTCCGGAGCATTTCGGGGAGAATTTTTTTTTAACTATATATATATATATATATAATTTTATATTTTGATGCATATATGTCAACAAAAGCATGTATAATGATGAATTAGACATAAAAAACATAAAAACATAGATTGAACCATATAACATCAATCATCTAGAAGTTATAATCTTCATCAACCATGCCCACAAGTTGGAAACATACAACATATTGACCCTTGTGTCTCATGAATCATCAATCTTAAAGTTTCAAGCTTTCAAAATTCAATATATAACATTTATCATTATTGATATATAGCATTTATCATCATTTATTCATTGATTTCAAATTTCAATATATAACATTTATCATCATTGATATATATCATTTATCATCATTGATTCATTGATCAGCATAGTTGTACTTGTAAGCTAAGTGTAACCAATAAACACTAAAACAAAGAATATTTAACATGAAATGAAATGTTATAAAATGAAAGAAAATGAGCTATTATGAAGCATCATATTCATAATTCATAATGACTTATAAACTTATAAATACCAACTTCAAAGTTTCACCTTTCAAATTCAAACTTCAAATTAAATTGTCATATATTTTTTACAAAAATTATCCTCATAAATATGAAAGAGTCAAGTTTCAACTGTTCAACAGTTATAAAAGTTAAAAACTACTAGAAAATGTAAAAGACTAGTAAACAACAAATCTATTTTATCTATTGGTTTTCCCCTTGCCATGCCCACGAGAAATGTCTAGTTTGTGAGAACCAAGAGGTAATGGTAGTCTTCTAGTACTCTCAAGAGTACCATGACCATAACTAGAAGGCGGAGGGAAACATGAGGATATAGGTGGAGGCTGAATCTGCAAAGGAACAATAGCTAGAAATCGAACATTGGCACTGGCACCCGCACTGCTACTAGATGGTGGGACAGGCCCTGGGTGTGGCGGTGGCATGGTTGTTGTTTCTTCATAATCATCCCTAAAAATTTGTGCTTCCAATTCTTCCATATGTATAGTGTCGTCCTCCAAATTATCATCCTCTAGGTTTTTGTCCCAAAATTTAAATGATTTATCTTCATATGCTCGATCACAGTAATGACTCAACAACATCAAGTTGTAATGCACATAAACCAAGCTTTTTGCTCAGTTTTCATTCAGCTTATTTCTTCTCACATTATGTATGAAGTTGTAGGTGCTCAACCACCTCTCTGCAAAAGAAGTATTTAAAACTTGTGAGAGAACCTTTTTTGCCAACTTTGGCGAAATTCCCATGCTGCCATATGCTTCCCACCATGTGAGAGCATCAAATTTGTCTCTGTATTCCATTGCATGGAAAGCACCAAAGTTACCAGTGCAACTGAAGTATCTGCCTAATTCAAGGCACAATCTAGCGCACTCCTCTCTGTCTGGGACCAACTTGTCTAATGCATTCATGTATCCCTCTTGTACCTCTGGATCTGTGTGAGGTTTGATCCTAACCCCACCTCCAGGTGAAGGTGGGCCCAACCAAGATGGAGAGTATTATTTTGGCATAAGGATATATGCCAAGGCATGTTGTGTAACCAGCTCCAAAAATAGAAGAAAAGAGATATCAACGCCTTAGAAATAAGCCACTTCGAGGGGGCAAACTCCAATACATTACATAAATGAACAATTCTTGGATGATACAATTTACAAAACCTCCTTTCTATATATAGGAGTCCATGGGGCCATAATGTAATCCTAGTGGGCCACAATGTAATCCTAGCCGACCTAACAATAATAATTTAAAGGCACAATAATAACAAAATGGGGGTTACAAGGGTACAATAATAACAATAAGGGGGTTACACTAACAACAATAAGGGACTATACTAGTAATATAGGGACCTAACATGCCCCTCTCCTTCAAAAAAGTGTTGTCCTCAATGCTTGAGTAGCTCTGGGTGCTTTTGTATAAAATTCTCATCCTCCCATGTAGAATCTTCAGTGGGTAAGTTCTTCCACTTGATGAGATACTCTGAAATTGATCGATTCCATAGATGTCAAGTTCTTGTTTCCGTGACCGCTTCAGGTTCCAATATGATTTTTCCTTCCTCATCAAGTTCTGGCAATATTGTTTGAACTGGAAGATTTTCACCTATAACCTTCTTTAAGCATGAAACATGGAAAACTAGATGCACTCGCAAAGAAGCAGGAAGCTCCAATTTGTATGCCATAGTACCAATCTTTTGCAACACCTTGTAAGGACCATAGTACTTTGGCGATAATTTATTATCCTTCTTAGCTTGCTTGAGGGACATTTGTTTGTATGGTTGTAGCCGTAAAAATACCCAATCTCCTACATCAAAACTTCTCTCGTTGTGATGTTGATCTGCCTGTTGTTTCATTCGATTTTGTGCCAAATTCAGGTTATCCTTTAAGAGTTGGAGAACTTCTTGCTGATGCTCGATGTGATCTTCCACTCCTTGAACCTTCAAATTTTCCCTTAAAGATGATGTGATGGATGGTGGATGATATCCATAAAGTGCCATAAATGGGGTCATTTTTGCTGCAGTATGGAAGGAAGTGTTATACCACCATTCAACGAGACGTAACCACTTGACCCATTATGTTTGTTTATCAGATACAAAACAACGAAGATATCCTTACAAAAATTTATTTACTATCTCAGTTTGACCATCAGATTGAGAATGATAAGATGAGCTATGATCTAATTGAGTACACAAACAAGAAAATAACTCCGTCCAAAAATTTCCAGTAAAAATGGGATCTCTGTCACTCACAATAACCCTTGGGCTTCCATGTAGCTTTTGAATTCTTTCCATAAATTTAGTAGCAACTGTAATTGCTTTAAATGGATGAGATAATGCACAAAAGTGTGCATACTTGGTAAGTTTATCAACTACCACCATGATGACACTCTTTCCTTCAAACTTAGGTAAACCTGTGATAAACTCCATTGAAATCTCCTCCCAACGTTGACTTGGAATGGATAAAGGTTGTAGAAGTCTTGGGGTCTTAATTGTCTCAACTTTATTCTGCTGGCAAACCAAACATTCCGCCACAAAATTTTGAATATTAGATTTAAGGCCATCCAAAAAAATTTCTTTCTTCACCCTATGGCAAGTTTTTAAAAATCCTGAGTGTCCTCCTAAAGGAGAAGTGTGCAATTCTAGAAGAATCTTTTGTTTTAGTTGGGAATTATTACAAAGATATAAGCGATCTTTGTACCATAAGGAATCATTTTTCCAACTAAATGTATTAGATGTACTAGGATATTGCTGCAAATTTTGAATGAGTGTCCATACATCTTTTTCCTTCTTCCATTCATCTCTTGCTTCGGTTATCCAATCTGGTTGGATAATAGAAATGGCACAAAGCAATGCTTCCACCTCTTCATTCTTTCTTGAGAGTGCATCTGCAACAACATTAAGCTTTCCTTTTTTGTAGATTATTTCAAAGTCATAACCCAACATCTTTGTGACCTATTTTTGTTGCTCTTCTGAAGATAGTCTTTGTTCCAAAAAGTGTTTAAGACTATCATGATCAGTTTTTACCTTGAAGTGTCTTCCCATTAGGTAAGTTCGCCATTTCTTTAGTGCATGCAGTATTGCTAACATTTCCTTCTCATAAATAGGTTTTTTGTAAATACTTTCCTTTGATTGGACGACTTTCAAAAGCAATGGGTCTTCCTTCCTGCAATAAAACAACACCAATTCCATTTCCTGAGGCATCACATTCCACAATAAAGGTTTTTGTGAAGTCTGGCGTAGCTAAGACCGGTGCTAGGCACATTGCCTCTTTAAGATGTACAAAGGCCTTAGTTGCTTCAGGAGTCCATGAAAATGCATCTTTCTTCAATAATGTTGTTAGAGGTGCTGCTATTCTCCCATAATTCTTAACAAACTTGCGATAATACTCTGTTAACCCGAGAAATCCTCGCAACTTCTTTATGGTTGTGGGGACTTTCCATTCCTTAATGGCTTTAATTTTGTTAGGGTCTACTTTAACACCCTCGTGAGATACAATATGACCCAGATATTCCACCTCTTGTACTCAAAGAAACATTTGGATTTTTTTGCATATAATTGTTTCTCCTGCAATAGTTTGAGCACCCTGTCAACATGTTCAACATGATCCTTCCAAGACCTGCTATAGATTAGTATATCATCAAAAAATACTAGAACAAATTTTCTAAGGAAGGGTTTGAAAATGGAATTCATCAACCCTTGAAATGTAGAAGATGCATTGGTAAGGCCAAAAGGCATGACCAAAAATTCATAATTACCCTCATGAGTTCGAAATGATGTTTTTGGAATATCTTCAGTCTTCATTCTAATTTGATGATATCTTGAATGAAGATCCAACTTGGTAAAATAAATTGTTCCATGTAATTCATCCAAATATTCATCAATCACAAGAATTGGAAATTTATCTTTAATGGTGAGCTTATTGAGCTCCCTATAATCCGAACACATTTTCCATGATCCATCCTTCTTGTGTACCAATACTACAGGAGCAGAGAAAGAACTTTGACTAGGTTGAATTATACCCGCCTCTAACATTTCTGCAATCATACGTTGAATTTCACTCTTTTGGACGTAAGGATATCTATAAGGCCTAATGTTTGGAGGAACACTTCCTGGAATCAAATGAATAGCATGATCATGATCACGAATAGGTGGGAGTCATTTGGGAGTTTCAAACACCTTGGAATGATTGTCCAAGACTTGTTGGAGATCTGCAGAAATAGATGATTTTGATGTTGGAACTTCTAGTGAGCATAATTGTGCAATTACGCCTCGCTGTTCTTTCTTTAGAAGCTTTGTCATGACATTAGAGCTTATTATCCTTCCTGGCTTCCCCGCAATTCCCCGTAATTCGACTTCCTTTCCTTCTGAAAAAAATTTCAAGAAAAGTTCTTGAAAATTAAAAGCTACCGTCCCCAAAGATTGTAACCATTGTACTCCTAGTACAACATCAGCACCTTCCATAGGAATGGCAAGCATTGGACTAGTCAATACATATTCCCCCATGGTTAGCTAGATATTATGGCATTTTCCAGAGCAATTTATAGTTCCTCCATTTGCAACCATCACTTGACATTCTGGTGCTGGGTATAGGAAACAATTTAATTCCTTGGTTACCTTACAATGAATAAAATTATGGGTGCTACCTAAATCAATCAACACTATTACCTTTTTCTTCTTGATTTGTCCTTCTATCTTGAGAGTTTGAGGAGTGGTAATTCCTGCCAGTGCATTACACGATATGGTCGGATTCATTTCTTCCTCTTCTAGGGCTGGTTCCTCGTGTATATCCTCTTCTTGTTCATTTTCTTCTTCCTCTTCACAATCTATGTAAAATAATTTCTTCTCAGCACACTTATGACCTTTAGTGTATTTGCTATCACAACTGTAGCAAAGCCCTTTTGCTCTTTTTTCTTCCAATTGTTGTGGTGTCAACCTTGTAGGTTGTGGAAATCTAGGCGTAGCAACACTTCTTTCTTTATAGAATTGAGTGGTAGGCTTCCTTGTCGCCATAATTTTACATTCAACTTTTCTTGCCAACCTGAATGCCTTCTCCAATGAATCAGGCTCCAAAACATGAACTTCATGTTGGATGTTATCCTTTAGAGTACCTATGAAGAGATCAATCCTGTGTTCCTCTGGAATATCAGTTACCCTTATATTCAATTTTTGGAAGTCCTCAATGTGCTGCCCCACTAAACCCTTTTGTTTGAGATTTATCAATTGGCTAAAGAAGGTGTTGCTCTTTGTATCCTCATAATGTGCTATTATTTCCTCCGTAAAAATTGACCAAGTGACAATTTTTTTACGGGAGCAAAGCCATCGATACCATAAAAATGTATTTTGTTCTAAATGTAAAGTTGCAATGCGTACCTTTTGTGTGTTTTACACGTTATGGAGATCAAAATATTGCTCCATTTGTAGTATCCATGTTACAAGATCCTTTCCATCAAAATTCCTCATATCCATTTTTGGAATATGGTTGTTCTTCCCACCAACATTAGAGTTTATGAAATCACAATCAACATTTATTTTGTTCTCATCATGAGGTTCTTCTATTATCTTTTCACCATTAGGAAACATTTCTTGTATCAACCTTGTCAAACCTTCTATGTCTGCTTTTAGATCACTCTTCATGTTTTCCATGTTGTCTTTCATGTCATCCATCTTAGCTTCCATGCTAGCTTCCATGCCATCCATCTTAGCTTCCACGCCTTTCTTAAAACCGTCCATCTTCGCTTCCACACCTTTCTTCAAAACTTCCATTTCATTTTTTGTTGCTCTTTGCGAGAGTGAAATTCGTTGCACTTGCTCTTGTAATTTTGATAGATCATGTTACAATTCTTCATCTTCATGAGTCATAGTAGAGCCTTCTGAAGGCTTAATGGGTGTAGAACTATTTTTACAGGGTATATTTTAGAACCCAATATTGATATCTATTCTACAATATGCCCTTGGAATCAATTCAAATTGATTCTTCAAACAAGACTTATGCAATTCGGAAAAAAATACACACCTTTTTCTTGCTTTTGAGGAGCTCAATATTGAAATTGGATTATCTCTGTGATTGCAGCACTTCAATATTTGAATTTTGGTACCAAAGTAGCCCTTTGAATTATATTTTGAATGCCACAGGTCTAACCTGATTTGGATTCTCCAAGAAAATTTGTATCCAAACTCCCATAATGACCTAATTATGGACTAGTTTAGTAGAGTGAACTTGTACGACTTTCCACGTGTCACTGTTTCATCCTTCGGCTCTAAAATTGATAGCCAAGAAACTACAGTCTGTGTGTTTGCGACCACTTTTTACGGAACTCCAATCCGATGCTCAGAGAGAGAGTTATGAATATTTTCCCACGATCACCTATTTGAGATGAAATTCAGGAGCCTGAAAAAGCACTACCTTCCACAGATCATATCTTTGAAAATATTGCCAACCAAGGTCTGGAATTTTTTGACGATTGTCCTCAGGATTTTGGCTTCGTACCCTAAAAATTTCAGCTTCTGAAACTTCGTAGAAAAAACGTTATAGCGCAAATTCCACGATGACCTGTTTAGGAGTCTGAAAAAAACCTAACTTCCACAGATAATATCTCCAAAAATTTTTGGAATCAAGCTCTAAAATTTTTTGATGATGTTCTTCAGGATTTTGGCTTTGCACCCTAAAAATTTTAGCTTCTGAAACTTCATAGAAAAAACGTTATAGCGAAAATTCCACGATGACCTGTTTGGAGCAACGAAACCCTAGAATCCAAAGCTCTGATACCAAATGTTGTGTAACCAGCTCCAAAAATAGAAGAAAAGAGATATCAACGCCTTATAAATAAGACACTTCGAGGGGGAAACCTCCAATACATTACATAAATGAACAATTCTTGGATGATACAATTTACAAAACCTCCTTTCTATATATAGGAGTCCATGGGGCCATAATGTAATCCTAGTGGGCCACAATGTAATCCTAGCCGACCTAACAATAATAATTTAAGGGCACAATAATAAAAAAATGGGGTTACAAGGGTACAATAATAACAATAAGGGGGTTACACTAACAATAATAAGGGACTATACTAGTAATATAGGAGCTATTGCTGCATGTAGTGAACATTGGGTTGTTCACCATGGCATTAATACACAAGAATCGTGAATCATCGCATGCAAGTTGGGATCATTTTCCTTAAAAACATATTTTTATTTTCCCCCAACATGTTATCCATACGCTCATACACCTCCCCAATCACTAGTTTATCTGTATCTGAAAAATGAATCATGTGATAAATGGGCTTGGTGAAATTCAAAATTTCCCTCACACGTGCCCAAAACAAAGGATCAAGGGCGGTCTCCTCCACATGTTCAAAACCTTGCCTATCAACTATTGTTGCTGCCCTGTCCTTTAATATCTGCCAGTGTGGACTTGATACCATGGCTACCAATGACTCTCTTACCTTCAAAAGGCGCTTGAAGGTGAGTTAATAGCTAACAAATCTAGTTTTTGCTATCTTCAACAACTTCAATTTTGAGTGAGGATGGAAAAGCCCATGGGTATTGCTATGATTTGTAATAAATTATATCATTTTTTGACCTCTCTTGTACAAATCACCAAGCCATTTGTATTGAGGTTGTTTGTTTTTAATTATATCATGCATCAAAAGTTTCATTGTGTGAACCAAACACTCAAACCAAAATATGTTGGGTTATTTATCCTCAATAATTGCTCCCGCTGCCTTACAATTAGCAACATTATCAGTGATGACTTGGATGACATTGTATGGCCCAATGCTTTCAATTGTTTCAAGTAATGGTTCTGCAATGTTAATGTCGGTCTTGAATTTGTCTGAATAATCATATGCTGAAAGGAATATTGCACCACTAACAGACACAACCATAACACTTATCAATGGCTTTCCTTTTACATTGGTCCATCCATCGGATACAATGGACACCCCATGCTCATTCCAAGAACTTGTCATTCTATTCAAAGATTGACTTATTTTAGCTTTTTCATGATCAAGTCCCACGGTTCTGGCCTTGTCATACCCAGGGCTCCTATATCCTTTAGGGGCATCATTAATGGCAGAAACCATTTCATGCCAATAAGGTGAGCGAAGAACATTGAATGGTACGCCACATGCATAGAGAAACCGATTTTTTTTTGAATCCACATCATTCCTAGACCCTTCGTCAAGGAAATTGGATATGGTTCTACACCTTAAGGAGATGTTTGGTCAAGGTGTTCCTCCATATCCACTGCCATGGATGGAAGTTGATGGACTTCTTTGTCCATGATTTGATGGACCTGATGGTGCATAAGAATCAATGAAACCCGTAGATCTTTTAGATCTTTGTTGGGAAGCCTCCTCTTCCTTTCTGTATTTCTCTCTCTATTGCTGGCACACTTACACAAATTTTGATTCCTAGATTTTTATCTCCATCCCCTGGCATTTTCCCACAAAGGTGCCTTTTGGCACGGGTGTATGAACTTGTGTATTCTTTATTGCAATGGGGGCAAAGAAATTTAGTGCTTCCACCACCTTTCCCTCCTTCCTGCCTTCGAACATATTTCCACAATGGTGTTTAACTTTGGTTTTGTTTAGTTGGGGTCTCTTTGGCTTCATGTTCTCCACTCTCCCCTTCCTCCTCAGCATACTCCTCCTCTTCCGGGTTTTCATCAAATGCACTATAACCCACTTCTTCATCCTCCTCTTCTCTAATGGGCCTCTTTCTTCTACTCTCCAACACCATTATTACAAAGAAAGGAACCAACATGAAGAAAACCCCAAGCCATATAGCCATGATGTTTCAAGTTTCTACCCTGCAAAAAATTGGAGGAATGCCAAATGGGAATAGGAAAAAAATGCAACATAGAAAAAAAAAAAAAGGTTCTATTTTTCACTTTTCAACACATTAAAGTGCAACACTGAGAAAAAAATTCAAGTTTTCATTTTTGAACAACTTAAAAATGAAACATATAAAAAAAAACTAGATTATAGAGTCCTACCTCTTTGTTCTGAGTCCCGACTCCTTCAATCCTCCTTGTTTCTCTCTTCAAGCTCCTTGCTCTCTCCTCTTCCTCTCTTGCAACTTGCTCCTTGCTCTCCTTCTCTCCTTGATCTCAAGCTCTCTCTTGCTCTCAAACAAACAAAAATAACAACAATGAGGATGGGAGGACCTTTTATTACCCACTCCCCTCCTTCCCAAAAAAAATTGGAAAAATTCGTTGTCCAATTTTTTTTTTCGCATTGGGGAGTGTTCGGGAGAGAACGCTCCCTGAGCACTC
Source organism: Pinus albicaulis (assembly GCA_034641835.2). Classification (NCBI taxonomy): domain Eukaryota; kingdom Viridiplantae; phylum Streptophyta; class Pinopsida; order Pinales; family Pinaceae; genus Pinus; species Pinus albicaulis. The sequence continues at coordinate 65,788,100 of CM076575.1, read as the reverse complement.
CCTCCATTTAAAAAATGCTCCCGAATCATTTTTTTAATGGAGGTAACGTTCGCTCCCGAGCGCTCCCTGAAAGGCTCCCTAGAAAATAATGATCGTTTATTCAGGCTCAGAAGCATGCTCCCAAAGCGCTCCCGAAATGAGCACGTTTTTGGAGCGGGATCGGGGGGGGGATGATTCCTGGAAACCTTGCTAGTACCCACACTGCTACTAGATGGTGGGACTAGCCCTGGGTGTGGCGGTGGCATGGCTATCGTTGCTTCATCATCATCCCTCAAAATTTATGCTTCCAATTCTTCCATATCTACAGTGTCTTCCTCCAAATTATCATCCTCTGGGTTTTTGTCCCAAACTTTAAATGATTGATCCTCATATGCCCGATCACAGTAATGAAACAACAACCTCAAGTTGTAATGCACATAAACCAATATTTCTGCTCAGTTTTCATTCATATTTTTCCTTCTCACATTATGTATGAAGCTGTAGGTGCTCCAACACCTCTCTGCAGAAGAAGTATTTACAATTTGTGAGAGAAATTTTTTTTCCAACTTTGGAAAAGGTCCCATGCTGCCATATGCTTCCCACCATGTAAGAGCATCAAATCTATCTCTGTATTCCACTGCATGGAAAGAACCAAAGTTATCAGTGCAACTGAAGTATCTGCCTAATTCAAGGCCCAATCTAGCACACTCCTCCCTGTCGGGGACCAACTTGTCTAATGCGTTCATGTATCACTTTTGTACCTCTAGATCTGTGTGAGTTTTGATCCTAACCCCACCTCCAGGTGCAGGTTGGCCTAAAAAAGATGGAGAGTAGTATTTTGGCATAAGGATATATGGCAAGGCATGTAGTGGAACATTAAGTTTATTCCACTGTGCACACACACAGTCGTGAATCATTGCATACAAATTGGGATCATTTTCCTTAACAATGTCTTTTATTTTCCACAACATGCTATCCATCTGTTCATACACCTCTCCAATCATTGGTTTATTTGTATCTGAAAATCGAATCATGTGATAAATGGGCTTAGTGAAATTCAAAATTTCCATCACACGTGCCCAAAACAAAGGATCAAGGGCGGTCTCCTCCACCTGTTCAAAACCTTGCCTGTCAACTATTGTTGTTGCCTTGTCCTTTAATACCTACCAGCGTGGACTTGATACCATGGCTGCCAATGACTCTCTTACCTTCAAAAGGTGCCTAAAGGTGAGGTAATAGCTAGAAAATATAGTCTTTTCTATCTTCAACAACTCCAATTTTGAGTGATTACGGAAAAGCTCATGGGCATTGCTATGATTTGTAATTAATTTTATCATTTTTTTACCTCTCTTGTACAAATCACCAAGACATTTTTATTGAGATTGTTTGTTTTTAATTATATCATGCATCAAAAGGCTCATTGTGTGAACCAAACACCCATACCAAAATATGTTGGGGTATTTATCCTCAATAATTGCTCCCGCTGCCTTATAATTAGAAACATTATTAGTGATGAGTTGGATGACATTGTATGGCCCAATACTTTCAATTGTTTCAAGTAATGGTTCCGCAATGTTAATGCCAGTCTTGAATTTGTCTGAATGATCATATGCTGAAAGGAATATTTCACTGCTAACAGACACAACCAGAAAACTTATCAATGGATTTCATTTTACATTGGTCCATCCATTAGATACAATAGACACCCCATACTCATTCCAAGGACTTGTCATTCTATTCAAAGAATTACTTATTTTAGATTTTTCATGATCAATTCCCATGGTTCTGGCCTTGTCATACCCAGGGCTCCTCTATCCTTTAGGGGCATCATTAGTGGCAGAAACCATTTCATGCTAGTAAGGTGAGCGAAGAACATTGAATGGCACCCCACATGCATAGAGAAACTAGAAATGTTTTTAATCCACATCATTCCTACACACTTCGTCAAGGACATCATACATGGTTCTATGCCTTAAGGAGATGTTTGGTCCAGGTGTGTCTCCATATCCACTGCCATGGGGGGAAGTTGATGGAATTCTTTGTCCATGATGTGATGGAATTGATGGTGCATAAGAATCAACGAAACCCCTAGATATTTTAGATCTATGTTGGGCAGCCTCCTCTTCCTTTCTGTATTTCTCTCTCTCTGTTGCTGGCACACTTACACAAATTTTGATTCCTATATTTTTCTCTCCATCCCCTGTAATTTTCCCACAAAGGTACCTTATGTCACGAGTGTATGAACCTGTGAATTATTTATTTCAATGGGAGCAAGGAAATTTAGTGGTTCCACCACCTTTCCCTCCTTCCTGCCTCTGAAAATATTTCCACAATGGTGTTCGACTTTGGTCTTGTTTATTTGGGGTCTCTATGGCCTCATGTTATCCACTCTCCCCTTCCTCCTCTTCAAGATTTTCATAAAATCCACTATAACCCACTTCTTCATCCTCCTCTCCTCTAATGGGCCTCTTTATTCTACTCTCCAACACCATTATTACAAACAAAGGAACCAACATGAAGAAAATCCTTAGCCATATAGGCATGATGTTTCAAGTTTCAAGTTTCAAGTTTCTAGCCTGCAAAAAAAATGGAAGAATGCCAAATGGGAATAGGAAAAAATGAAACATAGAAAAAAACAATTCAATTTTTCATTTTTCAACACACTAAAATGCAACATTGAGAAAAAAATTCAAGTTTTCATTTTTGAACAACTTAAAAATGAAATATAGAAAACAAAAAAATAGATTAGAGAGTCCTACCTCTTTGTCCTGAGTCCTGACTCTTTCAATCCACTTTGTTTCTCTCTTCAAGCTCCTTGCTCTCTCCTCTTGCTCTCTCTTTTGTCTCTCCTTGTTCTCCTTCTCTCCTTGCTCTCAAGCTCTCTATTTCTCTCAAACAATAACAAAAATGAGGAGGGGAGGGCCTTTTATTACCCACCCCCCCTCCCTCCCAAAACAATTTGGGAAAATTCATCGAGGAGGGTTTTTTTGCTGGGGAGCATTCGGGAGAAAATGCTCCTGAGTGCTCCATCCATTTAAAAAATGCTCCCAAATCATTTTTTTAATGGAGGGAGAACTCAGGGAGCGTTCGATCCCAAGCACTCCCTGAAACACTCCCTAGAAAACAAGGATCGTTTATTCAGGCTCGAAAGCGCGCTCCTAAAGTGCTCCCGAACAGAGTGCGTTTTGGGAGCGAGATGGAGAGGGAGTGGGGGCGATTCCCAACAACCTTGGATTGGAGACACCGGTCAAAAACCTATAAAAACATTCAATGAAAACATATATATATCATCACTAAGTCAGGCATTCCCATACTCAGATCAAAACTAATTAAATGTTCTGGTATAGATATTATTTCAATATTACATCAAAAGTAGACACAGTATGGGCACAACCATCTATCATGAGTATTCTACTATATCATGAATAATAAAACTCCTCGTAGCCTGAATGGTGGAAACTAGATCCAAGGTCTTGATTTTTGTTTCCTAAACTAGTACGAATCTATCCATGCGATTGATTATGTCGAAGTCGAACATGGTAGAAACCACTTGATTACCTGTCAATGATGTGAACCGTGAATAAGTGTGAGAGAAACCACCAATAATGACAATGGATCTCAAAGTACTCCAGTACAATCTATGAAGTGTGAATGAATGATTTATAGTCGAACACTCATAGAATTGTTCGATCGAATGTCAATAATGCAACCTGTCGTTGAAGGCAAGAAACCTGCAATTAGGGCATGAGATCCCAAGGTACTAATAGGATTCTAGATCAAATTTCTAGATGATGAGCTGACATCGATAGAAAGTGACCCGTCGTAGGAAATCCCACGACACGAAACCATTAGATCAAGTTTTGAATAAATATTTGCAAGCACTGACTCAGGGATGGTTAACGTGAATGGAGACAAATGTTTGTAATGAATGGTTTATTTGAACTCTCTCTTGAACACATAATGACACTGCATATGGTTTGGCAACATTTGACCTAAAGCTAATACCTAGAAACTGGCTGAAGACTTTCAATGTGGTTCGATTAACTGTTAGACAAAGGATTTTACAACCCAGGTACAAGTGTGACAAAGTGTCGTGTTCAAGAGTGGCATGTTGCTTTTTAAACAAGGGTGACAAATGGATTTTTTTTTCTCTTTTTCCCTAACCATTACTAGAAAGTACCTCTTTATTTTTGACAAGCTTGAGGAGGATAGAATTTTCTTGTTTGTGTAAGCTCATCCTTTAGATGAGTCCATCTTATCATTAAAATCGAGCCCTAAGAAGGACTGGTTCGATCCTGTTTGTAATCGACAGGTCCTTTACTGTTAAATTTTAACGAGTCCAGTATAGGAGAAACTCGATGTTTTGCAGTTTTAGGGAGTCAGAAGAAAAACATAAGTAAACTCCATGGTTGTTATTTTTCGTAAATTTAGTCTCTCATGCCCAAAAAAGGATAAAATAACGTAGGAGAGAACTCTATTGACCATGATTAGTCAACACATACTTTTTTCATAATTATTCCATTTCAATCCGGAAAAGGGGTAAACTTATACTAAAGGGACGTCTATTCATTTACTTTAACGATTTCAAATAGTCAAGTACTTGACGATCTTTTCATATTTCAAGAGTTTGGAAAGGGCTTAAAAGAGAACTCCAGGGTTTCACTTTTTCGTAATTTTACAGAGCCTGAAAAAGTGATAAAAGTATACTCAATGTCAAAATAATTCTTTTCACCAACAAATCCTGTATCCTACACAAAAACTCAAACGATTACACATACCCAAAAAGTAAAAATATTTAAAAATGACCTTTTAAGGTGAAAAATAGATAAAATAATAATTTTTTATTCATTTAAAAACTATAAAAAGGAATTAAAACAAGTTATTTTCACCTTTTGTGTTCAGAGTAGAGCAAAGAGAACTTTTGGCTAAAAAGTTCCAGAGCAAATATCGGGAGAACTAACCATCCGTTTCTTGAATAGTCAGAACGAGGTAATCCACATCATCCTTATCTTCATTTCTATCCATTTCATTTTCCGTTTTGAGCCTTTATTTAATTTTTTAGGAGGATTTAATTTTTTAAAATGCACCCTCGGGGGTCCGTGGGCAATGCATACGATAATTGCGGACCCCGATAATTTTTAAAAGAAAAAATTATCGGGAAACTATGGGTTCTACATGGAGTGTGTGCGGATGTCTGCATTGTCTATGAATGTTTTAAAAATCCAAATTTCACTTAAAAAATGGTTCAAATTCTCTTCCAAATGGTTTTAACTATTAAATGTGTTGATTTGTAGGTTGTTCCACCATGTTGGAGTGGCAAGAACATGAACACGAGCTCATAGACAACTAAGCTATGGATGAAAATACAACCATGCATGCGTTGAATAATTGTGGCTTATAAAAATTCTGGGCTATCCAAGGGATGAAAGCACAAGGGGAGTTAATGGTTTGGCTTGTAAACACGTGGGATGTTCAAGACCAATGCTTCATAATCGGTGACCACCAACTCAAAATTGAGCTAGAGGACATTTGTTTCCTTACTGGATTGTCCCGGAGAGGAAGAAGCATATCCTTATTTGGGGCCAGACAGGGAGGTCTTCCCACTGCCAATTACAAAGAAAAATATTGTAGCAATGAGGAAGATTTGAAGGATGGTCACATAGATATTAAAGCTATCTTGCGATTGGATCTCAAAGTGATAGCATTTACAGTAACCAGATTGTGCGAGAGTGCAGGTCCACATGTGGTTACTAAGTCACATATGCAAACAATAGTCGAGTGCCTTGGAGGAACCATATTTAATTGGTGCGAAGGAGTATTGGACAACATGAAAGGCCAATTAAATAGAGCAAAGAATGTGAAGTTGAAAAACTTCGGATATGGCACCATTCTCATTTCATTTGCTTTAGAGCAAATTCCACTTCTTGCTTCGTAGTTGATTCCAGTAGATAGTGGGGCTCTTTAGGAACCTCAGATGGTGCGATGAGTGGAACTAATGGCTTGCCATGGTGGCGAGGGTGGCTCAGTAGTTCAGTTTACTCCAGCATACTTCATGTGGTTTAGGAACCAAGTCTTCACCATCGAAGACTTTCCTTATACAGGAATGGATTATAGGGGTGATCCTGAAACATCTTTGCCTCCATATGCACAGTGGGACGAGACAACTAAGCGAATAATTTTGATTTTTTTTAATCTAATTTTTATTTGATTTTTATCATCCATACTGACAAAAATATTTAAATACTGATGTTGGTCCACAAAGACCAGCAACACTTCGCCGCTATGATAGGCAGGAAGCACAGCATATAGCACCTCCATAGGACTAGGCAGTAGAGATCCTAGCAGACATGGAGTACAACCTTGAGAGGTTGACCATAGACATTCCTAAGATAGGAACATATGTTGAGATTGCAACAAGATGATGAGCTTAGTGGAAAGGAGTCGCCTTCACTAAGTGGGCTTACAGGCTATTTTTGGCGCAAAGTCTATTTTTAGACTATGTCTATTTTTAGACATATGGATCATGTTCTATGAGTTGCAAGATGCTATTTGTGGATGGTTGGTCAAGTCGGGAAAAAATAGATGGATTTCTATTTTTAGACATACTGGGCGGAATCTATTTTTAGATTTCCAGTCTAAAAATAGATATGTCGAATATTATTAGCTCTTAATAATATTTAGACTCTAAACATTATCTTATTCTCTTGGAGCACTTCAGGTAAGTGCACAGATGTGGCACAGGAGCTGACAGAAGGAATTACGCTATTCCTAAGGGTTATTTGGAGCTATTGCATGGATAATTCAGTTAGAACTCATGTGACAGAGTTTGGTGGAGTTGATTGAGGAAGTTAATGGAGTTGTGTTCAGTTTAACTAATCTAAACATAGTTGAGCTATTTGTATTTAGTTTAACTAATTGATACAATTAGTGAGAGTGGTGTGAATTAATTATTAATTAATTCACTAATTATAAACTCATTAATCAACTAAATAATGCATCAGCTAACTTCAGTGCATGGACAGTTTCAGTGGAGACCAGTGCAGAAATAGGTGAAAGAGCAGGTTAACTATCAATTGTGACTATACTGTTGTTATTTGCAACACACAAATAGGTGGAGAAGCCCATGAGGATTTTGAAGTATAAGCGAGGTGGTTTATCTATTTAATGAAGCCATCCCATAGCATTGATAATGCAATAGAGGCTGGCTATCAAGTGGCAAAAGATTGGAGCATGTATTTTTCTAGATCTAGCTTGATAGTGTGTAGAAATTGAGGGTGTGCATGAGAGCTTGTGAGGAGCTTTTTTAATATGATTGTTACATGATCTCCATGACATATAATATACAGATAGTTGGGGTTTTCAGCTTTAAGATTTCCCATTAAATACTGTGTTCATATGTGTGATTGTTTGTGGTTTTAATGTGTGCATGCAATTGATTTTATTTCCGCAATTAATGATCAATGGTAGAAGATATTATGTATTATGCATGAAGCTAAAATAGTGTGTGATCAGGAGAATCTTGGTGAATAATATATCAGTTATTCAAATTTCTACATGGTATCAGAGCGATATTGATCATTGGAGCAATTGCAAAACATTGAAGCAGTTGAGTTTTGTGTTGGTGGAATTCGAATTTGCAGTAGTGTTTTCTTAGTGTCAAAGTTGAGATGTCTTTCAACGGATTGAGATTGGAGTATGCCCTTGAGGGCAGCTCAAATTATATTACATGGAAGGACAGGATGGAGGCGGTGCTAGATGACAATGGGTTGAAGGAGTTCATAGATGCAAAAATTCCAAAGCCTACTTCTAGTGATGCTGCCGTACTTGACACATGGCAAAAGAAGACAACAAAGTGTCGAAGGATTCCATTGGAGGGCGTGAAGGATCACATAGTATCCAGCCTTCATGGTAAGGCTTCTCCATTATTGATGTGGAAAGCTTTGACAGACTTATTTCAAAGCAAGAGCGATCAGAGGAAGTTGGCGCTCAAGGAAAAACTTAGGAACATAAAGATGGAGAAAGGCGAAAGTATGCCCAAGTACCTCACGAAGTTCGTCCAATGCAGGGATGAGCTGGGAAGTGTGGGGGTGACTGTTGATGATGAGGACTTGGTGAGCTTGGCTCTCCTTGGGCTTCCGAAGATTTGGCATTCCTATCAGGACTCTGTCAATGGTCGAGAGAAATTCTTAGGATGGGAGCGACTTTAGTCGGATCTTGTGCAAGAGGAGATAAGGTGGAGTACCAGGGACGGATCTTCATCAAAGAAATCTGATGAAGAGAATTACACTTTGGCTACCAAAGCAAATAAGGGGAAGAGCAAGAAAGCTTCTCAATCCGGTGCGAAAGGCAAGAAGCAGAACATGTCCAAGGTGAAGTGCTTTCACTGTCACCAACACAGACATTATGCCACTAGTTGTCCACAGAAGAAGAAAAATAAGCAGGCTACTGGGACTGCAGCTAGAGAGGCCTTAGCCTCACAGTTTGAGCTGGATTTTTCACTGATCGCATGCTTGGTCTCAAGTATGACGGGATCAGTGTGGTTTCTTGACAGTGGTGCGTCTCTTTTCACATGACAGGAGATCAAGATTTTTTTTCTGATCTGGATGAGAAAGATCTTGGAGTGCACATCGAGATGGGCGATGATGGTAGATACAGTGCGACCGGTATCGGTACCATTTCCTTTGAGAGGGAGTCTGGTAAACCCTTCGTACTGAAGGACGTGATGCATGTTCCAGGATTGAAGAATAATCTTATCTCTGTGGCGATGTTGGAAGACAAGGGATATGATGTTGTCTTCAGCAAAGGAAAGGCTTTCCTGCGCAGTAAGACAACTGGAGAAACCCAAAAGATATGGGTTCGAGTGAAGAACCTTTATCAATTGCAGGTAGATGGCTACGCAGCAGTGGCAGGCAAGGCAGAAGGAGTGGTGAGCCGGGATGATGGCGAGTTGTGTCACCGGAGATTGGGCCACCTTCACCATGGAGCTTTGAAGATACTGCAGCAGATTTCTACTGGGCTTCCTAAGGGTACTCTTGCGCAGTCAGATCAGTGCAAGGGATGTACCTTGGGAAAATTTGTGAAAGCCACCTTTCATGAGAAGGATAGTCGCGCCATGACGATCCTTGAGAGAATTCACACAGACGTGTGTGGACCTTTCTTAGTAGCTTCGACAGCAAAGCACAAGTATTATGCGATATTTGTTGATGATTTTTCTTGTAAGTGCTGGATCTTCTTCATGCAGAAGAAGAGCGAGACATACTCAAAGTTCTGTGAGTTCAAGGCACTGGTTGAGAAAGAATCGGGGAAGCAGGTGAAGGCTCTTAGGAGCGACAATGGTGGTGAATTCATATCTGGTGAATTCAAGGACTTTTGCAGCGAAGGTCAGAGAGGAGGCTCATAGCCTCATAACCCACGATGAGCAAGAGGATTCTTAAGTGGAAAGAGCAAGAATGACGCGTGGGTGTTGCCACGAGGAGGCGATGTTGCATGATGGGGCCTTCCATACTTGTGTCTTGAGGCATGCAATACAGCAGTGTATGTGTAGAACCATTGTCCTCACAAGGTTCTTGGCATGAGTACACCGGAGGAGGCTTATTCTGGCAAGAGGCCTAATATTTCCCATTTGCGGATTTTTGGCACACCTGTCTACATGCATGTGACGAAGGATGCGAGAAGGAAGCTAGATCCAACTGCTGAGGTTGGAATATTTGTGGGGTACACTGATACACCTCACAACTACCGGGTGTATTTGTCAGACAGTCGCAAGACTGTTGTGCGACAGGATATAAAATTTTAGGAGGAGAAAGCCATGCAGTGTTCGCTTGAGAGGGAGCTACACTTGCATGCAGATGAGGAGCTGTTAGTTCCTAAGGAGGAGCTTCCGGATGTGGATCAGCCACAAGAGGAGGTTCAGGAGGTGGAAGAAACCACCCAAGCAGCACCAACCATCAGAGGGCGCATGCGCACTACGAGCGAGTGTACGCTCGAGATGCGAGAGGTTGGCCAAGGCCGCCTACATCCTGTGTAGAACGACAGTCACCTGACCGGTATCTTGGATACATTGGCTCTTATGAAAGTGTATCGTGAAGAGCATCCTCTTCCAGGAAGGCATGAGACCACATGGGTTGATGCCATGATCGAAGAATATGATTCGATCATCAGGAACAGTGCATGGGAGATTGTCCCAAGACCGGTTGGGAAATCAGTGGTGGGTTCGCGATGGATCTACAAGGTGAAGCAGGCAGCTAACGGGAGTGTGGAGAAGTACAAGGCGAGATTTGTCGCCCGTGGCTTTTCACAGATCGAGGGGATTGACTATGAGGAGACCTTTGCACCTGTCGCAAGGTACTCTTCCATACGGACGATCCTTGCTCTCTCAGCGCAGATGGGGTGGCACATTCATCAGATGGATGTGAAGATTGCATTCCTCAACGGAGTCATTGAGGAGGAGGTGTACATAGAGCAGCCCGAAGGTTTCGAGGTCTTTAGCAGTGAGTCGCATGTGTGCAGGCTCAGAAGGCGTTGTATGGGTTGAAACAAGCACCTCGTGCTTGGTACACATGAGATCGGAATTATTTCACGGGACTTGGATTCTCGAAGGTGAGGCGGATCAAACCTATACCCAGTTGTGGTGGAGGTGGTGGGGAGTAAGTTGCTGATCATTGTGCTTTATGTAGATGATTTGATTTTGTGGTGATGAACTATCGATACACTCATGCAAAGGCTAATCTTTTTTTTTTTTTCAAAAGGAGTTTGAGATGAAGGACTTGGGCCTCCTTCATTATTTCAGGATTGGAAATTTGGCGGCCTGATTATTAGCCATTTGTTTCTAGGGAGTAAAGTATGCCAGGAATCACTGGAGAAGTTCACAACATGCATGGCTGCAAGCCTGTCGATTCTCCTCTTCCTGGTGGTTGGAGGAAGGAGGATGCTACTTCAGCGGAGGTAGTGGATGCCACTGTTTATCAACAGTTGGTGGGGTCGCTTATGTATCTGGTCAATACACGACCCAACATATGCTATGTTGTTAACCAGCTTTCACAAGCTATGGTTAAGCCTACCAAGCTCTACTGGAAGGTAGGCAAGCATGTATTGAGATATCTCAGAGGCACATCGGGATATGGATTATGGTACAGACAGTCGGATGAGGTGAAGTTGTGTGGCTTCACGGATGCAGATTGGGCAGGGAGCCCAATGGACAAAAAGAGCACATATGGAGGGATTTTCAGTATCGGGTCGGCAATAGTTTCTTGGTACAGCAGGAAGCAGAGATCCATGGCACTCAGTTCAGCGGAGGCCGAGTATATGGAAGCAAGTTTGGCTACATGCGAGGCGATATGGATGAGGAAGATCCTGGTCAGGTTGTTCGATTCACACTTAGATCCTACTGTGATATATTGTGATAATCAGAGTTGCATCAAACTCTCGGTTAATCCATTATTTCATGATATATCTAAACGCATTGACATCCGGTATCACCATATCAGAGATTGTGTGTAGCGGAAGATCATGTTACTTTCATACATTCCCACGGAGGATCAGGATGCTGATATCTTGACGAAGGCGCTCACCAGGAACAGGTCGAATACCATAGGAGTAGGATAGGGGGTGCGAGATAATCCTTATCTTGTTGAAGGGATGTTGTAAGATTGCAACAAAGTTATGAGCTTAGTTAAGAAGAGGTCGCCTTCACTAAGTGGGCTCTGAGGCTATTTTGGTGCAAAGTCTATTTTGGAGCTATGTCTATTTTTAGACATATGGATCATGTTACATGAGTTGTAGGATGCTATTTGTGGATGGTTGGTCAAGTGGAAAAATAGATGGACTTCTATTTTTAGACATGCGGCGGAATCTATTTTTAGATTGCCGGTCTAAAAATAGATATGTCGAATATTATTAGCTCTTAATAAGATTTGGACTATAAACATTATCTTAGTCTCTTGGAGCACTTTAGTTAAGTGCACGGATGTGTACATGTGACAGAGAGAGAATTACATAATCATAGAGGTTACATGTGGAGCTATTGCATGGATACTTCAGTTAGAACTCATGTGAGAGAGTTTGGTGGAGTTGATTGAGGAAGTTAGTGGAGTTGTATTCAGTTTAACTAATCTAAGCATAGTTGAGCTATTTGTATTTAGTTTAAATAATTGATACAATTAGTGAGAGTGGTGTGAATTAATTATTAATTCATTCACTAATTATAAACTCATTAATAAACTAAAGAATGCATAAGTTAACTTCAGTGCATGGACAATTTCAGTGGAGACCAATGCAGAAATAGGTGAAAGAGCAGGTTAACTATCAGTTGTGACTATACTGTTTCTATTTGCAACACACAGATAGGTGGAGAAGCCCATGAGGATTTCGCAGTACAAGCCAGGTGGTTTATCTATTTAATGAAGCCATCCCATAGATTGATAATGAAATAGAGGTTGGCTATCAAGTGGCAAAAGATTGGAGCATGTGTTTTGCTAGCTCTAGCTTGATAGTGTGTAGCAATTGAGGGTGTGCATGAGAGCTTGTGAGGAGATTTTGTACTATGATTCTTACATGATCTCCATGACATATAATATACAGATAGTTGGGGTTTTCAGCTTTAAGATTTCCCATTAAATAATGTGTTCATATGTGTGATTGTTTGTGGTTTTAATGTATGCAAGCAATTGATTTTATTTCTGCATGTGATGATCAATGGTAGAAGAGATTCTGTATTATGCATGAAGCTAAAATAGTGTGTGATCAGGAGAATCTCGGTAAATAATATATCATTTATTCAAATTTCTACAACATATGATATCCCTCTCAAGTTTCAAAGACACGTGATAGGTGTTCCAGGTTTATTTAGGAGATTTCTGCACAAGGTGGCACGTGCTATAGTCTATTACCATGATCATCATCACAGATAGTGGATGATCATTGTAGATCAATTTTTTTTTTTTGTATCAGTATCTATTAGATCATAAGGTGTTTGAACCTATGATCACAGACGATGTAATATTTTTTGAAAAAAACTAATCTATCCTAATGATATTACTACTTTCGTTATTTGAGTATATTGTTCAACATGGATTGAATTTTGTTTTGGTTTACTTTGTTAATGTTGCAAATGCATATTTAGAACACGATTAGCTAATGCATCAGCCAATGTGTTTAAATTTCTTGAAAAATGTTGATATTCAATATAATCAGAATGTCGTTCCAAGAGATGAACCTTCAAAAATAATCTCAATAAAATTGGATTTCTAATTGCATATAATCTGTTTAAATGTAATACAATAAGTTTTGGATCCAGCATAATAATCAAACATCGAATACCAAATGAAATGGCCTCAGATAATAACTCAATGACTATGCTATATTCTGCAAAATTGTTCATTGTTTGACCAAGGCATATCCCATGAATAGAAACAAACTCAGCGGTGGGTGAATAAATAACCCAAGTCGCAGAAGAGATATTATGTGTACTACGATAGGCACCATCAGCAAAACTAATGGATGTTTGAAGGGATGTCGACATTTTCAATATCAAGAGTAATCAAGATAAGCAGCGATAGTAGTAACAACAAAACTAATATAGGCACACTTGTCTAAGCTAAGGCATACTATTCTAAAAAGTAACTAATCTACAATAAATATCTTCACTTGAAACTCAAGCATAATATCTCTTAAGATAAATACCATTTCTGGGATTATCTAAAGATACCTCGTCATAATCAATTAATTCATAGGCTCATTTTGCAAGCACACACTTGAAAATATAGGGACCATGCTACATCGGTTCGAATTTTCCAGTGCCTAGCTTATTGTTAGCTTTATAATATACTATACCTAGGTCACCTTTTAAATAAACATGAGGGTTAAAACTTTGATCATACTGAGATTTCAAACATTTATTATGAGATTCAGTAAGCAATGCAGCAATGCACCGAGTCTCATCTAATTGTGCTAAGTAAAGAAAGTGTTTTTCCTCTTCGGAGGTAGCTGGTAACAACTCAATGGCTAATTTGAGTGATGGTATTTCACATTCAATGGGTAGCAAAACTTCTAAACCATAGACAAGTTGAAAATGAATGAACCCTGTAGCAGTTTTTGCGGAGGTTCGGTATGCCCATAGTGCCGGAAAAAACATGGTGTTCCAATTTGATTTGTGAGTTTCGATAATCCGTTTAATCATGGTGGTTAAAACCTTGTTGACGGCTTCAACTTGACCATTAGCTTGTGGATAATACAAAGTAGAAGTATCATGGTGTAGGCCAAGTTAATCGGAATGTTTGGTCATCATAATATTTCGAAAATGACTCCCATGGTCTATAATAATAGCTTGAGGCACACCGAAATGAGCAATCACATGATTGAATATGAAATTAGCTGCAATTTTTCCATCTTTCACGAATGTAGGCATCGCCTTGGCCCATTTGGTAAAGTAATCTACATTGAGAATAATATACCCATGCCCCCCGACCGAGTGAGGGTTACATGTAATGAAATAAATGCCTCATTTTGCAAAAGGACCGAAAAAAATGATTGGGGGAAGAGGAGCTAGAGGTGCATGCATCTTTCGATAAAAAATTTGGCAGTTGTGGAATTTTCAGATTGCAAGGATACAATCTTTGAATAACGATGACAAAAAATAACCAATGTGCAATATCTTTTGCGCTGTGGCAAACCCAGATGTATGAACACCACATGCTCTAGAGTGGCAATCATTCAAAACCCTTTCAGCCTCTTTGTGAGTTATACAACGTCAAAAAACAGAATCCGCACCACAACGATAAAGAGTGTCACCAACAATATTGTATTGTTGGGATTGATATCAGATTCTACGTCGATTTGAACGTGAAATATTTTGGTGAAAGGTTTGGGTTTGAATATGTATAATGATATATCCATACCATGGATCTAATGTACTAATGAGAAATATATATTCATCCACGACGAGACTCTCTGCCACAGTTTCTGTCTCAGTATTGGGAAAGTCACACAAAAGCTCAACAAACACTAGTGATTTCTTTGATTTAGATTTCTCGAATTCGAAATCAAACTCTTGTAGGATGACAATCCATTTGTAGTAATTTCCCTTGAGTAATTTTTTTTTCAATATATACATCATCAAGTTGCAATTAGATATCATAGTTGTTTTACGTAACAGTGTGTAGTGATGGAATCGTTGGAAAACTTGGACTGCTACCAAGGCCAATTTCTCCACATGCGAATACTTGATTTCCATCAGATCGAGATTCCAACTTAGATAATAAATCACATGTTCATTGTGATATTCATTCTCCTGAACAAAAACCATTTCAATGGTGGAATCAGAGGCAGCTAAGTATAAAAATTAGTTCTGGTGGGAATTGGGTGAATGCAATAGTGGTGCATGGGTCAATGCGTGTTTTAGTGCATCAAAATATTTATCAGAAATCTCATCCCAAATAAAAGGAACACTTTATTTCAACAACCGGGTAAAACCTTTTGTTAACTCATCATATTTTGGGATAAACCTACGTAAAAAAAATTATTTCCCTTGCAAACTTTGGAGTTGGCAAAGTGTGGAAGGAGGAGGTTGTTGGAAATGTTGTCATTGATGGCAAAGGAAGTAGCAAAGAAGGAGCATATGAACAACAACAAGGAAAACAGAGAAGCAAGGAGCAGCATGAAACAAGAAGCAGAGATAGTAACAGAGAAATAGCAGAGGCAGCAAAGAGACCAGCAGAAAGAGAAAAGAAGCAGAGAGGAAGCAAGGAACTAAGGCAGCAGACAACGCAGAGACAGTGAATAGAAGTAGAGTGCATAATTGAAGCAGAATTTTCCAGGGACAAAGTAGGAGAAAAAACGCCATCAAATAGAAAAGAATAAGTTAATGGTAATCTATGATAAGGAATAAGTGAATGATAATCTGTGATAAGTAAGAAATCCATTGAAGGAATTAATGGTTGCAGAGATATGATGAATGTAACAAAGATTATAATTGCGATGGACCATAGTATAGTAATCAGCTTGCGGAATAAAGAAATTGAATGTGCAGTTAAAAGAGGAACTGTGACAGGATAGAACTCCGAACATACAATGGAAGGTTGATATATTATAGCAGAATTGAAGACAGAATGACATTGAATTGTTTCGAGTTAATTTTTGTAAGGAAATCCCGTCGGAAGAGAACTACATTTGTTCATTGATTATTGGAAATCCTACCAAAGATAGACCAGAGTTATAGCGCAAACCCAGATTAACCCTTTGGAATCATGAACGGACCCTGGAAGAAAAGAGGTAAAACGTAACAAAAGGAAGTGCGACGGAACTCTGCGTGGAAGAATGGAACCATGACCGAGTGAATAGTGAAGGTGGTTTATGGTTTTCATCGCACCACCTATGCAGAGTGAGCGGTATTTGAGGAGTTGGGAGCGATTCCATAAATCATTCGACATGTGGCAAGGAGACCCACGGAAAACCTCTTGTCACTGTGCGCCATCGCGCGTTATAGTTCGACCCAAGATGCCCAGCTATATTTTTGTACGCCGTTGATCTGGAGGGAAGCCATCAGACGGTGGTAATTTGATAAAGCTACGCGAAGGCTAACCAAAGTACGATGGGCCATCGCACGTTAACGTTCGGCATCGGAGGTTGAGCGATATGCATATACGCCGTTGATCTAGAAGCTTGCTAATCTAATGGTGATCGGACGCTGGACTTGCGCGAAATTTACTTATGGTACCGTGCGCATATTGGATTGGCTATTGACTATATTTGTGGGCCCGGGGTCAAAGGTTTATCATATTGTTTGAAAGCGTTAAAATGCGAAGGGTTAACCTTAATCCTAAAGTTAAGTTCAAAATTATTAAATTAATTATTTAATTACCAAGATCAATAGAACAATGAGAGTTATGGAGACCCCGCTGGATTATCTATTTTGACCCCATCCAGGAATACCATTAGTAATTGAATGGTTTTGACCCATGGTTTTAATAAAGGCGAAAAATATATAAGGTGATGAGAATCATAGTACGATGTGCGCATCGTAAGGTCGTGAATGAATAAATTTCTCTAAGGAATATCTGTATGGGCGAACTCTATTCTTAACTGATAAATTTGAAACTACGATGCACCCATGGATATAATGATCTGACGATGATGAATCTCTGGTTTGAACGACGGACGAAATCATTAAGAACAGGCGTGGGTGTACTAAATGAATAAATCTGGTGGCATGCAAGGTATGTCGTGTGGAAACTGGTGGATCCAGTGTGAAAATTGATGAAACGTGGTCCGCAGTGGTGCTGAGGGTCGAAGCGTTCAGTGAGGGGGTGGTAGCTCCCTTCCAGTGGTAGCTGGTAAATGAGAAAAGGGGGTTGTAGCTCCCTTCCAGGAAAGGCTGGTAAACAAGAGAAGGTTGTATCCTTCTGCAGGTGGGTGCCTGTGCTGGTATAAGTCTGCGCCAGCATAAAATTGTAAGAAATTTTCTTTATAATAAATATTGAAGACTGAGATAACAACAACAGTAGTTTTCTCCCGAATTGGGTTTCCACCTTAAATCCTGGTGTTCATATGTGTTGCTTATGTTTGATGGTTTGTTCTGTTATTTCTGTTCATGCTTACTGCTTATCTGATGAATAAATTATGCAATGATCTAAGTAAAGACATAATAAGATCTCTGGACATACAAATTGGATGCAGTAATGTAACATATGGTTTTAAGAGAAAGAAAAAGTAAAAAATTGTCAGTCAGCTCTAAATACTGATTCACCCCCCTCTCAGTATTTTTCCCAACAATTGGTATCCGAGCAGGTCCTTCTGAAAAAGCTTAGCCTCTAGAAGGAAGATCAAGCAAGATGAGAAATCAAGATGGAACAACATCTATCAGGCCTCCTCTCTTTAACGGAAACAATTCAATCTTTTGGAAAACAAGTATGAGATCCTATCTTCAGTCTCTGGGAGCAAAGGTATGGGAAATTATTGAAGGAGGATATCAATATCCAGCTGTAGTACCAACAGATCCGACAGAAAGGAAGAATTATGAAACAAATGCAAAGGCAGTCAATGCTCTATTGGGAAGTCTAACTGAATCAGAATTTGTCAAATTCATGTAGCTGAATACAACAAAGGCAATATGGGACAAAATCATTCTAAGTTATGAAGGTGATGCAAAGGTAAAAAGTGCTAAACTCCAAACTCTCAGAATTCAATATGAGAATCTAAAAATGGATAATGAGGAGAGAATTTCCAATTTCTTTTTACGTCTTGATGATATTGTAAATTGTATGATAAATCTGGGAGAAACAATAACCGAATCTACTTTGGTTGAGAAAGTCTTAAGATCACTAACGACAAAATTTGAGTCAAAAGTTTCTGCTCTTGAAGAAAATAAGGATCTTCAAAATCTTACTGTGGTGCAACTTCATGGCATACTAACTGCATATGAAATGAGAAGAGGAGGACCATCTGAAGTCAAAGAAGCAGTCTTTAGAACTTCTACAAAAGGGAAGGAAGTACAAAAACTAGAAGGATCGGGATATATCTCAGAAGAAGATGAGATAAACTTTATAAAGAAACTTCAACTTGGCACAGGACAGTTCAGAGGTAAGCTTCCTTTCCAATGTTTTGATTGTGGAAGAGTTGGTCATTATGCTGCTAAGTGTCCTTATAAAGAAACACATAAAAAGGGGAAGGAAGTAGCTGTTGGAAATATGATGCTTGTGTTGTCCTTGATGGCAACCTACTTGATGAAGTAAGATTGTTGGCAATATGATGCAATGTGTTGTCTTTGATGGCAACCTACCAGATGAAGTTGTCCTTGATGGAAACTGACTTGATGAGTTGTCTTTGGATGGAAACCTACTTGATAAAGTTGATGACAACCTACTTGATGAGTTAAGGGGGAGATTGTTGGCAATGTGATACAATGTGTTGACTTTGATGGAACCTGCTTGATGAAGTTGTTCTTGATGGAATCTGACTTGATGAGTTGTTAATGATGTAACTCTGATGTATCTACAGAAGTAGCAGAAGAAAGGAATTCAGAAAGTTCCAGAATAATGTTGAACAAGGTATGTCACAATGCATACGCGGGTTTGTTGAGGAGAAGTAGCGTATGTACGCGGAAAATAACGTGCCAAGTCGCGTATGCCCTATTGCGCTCTAAATTTATATAACCAGGGGAATTTACCATGGTATTGACCCATTGTATTGAGCGTTGGATTATCTATTTGATCCCGTCCAGGAATACCATCGGAAGTGGTGTGGTTTTGGCTCATGTTATTGATAAAGGCTAAACCTATATAAGGAGTAAAGAATAATAGTGCAAGGTGTGCAAGTGTCTGGGTTTTAATGAATACTTCACTCTGAAGTATATCTGCATGGATGAACTCTGTTCGTTGTTGATAGATCTAAATTAGTGATGCACCTATGAAGAAAATGATGAAGAGGGATCTCTAGATCTGAAATATATATGTATTTCCTAGATCTGTTCATGGAATGTTTAGATATGAGATGAGGTGAAATACTTTCTGAAGTGAAGGATGAAATCTGAGTTGTTTATCTGATCTGAAGAGTTGCATAGTCCTGAAAAGTTATAAATGTATACGCATGTTCGCTTCAGTAAAAGCGCGTGTATACGCGGGTTTGCTTAAGGAAAAGCACGTATGGGAAGATAGGGTTTTCTGAAGAATGCACAGAAGTATACGCAGGTTGGTTTCTGAGAAAGCACGTATATACGCAGGTTCAGTGAAGTAAAAGTGCGTATGGAATCTAGGTTTTTGCTGAAGTAAGTGGAATGAAATGTCTGATCTATTCTGTTGTTTTACTGTTATCTGTCAATGATGTATTCATATAGAACTGGGTTTTTTGAATGATGAATATGTTGCTGATTATGTTAATTGAAGATCAAGTTGTTGGTTTATTGGTTGATGATTCAATGAATGAATTGATGGGGTTATAAGTTTTAGTTTGATGAATGTTGAGCTTAAATGTGTGGAGTGGGTCCAATCTGAAAATATGATGAAAAGTGGCCTACAAGTTGTGTTGTATGGAAGCTGTTGGATCCAGTATGAAAATTGATGAAACATGGTCCATGGTGGTGCTGAGGGTCGAAGCCTTCAGTGAGGGGGTTGTAGCTCCCTTCCAGTGGTAGCTAGTATACGAGTGCAGGGGGTAGTGGCTCCCTTCCAGGAGAGGTTGGTAAACGAGAGCAGGGGGTAGTGGCTCCCTTCTAGGAGAGGCTGGTAAATGAGAGCAGGGGGTTGTAGCTCCCTTCCAGGAGAAGCTGGTAAATGAGAGAAGGTTGTAGCCTTCTGCAGGTGGGTGCCTGCGTGCTGGTATGAGTCTGCGCCAGTACATGGTTGTAAGATGTTTTCTTTATATTAAAATATTGAAGACAGAGACGACAACAGCGGTGGTTTTCTCCCGACTTGGGTTTCCACCTTAAATCCTGGTGTTCATGTGTGTTGCTTATGTGTGATGGTTCATTTTGTTTTTACTGCACATGCTTACTGCTAACTAAACATCTGATGAATAAATGATGCATAGATCTAAGTAAAGAATTAAATGCATAATAAGATCTATGTATATACGTGAGTTTTATGAAGGATATCCGTGTGTATACGCGAGTTGGTTTCAGGAAAGTAGCGTATGGGTTTTAAAGGAAGAAAAAGTATAAATTTTTGAGTATGCCCTAAATACTGATTCACCCCCCCCCCCCTCTCAGTATTTTTCCCAACAATTGGTATCAGAGGAGGTCCTTTTGCAGAAGCTTGATCGCTTGAAGGAGATCCGTCACAATGGGAAGTCAGGAAGGAGTACTTTCTCTAAGGCCACCTTTGTTCAATGGAAGTAATCTATTATTCTGGAAGATATGAACAAAAGCATATTTGCAAAGTCTTGGTGCAGAAGTATGGGCAATCATGGAAGAAGGTTATCGGTATCTGGCAACTATTCCTACTGATGCATCAGAAAGGAAGAAATATGAAATCAATGCCAAAGCAGTCAATGTTTTATTAGGAAGCCTGTCTGAATCAGAATTTGTTAAAGTAATGCAGCTAAATTCAGCAAAAGAAATATGGGACAAAATCATTCTAAGCTATGAAGGAGATACAAAGGTAAAAAGTGCCAAACTCCAAACTCTCAGAATTGAATATGAAAATTTAAGGATGCATAGTGATGAGAGTATTACCAGTTTCTTTTTACGTCTAGATGATATTGTAAATCGTATGAGAAGTTTGGGTGAAACCATAACCGATACTACTCTGGTTGAAAAAGTCTTAAGGTCTTTGACTTCAAAATTTGAGTCAAAAGTATCTGCTATTGAAGAAAGGAAAGATCTGCAAACTCTTACTGTTGTTCAACTACATGGTATTCTAACTGCTTTTGAAATGAGAAAAGAAGGTCCTTCTCAAATCAGAGAAGTTTCCTTTAAGGCATGTGCAAAAGGAAAAGAAAAGGAAGTTGTCAAGGAATCAAGTTACATATCAGAAGAAGAAGAAGCAAATTTTGTGAGAAGACTCCAACCAGGTACTGGAAGATTCATAGGTAAGCTTCCCTTCAAGTGTTTTAATTGTGGAAGAGTTGGTCATTATGCTACTAAATGTCCTTATGAAGAGAATCATGATAAGGGGAAACAATTTGAAAAGGGAAAGAGCTATTATACAAATGAAGATAATGATGAAATGTCAAATGAGGATGAAGAAGATCCTGACCAAGATCTGCTAGTACTCATGGCAAGGAAGAAAAAGAAGAAGGCTACTCAAAGAAAGGAGATATCTCAGAAAACATGTGAAGCAGAAAATGAAGAAGACAAAATAGGTACTGATTGTTGTTCTTGTAATTCACCTTCTTGTGCATGCAATGGTGAAGATAGTGAAAGTAATGTTATGGATCTATAAGAAGCTCTCAAGATTAAAGTTGAAGAACAACAAAGATCATCTAATAAGCAAGAATCTATCTACAAAGAAATGATCTCTAGAATGAAAGAACAGATAGATATGATGAATGGTCAGATAGAAATGTATCAAAGACGGATAGAAATGTATCAAAGATAGCACGATAAAGTAACCAATCGAAGTGAAAGACTTGAAGCAAAAATTATCTCCCTCAAAGAAGATCTGGAAAAATCAAATAAGAAAAATGAAGAACATTTACAAACTTTTAAAGAACAAGAGTTGAAGGAAGAGATTCTAAAATTGAATGATCAAGTAGAAGAAGGAAGAAGGAAAGAAGAAAGCATGAAGAAGCAATGTCAAAGTTTGGAGGTTGAGTTAAATATTTTGAAAGGTAAATTAGAAGAAAAAGATAAAATCTTGAGGTTTCAAGATAGTACTAAGATTCTGGATAATATTCTTAGTAGTCAAAGGTCTCCCTCTGTTAAATTTGGTCTTGGTTTTCATGAAACTGTTAAAGGAGAATCTAGTTCTCAAGGAAGTGCTAAAGATTCAAAGGATATCAATGCAAAATCTGAAGTGTTGGAAGAAAAAAAAGGTCAACCGACAGTCATGAACTCTCAAAAGAAATCGTTCCCTCCTAACTATAGAAGTATCAATAATGTTGAATGATTTAAATGTCATAATTATGGGCATGTTGCAGCCAATTGCAAAAGCAGATCATTTCAATCACATACAAACAGATTCTACACAGAAAGGTACTCTGGTTTCTTCCAGGGATATTGTTTTTCATGTAGAAAGTATGGTCATAAAGCAGCTGATTGCAATAGAAGAAAGAATAGAACAACACATTATGATCCTTATGCTTACTTTTCTAGTCACGCAAGATGTTATGCTTGTAACAAGTATGGACATGTAGAAAAAGAATGCAAGATGAACAGATCTGAGAAATTGGAGAATTTTCAGCACACTAAAAGAAATTTCAAGCAAAGCTGGAAAAAGAAGGAGGACCAGTCAGAAACGTAGGGAATATTGACCCTATTGCAGTCATCCGCTTCTAAAGCCTACTTTTCATAATGACTGCAGAATGATGTGAGATACATTCTAGGGATTAGTAATGTATCATCACAGGGGGAGAAATGTATGATGATTCCCATGGTTGGTTTGGTAATTCTGGTTATGTTTATTTCTAATAGTGCATCTGATGTGAAGAAAACAGGTACAGGTGGTACAAATTTAGGGGGAGATGAAGTTGTGGAAATTTTCTGTGTCTCACTTTCCATACGCGGGTTTAGTGAACAAAAGCCGCGTATACACGCGAGTTCCTTTGGAGAAAGAAGCGTATGCTTTTCTGTTAAAGAAAACAGTGATTCAGCTCAAGAACAGGAGTACAGGTTCAGGGGGAGCACCAGTCTAACTACTAATGATTGCATTGTTGGCATTGTATCTGCTTATTCCTTAGTTCTCGTAATACTTATGCTCAAATGATGATGACATGATACATGGTTTCTTATGATGAGACTATGAATGAGCCCTGATTGCTTTTGGCTGAAGAGTATCTTTTGTTTTCACTCATGGATGAGTTGGAAGTCTTATGATTTAGAGATAAGAATAGATCATGTAGAGTTTGTTGCTATGGATGAGATCTTTTTCCTTCATATATTACATCTTGATGAATCCTAAAGATCTTGGTGATATCAGATCACATGGATGATTTTTTGACACATATTGTTTATTGAAGAAGTTGTTCTAATATGATAATTCCTCTTGGGAAGAATATGTTGATGTTGCAAAGAGTCTGAAGGCTTGGTTACTGATGTGCTTGTTAGGGTCCCGTGATTTGGCCGATTGGTGAGCCAAATGACGATGTAACATCAAACCAAGCTTTGGAGCCCGAGGACCTAGCCTTCCTGGACTCAGAGAGGGCTCTCTCTATATGTGTAAAAGATATCGGTGTGTTTGCTTGTGGTGTTCTGATATTAGGCTAGTTATGAAGTATGTTTTTTGTTTTTTGTTTTTAAGTTTGTGAGGGATAAAAATGATCAAAGATATATAAAATGGGTAACAAGAAATAGATCAACTGGGCTATGGGGTCAAAAAGGTCAAGGAATTTATGAGATGATGATGCAAGGCTGCAGTAGGGCCGATTTGATTCAAGGTAGAAAGGATCTTTGGGAAAAATGGAGTAAATGAACATCAAGTTTGTGAAAGACAAGGGATTTCAAGTGTAACTAGTTTATAGCATACATAAACATGTTATAGCAAGCCATTAATCATGCTAAATGTAACTATGAGCTAATTAATACATAGAAAATCAAACATTCCAGCCATGCATAGAAGTATAAGACCTTCTAACTTCGGGAAATGGCTATCAGCCTTTGGGGAAAACACATAAGACGGACTAACAACTCAAAATACTATGCCGGAATGCCTAAACACAGTCTCTAAGTTATTGAGCACTTTGACAAACAAGCTTTCATAGTTTTAGGCAAAGGGCTAGATCGGGACTAGGCCTCCTTGGTTCAACAAGATGATAAACTAATCAATCAAAGAGATAGTTTCATGGACAAAACTATGGACAGTCATAGGTAAGCAGGGCACACCATACATCCTACTCAACATGCATAGAACTTATGAATAAAACTAGCAACAATATCCTTAAGTTACTAAAGAGCAGTTAAGAATTCTTTAGTATAACTAAGGAAGAAGAAAACACAAAGCTATGAAGATTCAGGAATTTTGAGGTGCCTCCATGGGCATATCTCAAACTTAATCTCTACTGATCTATAGCAGCAAGAAGCATGTATCATGAATGAAAACTAGAAGACAACAACAAAGCAAGAAACACTATACTATTCTACCATGTCATGGAATCCATCAACAATCCTTCATCATTCATCAAAAGCATCCAAGAGGCAGTCCAAAATCATAACACAAGTATGTTCTTCAAAGCTCATATGACCAATATATTAATTCTTCTCTCAAGTTCAGCCTTGTTTTACAATGAAGCCTTGTGGAATAAATAGGCTCAAGTGAGGAAAACCTCATGGTGCAACTAGCTATCCCATTGGCCTAATCAAAATATCTAAACTTTTCCTTGAGGCTTTGCAAAGCCCAAGGCACAAAATATCCCATAAAATATCTAAAAAAATGCTAAAAACGGAAATTATATTGACTTTGCATCATTTTCCAAGTGTAAAAATAGCTAAACGCACATTTGGAAAAAGCAGATTTTTGAGGTTCAAAAATTGCAAAAATACTTCAAATTTACATCAGAAAAAGGTCCCCTGACTTGCTGGAGACAATTGGCAGCCTTCCCGGTGTTGAAATGAGGCTCATGATAGCTCGTTGGAAATATTTCTGTGTCTACTTTCCGGCACAACTGAAATCACCTATATCTGATGCCTGGAAGTCCTCCAAATCTGTACCTGTGTGTAAAAAACCAGAAAATAGCAGACTGCTGATATGACGGGCAGAATGTGCAAAAAGTGAGCATTTTTCACCGTTTTGAGGGGGCAAATGATCTCCAAATGCTCTGAAAATCGCTGAGGACCTGATCATAGAATTATGGCATCAAATGGTATCATCCTTCTCCCTTGACAAATCCTCAAACTGAAATGGCGAAATTATGAGTTTTCGACCTAAAACCCAAAAAATGCTAAAAAACAAAAAGTTGTCGAAATGGGCCCAAAATTGGCATACATGACCCTCAGGGGTCCCTAGCAACATGCTCCGAAGCTGAGGCCAAAATGTCAAGAGCTGATGTGCTTTTCTCCTCTTTTCGTGCCGGGCGCTTCCCCTTTGCCTTCTTAAATTTCTCTTGGGTTGCCTTTAGTTTGCGCCGGGCAAACTGATTCAACTTTTGAAAGTGATGTGTCCTCTTCCTTTGTAGTTCTAGATCTCTGTTTGCTCTTTCAAGCTTCATCTCCAAGTGTTTGTTTGCTCTTTCGAGCCATGCCTCTTTGTTTTCTTCAATTTCCTGCTCAAGGAGTGCAGTGAGAGGAAATGCTTGGAGATGGGCTTGTTCTTCTTCTTTCTGCTTTTCCAAGGCTCTTTTAAGCCCTATGGTCCTAGGCCTCTTCCACCTAGGCTGGTCTCCCTCTTCTTCCTCATCAAACTCACCAATGAGTTCTTCTATCCTTGCTTGCGCCTTAGCTGCCTCATTCTTATATTTGATCGCCCTTGCTTCAGGAACAGCTGTGTGAACATTCATCTGTTTGTTTTGGATTTCCAAGAAGTGGTTGAAGTTCCTTGCCCTTTGAAGATCCTCCTCTAATGCCTCAATTTGCCCTTCTTTATGGATCAGGAGGTTTTCAAGAAGGCGGGCCTCATTATCACTGTCATCACTTTGGATTGGGATGACAGCCAATTCACCTCCATGCTTTGTACTTTCTCCAACTTTGCTTTTCCCTTTGAAGGCCAATCTTGCACTTTTCCTCCTTGGCATGCTAGTAGGTGTCCTTTTGGGCGATTTCCTTTTGCTAGGAACAACCTTTGTCACTGTTGGAGTGGCAGCCTTAGACCCTTTCTTGCTTGCTATGCTGAGCTTTGTTCTTTTGGGAGGAGGAGAAACAACTGATTTACCTTTGACATCTTCTTGAAACTGCTGCTCTTCTTGAGGCTGCTGGATGTTTTCTTCTTGCTGTTCACTTTGCTGCTCCTGTTCGCCAACCTTAACTTGCTGTTCTACATCAATGCCTTGTTCAATTTGGGTTCCAACTTGCTGCTCTTCTTCACCAAAATCAAGCTGCTGCTGTGCTTGGATTTCCTGCTCATTTAGTGGCTCAATTTGTTGCTCAACTTCCTGACCAAGCTGATGCTCCTGTCCTCCAATGTCAAGCTGTTGTTCTTCATCTTGTACCCGCTACTGTTCCTCATCTCCTGTCTGTTGCTGACCTTCATCTTCTGCTTGCTGCTGTTCATCCCTTTCCTCTTGCTGCTGTTTACTCCCTTCTCCTTCTTCCTACTGTCCTGGCTGTCCTGTAGTCATTTTGAGCCTTCTAGGAGTAGGCCTGCTGGATAAAGGTACCGGGAGATGGATGGGCTGAGTGGGAGACACATGGACAGGAGGAACAATAGAGAAATCTGGGTGATTGATGAATACATCCCATGGAACTTCCTTCTTCTCTAGCTGATGTAGGATGATAATTTTAATCAGAGAATGATGGAAAATGGAAGGTATTTGCAGAGGAGGGGCCTTCTTCTGAAATGTAGATTCCATCTTCTCGATGCTCTTGAATAAAAAGTAAGGGAGATTTAGTTGCCTGTTTCTAGTGAAATGCATTAACAGGCGGACATGGTAGGCATAAACTCGATCAAACCTCCCTTCACAAGTAAAATATTTCATTATGAATTTCATAAGAGGAGCATAGCTGTCAAGAAGATATGAAAAAGGGAAAATAGCAGTGAAAGCATCTCTATGCTCAGGCTTGATGAAAGGCTTGTAATCTTCTAAGTCAAGATGGGCCTATTTGAACCATTTTTCGCCATGATATGGAATCTTGGTGGCCTTGGACACTGATCTTGGGGAAAACTTGAAATCAAGCTCCACTACCTTGAAATGCTTGTTCTGGAACCTCAGGGTGCATAGGTGTGTTAATGGCGAAAATTTTTTGACTTCTTGTATCTTCTGGCAGAAATCTAGGCAACCTACTTCATGGAAGTTGAAAAGGACAGATGGATGAGCATTAACCTCTTCTGTAGAGATCGGCTCATATCTTTTATGCAGACCGCTCCTGCTGTCTTTCCTTGGAGGCATTTTGACCTAAATATGCTTTGGAAGAAACAAACTGCCTCATTGTGTGTAAACTGCCCTTTTGGAGTCAAACTGTGTCAATGTACTGCTTTGACAGAGAAACAATGTGATTTGGATGGTTGCGACAAGTTTCCTTATAATACACAACCTCTGCTCTCTTAAAAAGTAGCCTTCCACCTTGAATGTATCTCTGCCAACAGAATTTTCAATAGGATACCATACAGTAAAAAGGAGACAGACTGCTAGGTAAATTCCCTGTGCAAAGTGTCAAGAAATCACCTTGTTCTTGTGAAGTTTTAGAGGTCACTCAATACATCTTAATCTTTGCCCATGGTAGACTTTGCAATCATTAAAAACCTGCCCTGTCTAAGGTGTCAAACATTCAACAAACTTGCATATGGTACACTCAACCATTAGTATGATTAGACAGTCAATATCACAGTTCTGAGCAAGGTGACAGAGTAAAAATGCTCCAACAGTTCAACCAAGCCTGCAATAGTTTTCTCTTTTCAAAATAACTAGGACTTCTTATCCACGTAACACCTTTGGCTTTGTTAGAAAAACCTTTACTCTGTATGGATATCAACTTATCAATAGGCTTGAAAAACAAAAGACAGTCAAGCAACAAACACAGTGAACACTGTCTTTTTGTGAGAAGTGTGAGCAACTTTCCCCTGTAGCTTTCAACCTATAAATTTCTCTTTGATCAAGAACCCTTTCTCCTACTATACTTCAATTTCTTCTACTTGTGTGTCACTTCATCAAACAGAAACATACACATACAAAGTTAAACCCAGTGTGAGCATACAGCCAGACTCACTGTTATGGAACAAGGCGACAGAATATTGAAGAATGTTTTACAAGTTCAATCAAGCCTGTAGGAGTTTATTTCTTTCCCACAATCAAAACTCCTGTTTAATATGGAAACCCTGTCCTTTGTAGAAGAAACCCCTACCCTATCTGAAAATCAACTTGTCAAAATAAGCTTGAAGAACAAGACAGTCAAGTGGAAAACTTAGGAAAAACTGCCCCTTCTGTGGTCTATAGGGTTAACTTTTTCCCTTTGGTATCTTTGAGGAAATAAACACCTTTGTTCTTTGTTTTAGGAAAAGGTATGAATACACAGTTTGGATCAGCACATACTCTTTCCCTGTGGAGACCTTTAATAGTAATCTTACACTTCAGTACAGTCTTTGAACAAGGATATTCACACAGAGACAACTATTTGTTGTATATGGCGTTGTAGCAGTCTTTATGTGGAGTAGCTCCTTTTTAATGTGGAAAACCTATCTCTTTAGCAAATATCTTTTTATCCCTTAAAAATCAACTTGTCAAACAAGTTTGGAGAGTCACAAAGGCAGTCAAACAGAATATAGAGAACAACTTTCCTTTCCTGTGATAGTAGGGGTAACTTCATCTTTTGATGTTTTTGAAGACATAAGGTATCCTTGTTCTTTGATATGCAAAGGTGAAAAACACACTACTCTTATTTCAACACATTTCTTTCCTGTAGGTGCTGCTAACAATACATTCAGCTTTTAACCACAGTTCTACACCTCAGATCACCACACAGCAAAAGGGCAGCTTCAAATTTGCTTCACCACGGTAGTGAGGGTGTTTTTATGACCTTTTAATAAAAATACAGCTCAGGTGTTTTGATATTGCAACAGTCAGTCAGAAAAACACTATTTTCTCTCACACCATAGCTTGAAAACAGGGCTTTTTAAACCTTCATGTCACTTAGCACTTTGTTTCAAAAACTGAGAAGGCATATGAAAATACCTTGAGAATATGATGGAGAAGCTATTTGATGCATTTAGTCCAGCTCCGGAGGCGTTTTAGATAGCTTACGAGGGCCAAAAAGATGCGCGACGTGCTGGGCTCTCAGAGTGCCGCGCCGAAACAACTATCGGGTAGCTCTTGTCGGGTCGGCCGGGCACCGTGTACAGGCGCGTCGCGCACATGTACAGGCACGTCGCGTGGCCGTTGAACGCCCGTTCAAAACCTCTTCCAGGCGCGTCGCGCAGTCTTACAGGCGCGTCGCGCGGTGAAAACAGTGCTAAATTCCTGCAATTTGATCCGAACTTCTTTGTTTCGATGCTGAGGGTAGTACAGAGCTTTGTTTGAAGTTTGAAAATGAAAAATTCCCTCTTCAACCTCACTCCCTTGACATATCAAAACTCCCAACGGTCACCTTTGTTTTTAAATGTAAAATGAAATTTTTGGTTGGCTCTTGCAAGGTTTTCGCAGCCTTTTTGACCTTTTTCAACAATACCCTTCGGCGTATTTGCAACTTGGATTCATAAGCGATGCATGCATTGGAGATTTTCTATGTTTTTAGACCGTGTTAATCATGGATCAACCTCTTTATAAAAAACAAAAATGGCTTGAAAGGTCAAAACTCTGTTTTACTTATGCACATGGGTTTGAAGGGTGATTCCTGCCAGTTTTGTTTCTTGGGTGACAACTTTAACACCGCAATTCAAACCTTGAATAATAACTTAATAACCTTCATACCATATCTGCCACTGTGTTAATAATGCTGGTGATATTTATTATGTAAAGTAACCCCACTTTAACACTGTCAAGAAAATACCTGAAGACTACTTTGTTTCTGAAAGGATAGGGTTTATATTGTCAACATGCTTTGACAGCCTCGATCTTTACTTGCTTCTTCAACCTCTTTTCCACTGTAGGTGCCCAAATTTTCTGACCCTATTTGGATTTGATCATGGCCCTCTGATTTAAGAAAGGCACCTCTTTTCAAAATACTTCCCTGCTTGTAGGTGTATCATCTATGATATCTCTGTCTTTTAAATAATGAAGAAGCTGCATTTGTTTCAAACCTTCCAAACCCTGTTAGTATGTCAAATGACTTCTTTGCCTATTCATAAACTTGTATACCTATTTACAATGTATTTTTGGGAACTAATCTTGAATTGCCTCCCATCATTTGTGATGTATATCTGAAAGGAGAAATTTATGAACCAGGGGGAACAGGTCCCCTTTGAAACATAGTTATCATTTCCTTTGACCAGAACAATTATCTTTTTGTAACAAAATCATTCCAAGGTTCAAATCTGTCCACTGCTTGACACTTTTGGTGATATTTTTAACAAGGAAAAACCACTCAAGATCTGTTGAAGAGCATTGTCTCCTGTCCACCATGATGTATAGTTTGAAAGACATTTCCCTATGAGTAGGAAAACCAATCCCTTTTGAAACATAAAAACCATATGTTGCTTGTGTAATGACTTTTGATTTCTTCCTTTGTCTCTTTCCACTGCATGTTTGACCAATCAGTCTTTAAAAACAGTCAATGCCTTGGCCATCTGCTCATGAATGAAGGAGGCCCTTCACTTGGCAAAGTATCTGAAGATTGTTTGACAAGCCTGCCTGACAATGGTTTTTTTTTTTGAATATGATGATAAGCAAACAATCTTGAAAACATTAATACTTTTACTTCTGTCTGCAATCACTATTGTGCTTCAGGAAAACCCTAGTCAAGGTGTCACTGTCTCACTGTACTGCTCTTTGCTGAGGGGAACTGAAATGTCACCATTTGCCTTGGTCAACTTATGAAAAATTATTTAAAAGATAATCTCTGTGACTATGGAGGTTAGCACCCTTTTTAAAAAAAAAAACCACCTTTTCTTCTGCCTGGGTAATGACATGATTTGTCAACATTTCTTCAATTTGGTCTTGTTGAAAACAGCAGGCTGCTTATGATTAGAGTTGTTTTTACTAATGATATGTCTCTCTAAGATTTTAACAATTCATATGATTTGAAAACTTCAAAGGACTTCCTTTACAAGACCAAAACTTTGTTTTCCCTTTAACTTGCATACTTCAGACTCTAGCCCTGTTATGATCATCACTTATACTCAGAAAAACTTAGAGTCATTGTTTCACTGTTCAGTAAAAAGAAAACCTGGGCTTTTGCAATCCTTAAAGTCAATACTGGCCAGCGCCCTCTGCTCGTAGATGAAGGAGGCGCCCTAACCCTCTGCTTGTAAATGAAGGAGGTTTTTGGCCATGACAAATTACCAGTTTGCTGTGAAAGTGGTGTCTTTCTCTTACTGTGATTTTCATGCTGAATCTTGCAGATATATCTCAGGCTCATTTTCACATTTGAGAAGCAGTTGTTCTTCTAAATGTGCATTCAAGAATTTTCTCCTGAGATGAAGTTTTATTTCCTGTCTTTGTAGAATCCATAAAACACTGTGCAACACCTAATAATCAGATTGAGACTGCGGTATATGCAGTGCTGAGACCTAGGGGTATAAGTGGCGCGACTTAGAGCTGTGATCAACTTGATTTGTAGAGTGGGAGGTCAGTCATGATTGGTCTGTAGCAGATGGTGGTTTTTTGGCCTTTTGATGGTTGCCAAGGGTAAAATGCCTTAAAACGCCACTTCCTAACTTAGGGGAGGCTTTTGAAACAGACTTGGATTTTTCCTTTTAGAGCTGATGGTCAAACCAGTAGGGCTGGAGCTAGAAAAAAATAGTGATAATGGGTTTTAACTTTGACATGGGCGAACTGAAAAGTAAGAGGGCGAAAAAAGTTTTATGAGGGTTTTCTAGATGACAAATTGACATATGGAAATCAGCTTCTAGAAAACTCAGTTGTGGATATATTCATCACTAACATGTAAAAAATACTGATGGCTAACAATGCTTATGCTACAACTATTAGATGACACTTGAAAACACAACTACATTTTCCTATCTATCTTTTCTCATATATTCCAGGGAAGCATTCAAATTTCTCAGACAAAAGCTAGGAGATGTTTCTACCTCTCAGAAGATCAGATCTGATTAAATTTCAGAAGATTAAGTTGGATACGCTGATTTCCTGAAAGACAGTCACGTATATACGCGAGTTCATACATAGAAAACCGCGTATGGTTATTTGCTGACAAAATTCTTCTGGACAGCATTCTTTCAGCACAACTGCTGTACTGTTTGGTATCTTTGGTGGTGTTCTAGTTTTCATAATTCTATTTCATTCTCTGATATTGTTTATGAAGATGCCTTGATGATTTGCTGTTGAAAGTGTTCAGGATGCACAAGCTAAGGGAGAGCATTGGTCATGTGGAAAGGATGCATTGTTGGCATTCTCTTGATTTGCTGTGATATGATCTCATGGTTGATATTCCTTGATCTTGATTATAAAAAGTCATATTTGTAATTTGATGAAAAGGTCATGTTGAGACCTATGATGTAAAATTGTAACATTCAGTCATGTAAGGACTTGTTCAAATGTGTAAACTCATTTGGTTGGGTACTTGAGTCAAATTTGTAAACCCACTTGGTTGGGTAATTGAGTCAAAATGTGTAAACCCACTTGGTTGGGTACTTGAGTCACATATGTAAATCCACTTGGTTGGATCATTGATGTAAGTATGAGTCCTTGGTGATAGGAAAGGTCATAGAGTCATGTACTTCATTGAAAAAATATGTTTGAAGATTCAACGTGAACTTAGGGGGAGCATGGTAACTTCAATGCACATCATATTTGCAGAGCTCTTCTTTCTATGTTTTTGATCCGCCCTTTGCCCTTGATTTCAAAGGGGGAGAGTAACATGGTGTTTGAATAGGGGAGAGTATCATGGTGTTTGCATAATGGCTATAATCAATGTATCTATCTGTTGTGGTGATCAAACACCATCATGGTTTCCATCAAGTCCAAATGGGGAGATTGTTGGCAATATGATGCTTGTGTTGTCCTTGATGGCAAACTACTTGATGAAGTAAGATTGTTGGCAATATGATGCAATGTGTTGTCTTTGATGGAAACCTACCAGATGAAGTTGTCCTTGATGGAAACTGACTTGATGAGTTGTCTTTGGATGGCAACCTACTTGATAAATTTGATGACAACCTACTTGATGAGTTAAGGGGGAGATTGTTGGCAATGTGATACAATGTGTTGACTTTGATGGAACTTGCTTGATGAAGTTGTTCTTGATGGAAACTGACTTGATGAGTTGTTAATGATGTAACTCTGATGTATCTACAGAAGTAGCAGAAGAAAGGAATTCAGAAAGTGCCAGAATAATGTTGAACAAGGTATGTCATAATGCATACGAAGGTTTGTTGAGGAGAAGTAGCGTATGTACACGGAAAAGAACGTGCCAAGTCGCGTATGCCATATTGCGCTCTAAATTTATATAACCAGGGGAATTTACCATGGTATTGACCCATTGTATTGAGCGTTGGATTATATATTTGATCCCTTCCAGGAATACCATCGGAAGTGGTGTGGTTTTGGCTCATGGTATTGATAAAGGCTAAACCTATATAAGGAGTAAAGAATAATAGTGCAAGGTGTGCAAGTGTCTGGGTTTTAATGAATACTTCACTCTAAAGTATATCTACATGGATGAACTCTGTTCTTTGTTGATAGATCTGAATTAGTGATGCACCTATGAAGAAAATGATGAAGAGGGATCTCTAGATCT
The DNA here is from genome assembly GCA_034641835.2 of Pinus albicaulis. Classification (NCBI taxonomy): domain Eukaryota; kingdom Viridiplantae; phylum Streptophyta; class Pinopsida; order Pinales; family Pinaceae; genus Pinus; species Pinus albicaulis. The sequence goes on along the minus strand of CM076575.1, from coordinate 65,754,040 downwards.
TAAATGTATATGTATTTCCTAGATCTGTTCATGGAATGTTTAGATCTGAGATGAGGTGAAACACTTTCTGAAGTGAAGGATGAAATCTGATTTGTTTATCTGATCTGAAGAGCTGCATAGTCCTGAAAAGTTACATATGTATACGCAGTTTCACTTCAGTAAAAGCGCGTGTATACACGGGTCTGCTTAAGGAAAAACACGTATGGGAAGATAAGGTTTTCTGAAGAATTCACAGAAGTATACGCAGGTTGGTTTCTGAGAAAACGCGTATATACGCAGGTTCAGTGAAGTAAAAGCACGTATGGATTCTAGGATTTTGCTGAAGTAAGTGGAATAAAATGTCTGATATGTTCTGTTCTTTTACTGTTATCTGTCAATGATGTATTCATATAGAACTGGATTTTTTGAATGATGAATATGTTGCTGATTATGTTAATTAAAGATCAAGTTGTTGGTTGATTGGTTGATGATTCAATGAATGAATTTATGGGGTTATAAGTTTCAGTTTGATGAATTTTGAGCTTAAATGTGTGGAGTGGGTCCAGTCTGAAAATATGATGAAAAGTGGCCTACAAGTTGTGTTGTATGGAAGTTGTTGGATCCAGTATGAAAATTGATGAAACATAGTCCATGGTGGTGTTGAGGGTCGAAGCATTTAGTGAGGGGGTTGTAGCTCCCTTCCAGTGGTAGCTGGTATACGAGTGCAGGGGGTAGTGGCTCCCTTCTAGGAGAGGCTGGTAAACGAGAGCAGGGGGTAGTGGCTCCCTTCCAGGAGAGGCTGGTAAACGAGAGCAGGGGGTTGTAGCTCCCTTCCAGGAGAGGCTGGTAAATGAGAGAAGGTTGCTGCGGGTGGGTGCACAAATAACTTTGGTATAGTCTGGCATGAGTGTGGTTGTAAGATGTCTGAGTTATAATAAAATATTGAAGAAGGCGACAGGTGGTGGTTTTTCCCAACTTGGAGTTTTCACATCTTAAATCCACAGTGTTCATGTGTGTTGCTTATGTGTGATGGTTCATTACATTATTCTTGCTGCGCTTGCTAACTAAACATCTGATGAATAAATGATGCATAGATCTAAGTAAAGAATTAAATGCATAATAATATCTCTGTATATACGCGAGTTTTATGAAGGATATCCGTGTGTATACGCGAGTTGGTTTCAGGAAAGTAGCGTATGGGTTTTAAAGGAAGAAAAAGTATAAATTTTTGAGTATGCCCTAAATACTGGTTCACCCCCCCCCCCCCTCTCAGTATTTTTCCCAACAGTAGCAAGAAGGAATAAGAATCGCTTTAGTACTAGAAAGAGTTACTATACTCATGAAGACAGTGATGGGTTATTTGATAGTGAGGAATAATGTGAACAAGATCTTAGACTTCTCATGGCATTTGAAAAAGAATCTAGAAAAGAAAAGGATACTTTTGTGGATGCTCTAGAAGACAGTGATTTTCTTGATGAAAACAATAAACTCAAAATTTTCTTAGAAGAGATTAAAATAACCATAGAAACTCTGAAAAATCAACTTGAAGAAAAGGAGAAACACAATGAGAAATTAGAGTGTGAAGTAGTAAGTCTAAGAAAATAACTTGAGAAAGTAAAGACTCTGAATCTTATATTTGCTAAAGGATCTGAAACCTTAGATGAGATTATCAAGGTACAACGTTCTCCTCTTATAAAGACAAGTCTTGGATATATCGAAGAATCTTCTTAGGCTTCAGCACCAAATTATCTAAAAGCAGTTACAGCTGGTTTACAACATGCTGCCACTCAGCAAGGGAATAAAGAATCTTTACAGGTAAAGCATGATCATCTCAATTCAAAGAACACTAATAGGAATGTCTTTCAAAGAAACACCAATCAACAGGTAAATTAAAGTAGAAGATTTTATGATCGCATAAATTTCTTCTTCAATGGACAATGTTTCTCATGTCACAATTTTGGTCATAAAGCTATTCAATGTGTTGCATATAAAACCATCATGACAAGAGAAGCAAGAAAGAAAAGGATTGATATTGAAACAAAGAAGAATACTTATAACAAATTTTCTCCTCTTCAAAATGAAGTTGAATGTGCTTATTGCAATAACTTTGGCCATGCAGAATCAGAATGCAGGAGCAAAGTTCAGCCAAAAGAACATGTTCCTTCAAGCTCCAAAGTATGGAAAAAGAAGGAATTATAGGTTGAAATTGTGGCATAGCGTTATTTGCAGAAGATGAAGAAAACCAATGGTACATTGATAGTGGATGCTCAAGACACATGACAGGTGACAAAAACAAACTTCTAGCATATAGTGCTTTAGAAAAAGAAAAGAATGTTACATTTGGGAATGATACTCCTGCGGTCATTAAGGGAAAAGGGTCTGTTTTTATAAAAGAAAAGGTGAAAGCTAATGAAGTTATGTATGTGGATGGATTAAAGCATAACCTATTAAGTGTAAGTCAAATGTGTGATCAAGGAACTGAAGTTGTATTTAGTTCAAAAGAATGTGTGGCACGTGATCTTGATAAAGGTAAAGCAATTATAAAAGGAAAAAGAACTCCAAGCAACCTGTATGTATTGAAGAACTGCAAAGAAAAATGTTACTTGAGTAAATCTTCAGAAAATTGGCTATGGCATAGAAGGTTGGGGCATCTGAGCTTCTCTCAAATCAACAAATCAAGCAAACTTAAAGCTGTTCATGATCTTCCCAATATTACTCTACCTGAAAATATCATATGCAAATCTAGCCAATTTGGTAAGCAAACCAGAGTACAATTTAATGCCAAGGAAGGATCATCAAGTAAGCCTCTTGAACTCATTCATACTGACATATGTGGACCTATGAGGAAAAAGTCACCACGTGGTGAAGAATACTATATCTTATTCATTGATGATTTCTCTCGAATGTGTTGGATTGGGCTGCTTAAACACAAAGATGAAGCATTTGAGAAATTTCATATATTCAAAGCACTAGTTGAGAATGAATTAGATCTAAAAATTAAGTGCCTCAGATCTGATCAAGGAGGAGAATATACATCAGATGAATTCCTTGAATTTTGTGAACAATATGGCATAAAAAGACAGTTCTCTGTAGCTGGCACTCCACAACAAAATGGTGTTGCAGAAAGAATGAATAGAACAGTTCAACAAATGGCTAGAGAAATGCTTGATGATTCCGGAACATCTGACACATTTTGGGGAGAAGCAGCACATACAACAGTAAACATTCTCAATAAGGCACATGTTCGTGTAAATAGTGATAAAACTCCATATGAACTCTGGTATGGTAATCCTCCTACTATAAAGCATTTTAGAATTTTTGGAAGCAAATGCTTTATCAAAAATAATGATGAAAAACTTGGTAAGTTTGAACCCAGAGCAGATGAAGGAATATTTCTTGGTTACTCCTCTAGGAGTAAAGCATATAAATGTTACAATAAAAGACTTCGAAATATTGTTGAATGTATTGATGTTGTTATTGATGAGTCTCCTGCAGCTCCGAAAGAAGAAAAACAAACAACAGATGAAGACGATGATGACATATATCCTTCTACATCAAATAAGGATAATATAGACAGTAAACCCAATGAAGAATCCGAAGATGATTTTTCTGAAAAGGCTCCATCAATATATGTTCAAAAGAATCATCCAGAATCTCAAATTTTGGGAGAAAAGGGATCAGGTGTACAAACAAGAAGGACTCTTGTGGGATATTCTAGCAATATGGCATTTCTGTCTACTATTGAACCTCATAATGTTAGTCAAACTAGCAAAGATGAATGTTGGATTCAAGCCATGAATGAATAGCTTGATCAAATTGAAAATAATCACACTTGGGAATTAGTACCAAGACCTCATGACAAAAATGTCATTGGAACTAAATGGATATTCAAAAACAAGTTAAATGAGAATGGGGATGTTATAAGAAATAAAGCTAGACTTGTTTGCAATGGGTATGCTCAACAAGAAGGTATAGACTTTGAAGAAACCTTTGCTCCTGTAGCCAGACTTGAAGCCATAAGAATGTTTCTTGATTTTTCAAGCTTCCAACAAATAAAAGTTTATCAAATGGATGTTAAATCTTCTTTTCTCAATGGTGATCTAGAAGAAGAAGTTTATATAGAACAACCAGAAGGATTCATTTTGGAAAATGATGAAAAACTTGTTTGTAGACTTAAAAAGGCTCTATATGGTCTCAAACAAGCTCCACGGGCATGGTACTATCGTCTTGAAAAATATCTTCATCAACAAGGATTTTCAAAAGGGTCTGCTGATAGCAACTTATACACAAAAACTGAAAATGACAAACTATTGATTGTGGTTGTATATGTTGATGATATCATTTTTGGAAGTAATGAAGAGTCTATGAGTCAGAAATTTGCTTCTGATATGCAGCAAGAATTTGAAATTTCTTTACTTGGGGAACTAACATTCTTTCTTGGCTTGCAAGTGCAACAAGAAACAAATGGCATATTCTTATCACAAGAAAAATACCTCAAGCAAATCTTGAAGAAGTATGGCATGGAAGATTGCAAACCTGTAAGTACACCAATGATAATCGAATGTAATCTCAGTTCTAATGATGATTCCCCCACGGTGAATCAACTAGAATACAGATCTATGATAGGAAGTCTACTTTATCTCACTGGGACAAGACCAAACATCATGCATGCAGTTGGGATTGTTGGAAGATTCCAAGCTAATCCAAAAGAGTCTCATCTTCAGGCTGTGAAAAGAATATTCAAATATCTACAAGGAACTCAAGACTTTGGACTATGGTATCCAAAGAATGCTGATCTTACTCTTCATGCATACATTGATGCAGATTGGGCTGGAAGTGTTGATGATAGGAAAAGCACTAGTGGTGGTGCATTCTATATGGGGCCCCGGTTAGTATCTTGGTTTAGCAAGAAGTAAAGCTATATTGCCTTATCTACAGCATAAGCAGAATATGTGGCTGCCGCATCATGTTGCACTCAACTTCTCTGGATGATGCAAACCTTACAAGACTTTCAAATCAAATTTTCACCTCCTATCTCCATTATGTGTGACAATACAAGTGCCATCAGTATCTCAAAGAATCCTGTTATGCATTCCAAGACCAAGCACATTTCCACCAAATATCACTTCTTACGTGAACAAGTGCTTGAACAAAAGGTGAAATTGGAATATGTTCCCTCTAAAGAACAAGTTGCTGATATATTTACCAAACCTCTCCCCAGGGAAGCGTTCGAATATCTCAGACAGAAACTGGGAGTAGTCTCCGCCATGCAGAGGATCAGGTCTACTTAAATACAGAAGATTAAATTGGTTGTGAGGTGTTGTTAGGAATATCTGATTGCACAGGCTAAAGGGGGAGCATTGGTCATATAAAAAGGATGCATTGTTGGTCAAATTATGTTTGAAGATGCAGTATGATCTCAGGGGGAGAATGGTATTGTCGGTTCAAAGGATCTTGATCAAACTCTTTGCCATTGATGTCAAAGGGGGAGGAAAAGCAACAAAGGGCTTCTATAAGACCATCAGAGGAAGAGTATTGCCATAAATTCCAAAGGGGGAGATTGTTGGAAATGTTGTCATTGATGGCAAATGAAGTAGCAAAGAAGGAGCATCTGACAGCAACAAGGCAAACAGAGAAGCAAGGAGCAGCATGAAACAAGAAGCAGAGATAGTAACAGAGAAATAACAGAGGCAGCAAAGAGACCAACAGAAAGAGCAAAGAAGCAGAGAGGAAGCAAGGAACTAAGGCAGCAGACAATGCAGAGACAGTGAATAGAAGTAGAATGCATAATTGAAGCAGAATTGTCCTGGGACAGAGTAGGAGAAAAAAGGCCATCGAATAGAAAAGAATAAGTGAATGGTAATCTATGATAAGGAATAAGTGAATGATAATCTGTGATAAGTAAGAAATCCATTGAAGGAATTAATGGTTGCAGAGATATGATGAATGTAGAGAAGATTATAATTGCGATGGACCATAGTACAGTAATCATCTTGCGGAATCAAGAGCTTGAATGTGTAGTTAGAAGCATAATTGTGACAGGATAGAACTCTGAACATACAATGGAAGGTTGATATATTATAGTAGAATTGAAGACAGAATGACATTGAATTGTTTTGAGTTAATGTTTGTAAGGAAATCCCATCGGAAGAGAACTACATTTGTTCGTTGATTATTGGAAATCCTGCCAAAGATAGACCAGAGTTATAACGCAAACCCAGACTAACCCTTTGGAATCATGAACGGACCCTGGAAGAAAAGAGGTAAAACCTAACAAAAGGAAGTGTGACGGAACTCTGCGTGGAAGAATGGAACCATGACCGAGTGAACAATGAAGGTGGTTTATGGTTTTCATCGCACCACCTATGCGGAGTGAGCGGTATTTGAGGAGTTGGGAGCGATTCCATAAAGCATTCGACACGTGGCAAGGAGACCCATGGAAAACCACTTATCACTGTGCGCCATCGCGCGTTATAGTTCGACCCAGGACGCCCATCGATATTGTTGTGCGTCGTTGATCTGGAGGGAAGCCATCAGACGGTGGTCATTTGATAAAGCTGCGCGGAGGCTAACCAAGGTACGGCGGGCCATCGCACATTAAAGTTCGGCATCAGAGGTCAAGCGATATGCATATACGCCGTTGATCTGGAAGCTTGCTAATCTAACGGTGATCGGATGCTGGACTTGCGTGAAATTTACTTATGGTACCGTGTGCATATTGGATTGGCTATTGACTATATTTGTGGGCCCGGGGTCAAAGGTTTATAATATTGTTTGAAAGCATGAAAATGCGAAGGGTTAACCTTAATCCTAAAGTTAATTTCAAAAGTATTAAATTAATTATTTAATTACCAAGATCAATAGAACAATGAGAGTTATGGAGACCCTGCTGGATTATCTATTTTGACCCCGTCCAGGAATACCATTAGTAATTGAATGGTTTTGACCCATGGTTTTAATAAAGGAAAAAACTATACAAGGTGATGAGAATCATAGTACGATGTGCACATCGTAAGGGTCGTGAATGAATAAATTTCTCTAAGGAATATCTGTATTGGCGAACTCTGTTCTTAAATGATAAATATGAAACTACGATGCACCCATGGATATAATGATCTGACAATGATGAATCTTTGGTTTGAACGACGGACGAAATCATGAAGAACAGGCGTGAATGTACTAAATGAATAAATCTGGTGGCATGCAAGGTATGTCGTGTGGAAACTGGTGGATCTAGTGTGAAAATTGATGAAATGTGGTCCGCAGTGGTGCTGAGGGTCGAAGCCTTCAGTGAGGGGGTGGTAGCTCCCTTCCAGTGGTAGCTGGTAAACGAGAACAGGGGGTTGTAGCTCCCTTCCAGGAAAGGCTGGTAAATGAGAGAAGGTTGTAGCCTTCTGCAGGTGGGTGCCTGCGTGTTGGTATAAGTCTGTGCTAGCATAAAATTGTAAGAAATTTTCTTTATAATAAATATTGAAGACTGAGATAATAGCAGCGGTGGTTTTCTCCCGAATTAGGTTTCCACCTTAAATCCTGGTGTTCATATGTGTTTCTTATGTTTGATGGTTTGTTCTGTTATTTCTGTTCATGATTACTGCTTATCTGATGAATAAATGATGCAATGATCTAAGTAAAGACATAATAAGATCTCTGGACATACAAATTGGATGCAATAATGTAACATATGGTTTTAAGAGAAAGAAAAAGTAAAAAATTGTCAGTCAACTCTAAATATTGATTCACCCCCCTCTCAGTATTTTTCCCAACAGAGGTAAGTTGATGATAGCCTCAACCTTTGAGGGGTTGACACAAATGCCATCTTTCGAAACGATGAATCCAAGTAATCATCCTGATTGCACACAAAAAACACATTTCTACAGGTTCAAATGAATCTTGTAATGCCTACATGTCATGAAAATAGCTCGTAAGTGTGTAGGATTATCGTTTCTACGTAAAGAATGAAGAGGTAAATCATACAGATAAGGTTGTACAATATGTTTGATATCATGAAAAGCATAAGACATGGCTCTTTGAAAATTTGCACCATCATTTTTTAATCCGAAAGGTAATTTGCAATAAGAAAATGTCCCCCAAGGACATATAAATGCTATTTTTGGTTGATCAACAAGGAGTATGTTTATTTGATTATAGCCAAAAAATCCATCCATAAATGAGAAAATTTCATTTCCAGCACAATCATCGATAATTTGGCCGATATAAGGTGTAGGATAATTGTCTTTTGGACATGCTTTATTAATGTCCCTAGAATCGACACATACTCATATATTCCGTTGTTTCTTTGTAACGAGAACTATATTAGATACCGAATCTGTCAATGGAATTGGATAAATAAATCCTATTCGTAATAGCTTCTCAATTTCAGCCTTGATAGCTGCAGCTTTTCGCAGATTTATTGGACGTAATCTTTCTCTAATAGGCTTGGCATCTGGGTATGTCTTAATTTCATGAATGACAATCTTAGGATTGATTCCTGGTATCTCTTCATAAGACCAGGCAAAAATGTCTTGGAATTCTTGAAATAGGGCTTTGTAAGCGTTAATATCTTCCATCGTACACGAAGCACCTATATGACTGTTTTCAATAATTCCAAGTTTGACTGATATGTCGATAGGAACTGTTGTGGAAATATTTCCAAAATTAATCTCATAATCTGAATGTGTAATTGATATGGAATTTTGTGGTTCTGTGACATAATCAATCGTAAAAATAGACGAAAAATCATTTTCAAACTTATCAAGATCAGGTTAAACTGAAGATCTATGATGTAGATCATCCCAGGGTAATTCATCTGATGAAAAAATTTCTCGAATACTTTCATCAGTATGAAATACATATTGAAAGGGTTTAGAAAATGATGTCAAGGTTGAGCTTGATAGAGAAGATGATTTTTTGGTGATCACATTCATTTGATCAGGATTAGTTGAAAGTGTGTCAGAATATGACTGCACTACTACATATGCCTTTTTAGAAGGACTCAAAGGAATCTCGCCATTGAAAGAGTCAAATTTTGATTCTGAAGGCACTACCCAAGTGTCATCGAATGGTATAGTGCTTGATGAGATCATATCGATGTTGGTAATTGTGCACGGTACGTTGGGTCAAGGTATGGAGAAATTTTCCATGAGAGAAAAATCCTTCACTAGTCCTACACCAACATCTTCATGTGGGATAGTCATTTTTCCAACATGTTGGATACTGTCTGTAGAAGCAGGGTATGATGAATAATATGACAACTGATCGATCTGCACAATCTTTCCTTTATGAGGAAACATGATTACATGAAATATTAATAAAATGACAATAGTCATGGCATAAGACCAACTACGACCCAAAATAAGGTTGTAATCAAGAGGGGCATCAACAACTTCCACTTCTAGATTAATGGTTTTACCTTCTACTTCTATAGGTATATCACATAGTATTCCATATGGATGAAATCCTCTTCCATAAAAGGCTGTAGGGATAGTCGGTGGTTGGTTGAGTGCTGGAGAACCAATATTTTTCCAGCAATTTAATGATATTATACATGTAGATGCCCCCTCATCAATTATAGTATGAAAAAATCATTTGGATTTGACTAATATTGGAATCTGAAAAGCCATTTGATGAGGGTGTCTCGGTGTAAAATTTTCGAGATCAAAGACCATGTGGTTGGAATCCTGAGGATCAATAGCTCCGATAGCCGATAATAGTAATTTGCTTTGTGTTGGATGTGATTGTAGCACTTTTGAGGCTAACATTTCTAAAGGGGATATCGCCAAATATTCAAAAATTTTGTAATTCTGAGCAGCTCTCGCATGTGGATTGAAAGATGAATTTCGATGTACACCTTTAGCAGGCAGTTTAATCACTAGATCAGGATTAGGTTTCTTGATTTGCAGTGGTTCGAAAACTGAAGGAGGTATAGCTGGTGTTTGACTAGAATTTTCTATCTCTTTACCAATTATATGATTTTTAGTTCCATAGTCTTGAGATCGAGTCGCAACCATAACTAGAGACATCATTAAAATATATGCCGATGAATTTGAAGAAGATCCTGTTGGCCACCTATAAAATTTTTTCTATCAAAAGGTGGCCAAAACATTGTTTAGCCTTCAAGGAATAGTTTCATTGCAGAAAGTGTATCTCTTGAAGCCTTTGGAAGACATCATATCCTTGTTTCAATCTTCATTGCTGTTCCCATTTTAAGCTCAGAAAATTTTGCTGAATTCCATGAGAAAGACTACTGCAAAATCCCCCTTTTTCCCCTTCCTGCACTCAGAAACCAACCTTCATTTTTACTCTCTTGTTCCCCATCAAGATCCCTCATTCTCATAATTTTTCCATCTCCCCTTCATCAAAATCCATTTCATAAGGTTTTAAGATCCTTTTTGGCCTTATCGAAACCCCCAAAACCCTTCGAAAACCATTGAAGATCCATGAAAAAAATCACATTTTCATATTAAGGGTTTAAGCCCCCTTGGGCTAAGTCCCTAACTCTATAACCCCCGGTCATATGCTTCTCCATGTGCCCATAGGCCCCGCAATTGGGCGCCAAGCCATTTTTGAATAAATATTTCAGCCCAAAGTTTAAAACCTTTGGTTATATATTAAATTTGTTGGATTTACTATGAAAAAAATTTTCCGCCAGTGCAAAATTCCAAATTAATCTCCATCATCGATTTGATCTGCAGATTGACGGTGCGGAACCTATCGTGGTCGGTGGTCCCCACCGCACCAAACACTGTGCAGAAACCGGCGGTATCCATTGCACCGCCTTCTGAGGGCTGGCAGTATTTTTCATTTCGGAGCGATTCCATACAACGGTTGACGCGTGGCACCATCACTATTTGAAAACCGCCCCCCCATTGCGCGTTAACGCTCGTCTATAGATCCGGTGCGATATTGTTGTGCACCATCCGATCTGGGGCGGGCCATTCGACGGTAGTCACTCCCCGAAGATGCGCGGGAGTTAACCTAGGCAAGCAGTACCCCTGGCCCACCGTCCGTCGCCCTCCAATGCGTCCTCAACCATCGATCTCCTCTTGAGATCGACGGTCTAGATTTGATTGCATGCCCCGCCGTTGCCCGGTCCCAACACCACATCAAAATCCACGCGGCAGATTTCTATTGGGCGGGTCTCCGTGTTTTCCTCATCCAGTCAGCATTTTCGGACCCGGGAACTTTACTTAACATGGCTTAATTGGATTTTTGATGTCCGGGTGTATTTTCTAAAGTTTATTGGCTCCCGATCTCCACCGATGATCATGTGGTCCGATCTCATCCGACGCCCCACGATCATCCCGAACCCCACACACTATTTTTCGCCGAAACAAAGGTTTTTTAACCGATTTTCTCCAAAAACCGACTCCTCCACGTTATTTTTCGCCTCCGCTTCCCACCGCCAATCTCTGTGCGATCGACAATTCTGATTTAAACTTTTCTTCCGCCGTCTCTTTGACTTTTTCACAATCAATCTTGACCGTTGGATGATGCCATCCAATGGCTATGCTCCCTCCACATGCCTTCTGAAGCAGTCAGCCTATATATGCAGGATTTTTTAATATTTTTTCGTATTTTACAGGGTTTAAATGGTTTTTTGCGCTATGCTAAAGAAAAATTCACAGGTCGAGGGTGACGATCCTCCTGCCTGCGATTCACCACAAAATCACTTGCAGGGTTTTAAATTCTCATTTTATCAATGAATTCATGAGGCATTGATGTCATTCGACCCTTGTACAACCCTGCACACTAGAAAACACAGTTAATTGAGCACTGATCAAAGAGTATCAGCGTCGAAGACAGAACACACCAGAACAGGAGTTTGAAGACCCAAAACATAGATCTCAAGTAAATTAAAGGTGTTTTAGGGAAAGACAAAGACATCTATCAAGCTGAGAAAGCTTCCACCGCCATCATCCGAGTCCAATTAAACCCTCTCCAACACCTTAAGACACCTGCAGCCTCACATAAATCAAAGGAAGCTTAGTCATTACCTGAACAAGGGGTGTTTACCTGAAGACAGCCAAACAATTAATACAAATCAAAGAATATTATCCCTAATTATCGGCATAGCCATTTTAGAAGATGAAGAACAGTCCAAAAGTACATTTTTCGATCATTATGCCTCAAAAGGCAGGAACAGGTGTTATGGAGTGGAGTTAGAAATGATTACATAATTAATGATATTTAATCCTTGGGAAACCCTCCCACTTCCTCACTTCTCTATAAATACCTCTGTAGAACATAAGCAAATGTTGGTCTCTGGACATCTAAATGCATGTAATGGTTTTCTGAAGCTACTAATGCACTACGTGCAATTTGAAGATAAATAAGCTGATATGAGAAGTTTGAAGTTGTAGAGACCCTCCGGGCTTGCTGATTGTAACTGGTTTGAACATCAAATACAAGCTCCTAATTTATGGGATCCTGATTTGTGTCAATGGTGATGTGTGTCTCACTGTCAATTGTTATTTTCTTTAATGTTTTCACTCTGTTCATTTTCTCTGATAAGGAACAGAAAACATAGAGCTAGGACTTACTCTCAGTAGTACCCTACTCTTACTGAAAGCTTTATTTTCTATGTTTTTCTCTTGTTAATACTGAGTATATTAAAGCGGGTTGGATTCAAAGCACTCTCCTGATCTAGATTGTTCATTATGATGATCATTAGTGTTTTCCTTTAGAATATAATGAAAGCAAGTTGGTTTCAAAGTACTCACCTGATCTTAAGCTGTTCTAACTGTTTTTTAATGTTTTTGACTGAAAGTACTTCAAATCAGGCTAGTTTAAAAGCACTTACCTGATCTCAGAATGATTTTATATTTTGTTTCTCCAAACTCAAAGTATTTCAATGTAGGCTAGTTTAAAAGTACTTACCTGATCACATAATTCTTGTATGTTTTGTCTCTCTAAGCACATGTTGAAAGAAAGATAGTTTAAAAGCACTTGATCTTAGACTGTGCACTGTTCTTCATTTTGTTTTTTTCTCCACTTCCTATCTGTTTCACTCCATAAATCACCTTAAGAGATCCTTTGACATATGTGAATTTCCCCATGGATCCTTCTTTAACCTTGCTGTCCAATTAAAATCCTCCTATGACTCCATAGCCCAATGGGTTAAAACTATCTTTTCCTTTTTCTATCAGCCAAATCATTCCTTCACTTACAGACATCTTCACCCTTCATTTTGAACTGCCTTCACCTTCGTCATGTCTTTTCCCAACCAAAAAAAACAAAACAAAACTCATGCTCTTCATAACTAGCCTAATACCACATTTCAGGCTTTAAAGATCATATATTTAAACTCATTTATAGAGATATCCCTCTCTGGATTCAGGAGGGCTAGATCCTTGAATCCCAAAGCGGTTTGATGTTACCCTGTAGTTGGACTTTTTCCAACCTTGCTAATTACAGAGACCCTAACATAATGGTGACTCCACTGGGGAAAACCTAATTTTAACCTCTGATTCTCCTTAAAATTTCATACAAAAATCGTGAGTTAAAAGCAGCGTTTTCAAGCACTACCAAGAAATGGTAATCATGATGAAACTTGTTTGAATCTGTGACAAACTAGGCAAACCCTAGGATTCCCATAAAGCTTCATCTAACCTTGGAAAATCAGCTAGCTTAGCCATAAGAATAGACTGTATTTGTCTCATAACCGTAGCTAAGTTTTGAAACAGAGTTAGCATATTCTTAGAAACCACACAACTGAAAAATAACTCAGAAAACCTAAAAATATTTTAGGTTGGTATTCAATAAACATGGTAGTGGACCATTAAACCTTTTACCTCCAAAAGAGCTAAAAACTTCCACTTGGCGACTCCAAAATCCTTAACAGACCTTAAGACTCCACTGGGAAGAACCCTATCATTATAATATCATTCAAAACTCAGTTAGAGGACTGTAGGATTAAGATTTGTATAAACAGACTAGTTAACCTCTTGAAGATTGTTATATCTGGTTGAACTTGTCTTGTTTATTTGGGTCTGAAAAACACATCATAGTGGCTCCTAGAAAGATTCATATTAGAGCCATCCTGACCCTGATCCACCTGAAGTAGTTGATAACCTAGAAGGTATAATTAGGAAGTATCCTAAGATAAAATTATCAACTATTTTTAGATCACCCTTGAGATCTAATTCAGTTCCTGAAAACCTTGCAGCTCTACAAGAAACACATGGTGGTGGAACCATAAAACATTTTACCTCCTTATGAGCTAAAAATTTTCCACCTGGCGACTCCACACTCTGAAACTCCTAGAAGACCAAATGAATCCAATGGTAGAAGACCCTGAACTGATTGACTAGACACAGTAACCTCTTTCTTGATTTACAAACATGATTCCAAGAATACAACAAAGATATGCCCTAATGAGTAGAGATCATATCCCTGGGTTTCCACATAAGATGCCCCAGGTGAATTGGGATGACAACCTGCCTATTTTTCAAGGTGAAAAGTTTGATAACCCTCTATTACATCTCATAAAATTTCATACACATGTATGGAGGTTAAAAGTTGAATGGCATGAAGACTGCCTAATGAAAATGTTCATGTTAACATTAGAAGGAAAAGCTAGGGATTCGTATGAATGCTTAAGGTCTAGTAGTTTTTTTTCTTTAAGAGACCTTGAATATGTGTTCTATGAGAACTATAAAGAAAACACTACATCATTATCATTGGGTGCAATATATTATGATCCATCACAAAACATCACCCAACACGTTATAGATAATGAGGAAGCTTTGGAAGAAATGCATCTTGAAGATATTTTAACAACCATTCATGAGTTTAATCTCCTATTGAAAAATTTTAAGAACATATATGAATCATTTGAGGAAGAGATGACCCAAGAAATAAACAACATCCCTCAAGATATCCTTGGAAACTCAGATATTGATTCATCATCCCTTATAGCTGAGGCTCAAGAAGACATCCAGCCTCAAAATCAGTCTTCACACGAGACAGAGAACTGCTGTACTTCTATTCAAAGGGACATGGAAACATCTTCCCTTTGACAGAGAAGGAAATAGATCAGACTATTTATAAACAGTCAATCTCTGAAACTTTTTGCAAAACAAACACTCTTGCCCCTTCACATAGAGAACTTTGTTGTACAGTTTTAGAAAGTTCTTTTGTAGATCAGAATGAAAAAGGGCCTGCTGATAACCCAGTATGTTTGATTGGTAGTATTACTTATATTCATGATTCTCCTAACTTTGGTCTATCTAGTGATGATGCTTCCCAAACAAAGATTAATTTTGCAGGATCATCATTAGCAAATTTATGGGAGGAAGACCAATTCCTTCAAAGAAGTAATGAGCCAGTGGAGAATATTTATGATACTGATGATGAAAGTTTTCAAAGTCTAGAAGTGAGTGAAGATTCATTAGATCTTTGCTCTGTTTCATTTCAGATCATCAGTAATAATTTCCATGTGATTGGGAATCAACAGACTTTCAGCTCAAAGGATGAGGAAGAAAGAAACAAATAAATTGTTGAGCAAGAGGAAACCATTGAATACACCCCCACTCAAGAATATAATAACCTCTTCATAGAGTTTAGCCCACTGAATCCAAGCATACCAGGGCTACAAGAGGAAAACACTGCCAAATATGATGAGTCCTCCAGTTCAGATGATGATGAAGAAGAGGGAGAGAAACAAATAGAAGACTATCCTACTGTGGATATACCCTCTTTTCAAGAAGAAACCTCTCCTATCATTGATACCAATCTGCCATCCAAGGAACCTGAATTTACATCAGAAGCAAACATAAGTTTAGAGAAGGAAGATATTTTACAAACAACTTCCAAACAACTTTCTGAAGATATTCTCCTCAAAGATGAAGTCTTGGAAGGAGACAATCTACCAGAC
Source organism: Pinus albicaulis (assembly GCA_034641835.2). NCBI lineage: Eukaryota > Viridiplantae > Streptophyta > Pinopsida > Pinales > Pinaceae > Pinus > Pinus albicaulis. Next base: position 65,738,187 of record CM076575.1, on the reverse strand, counting down.
ATGGAGGGCCAAAAAGAAGAGAATCTTCATCTTTTCTTTGTTGATCCTATGTAAGAGTGTGTGGAAATCCCAACTGGCTCAAATTATCAAGCAGTGATCCTTTGCAAGAGCCAGAGACATGAAAAGCTATCACCTTTTGTGATAGCCTTGATATTGAAGTTAATCTTCAATATGTTCTATGGATACCTCTGACAAGCAGCCAGAGCTTCTACTTCTTCTTGACATTACTCAGCTGGCTGCATTGGCATTTTTGTATCATATGATAAATGTAAATACTCCATGTTTAGAATAGGTTAGATAGGAATGTTAATAAAGCTCAGTTCTGAGCATGTAGTTAGTTTTTGTTTTCTGCTTTGAAGAAAAATCAGAAATTCAAAAAATAAAAAAACAAGGAAAAGAGGGCAGATTGTAAAAAAAAAAAAGAGGTATAGCCCCATACCAGAAAAGAGAAAAAAATATGAAAGTGTGCAAGCTCAAATGACACTCCTAGTTAGTCAAACAACCTAATCTTGACTAATTAGTTTTAAATTTACTTCTGATAGGATAATGAATTCAATTTGCCAAACTGTTTAATCTTGGCTTATCAGTAGATAGATTAGGTTAGAAATTAAAGGTTCAAACATGCTCAAAACCTGAACCTAAGTTTCCAAGAAAGAATTGACTCCAACCTATGTTTCAAATTCTGAGTCAAAAAATATGTAAATTTGGTTCTAATTAGCTCAAAATCTGAACCAGAGAAAAAGAAAGAACAGCTCAATCAAAAGGCAAATAGAGTTGTTAAAAATATGAAGGAAGTGCTTTCAAATTTTTGATCTCAAGCCTTCCATTTTTTTTTTAAATCATGTGCAAAATAATGTCTATGTGTAGTTTGTTCTTATGCCATAGACCAGCATCAAGTTAGACTGTTCAATCCTGACTTGAGTGCTTTTCAATTTTTGTTGTAGAATTTAGAGAATAAAATCTATTGGATAGTTTAATCCCAACAAATAGTAGATTAGGTAGAGAATTATATGGACTCAAATGTTTAATCTGAGTCCATGGAGAAATAAGGAGTAGAAATATATTATATTTCCTATTTTCAAAAAAAAAAAAAAAAAAAATTATGTTGTAAAAGAGTTTTCCAATCCAAGTGCACTCTAAATGAAGAAAAAATGTTAGATCAGTAGGATTGGGTAGGTAGAAAGCTTGTTGATGAAGGTCCATTGTTTTCCATGGTTGCTAATATGTTTTCAAGAAAAAGAAGAGCATCCAAGCAAATAAGGCAGCCCAATGGATATGGCATTGATCAGCCTCCCAGAGAATGCAGGTCTGAAGTTCTTGATGCCTTCAAGAAGGCACCATCCCCAAGTGGAGCCACTATTGGCCACCTATAAAATTTGTTCTATCAAAAGGTGGCCAAAACATTTTTTAGCCTTCAAGGAATAGTTTCATTGCAGAAATTGTATCTCTTGAAGCCTCTGGAATACATCATATCCTTGTTTCAATCTTCATTGTTGTTCCCATTTTAAGCTCAGAAAATTTTGCTAAATTCCATGAGAAAGACTGCTGCAAAATCCCCTTTTTTCCCCTTCCTGCACTCATAAAATAACCTTTATTTTTACTCTCTTGTTCCCCATCAAGATCCCTCATTCTCATAATTTTTCCACCTCCCCTTCATCAAAATCCCTTTCATAAGGTTTTAAGATCCTTTTTGGCCTTATTGAAACCCCTAAAACCCTTTGAAAACCATTGAAGATCCATGAAAAAAATCACATTTTCATATTAAGGGTTTAAGCCCCCTTGGGCTAAGTCCCTAACTCTATAACCCCCGGTCATATGCTTCTCCATGCGCCCACAGGCCCCGCAATCAGGCGCCAAGCCATTTTTGAATAAATATTTCAGCCCAAAGTTTAAAACCTTTGGTTATATATTAAATTTGTCGGATTTACTATGAAAAAAAATTTCCGCCGGTGCAAAATTCCAAATTAATCTCCGTCATCAATCTGATCTGCAGATCGAAGGTGCGAAACCTTTTGTGGTCGGTGGTCCCCGCCGCGCCAAACACTGTGTAGAAACCGATGGTATCCATCGCACCGCATTCTGAAGGCTGGCGGTATTTTTCATTTCGGAGCGATTCCATACAACGGTTGACGCGTGGCACCAGCACTACTTGAAAACCGCCCCCCCATCCTGCGTTAACGTTCGTCCACAGATCCAGCGTGATATTATTGTGCACCATCCGATCTGGGGCGGGCCATCCGATGGTAGTCACTCCCCGAAGATGCGCGGGAGTTAACCTAGGCAAGCAGTGCCCCTGGCCCACCGTCCGTTGCCCTCCAATGCGTCCTCAACCATCGATCTCCTCCTAAGATCGATGGTCCAGATTTGATTGCATGCCCCGCCGTTGCCCGGTCCTAGTGCCACATCAACATCCACGTGACAGATTTCTATTGGGCAGGTCTCTGTTTTTTCCTCGTCCAGTCAGCATTTCCGGACCTGGGAACTTTGCTTAACATGGTTTAATTGGATTTTTGATGTCCGGGTGTATTTTCTAAAGTTTATTGGCGCCCGATCTCCACCATTGATTGTGTGGGCCGATCTCATTCGACGGCCCACGATCATCCCGAACCCCACACACTATTTTTCGCCGAAACAAAGGTTTTTTAACCGATTTTCTCCAAAAACTGACTCCTCCACGTTATTTTTCGCCTCCGCTTCCCACCGTCGATCTCTATGCGATCGACAGTTCTGATTCAAAATTTTCTTCCGCCGTCTCTTTGACTTTTTCATGATCAATCTCGACCGTTGGATGATGCCATCCAACGGCTATGCTCCCTCCACATGCCTTCTGAAGCAATCAGCCTATATATGCAGGATTGTTTAATAGTTTTTCATATTTTGCAGGGTTTAAATGGTTTTTTCCGCTATGCTGAAGAAAAATTCACAGGTCGAGGGTGACGATCCTCCCGCCTGCAATTCACCACAAAATCACTTGCAGGGTTTTAAATTTGCATGTTATCAATGAATTCATGAGGCATTGATGTCATTCGACCCCTGTACAACCCTGCACACCAGAAAACACAGTTAATCGAGCACCAATCAAAGAGTATCAGCGTCGAAGACAAAACACACCAGAACAGGAGTTTGAAGACGCAAAACACAGATCTCAAGTAAATTAAAGGTGTTTTAGGGAAAGATAAAGACATCTGTCAAGCTAAGAAAGCTTCCACCGCCATCAACCGAGGACAATTAAACCCTCTCCAACTCCTTAAGACACCTGCAGCCTCACAGAAATCAAAGGAAGCTTAGTCATTACTTGAACAAGAGGTGTTTACCTGAAGACAGCCGAACAATTAATACAAATCAAATAATCTTATCCCTAATTGTCGGCAGAACCATTTTAGAAGATGAAGAATGGTCCAGAAGAACATCTTTTGATCATTATGCCTTGAAAGGCAGAAACAGGTGTTATGGAGCGGAGTTAGAAATGATTACATAATTAATGATATTTGATCCTTGGGAAACCCTCCCACTTCCTCATTTCTCTATAAATACCTCTGTAGAACATAAGCAAATGTTGGTCTCTAGACATCTAAATGCATGTAATGGTTTTCTGAAGCTACTGATGCAGTGTGTGCAATTTGAAGATAAATAAGCTAATATGAGAAGTTTGAAGTTGTAGAGACCCTCCGGGCTTGCTGATTGTAACTGGTTTGAACATCAAATACAAGCTGTTGATTTATGGGATCCTGATTTGTGTCAATGGTGATGTGTTTCTCACTGTCAATTGTTATTTTCTTTAATTTTTTCACTCTGTTCATTTTCTCTGATAAGGAACAGCAAACATAGAGCTAGGATTTACTCTCAGTAGTACGCTACTCTTACTGAAAGCTTTATTTTATATGTTTTTCTCTTGTTAATACTGAGTATATTAAAGCAGGTTGGTTTCAAAGCACTTGCCTGATCTAGATTGCTCATTATGATGATCATTAGTGTTTTCCTTTAGAATATGCTGAAAGCAGGTTGGTTTCAAAGTACTCACCTGATCTTAAGCTGTTCTAACTGTTTTTGAATGTTTTTGACTGAAAGTACTTCAAAGCAGGCTAGTTTAAAAGCACTTACCTGATCTCAAAATGCTTTTATATTTTGTTTCTCCAAACTCAAAGTATTTCAATGTAGGCTAGTTTAAAAGTACTTACCTGATCATAGAATTATTTTATGTTTTGTCTCTCTAAGCACATGTTGAAAGCAAGCTAGTTTAAAAGCACTTACTTGATCTTAGACTGTGCACTGTTCTTCATTTTTTTTTGTTCTCCACTTCCTATCTGTTTCACTCCATAAATTACCTTAAGAGATACTTTGACATATGTGACTTGCCCCATGGATACTTCTTGAACCTTGCTGTCCAATTAAAATCCTTCTATGACTCCATAGCCCAATGGGTTAAAATTATCTTTTCCTTTTTCTATCATCCAAATCATTCCTTCACTTACAGACATCTTCACCCTTCATTTTGAACTACCTTCACCTTCATCATGTCTTTGCCCAACCAAAAAAAACAAAACAAAACTCATGCTCTTCATAACTATCCTAATACCACATTTCAGGCTTTAAAGATCATATCTTTAAACTCATTTATAGAGAGATCCCTCTCTGGATTCAGGAGGGCTAGATCCTTGAATCCCAAAGCGGTTTGATGTTACCCCTGTAGTTGGACTTTTGCCAACCTTGCTAATTACAGAGACCGTAATAAATCCTATCATTTTAGTATCTTGAGTGGGAAAAGGATCCTTCAAAAAAATAGGTGTGGGTGAACCTTTGATAAACTTGGAGACCTTGGATCGATGTGGACACCCTTTGGTATAGTGATCCTCATCACAGATAAGACAAGGATAATGAGGTTTCCTTTTTTCATCAACTGGTTTATTCTTTTCAATTTTCTCTTTGGGAGATGTAGCTTGTTTGATTTCATTCTTTCCTTTCTTCTTATTACCAGTTTTATTTTTAGCTGTGGATGAGTCTACAACATGAATGTTGGCAGAAGTTTCAAGGGAAGAATATCCTTTCAGTGAATCTGGTAAATTTATAATGGGAGAATTAATTTTGGATGACTTCTTCTTACTCTTGTTAGCGTTAAGTAAACCAATTACATCGTCTGCAACATGATAACCAGAAGGAGTTGCAGTTATTTGACCTGGATGTGGAACGTTAGGAATTTTTTCATATAAAGTACCAGACTGTGTATATACAAGGTCTAAGTATTGTGCTTGAGCTATGACCTATTCTTCTATAAAAAATCCTCCCTTAGCCACATCTTTAGTGATTTTTGGAAGTAATGATTTGATAAACCATTCTGCCAATATTTGATCCGGAATGAAAACTTTCACTAAATTTCATCTACGTCTCCATTCATGTATGTGATCTAAAATATATGTGGACGTAGATTGTTTTAATGAAGTTAAGAGTTTTGCGCCATTGTCATAACGGACTGGCAACTAAAAGTGTGTTAAGAAAGCTATTGCTAATGCATTGAAATTGTTGAATGAGCCACATGGTAATTCAATATACCACTTTGCATCTAAGCCTATCAATGTTCTTTGAAACAATCTCAATCGAATGGAATCATCGATGAAAGATTTGGATGCATACCAAAGGTGGTAGGTCATGACATAATTTGAGGGTTCTTCTCCCGATTTACCTTCAAACTTAGGAATATCACTGGGAAACTTATTTGACATTGACAACCAAAACGGAAGATAATAAATCAGATCGTTCATGAGGCGCGACAAATCTGGCAAGTCCAAAGTTGCAATGAATGGTAACCAATAGTTAGGGTCTTGCTGAGCAAACTGATAACCTTAAAGCAAAATACCAGTACCAAGAGGAAGATATCTAGGGTAGCCTAGAATAGCCTATGCAATTGGAATTGGAATACCTCCAGGATAACCAGGATTAGTTGTACTATACCTAGGTTGAGATTGTATCTGATATGTGTAACCAAGGTGTTGGGGTTCCAGTTTTTTGGCCAGATTGGGATCCTAGGATCTAGCCCTCCTGGATCCGGAGAGGGATCTCTCCAATAAAGCAAAGAATGATATATCTTTGAAGCTCGAAATGAGGTATTAGGCTAGGTATGAAGCACAAGGGGTTTAAAATGATTTGGTTGGTTTTTGGGTTGGGTCAGAGATCATTAACTAAGAAGGTTATGGAATGAGAGGAACAGAGCAGCAGGACATTTCAGTAAAGAGGGTAGGTTAAGAATGTGCCATCCATTGTGCTATGGAGTCATGAAAGGAGATTACTTGCAAAACAACTAGCCAAGGATTTCCAAAGGGAAAGTCATCTATACTAAAGGATATTTTTGATAGATGGTGGAATTGAACATTAAGGAGTGAAGATGAAAGAAGGAAAGAATACCCAATTTCAGTTTGGATATCAGGTCAGATATCACTTAAATCCAGACCTGCTTTGACATACTCAAAGGCAACTCTCAATGAAGGCACAAAGGGCAGCTTAAGATCAGGTCAGAGGTCATCTAACTCCAGGCCTGCTTCAGCATATTCCAAGAGAAAAATAGAGATAAGACTTAACACAGAACTAGGCCTAAGATCAGAGAAGGGCTTTTAACCTTCAATGCTTTGACACTAGCTCAAGGGATCTTAGAAAGGCCAATCTGTTGGAAAAGGACCCCAGTGGACAGGGCTTACACTAAATCCCTGGTATCCCAATTCTTCCAGCTTAAACCCAATCAGAACATCTAAGAAACAAACCTCAAATTCACACATCAGTAAGCATGGGATAGACCAACATCTTTAACTGGTTAAATTGCATGAATTTGCTCTTAGATTCACTATCAGCAGAAAACATCAAAGATAAGAAGAGCAATGGGCATTAAGGTACCATGTAGGGGTATATCTTAAGCTTGATTTACTGATTCTTATCAGAGAAATATGAACAACATGATTAAAATGAAAAAGGACAGGAAACATCACTCATAATATAGACCAGGATCTTGTGAAATTTCTTGATTAATTTATGTGAAAAACCAGTCACGTACACTAAGCTCAATAGCTGATACAGTCCAAACTTCCTCCTCCCAGCCTACTAAATTACACACTACTTAGCTACTTTCCTCCAAAACTATTCTAATAGTCAAGTGAATCCCTACAACTAACATTAACAACAACAACCTTTACAATATGTTCTTCAGGGGTTCTTATAGGATAATGAGTAACTGTGGAAGCAGATGTAAATTTAATTGATACTATTAAGACAGAATGGAGGAAGTGTTCATGCCCACTCTGCTTAATGGATTTTTTTGAGATATTGGTACTCTGTAATATGGTTCGAAGCTTCTGTCAGGTCGATATTGACCTCGGATGTGTTCTTTAAAGCCCTTCTGGCTGTTTGGTACTCTGAGTAGCCTTCTGGAGTAATTAACTGGAATGAAAGGGTCTGCAGGTCTCCATGCTTCCATAATTGTGGTCCTGACAGTATTTAAGAAGCTTCTGTCAGTGAAATTGCTTTTAAGAGCTCGAGGAGGCATGAAGACTTCTGTCGGGAGGTGTCCTTTCTAAGAAAATGTACTGTTGATGCTCAAGCACATATATGGCTTGTTTCTTGTGCTCTTTAGTCTTCAAACCGTGCCTTTATCCGTTGAACACGGGATTAAGCGCTAAATATTCAATAACAAGCCTAAATCCATTAATTTCCTTCTGCTGATACACTTGGCCACTGCTGTAATATTATCCTGCACTCTGAGTCACAGTAACCGTGACTGTGGAGATAGAGTGAATTTTCTTCACTCTGAAACCTATACACAATATGATAAAACTGTCATAAAATCCAAGGGAGGTGATGGAGAAATGATGTGGAGGCCTGTGGAAGTGGTGGATGTAGTGAAAACGGGCGAAAAATCATTGCAGAATGATGAAGGGATGATCTGATGTAAGTTTGGTGTAAAGAAGTTCGTGGACCATTGGATTAGATGGGCAAGCGATGATCAACGGTTGGGATCTGCCAGGGAAACACTTTTCAGAAGGTTAGGTGGAAGTAATAAGGTTTAGTGTTAAAACCCAAAGTGTAAAGTTTGGGCGGAATACAAAGGAAATGGGTTAAACGAATGAAGTTAGGCCTTTAATGGTGGGACCCAGCTAGGGTGGAGGGTATGAACAGTTGGATCTCAGGAAGAGATCAACGGTGGTGATATATGGATGAAACTATTTGGAGGCTCCGATGAATGAAAATAGAATGAAATGCGTGATGCGATATGGGCCGTTGATCTAATCAGATGGACGACTGAGATTGATGATGTAGGCTGTGGGAGAAAAGGGGAAGGAAGGTGGTTTCAGGAGGAAAATCACCGGTGTCACGCGCCTGTAGAGTGGTTTTGAAAAATCTTCGAAAAAACGCGATATAGGTCGCTGACCGACACGTGGCAAAACAAAACCACTTTTATCACGTGATTTCAGAGCGTTAAAGCTCGAACAGAGGATTTACTCGATATGCGTGTGGACCGTTGGATGGAGTGGTGGGAGATCGGATGGTGGAGGAGGCAGCGCGAAGCGGAAAGATGCAATGTCGGTTAAGGGGAGGAAAATCAAAAGCAGGTTTGATCCTGGCTGTTTGATCTATGGAGTGGACGGTCAGGATTAAAGAGGGAGCGGAGAGGCAGAGGATTAAATGAAAGGGCGGAGATGATGAGAGTCGTTGGATCTAACGGGATCAATAGCGAAGATTCAATTGGAAGGGGAGAAAGGCGAGGGTAGTGAGCGGGAGCGATGAAATCTGGACCGTTGGATCTGAACGGATGAACGACTAGGATTCAATCGTGGCTCGCCAATCGGGAGGATCAACAACATTGGACTGGGCACTTTGTGACTTGCGATTAAGCGACCGTCGTCCGATCTGGAGACAGATCAACGGCTCACATGTAATCGGAGGAGTGAATGGATAGGGGCGATGGGTGCGCGCGGGACAAGCGCTGATCATTAGATCTTGTGTAGATCTACGGCCAAGATCACAGCGGGAGTCGATAGACCAAAATTTCTCGCATCGAAACTTTTTAAGTTTACAAAGGAAAAGGGTGCATATGAAACCTCCGATTGCGATAAGCACCTATGGGCTTAGCACCTGGTCTCAGCGGGGGCATATGGTGGGGAAGTTGTTAACGAGCTGGCCGAAATGGGCTAAAGCCTATTATAAGGTAAAGTGGGTTTTTGGCTTAATTTTAATGTATTTTAAGGCCAAAAGGAGGGTTTCGGTATAGGGAATAAGGTGTTTTAAGACCAAATAAAAGATATTATAAGGCTTAAACAGGGTTTTGGGGAGATTTGGAGGGTTAATGAGGGAAATTGAGAAGGGAAAAAGGTGATGAAGGTAGAGGCCTTGAGGGGACAAAATGGGCAAATGGAGGCCTTCTTGGAGCATTCTTATTTTCAAAAACAAAGAGGCTTTTTAACTGGGAACAGCAGTGAGGATTTTTCAAAGGGAAAAGGACACAAGGAGGCTTCAAGAATGATATGTTTTAAGGGGAAATGTATTTCTTGAAGGCTCAAATACATTTTAGCCACCTGTTTTCCTGTCAAAAATTTCATAGGTGGCTAACAATGGCTCCACATGGGGATGGCATCTTCTTGAAGGTGTCAAGAATTCAGAAAATGATCTTTGGTGTGGGCCAGATGCCTGGTACTTGACACATGTTTTTATTTTCTTGGATCAGCTGCCACAAATCATGAAGACATCTTATTAGCAGTAATATTATCCCAAACAACTACCTACCCATACTATTGTCCTAACATTTTTTCTTTTGGGTGCATTTGGACTTGCAGACCCTTTACATCATCAATTTTTATAAACAGGAAAATAAACGTATTCTATCTCTACCCTTATTACTCCATGAGACCAGATTAAACAGTTGGCCTCATAGCTTCTCTACCTAAACTACTATCTGCTAGGATTAAACTGTATAGCAGATTTCTTCTCTACATTCTAAGACAGAAATTGAAAAATAGTCAAGCTAGGATTAAACTGTCTGGCTTGCTGTGGGCCATGGCATAAAGACAAAACTGCTCATGGACTGAAACTTTGAAAAAATTGAAAACACTGACTAAATGCTCATAGACTGAGCTTTATTGAGATTTTCCTACCTACCCTACTCTAACTTGACATATTTACAAGTCTAGCTTATAAACCTTCTCTTCCAATACAACCAGTCCATCAAGTGATCCCATGACTGGTCTTTCTTGCTCATTTCCTTGAGCATGCTAGATAGGCAGGGCCACTCGCATTCTCTTCGTTCCTTGACAGCAACTTTAAAAAAAATTCTTGTTGTTTGCAACATGCTGCTCAAAATGATCCTTGATCCTTCTTCAAATGTTTGTAGGAACTGAACATAAGGATCATGAAATGATACCTGGTTGTGAATATTTGGTAGGCAGGCTTCAACTAGGATTTCCCCCTCTTCCACTGGATCGAGAGCAAGACTCTCTTGAGAAAGAGAATCTCTTTCATATTCTTCATCATTTTAACTGGAGGACTCATCATATATTGCAGCTTTGTCCTCTTGGAGCTCTGATATATTCTGCTCTGATGGGCCAAACTCTATGAAGAGATCAATGTATTCTTGATTAGGGGTTTGTTCTATTGCTACCTGTTTTTCAAGAGAAGGCTCCTTAATTACATCATGCTCAAACATCTCTTCTTCATTTTCCTTCTCATCCTTTAATATGAAAGGTTGTTGATCTCCAATTGTATGCAAATTGCTATTGATGATCTGAGGTGTAACAGAGTGAAGATTCAATGAATCTTCATCTATTACTAGGCCTTCGTAGCTTTCTCCATCAGTGTCATAGATAGGTTGACTTGGTTCATTACTTCGCTGGAGTTGTTGGCCCTAAAATTCCTCCCATGGATCTACTGATGATGGTATTTCAAGCTCAGCTTCCCTTTGGAAACAATCATCATAAAACAGATCATAACTAGGAAAATCATAATCGTAAGCAATGTCACCAATCAAACCTGTCGAATTCTCAGAAATTATTTCTTCATTCTGATCCACAGAGGATTTTTCTGGATCTGTATCATCAAACTCATTAGATGAATGAGCAAGCGCATCTGTTCTATAAAATATTTTAGAGGTGGACTGCATGTTTAATATCCGTTCCATCTCTTCTTTTGTCAACAGAGAGATTTATTTTTGAACATAGATAGAAGCACAACAGTCCTCTGTTTCTTATACTAGCTGATCTAGAGGCTGGATATCTTCTAGAGCCTCTTCTATGGAATCTTCACTTGTGCTTATAGGGAAACCTTGAGGGATTTCTGATGTTTCCTGATCTCTTTCTGATTCAAGCAATTCCTCATGATCAGGGTGCCACTCTTCTAGTGGAATCTGAGATGAATTATCAACCAGAGGAAGAGCCTCTATGTGTGCTGGTTCTAATTCTGCCTCAAATTCTACATTTTCCATGTGGTTGCTTGTTTCCTCAATGTAGCACTCCCTATTAGCTTTAGCCATTAAGCCCTGATTTTCTCTAATCAGCATAGTACAAGACATGGGTAAGAAATTAGGCAGTTCTTGATCACTTTCCTCTTCATATTTTATAGATTCTTGAGCATCATACATGTATTTTTCATTGTCTGGGTCTTGATTTTTTTCTTGCTCTGAAAGAAGCATGGGATGCTCTAAATAATCATCATTTGCATTTAAATTAGCAACATACATCTCCACCACTTCACCAAATCTGTTCACCAGTTTTATCAATTTATCCTCTAAAGCATCTAACTTTGCCTCTTGGTCCATATTTGGATCCATTTTTGTAATAAGAGGTCACTGTATCTTCTCAACCAGTTCAAAGTCTTCTACCAGTGGAGTCATTTGGTTTGTTAGGAATTAATGGAGTGTGGAGTCGCCAGGTGGATGAATTTGGATGTTTGAAACAGGCTGATGTCCACCATCAGCAATTAAATACCAATATAACCAGAGATTATAGGTCTTTTGAGTGCCTAAGGGTGTCTAAGATACAATGCACTCTTGTTTTCCTTCCCAGTGGAGTCGCCGTTACGTTGGGGTTCCAGTTTTTTGGCCAGATTGGCAAGACCAAAAGACTAGACAACATCAAAACCACTTTGGGATCCTAGGATCTAGCCCTCCTGGATCTGGAGAGGGATCTTTCCAATAAAGAAAAGAATGATATATATTTGAAGCTTGAAATTAGGTATTAGGTTAGGTATGAAGCACAAGGGGTTTAAAATTATTTGGTTGGTTGTTGGGTTGGGTCAGAGATCATTAACTGAGAAGGTTGTGGAATGAGAGGAACAAAGCAGCAAGATGTTTCGGTAAAGAGGATAGGTTAAGAATGTGCCATCCATTGGGCTATGGAGTCATGAAAGGAGATTACTTGCAAAACAACTAGCCAAGGCTTTCCAAAGGGCAAGCCATCTATACTAAAGGATCTTTTTGATAGATGGTGGAATTGAACATTAAGGAGTGAAGATGAAAGAAGGAAAGAATACCCAATTTCAGTCTAGAGATCAGGTTAGATATCATTTAAATCCAAAACTGCTTTGACATACTCAAATGCAACTCTCAATGAAGGAACACAGGGCAACTTAAGATCAGGTCAGAGGTCATCTAACTCCAGGCCTACTTCAGCATATTCCAAGAGAAAAACAGAGATAAGATTTAACACAGAACTAGGCCTAAGATAAGAGAAGGGCTTTTAACCTTCAATGATTTGACACCAGCTCAAGGGATCTTAGAAAGGCCAATCTATTGGAAAAATACCCCAGTGGACAAGGCTTACACTAAATCCCCAGTATCCCAATTATTCCAACTTAAACCCAACTAGAACATCTAAGCAACAAACCCCAAATTCACACATCAGTAAGCATGGGCTGGACCAACATCTTCAACTGGTTAAATTGCATGAATTTTCTCTTAGATTCACTATCAGCAGAAAACATCAAGGATAAGAAGAGCAGTGGGCATTAAGGTACCATGCAGGGGTATATCTTAAGCCTGATTTACTGATTCTTATCAGAGAAATATGAACAATATGATTAAAATGAAAAAGGACAAGACATATCACCCGTAATATAGACCAGGATCCTGTGAAATTTCTTGATTAATTGATGTACAAAACTAGTCACATACACTGAGCTCAATAGCTGATACAGTCCAAACTTCCTCTTCCCAACTTACTAAATTACACACTACTCAGCTACTTTCCTCCAAAACTGTTCTAACAATCAAATGAATCCCTACAACTAACAGCAACAACAACAACCTTTACAATATGTTCTTCAGGGGTTCTTATAGGAGAATAAGTAACTATGGAAGCATATGTAAATTTAATTGATCTTATTAAGACATAATGGAGGAAGTGTTCGTGCCCACTCTGCTTAATGGATTTGTTTGACATATTGGTACTCTGTAGTCTGGTTTGAAGCTTCTGTCAGGTCGATATTGACCTCGGATGTGTTATTTAAAGTCCTTCTGGATTTTTGGTACTCTGAGTAGCCTTCTGGAGTAAGTAACCGGAATGAAAAGGTCTGCAAGTCTCCATGCTTCCATAACTGTGGTCCTGACAGTCTTTAAGAAGCTTTTGTCAGTGAAATGGATTTTAAGAGTTCGAGGAGGCATGGATACTTCTGTCAGGAGGTGTCCTTTCTAAGAAAATGTATTGTTGATGCTCAAGCACAGATATGGCTTGTTTCATGTGCTCTTTAGTCTTCAAACCGTGCCTTTATCCATTGAACACGGGATTAAGCGCTAAATATTCAATAACAAGCCTAAATCCCTTAATTTCCTTCTATTGATACACTTGGCTACTGCTGTAATATTATCCTGCACTTTGAGTCACAGTAACCGTGACTGTGGAGATAGAGTGAATTTTCTTCACTCTGAAACCCCTACAAAATATGATAAAACTGTCATAAAATCTGAGGGAGGTGGCGGAGAAATGTTGTGGAGGCCTGTGGAAGTGGTGGATGTAGTGAAAATGGGTGAAAAAGCATTGCAGAATGGTGAAGGGATGATCTATTGTAAGTTTGGTGTAAAGAGGTTCGCAGACAATTGGATTAGATGGGCAGGCGACGATCAACGGTCGAGATCCGTCAAGAAAACACTTTTCAGAAGGTTAGGCGGAAGTAATAAGGTTTAGTGTTAAAACCCAAAGTGTAACATTTGGGCGGAATATAAATGAAATGGGTTAAATGAATGAAATTAGGCCTTTAATGGTGGGACCCGACTAGGGCGGAGGGTGATTAGATATGAACCGTTGGATCGCGGGAAGAGATCAATGGTGGTGATAGACGGATGAAACTCTTTGGAGTCTCTGATGAATGAAAATAGAATGAAATGCGCGATGCGATGTGGGCCGTTGATCTGACCAGATGGACGGTTGAGATTGATGACGGAGGTTGTGGGAGCAAAGGGGAAGGAAGGTGGTTTCAGGAGGAAAGCCACCGGTGTCGCGCGCTTGTAGAGTGGTTTTGAAAAATCTTCGACAAAACACGATATAGGTCACTGGCCGACACGTGGCAAAACAAAACCACTTTTATCACGTGATTTCGGAGCGTTAAAGCTCGGACAGAGGATTTACGCGATATGCATGTGGACCGTTGGATGGAGTGGTGGGAGATCGGACGGTGGAGGAGGCAGCGCGAAGCGGAAAGATGCGATGTAGGTTAAGGGGAGGAAAATCAAAAGCGGGTTTGATCCTAGCCGTTGGATCTATGGAGTGGACGGTTAGGATTAAAGAGGGAGCAGAGAGGCAGAGGATTAAATGAAAGGGTGGAGATGATGAGAGAAATTGGATCTAACGGGATCAACGACGGAGATCCAATTGGAAGGGGAGAAAGGTGGGGGGAAATGAGAGGGAGAGATGAAATCTGGACCGTTGGATTCAAACGGATGAATGGCTAGGATTCAATCGGGGCTCTCCAATCGGGAGGATCAACAACACTGGATTGGGCACTTTGCAATTTACAATTAAGCGACCGCCATCCGATCTGGAGACAGATCGACGGCTCACATGTAATCGGAGGAGTGAATGGATAGGGGTGATGGGTGCACGTGGGACATGCACTAACCATTAGATCTTGTGTAGATCTACGGCCAAGATCGCAGCGGGAGCCGATAGACCAAAATTTCTTGCATCGGAACTTTTTAAGTTTACAAAGGAAAAGGGCGCATATGAAACCTCTGATTGCGATAAGCGCCTATGGGCTTAGCGGCTGGTCTCGATGCGGGGCATATGGTGGGGAAGTGGTTAAGGGGCTGGCCGAAAGGGGCTAAAGCCTATTATAAGGTAGAGTGGGTTTTTGGCTTAATTTTAATGTATTTTAAGGCCAAAAGGAGGGTTTCGGTGGAGGGAATAAGGTGTTTTAAGACCAAATAAAAGATATTATAAGGATTAAACAGGGTTTTGGGGAGATTTGGAGGGTTAATGAAGGAAATTGAGAAGGGAAAAAGGTGATGAAGGTAGAGGCCTTGAGGGGACAAAATGGGCAATGGAGGCCTTCTTGGAGCATTCTTCTTTTCAAAAACAGAGAGGCTTTTTAACTGGGAACAGTAGTGAGGATTGTTCAAAGGGAAAAGTACACAAGGAGGCTTCAAGAATGATATGTTTTAATGGGAAATTTATTTCTTGAAGGCTCAAAAACATTTTAGCCACCTGTTTGCTTGTCAAAAATTTCATAGGTGGCTAACACAAGGTACGGTTGATGCTGGTATACTAGAATTTTTCCTACAGGTCCATATTGAAATTACCCTTGATACGGTTGATAAAAAACTAACTTGTATAAGGTTGGCTTGTTACAATTGTACTTGTACCAGGTTTCCCTACAGATGTCTGAATGGTAGTCTGAAATGTAGGTCTAGGTTGATGAGCAGTGATTTGAGGGATTGGTTATGATACAAGTGTCGACGTTAATTGAGGGGCTATAGAAACTCTACGAATAGGTGTGCTAGGATGTTGAACAGAAGTTGAGGCAGCAGTTTGGACATGTATTCCAGGCGTACTCGGTCTAGGTTGTGAACACTACTAGGTGCAGATACCTGAGGTATAACTTGAAGCGTATATTGGACATGTTGATGGATTTGGGTATAACCAGTTGGCTGACTAGGCTGATTATAAGGTACTTGCATGGTGTGTTGAAAATTATGTTGATTCAACAACATATTCCACACCGTGTTTACTCTAGGATAAATAGCTCCCATTGAAGGTTGCGATGCGTAAGGTGGACCATAACCAGATTGATAAATTGGAATGTAATTTTGATAATTTTCTGGATAATTTCCACTAAAAGGTTGACCTCTTTGAAACAATTGTTGTTCTTGATAAAATTGCGGCACCAAAGGAGGTTTTTGTCCTTGGAGAGGTTGTTACCCTGACATAGGGTATTGTCCTTGAAGAGGTTGTGGCCCTGGAATAGAGTACTGCCCTTGAGGTTGATATTATCCTTGAGATATGTACTTCCATTGAGGTTGCCCACTAGGCTGTAAATTAGTACCTTGAGGGTGCCCCCCATGTGGTAAATTACTACCTTGAGGTTCAGGGTTAGGAATGTTTCTAGACATCATGTAGAATTGTTCTGTTTTCAAAGTTTCAGTATGAGATTCATTGGGAGCAGGTGATTGTAAAAAAATTTCGGGAGAGGGAGATGCTCCTGAGAAAGTACCAGAAAGCGACTAGTATCCTGAAGGAACAGATGGACCACTATAAAAAAATGTTTCTGGCGATGAAGAAAACATGGATGACTCACCAGACATGTTTAATGAAGGTCTTTAATTACCTCTGGGTATGGTGTAAAAAGGAATACGAGGTAGCGAATAATTGAGACCAGAATTATGTAGAAATTCGGTTAAATGAGAATACCAAGGATCCCGTTTTAAAGGGCTATAATAGTAAATCGATTCACTTTGCCTTAGATCTAAATATTCTTGACGTGAAGGAAGTATAACCTCTTCTTCAACGTCAGTAATCTATTCAATACTAATGAGGCCAGGAGGAAGGTTCTCAGTGATGTGAAGCTTCACTCGAGGTGAATGAGGATGACTAGGGGTTCAGGTTATGAACTCCGAAGCAGGTTCAGATGTAGCAGATTCAGTTTCAAGTTCAGAAATTTTGGGTTCAGTAGCTGATAATTCACTAGTTGTAGATGCAACTTCAACTAGTTCAGAAATTTTTGGTTGTCTTTGGTAACTTTCTATTGTTTGAGGTTGATCTACTTCGTAATCAGGATGTATTATTACATATGTTTCCTCTTGTTTAGTTGATTTGGTTCCTAATGGTTGGCCTCTTTCAGATTTAAGCTTTTCTAATTGACTTGGTGTGTACTAAGGGGGTTTCCCCTGCTTTCTACAGGAGTTTCTCGGTAATTCAGCCATGGTTAAATGTTTAACACACGAAAAAAAGTCAACAAAATAGACCTAAAGTTGCTAAGGAAACAATCAAATTGAACATATGCCTACAAAATCTAAGAGAAAATCTACACAAAAACAGTATGTTTCCACACTAAAAACACTAGTTGGTGATGAAATTCAACGTCGTAGAATTCTAAGGTGAAACTTGGCGATTGGAACAGTTACCTCAAAAAACTGCTTAATGAAACAGTCTGGTGAAAGTCCCTCCACTTATGCCATCTCGAAGTGAAGAGTAACCTTCGTAAAGTCCAAGTGAGTCTAGCCGACGTCTATTCCATGTACAGTGGGACCTTCCCTCCACCGTCACCTTGGGAAAAATCCTGAAGATTATGGTCACTAAGGTCACCAACGGACACAAATGTACCTAGGGGAATATTCTACAATCCAATATACATGCAAGGGCAGAGTATCAAGCTCAATCCCTTTGAAGGCTCCTTGATATGTAAATCTGAGGTTTGCCAACAAGTGACCCCAGGCTCCTTGACAATGGTCAATCTGAGGTTTATCGTTTGTATTACGTGCACATCTGCTATCTTTCCCAATGAGATAGGTACGATTACCTCACTGGTTCTAACATGATCTCATGCTTGACTCTTTTAAGAAAAGCTTCCCATAGCACAAATGCTACAATTGGATTTTCCTACCGCAAGATTCTACTTGTTTGTTTGAACTATTTTGGAATGTTAATTACAACCTTTTCCAAAAAACTAGCCTAAGCTATGTTGGAGGAATGAGCCCTAGAAAATATAAAATATCTAGATTGATTTTATTAACGCGTTGTATTAATTTGGCTATTGCTAAAGACAAAAGGTATGGAGTTGTAACTTTAATGATGTTTGTGACTCGACTCAAAAATACGCTAAATGCATCTAAATGAGAAGTGCAACTCTTTCTTTTCAATGAATCTTATTTAAGGGAAATATTGAGAGAATTAACAATTTTCAAAGCATCGATCCTTTGTTTCATAAACAAAACCCTTGAAAATAAGATGTTTTCTTGAAGAACTCAATTTGTAAAAATGATCAATTACTCTTTTGAAATGAAATTCCTTGAACAATCAGATCAAAAACTACAATTCAATAAACAAACCATTTCCAAAAGAAAACAATATCTAAAAACTCTAAAGACATAAATTTCAAAATAAAAGAAAATCTAATTTTGAAGTCTATCTAGAATGTTTAAGGACGTTTTCTCCTAGTTTGTGATTTGACTAAGAAAAAATTCTACTTATCTCAGTAGAAATGAAAACATCCAAAAATGCTTTGGAGTGATATCAGGCTTCAATAAGCTAAAAGCTCTTCTACATTTGCAAATGAAAAAAGGAATCAAATTTCATAAAAGTAAGTTTTGCAATGATCTTAATGGCTTAGAAAGACAATATCATCATACCAGTAACATGAGGTAAATGAAGGTATCTTGTATGGAACAACAATAGAGTAGGGAAAAATCTCACTTATAAAATGCATATAAGATGATAAATCACACAAATGCAAAAGTTGCTGAAAAGAAATTCTCACACAAGATTTGACAGCTAAGATAGATTGGGGCAAACACAAAGAATTAGGTGATCTGGCTCTAAAAAAGAGAAATTTATTTTTTTCAAAAATTTTCCAAGGGTGCACAGTTTATAGTGGAAGATAGAGCACAGGCACACTGTTTTGAACTAAAACCTACACAAGTTGTCGCATTGTTTTCTGCTGAAAACTGTGGAAGCAAGGAAAAACTTGGAAAAAATAAATAATCAGCTTTCTTTTTTAGGGATTCTTAAAATTTATCTACCCAACCCATTCTCAGAGAATTCAAAATTAGAAAACTCTAAAATTCAAACTGAAAATAAAGAAAACTAAGCTCTAGTTCCCTAGTGGAGTTTCCATTTTTTTATGTGGATTAATCCCTCTTGCGGACAAGAGCGATCTCCCTAGTAATCAACGAGTAGCTAGAAACAAACATCCATTTGGAAACCTTTTTCTCTAGATCATTCTCATGCCAATAACAACTTACTAGTGTAGAAAGTATGCACTCTTTGGAATTTTTTTCAGAAACTCATTTACAATCTACCCTTCAACCTCAAACTTGAGCTCAATTTATAGGGAAATGGAGGTAGTTTCAGTTCCATGAAGAGGTGACTGGATTCCTCACATGAAGGGATTTGAGCTCCATGGACAAAGGGATAAGCTCCCTGAGTGGAGGGATAAAGCTCAAACTGATCACAACTCTTGAAGCTTCCAGTTGGTAGAAGATTCAACCAACTAAGCTTTTAGAATTTACTTTTTTCTTTTAATTTTCCTTTCGTAGGGGTGTGCAGGTAATAGTAGCAAAAATTGCAAGGGTTTCCGCAGTTTATTGACCAAACATTGGTGCATGCACAGGGAAAGGCTAGAAAAACCGCGCAAGTAGACTTTTAAGGGTTTTAAAGTGATTTTCTCCAATTCCAAGACTTGATTCATGAACGTTAAGGTTTTTGACTTCTAAGGGAACATGATATAGGTGGTGATAGACCCATATGAATAGTCAAATTTCATGGTGAAAAAATAACATGTAACAGTCCCTAGTATTAAATATTTGCATATGTATATTATTTAGATTGTAACATTACTAAGATTATTATTTTCTAGATTTTTTGGTTCCCTAGTCTTAGCATCTAGTTGAGATTTTTATGGGAATGGTTGATATCTTTCTTTAACTTATTCCTTGTTTTGGTGTGTAGAAAGTTAATTGTTGGTTTTGGAGAGATTTCTTATCCTTAATTTTTTATGTAATTTCTTCTCGCAAAAGTTATATAAGCTTCATATCTACCCAATAAAAATTAGTCAAATTTTGTGTTCATTTTTTTTGTGTGTGAACTCAGCTCATGAGTACGATTTCTCAATTTGTGGAAAAATCCTACATCAGTTTTCAATGCCATGGTATCTTATATATTGTATTATAAAATGTGAAGAAAATACAAATGAGAGTTAGAGGAGTGGATCTAATTTTTTTTCTAATTTTCTTCGTTAAAGTTTTCCATGGTAAATATTTGAGTGTTATGTGTCAATACCATTGTTTAATTTTATATTTTGTATAGAATCTTTATGTGCATTTCTTATTTTAAAGTTTTAAAACTTACATATTTGTCATGTTGTGGATGAATTTAAGCCTAGGATAGATGCATGATCTATTTTTCATTCTATTTCATTAAATTTCATTAAAGTGTAACCATTCTTTTTCATCATTGGATGATTTATTTTCTACATGTAAATGATAATTTTTTTGCTTCACAAATTATTTTTCTCTACTCTTCTCTAGGTTATTTATTGTATTTTCTTCTCAATTGGATTTTAGACTCTCTTGCAAGTTGATCAAATGAATCTTACATGATATGAAATCTTAGTTGAATCTAATGGAGAAATATATATTTTTGCATATGGAAGACACAAATTGAGCTCACTAGATAGGATAGTTTAGACTTAGCAGATAATCCCAACCCCATTCCTTGCTATAAATGGAAGACATATGTGGTTATTATTTTATGGAGTAAATTCCTATATAAAATCATAATGACAATTGAGATTGAGAAAAATTTCATTGTTGAAAAGGAAAAATGTTTAATTGAATGGATGAAGCATACGGAATTTCATTCATAACTATTTCTCCCAATATATTATTCCAAATCAAATCTATGAAAACACCCAAAGAAGTATATACTATTTTCCATGGACTCTTTGGCATGTAGTATGAGTGGTGAGGACATCAGTTAGAGAATGAGACCATTGATTTAATCCCAAGTATCTTCACTAATATACAATATTTCATCACCATTTTTAATTCACTATTGATTTAGCTTAAATTACGTGGCATAAAAAAGAAGGAATAATAAATGGTTCTCTCAATTCTATCTAAATTGGGCCCTAAATTATTAGTTTTTTTTAATACCTTCTATGCTACAAAATATGCATTAGGAACCAACGAGAAGATGCCTTCATTGAATGATTTGTCTACCTCTCTCACCCATAAGAAAGATAATTTTTCTCAAATGGTTTCCCTCAAGACAACAAAGACATCTAAGCTTGTTGTAAATGAGGGAATCAAGACCAATAGGAAACCTAAACAACAATGCAAAGGAAAGACAAACCAAGATAAAAAGTGAAATCAAAAATTTACATAGGAGTTCTACAACTCCACAAATGGGGAAAAAAGAAGGACAAAGAGGTATGTGTTTATTGCAATAAATACAATCCTGAATAAAATGCATGGATGAGGAAGAAAATCAATTAGATGATCCATCTTCTTGAGAGAAACAATATAAATGTACTTAATAGTATCGAGAAGAAATATGAGAATTTTGAAAGGGTATGATATGATAAAGGAGAAAGCGATAAAATAAGTCATGCACTTGTTTTTGTCTCTTACTCACCATCTACATGGGTTCTTGATCTAGGGGCCTCCAACCATATTTCATAATTAGAGGAGCTATTTACTTATTTGGAACCAGCACTAGTCCTACCATCTTAATGGGAGATAATACATTAGTTCAAGTATGCAAGAAAGGAACCATTGATTTAGGTCATGAAATTTTTTATAATTCACTATATGTACCTTTCTTGTCCATAAAATTTATTTCAATATATTAGATCACTCATTTAGGAACCAACAAGAAAGTGGAGTTCACACGTGACTAAATATTCATTACAAAAAAAATTGATGGAACAAAGCTTGTGATTGCGAAAGAAAATCATTAGTCTAGGTTGTATGTCTTTCTATTTTTATTCCAAAATATATTTCTATTGTAATTTTAACACATTGTGATTAAGTAAGAAATTTTTGGCATTAAAGAATAGGTCACCTTAAAAATTGATATTTATAATATCTCAGTAAGAAAGGCATGGTGTCATGATTACCAGACATTAAGTATGTTGATGGTTTAAGTAATAGTTTCATTATTAACAATCTTCCAAAATAAAATTTTGTAAATAAAAAATCCTGGAGATCCTCATAAGCTCAAGAGCTTGTTGATAATGATATCATAGGTCCATTTCCTCTCTTATCCATGAGGAGGGTCAAGTATGTTTTGACCTTCATTGATGACTAATCAAAGTACACTAGGTTATACTTCCTCAAGTAGAAACTAGAGGCTTTGACTGTTCAAAGACTTTAAATCTTTTGCAAAGAAGAAATTAGGAAAGGAAATCAAGAACCTACAGACATGAAACGGGGGGGGATTATGTGAACAAATATGTCCAACATCTATGCTAGAGGTGGGTATTGAGTTGCAAGACATAGTTTATTATAATCCATAGTAAAATGGAGTTCTATAATGGAAGAACAGGTCCTTGAAGGAGATGTAAAAATACATGTTATAGTCTTTTATCACTCAGTAATTCCTCCAGGTTCAAAAGAAATAGTCCGAGGTAACCACAAACCAACTTTTAGGTACAGAATCTAGCCAATATGTACCCAGAGAGGGCTCTCTCTATAAAATTTAGCTTTGTTTTAGAAGATATCATGCTAGTTATAAAGTCCAAGGGTTTTGATTGAGTTTGGGTGATGAAATTCAATAGCTAAGGGTAAGATTGAGTAATTTAGGCCATTGGGCTAATGGATTCAACGAGGATAACTTAACTGGATTAAGTCTCTTAACAAAAGATGGTTTCACAGGGCAAGATAATCAAACAGGGAACAATTATAGATCTAAAGTGAATGGGATGAACTCAAATGGATGAAGGGAAATTAAGAATCCCTCAACACATTCAAAAGAGGGAAATTGAGTTTTTATTAATAAAGAGCAATTAATTATTCTTTACTAAATAATCAAAATTCTTAAACTAGAAAAACAAGAGCAATTAAGAATTCACTGTTTAAACCAGTTTAGAAGAAAACATTTAGAATAACAATGATTAAAATCAGATTACACTTAAGCACTTTCTGATTTATTCCTTTTCATTAATTATTCATAAATGAAACACAGATGATATAATAAACAAATATAAAGACTTCAACACATAAGAGATAGATGACTTATTGATCCGTAGTCTGACACAAGAATCCTGTAAAAAGTCTTTCGCATCAATTCCTCATCCAGCTAGCCACACAAAATTTCTCCAATAGCACTTTATTCCAAAACAGTAAATTTTACAGCAAATTCTAAAAAATCCACCCTCAAAATACTTCCAAGAGTGAAGTATTTATACAAATTCTAAACTAAAATATCTTGAAAAAATATCAAGATTAGTTCACAAATCTCTCCAACTATTTTACATAAATAGAACTTAAGTAAAGGAAACTCAAACTAATGCATCTATTTGGCACTATTTTTTATGGATAGGTGATGACAAAGAGGAGAATTCAAATTTGATCCAACTCTTAGTTGATGATGAGGCGTCCAAGTCACTAACTGCTTCCTTTCTTTGTGCATTCTGCTCCAACAATTCTGCAAACTTGGGGTCCAATTATATCTTTTTATTTCTCAATCTGTAATAGATATGGAAAAAGTGAAAGAGGTTATTGTAGATAAATATGTTTTTGAGATAAAAATCTTTCATTTTCCTGAAATTCCTCTCCAGCTATGCACAATAGGCTCTGCAAAAAGATGTGTAAAACAGAGTTTTACAGAATCTGAAAAATAGCCTTTAAATATGTGCATGTATCTCTGATTCTGAAATCACTGTGCAAAACGTGAGATATTTTTTTGTAGATAGGTCTCTTAGGAACAAAAATCTCCTTCAGTTTTGTATGATGTATTTAGGATTGGCAACAATCTTCTCTACAAAATGATGACTTAACTGGAATTTTGTGCAAAAAGTGCTTTCCAACATTATTTAATATTTCCAAAACCATAATAGTTTTTAGAAAAGTGAGAGAGGTTTTTGTAGATGGTCCACTTAAGAACATAAACCTCCTTAATTTTTGAAAAATTCATCTTGTATTAATCACAATAGTTTCTGCAAAACAATGACTAAAGCATGAAATTTCTGCAAAAATGTTCCTTCTTGTTGTGTTTTTCATCTTTTCACCTTTTTGTTCTTTTAACTGTTTTACTTTCACTTTAGATAAACTTCAATGTTGGTCAAATTATTTACATTTCTTTTTACCATTTTACTGCCTCCATAATTACTTTTACTGTTTACCTTTGACTTCTCTGTAACTTCATTTTAACTTTCACTCTGACTTTTACCTGATACTCTTTAACTGTTATGCTCTCTAACCTCTGTTTATCCTTTTATCCTCCTTTATCATGACTTACTATAGTACATAATCAAAAATTCATGTAAGGATAATTTTAAAAAAGTTCAAACATTTCTTTCCACCATTTAGCTTCCGGTATTCTGGTTCTTTGCAGCGGCAAAAGTTCGAAGAGGATTTTCACTGAGAACAAGGTTTTTAATTTGGAAATCCCTATCTACTAGAGGCAGATAGTCTAAATCTCTGTGAGGGGCATTCAGGGGTGCAAAATTTAAAGCCACAGTAATTTCCATTTCTGGTTCTTGTGGATTCATAAATGAATTGCGGGTTTTGACGAAAAACGAGCACAGTCACAGGTTGGGGAAGGCAATTGCAACTGAGGAATGAACTAAAGACCAGTCTTAAACTCTGCTTCATTTTTTCGTGTAGAATTTAAAACAAAAGCTAAGTTTTTACAGAGTTTAATGGGAACTATGGTAAATACCTGTTTTCCGAGAAATAAACAGTGACTAAACAGGTGCTGGCTATGGCAGATGAACTCTGGATTACTCGACTGCAATTTTCTTTAGCAAGGTAACGATTGGAAAACTTTGATAGTTGATTTCGAAATTCGTTGCATGGGACACTGGTCACTGCATGAAATAATGAAAATGACGTGGGTTCTTTTTTTTATTCACAAAGTCAAAGGTTGGCGGATTTTTTATTATTTTAATGGATGACGTCAGCAAGTACGGTAGTTTCGTCACGGGAGGTAAGCGGTAAGCGGTTTCCATCGCACCGCTTTTGGGGAAAGGCGGTTTTCAGTGGAGGGCGAGCGATTCCATACAATGAACGATGCGTGGCGCGGCACTGTTCAGAAAAACGCTTGGCCATCGCGCGTTATCGTTCGAACGAGGATGGCTAGCGATATTGATAATAACCATAGATCTGAGATTAGTCGATCAGACGGTCGTCGGTAAAGGAAGATGACAGGGAATTAACTGGTGGGCCCGACATAATTTATTATGAAATAATAACATCGGGGGCATTTTGATTGGTGGATTAGGTTATTGATTAACCATGGGGGTTAATTAATCCCTTTATACGGCGGAGTATCGATTTTGTTTATTAATTGGAAATTCAACCAATTAATTAAATTTATATGGTTATTTTTCAACCAACGGGCGGGATATTATTATTTGGGAATTTTATTATTAAAATAATACGGGAAAAGGGAAAATTTACATAGGGATTTAAATAATAAGTTAAAAATTAATATGGAAATGAATAAAAAGCGCTAAGTGTAAAACATTAAATTAATGTATTTAACTTATGCTTGAATAAGAAGGGTTTTTATGAAATATTGCATAATTTTTCTAAGTAAAATAGGATTTTACTTAGGAAAAGATTTTTTAGAAGTAAATGAATGTCATGATGAATGATTTTAAGTACTTAGGCTTTTCCAATTATTGGGCCGAGGGTCCGGTCCCTCCAAAAGTCAAGGAAATGCCTTGAGCCCCTTTAATTTTCAAATGCCTTAGTGTTTAGGGGAAATTAGTGAAATTTTTAGGGAAAAATGAGCAGGGAAGTTAATAATCTGACTTTGCTTTGCTTGAAATTCTTCCAGTCTAGTGTTTGCCTTTGCACTTGTGATGAAAGTAAAGATTTAAGACTTCTAGAATCATTATCCATCACATGTAATTCTGCAACATCATCTACCTACCCTACCTACTTTACCCTACCATTTTTTCTTCTTTATTAGGGTGCACTTAGACTGGCAAACCCTCATCACACTTTTTCTTTTACATCCGAAAATCTATCTAATTCTAACCTTATTTCATCCAAGGGCTCAGATTAAACTGTTGAGCTCTTTTTATTTACTCTACCTATCTACTTATCTTCCATGATTAAACAGTTTAGTCAGATTTTATTCTCTATCTCTAAAACATAAAATTGAAAGATGAACTAGCCAAGCTTAAACTGTTTGACTGTTCATAAATTGTGGCATAAAATACAAGTTGCACACAATTTTATTTATTACATAAGAGAAAAAAAGTAGTGGCATTTAGGCTTGCACACTTTCCTTGGACTTTCTTTTGGTGGGGTTAATTTTCTTTCACTTTTTTAGCCATTTTATTCTTTTCACCCTTTGATTTTTCTTTTAGGGTATACCCTCTTTACATTTTTTAAATTTTTTGATTTTTTTTTTTTTTTTTGACAATATGGAAAACCTTTGCAACAAAGAAAGGTATGAACATATTACATATCCCATCAAGTCAATCATGATATATGACACCTATTGGTATAGGAGCATAACATAGTCAAGAATACATTTTTCTGTGACATTATGATAGTGTTAGAAAATTAAATATGACAGAGCAATGCAACACATAAAATATGCGGAAAATAAAAGCACACAAAACACATAAAACTAGAGATACACAAATATACGTGGTTCACACAGTTTGGGCTATGTCCACCCCGAACAGCCAGTCCTTCCTTTCTATTATCCAGCAAAAATGAAGAGACAAAACCTACAGCAGATCCGCTGTAATATCCTCTGTTCTCTCTCACAGTTTCCCTCTCTGTTTCTCTCGAAATACACATACGATACTGCAATGTAATACAATGCCCTCATAAAAGCGAGGGGTTGCCTTCTAGGGAAAAAAACCCTAATCTAAACATAACTTCTACCGTCAGATCATTTGCCTAATGAACGGCCCAGATTGACTAGAAATTACTATACTTTTACAAGGCAATTTTACATCTGTTTTTTTAGCTTAGTATTTGCCCAAAAACCCTACCCGGGGAGCTCATCTTGCCCCCCTTGGACCCCCCATAGCAGCGATTAATTACGAGCGGCGTTTCCACCCCTTTTAAGGTACAGGGGTCCAATGTTGTGATACAAAGTAAACAAGATAATCAGGCTCCACACCCAACAGATAGTGTTTAGGGGTATATCCTACTAAATACTTTCACTGAAAAAAATTCATTTATAGAAGTGCCAAATTTGAAGAGAGCCCCATGCATGTTACTAAGGAAGAACTTGCAACAAGTCCAACAATTATTATTGATGTACATTTCGTAGATGCATATTTGATTTATTTAGATGAAGAATAGGAAGATAATGAAATAAATTAACAAGTTTTTGTAAGCCTAGTAACCCTACCACTTTGGGTACAAAAAAAATGTTCAAGTTATGTTCAAGTTGTAGGCGATCTAGTTGGGGATCCAATTGACACACAAAGGAGTCACTGAAAATTCCAAGGTTATCCACAAGAACTCTACTACAAAACCTTTGATTCCCATCCACTGTTACATGGTCATTGATATAGATACATAGTATTATGAAAAAGCTGTTGGTAATCATATTAGGAGCCTAATATGGATGGGGAGTATCATTATATGATGAAGAACCAAACTTAGAGTTGGACTCTCTACCTCATACTACGAATATCGATCAGTGAAAATGGATTTAGAATAAAGTAGGTAGCAGATGGACTTGTGAGAAAGTAAAAATCATGTCTTGTAGCAAAGGATTCTCACAAATATAAGGCATATAATTCAATGAGGCCTTTGCACTTGTTCCAAAGATAGATTCCATTTGAATTTTTCTCACCACTATAGTAGCTCAATGTTGGGAGGTTCATCTATGGATGGGAATATTGTATCTTTCATGGGGATCTTGAGGAGAGGATATACATGGAACAACCACATTGGCATATCTAGGATTCATCTTTTATCTGCAGATTGGAAAAATATTTATATGGACCCAAGCAAGCACCACAATCTTGGTATGTAAAGATGGATTCCTTCTTGTTGTCCTAATTCTTCTATCATTGTAATTCAAATCCCAATGTTTACATGTTTCAACAAGTTGACTCTTTCTTGTTGATGGTTCTCTATGTAAATAACTTATTGATCGTAAAGAGTTCAATGTAGTCTCTTACTATAGTTAAATTTTCCTTGGATGATAAGTTTGCCAAGAATTATTTGGGACTATTACATTACTTTCTTGGTATTGAAGTCACACAATCTAATTTAGGAATCAATATGACACTATCTAAATATGCATTAGATCTGATCATTAGATTTAAGATAACTTATTGAAAATTTTCTATAATTCCTTTCATTTAAGGAGTCAAGCAGGAATGGTGGTACCACACCTTTAATGGAAAATACACTATACAGACAATTGGGAGCTTGCCTTATCTCACACACACTAGAGCTAACTTCTCTTGTGATTTTGGAGTAGCTTTTAGGTGCATGTAGAAGCCTCATGACTTGAATTGGAAATATGGAAAGGGAATTCTTTGTTATGCTAAGGGCACTAGAAGTTTTGGGATACATTTTTCAACAGATTGCACTCCTAATATAGTTAGGTACATAAATTCTGATTGGGACAATAACAAAACATTTTGTAAGTCCACTTTTATTTATGTATTTAGTTTTTGCTTAGGTCCTAGTTTGTTGGTTGAGTAAGAAGAAACCATCCATTTCCTTATTGACTATAGAGGACGATTATATAGGCATATAAAATGCAACAACACAAGCCCATTGGATATAGAATATTCTCAATAAATTTAGTATTCAACATCACCATCCTATAGTCATCTTTTGTGAAAATCACAATACCATTCAAATCTCTAGAGATCTAATTCTATGGCAGATGACCATGCACATTGAGATTAGATGCATTACATTTGGGGGCTAGTCCATTATCATATCATTGATTTACAATATTATTCATTTGCATAATACATTATATATGTTGAGATTCGACAAGATGATGAGCTTAGTGAAAAGAGTCACCTTCACTAAGTGGGCCCGCAGGCTATTTTTGGCGCAAGTCTATCTTTAGACTATGTCTATTTTTATACATGGTGATCATATTTCAGAAGTTGCAGGATGCTACTTTTGGATGGTTGGTCAATTTGGAAAAATAGATGAAATTTTATTTTTAGAATATTGGGCGAAGTCTATTTATAGATCGTCGATCTAAAAATAGATGCATGTTGATTATTATTAGCTCTTAGTAATAATCAGACTCTAAACAACAAATTATTCTCTTGGAGCACTTAATTTCAGTATACAGATTTGGAAAATAAGCGGGCTGAAGGAATTACCCAATTCCTAAGGTTTTACTAGAATTCATGCATGGAGGGCTTAGTTATAACTGAAGTGGCAAAGTTATGACAGAGTTTGAAGAGTAGTTCATGGAGTTGTATTCAGTTTAACTCAGTTAGACTCAGTTGAGCTAGTTTTATCTAATCTAACTGAATGATAAACTAGTGAGAGTGGAGTGAATTGATTATTTAATTTATTTACAAATAATAACTCATTAATCAACTGAAAAATACAGCAGTTAACTACAGTGCATGTCAGATCCAGTGGAGACCCAGTGTAGAGATAGGTGAAAGGGTGAGATAGACTATCTATTGTGACCATAGTGATGCATGGATTGTATCTACATATACATTGGATTTTCCAATGATAATTACACAGTCAAGGAGAGTGGGATTGCATCAAATTGGTCTTTGTAATCAGCTTGGATTGCGTAGTGGAGGTAGGCTAGCAGGAGGGCTAAGATTGGTGCATGGATTTGCAGATTTCTTCTATGTTAGTGTGTGACGATTGATTGTACTGAGAGCTTGATGTACTAAGCTTTGTATGAGGATTGTTACATGATCTCCATGATACATAATATATGATTGTTGGGGTTTTCAGCTTCAGGCTTTCCCGTTAAACAACTATGTTATGTGCGATTGTTTTTATGTTTCACATGTGTGTGCAATTAATTTTCCACAAAAGATTAATAGTGGAATGATTATGTATTTTGCAAGAAGTTAAATATTGTGAGATCAGGGGAATATAGGACATATGCATTCTTAATGTATATAATTTCTACATGGTATCAAAGCAGTGTTAATTCTTGAAGATTGCAATTGTGAAGAATTGTTGAGTTTGTGCTGGTGGACAATTCAAATTTGCTACAGAAGATTCTTGGTGTAGAAGTTGAGTATACATTGGAATTTCTTTCAATGGGTTGTGATTGGAGTATGCCCTTGATTGGAGCTCAAATTACATAGCCTGGAAGGATAGGATGGAGGCGATGCTGGAGGATAATGGACTGAAGGAGTTCATCAATAGCAATGTTCCTAAGCTGGGATCTAGCAATGTTGCATTACTTGACTCATGGAAAAAGAAGACAACAAAGATAAGAAGAATTCTGTTGGAAGGTGTGAAGGACCATATTGTGTCCAGCCTTCATGGGAAAGCCACTGAATTCTTAATTTGGAAGTCTTTTATATATTTTTTCCAAAGCAGAAGCGACCAGAGGAAGTTGGCGCTTAAAGACAAGCTCAGAAAAATAAAAATGGAGAAGGGAAACAGTATTCCAAAATGCCTCACGAAGTTTGTCCACTGCAAGGATGAACTGGGAAGTGTGGGGGTTACTATTGATGAATAATACTTGGTGAGATTGTATCTCCTTGGGCTTTCGAAGATTTGGCATAGCTACGAAGACTCTGCCAATGGACGGGAGAAACTGCCGAGATGGGAGAAACTTTGGTCGGATCTTGTGCAGGAGGAGATAAGGCGGGGTACCAGGGATGGATCTTCATCGAAGAATGAAGATGAAGAGAATTTCTATTTGGTTTCCAAATCAAGGAAAGGGAAGGGGAAGAAATTTCCTTCAAAATATGAAGCTAAAGGAAAGAAACAGGATTTGTCCAAGGTGAAGTGTTTTCTTTGTCACGAACATGGGAATTTCGCCACTAACTGCCCATAGAATAAGAAGAAAAAGAAGGCTGCTAGATCTGTAGCTGGAGAGGCCTTAGCCTCACAATTTGAACTTGATTTCTCTTTGATCGCATGCTTTGTTTCAAACCATATGGGATCGGTGTGGCATCTTGCTAGTGGTGCATCTTTCCATATGACGGGGGACAAGGAGTTGTTTAGTGACTTGGAGGAGAAGGACCTCCAAATTCATATAGAGATGGGTGACGATAGTCAGTATAATGCGACTGGAATTGGGACCATTACCTTTGAGAGGGATTTTGGTAATCCATTCTTCTTGAAGGATGTTATGCATGTTCCAAGTTTGAAGAAGAACTTGGTCTCGGTCGCAATACTGGAAGACAAAGGTTATGATGTTGTTTTGAGTGAGGGAAAAGCTTTCCTTCGACATAAAACAATGGGTCAAACCAAGAAGATATGGGTTCGAATTAAGAATCTCTACAATTTGGAGGTAGATGGCTGCGCTGCAATGGTGGGAAAAGCAGAAGAAGTGGTGAGCCGAGATGAGGGCGAATTATGGCACAGGAGATTGGGCCATCTTCACCATGGTGCTTTGAAGATTTTGTAACAGATTTCTACTGGACTTCCCAAGTACTCTTACACAGTCAGATCAGTGCAAGGGATGTACTATGGGTAAGTATTTGAAGACCACCTTTCATGAGAAGGAGAACTGTGCTTTGGTGATCCTGGAGAGAATTCACACAGACACGTGTGGACCTTTCTCGTTTGCTTCAACAGCAAAACACATGTATTATGTTATATTTTTTTATGACTATTCTCGTAGATGTTGGATCTTCTTCATGCATAAGAATATTGAAACGTTCTCAAAGTTCTGTGAGTTCAAAGCATTGGTGGAGAAGGAGTCGGGGAAGCAAGTGAAAGCTCTACGAAGCGATAATGGTGGTGAATACATGTCAGGCGAATTGAAAGACTTCTATAGAAAAGAAGGAATTCAAAGAGAAATCATAGCGCCTCATAACCAACAACAGAATGGGGTCGCGAAGAGAAAGAACAGAACGATCATGGGTGCTACACAAGCGATGCTGCATGATCAAGGCCTACCGATGCACTTGTGGGCGGAAGCATGCAACACTGCGGTTTATGTGAAAAATCGTTGTCCTCATAGAGTACTTGGCATGAGTAAACCTGAAGAAGATTTTACTGGTAAGAAGCCTGATATTTCTCATTTGAAGATTTTTGGCTCATTTGTTTACATTCATGTGAAAAAGGACACCAGGAAGAAGTTGGAGTCAACTGCAAAATTTGGGATATTTGTGGGGTACACAGAAACACCCCATAATTATCGTGTGTATTTTCCAGACAGTCAGATGATTTTGGTGCAGTGAGATATAAAAGCCATGAATTTGTCGCTTTAGAGGGAGATACATTTGCACGCAGAGGAGGAACTTCTTGTTCCCAAATATGAGCCTCTAGATGTGGATCAGCCATAGGAGGATATTCATGGAGTGGATGAGTCCACTCATGCAGAACCAAACATTAGACAAGGCAGAAATCGTACCACAGAAGCTGAGAGACTGAAGGTTGATGCGGCACAGAATGTAGGAGTTTCTACATCACAACACAGACAGAGACATTCACCTGACCGTTATATTGGATACATGGCTCTTATGAGCAAGTATATCATGATAGAGCCATCTTATTTCAAAGAAGCAGTGCAGGAGCCCACAGGGGTAGATGCCATGGTGGAGGAGTATGACTCCATTGTCAGAAACAATGCTTGGGAGATTGTTCCAAGGCCAGTGGGAAAATCAGTTGTAGGATCAAGATGGATCTACAAGGTGAAGAAAGTTGCTGATGGGAGCATCGAGAAGTATAAGGCAATATTTGTTGCCAAGGGCTTCTCATAGATCGAGGGGATTGAGTATGAAGAAACCTTTGCACCTGTCACATGGTATTCTTCCATACGGACCATCCTTGCTCTCTCAGCGCAGATGGGTTGGCACATTCATCAGATGGATGTGAATACTACATTCCTTAATAATATCATTGAGGAAAAGGTGTACATTGAGCAGCCTGAAGGATTTGAGATCTTCAACAGTGAGTCGCATGTGTGCAGGCTCAAAAGAGCATTGTATGGGCTGAAGTAAGCACCACGTGCGTGGTACACTCAGATTGAAAACTATTTCACTAGACTTGGCTTCACCAAGAGTGAGGCAGATGCAAACCTATACCAAATTGTGGTGGAGGGTAAGCTTTTAATCATTGTCCTTTATGTTTATGATTTAATACTAACGGGTGATGAGCAGTTCATACACTCATGCAAGGTAGATCTTGCAAAGGAGTTTGAGATGAAGGATTTAGGCCTCCTTCATTATTTCCTTGGATTTGAAATATGGCAGTGGGAAGGTGAACTGTTTGTGTCTCAAGGAAATTATGCCCAAGAGATACTGGAGAAGTTTCACATGCAAGGCTGCAAGCCTATCGACACTCCTCTTCCAAGAAATTGGAGGAAAGAGGATGCTATATTGGCAGAGGCAATGGATGCCACTGTTTATCGACAGTTGGTGGGTTCACTCATGTATTTAGTTAATACAAGACCAGACTTATGCTATGCGGTGAACCAACTTTCACAAGTGATGGTTAAGCCTACCAAGCTCCTTTGGAAGGCAGGTAAGCATGTCCTGAGGTATCTCAGGGGCACATCTGAGTATGGTTTATGGTACAGAAAAATGGATGAGGTGAAGTTGCATGGCTTCACAGATGCAAATTGGGCAAGCAGCCCAACAGACAGAAAGAGCACATCAGGAGGGATTTTCAGTATTGGATCTACGATAGTTTATTGGTACAATAGGAAACAAATATCTGTGGCATTCAGTTCAGCGGAAGCAGAATACATGGCAGCAAGTCAAGCTGCATGTGAGGCTATATGGATGAGGAAGATCCTAGTTGGTTTGTTCAGTTCACATTTAGATCCTATAGTGATACATTGTGATAATCAGAGTTGCATTAAACTCTCAGTTAATCCTGTGTTTCATGATAGATATAAACATATTGATATCTGGTATCATCATATCAGAGATTGTGCTTAGCAGAAGATCATGTTGCTTCAGTACATTCCTACGGAGGATCAGGATACAGATATTCTGACGAAGGCGCTCACCAGGAGCAAATTTGAATACCATAGAGGCAGGATCGGGGTGAAGGATAATCTGTATCTTGTTGAGAGGGAGTGTTGAGATTCAACAAGATGATGAGCTTAGTGAAAAGAGTCGCCTTCACTAAGTGGGCTCGCAGGCTATTTTTGGCGCAAGTCTATTTTTAGACATGGTGATCATATTTCAGAAGTTGCAGGATGCTATTTGTGGATGGTTGGTCAAGCTGTAAAAATAGATGAAATTCTATTTTTAGAATATTGGGCAAAGTCTATTTATAGATCATCGATCTAAAAATAGATGCATGTCGATTATTATTAGCTCTAATAATAATCAGATAATAAACAAATTATTCTCTTGGAGCACTTAATTTCAGTATATAGATTTGTAAAATCAGTGGGTTGAAGGAATTACTCAATTCCTAAGGGTTTATTGGAGTTCATGCATGGAGGACTTAGTTAGAACTAAAGTGGGAAAGTTATGACACAGTTGGAAGAGTAGTTCATGGAGTTGTATTCAATTTAACTGAGTTAGAATCAGTTGATCTAGTTGTATTTAATCTAACTAAATGATACAATATTGAGAGTGGAGTGAATTAATTAGATAATTAATTCAGAAATAATAACTCATTAATCAACTGAACAATACAACAATTAACTACAGTGCATGTCAGATCCAGTGGAGACCCAGTGCAGAGATAGGTGAAAGGGTGAGATAGACTATCTATTGTGACCATAGTGATGCATGGATTGCATCTACATATACATTGGAGTTGCCAATGATAATTACGCATTCAAGGGGAGTGGGATTGCATTGAATTGGTCTTTATGATCAGCTTGGATTGCGCAGTGGAGGCAGGCTAGCAGGAGGGCTAAGATTGGTGCATGGATTTGCAGATTTCTTCTATGTTAGTGTGTGATGATTGATTGTACTAAGAGCTTGATGTACTAAGCTTTGTATGAGGATTGTTACATGATCTCCATGATAAATAATATATGATAGTTGGGGTTTTCAGCTTCAGGATTTCCCGTTAAATAATTGTGTTATGTGTTATTGTTTTTGTGCGTCACATGTGTGTGTAATTAATTTTCCGCAAAAGATTAACAGTGGAATGATTCTGTATTTTGCAAGAAGTTAAATATTGTGAGATCAGGGGAATATAGGACATATGAATGCTTAATGTATATGATTTCTACAACATACATCTTGACCAAATTCTTCATTGAGTAGAAGTTCGCAAAGTTATGAGCACATATAATTCAAAACAAACTACTTAGTTTTCTCCACATTATCCTCTTTTTGTGAGCATGGGGAGGGTTTCTTCCCATTGGGTTTTCCCTCTTTCCTCACTTTTCAAGGATATTTTTTTGTACTTGGGTACCTAACATGGCCTCATATTACCATGACCCAAATTTTTCATGCATCGAATTTACCTAAGTTAGGCTTGGGGTGGGGAGGTGGAAGGGGGGGGGGATTGGGGGGTTGGAGGTGTTGAAATTCATGCATAATTTTCCCTCACATGCATACTTATCTCTCTCATAAAGTGAAATTGAGATTCATCATATGTAATACCTTGGGTTTCGAAATCCATGGGTTTATAAACCACCATCAATAAATTCCACGAGGTAAATTCCTATTTTTAGGAGCAAGAGTGATCAATTCCTTAATTCTAGGCTTAGGTCCTATTTTCTAGGAATAAGATTACTTTCTAGCATTGAAAGAGCATGGTCTAGTTCAGTAAAACTTTAAGGTAACTCCCTCTTGAAATGACGCTTCACTTGGCTAATTAGGGCATGCATGCTCTCTCATATGCTACATGTAGTTAAGCCTAAGATAGTTGCATGAGCTATTATTCCATTCTATTGAATTAAATTCCATTGTAATATAAGAATTCATTTTTGATCTTTAGATGATGTCTTTTACACATGTTTAATGAGAATTACTTTGCTCCATTAATTCTTCTTCTCGTCTCTTCTCTTAATTTTATTATATTGTTTCTCAATTAGATTCTAAATCCTCTTGTAAGTTGTGTTGAAACTTGTTTGTATCATGTCATATTATCCATTTTATTTTTATGTTGAAAAAATAGAAAAATAGAAAAATATACACATATATAGAAAAGATTAAAAAAAAAGAAATGAAAAAAGAAGAGAAATAAGAAAAATATAAAAAATAGAAAAGAATAAAGGGATTTAATATATATCTATATATATATATATATATATATATATATATGAAAAATAAAAAATATCAAAATCCCAAACATTAGATGCACCTATTTAAATGTCGTTGCAAAATTAGATTAATTAGCTTAATCCTTTAGTCTAAATTAGATTAGGGATTAAATTAATTATGTTTATTGTAATAAGACTTGTTGATATGATTGATTTGACCAATCGTCATTATTCATAACCAAAGCGCTTCATCCAATGGGTGAGATCACCCCCACCTCGATTAATGGTGAGTGATGCATTTCGGATCCCCCCGCACTTTCAACATCTAACCCAAGGGGGGAGGTCCGGAAAGTGGTCCAAAAAAATACCATTGAGTACATGTCAACACCGCTACATTTCGCAACCCCCCCAAAAACCACTGCTCACCTCTGTTATGCCTTCGTCACCATCATATCACATCCCACCACATGTCCTCCTCTCATTCGCTCCCTGTATTACCATTATTCATTGGTGACCAATTAACCGTTAAAATCTTGCCAACGTCTGATTGCATTTATTATATGCACCCAAACGTTTAGTTTACTTGCAATCTAATTATCCATCACTCCATATCTCAAAATTTGTTTTTTCACCTCTTGGTAACAACGTGTAATGACCAAATTTCGATAATTTTAGGTTGATCACCATATCAAAAATGAAGAAATTCTTGCAATTCCAAATACTCTTCCCTAATTTGATCATGTCTTTCTCTCCTTTCTCTAAAGGAAAGTCCCAAATCATAGTTAAAAAATCAAGTATTGCCCTTGTCACATAAATTTAGATGAATTATTTTAATGTACAAGCAAAATAAAATCTCTGAAACCTAGTGTGAATTCGACCTTTATGAACTTCAAAACTAGAAAAAATATAAATTCCTTGACAACAACGACGAATTCAATGTGTGGGAATCATTTCTGCCTCAATTCACCTTCCCTCCAACCCACTTCTTTCCATAGTTTGTCACCTGGTGAAATTATAGATACCTCCCAAGTAAAAGGGTTGTAATTGCCTGCAATAATGAAATATTATTTACTCTCACCCTAAATCAATCTGAAAAATCCTACAGATCAATCCTAGAACCTAATTTCACCCCTTTTCTATAGATTCTCTTATGGAAATCTATTAGAAACTTACCTTTCCCAATGAAGCAAAATCTTTGAGACATTCATGCCTGAAATTTATGAAATAATAAGGATCAATCCACCCTAATCCTCGTCTATATTTCCAGGGATGTAATAAAAAATTATCTCTTTGGTTTAATGTTTACTAGGTTATCCAAGCGACAAGTTACCAGTAGGTTGATGAAGTAATTATAGATTTCCTATCAATATTTTTAGGAGCAGAAAAACCATCCCATTTTTTCAATCACAGTGAGTTTCTCGTAGATTCTATGCATGGTCAATTCCTAAATTTTTCTATTGAAATTTATTTCAAACATCAGTTAGTACTAGTATAATTTCTTCTATTTCCCCAGGCATACAGATTTAAGTTTCCATTGCAGAAATAGATGCACAAGGAAATCCCTAGTCTGTGATACATTGGACTTCCTTGGTGTGGAAAAATAAAGAAGAATTTTCATTTTTAGAATATGTAGATCAAACTATCTCCTGAGTAGTGATGTCATTCCTAGGATCTCCCCTAATATCAAAATAACTCTTCATCTCAGTGATCAGACAAAGATAGGAGACTGGTGTCTTTACCAGAACTATTCAAAAATAAGAATCTATGGATGTGAGACACCTCCTTACAAATTGCATAAATTTTTACCAATTAGGATTTTTTCACTCGAGGAAATAAGGAAAATGTTGAATATGGATTATTTACACTTTGTTTCTAGTAAGAATAAATATCAATTCAAGTTGAAAGAACAAATTGGCCCCTTCATCATCAACACTAGAGCAACTGAAAAAGAAGCAGATTCCTTATTGAAGCAAATGAATTTCAAATTGAGCTTCACCTGGTCTTATGATCCTTTAGGGATAATTTCTAAACTCAAATTTGAACAGAAGACAACTCCAATATATCCACACAAACCAAGGCCAGAAATAGAACACTATGTAAATCAAGAGGAATGGCAAGAGAATACTTTACAAGAAGAAGAAGAGCAGGTTGTTATTCTAATAGTTACACAGACTCCAACTCCATAGGAGAAGCAAACAAAGATACCAAGGGAAACTTTATCCCCTTCGGTATCATAGATTAAAGAGACATATTTCACAGTAATCAAGAGGAGGAAGAAAAACAACACTCAAGATGAACATTTTCAAGAAGAAAGTTCAGGGGAGTAAACAACTATGGTACTAAAAGAAATCTGTAAAACAACATTCTCAAGAATGTAAGCAACTATTACAGATTCTCCAAAATCATTTGTTTCTCAGGCTGCAATCTAACCCAATATTTTTTCCAGATATAAAGAAATCAAAAGAAAAAATGAGGCACTCAAAGCCACTACTTATACTAGAGTTTGGAAGCAGAATGCTTCAACACAGAACAAACTTATTTCTGCACCAGATACAAAAAAATTCAATTTTAGATAGCCTTTTTGGAACCCAAAGTTCCAACTCCCAAGACTACAAAAGATTACAAAACTTTTATTTTTGCATTTTATACAAAACAAATACATCTGATTGATCAAATTGATTTACATAAGCAAGTTGGAGAAATGATTTAATCCACCTTAACCAGTTTAGAAATAGTGTCAAAACTACAATGTTCACTCAAAAATATTCATTCATAATTAAAAGTGGAAAATATGTCCTCATTCACCAAAGATACTAGGATCAAGACATTAGAATATTTAATAATTAAATTAAGATATGATCCTAATAATGTCAAAGTAGCAGAGGAAATGATAAAGAAAAAAAAATCTGACATCCAAGCACTAAGGAAGAAACTGAATTTTCCCACTACAAATCATCTGTTGAGAATTTGGAAGGCTTTAGGTTAATACAAATTCTCTTATTGATAATTACTTGTGAACATAATTATGTCTTCTCTTCTTTTATTTAAGTTAATGTTTCATCAAGTCAATTATCAAAACACAAGAAACAAAGGTTAGGCTCCTAGAGCCAGGGCAAAACCTCTCCTTCTTGGAAAGGAAAGCCCGCAAAGAATTCTTCTTATCGATCTTGAAATGACAAGTACCATGTCCCAGACTGAGACCCTAGACCTAGATTTTCTTTCAGAACTTTAATCTTCACCTTGTGTATGCTTGTATTTGAGTAGCTTGAACTGTGGGAAGGTAAATCAAGGATTTAACTTCCTCACTATTACTACTACTTCTCCTTATGGTCATTGTCTCAGCCTTTGCTAATTTGATCTTGATATTCCAGTCCTTAATTATGTATATCAACCACTTTCTATTAAAAACTGTTATATCTGCAGACTGTCCTCTTCCTTCAATTACGCATGCATAGGTTGACCTTGAACTGCATTTATTTGTGGCCCTAATTCCCTGTCTGGTTCGCACTTAGTTGTTGTGGTGCATTCACAAATTTCCAATGGTTGATCTGTCCAGGTGTCCACACTATAATATCAGCGTTTATCAAAATTCTCCTAAGGTATATAAGTCCTCACTTCCTTCAGTCATCCGCAATGTAGCTTTAGTGTTGTTCGATTATTACTCTCCAAAACAGTCCGCAAAAATAACCACACTTGTCCGCAATTTCTGTAGAATCTGCATTCAAATTGGATGCCTATTATCCTCATGAACAAAGGTATATATATTGGCGATGGCTCAACTTTTAGGCCAACCTGTATGTAGTCTTGTAGGCCGACTTCAACAACTTATAACAACTTCTTCTTCCATCATTTGAGAGAGGTCAGTTTGAGGACATTTTATTCCATAAGCTCTTGGATGTAATACAAGGCTTTGACAAGATTTGGAGCATATACTGAAGAAAAATTCCTTCATATATATACATGACACATAATTATATTTTATGCCTAGAAGACCTAAACCTAGTAGACATCAAAAAGAAGTCTATCTACATAAAACTCTTGATCATGAAACCCATGAAGCAAGTACACCAATTAAACGTATCATATTTGACACTTATTCTTTACATATATACAATTACATAGTGAACATGAAGACGGCCCCTCTGAGACTTTGAAACTTCCTCTTAACTAGAGGTATTCATATTGTGTACATGGTTACTTTCTAAATCAAGAATTTACAAGAAGAATCGGATTGTTAACGTATCTCAGATAGTGCATCATATCAACCAAACATTCTCTAGTGCAAGGCCTTGACTAACAACCCCATCTCTCAAGGAGAGAATGGGCTACAATGTTGGTGAGACACATGACTTATAGACACCTTCGTCATTGTCTCTCCAAGGTACATACTCCACCCGGGTGTTCCCAAAGTATGACCTTCTTGGACTATTATTCTCTTAGGTAGCTAGCCCTCAAAGAATATCGGTCCCTGACTACTCTTATCTTGAATGCCCTAACACATTCTCAAATAGTATCTTATGTGAGATGATTACCCAATCCTCCATTCTGTCTTCCGAAGACAAAAGTGATGTGTCTATCTCTCCCTCTCAACAAAGGAGGACCTATTCCACAAGGGAATGTACTCATTCCTATACAAGGAATGTACCTAATCTAATTCTTAGGAATTACCAAGATTCATCCAAGTAAGAAACTTATCGTCAGGCTCCCTATTAACCAGGAACCTCTAGTATTAGTTGTGAGACACCCAAATCCTCATGAATAATTCCTATCCTCGATGTCATGGATTTCGATATTGAGGAATCTCCAACTTTTAGCTTCATAGGGCACAGATCATCCATCACTTTCATCCTAAGTCATGTCAACTACCAGAAATTGATTCATCAGACTTCCTTATTTGGTCCACTGTTATGCCATGCTACTTTCCTTCAAATCATCTCCAAGGATCATACATCCTTTCTCATGATTAGTAGCCCTGCACAAATTCATCCAGATAAACATATAAATATGAACCTTTTAGAACAAAATTTACCTCAGTGATGATCTTTCACCATGACATATTCATGTAGGCATTGGCATCCTTCATATAGATTGACACATCTCCTAATGATATGTTTTTCCAAGGGTCTTCTTCTTTACCGGACTTCCGTCAGAGTCTACATATCTTTCCAGGAGATCTCCTAGTCACATCTTCTTGGCCTCTGGATGATAACTACCCCTTGAAATGGTTGCATTTCATGATCTCTTCCTCTCTGCACATTTTTTATTCCCTTGAACATACAAATTTTCTAGTTTCTCGTTCATATACAACTACCTCATATTCCATGAGGACATATTATGTTGATTTCATCTGTCCGTGCATTCAGAGATACTTATCCATAGATCATATTTCTAAGTATAGAAGTCCATTACCTGCAACCACATGACATGACTTCACAACATCCAATGTCAGCATATAAATATATACATACCTCATACCTTTTTCCCTTGAGTCATCCTATAGAAATTTATCTTAAATGAAGAGCTTCATTCCTTTGACTTGCTTCAACAATATGTCATCACATCCCAAAATTCTGTCTCCATGATGACCCTTGATCTGAAGACTACTTTACTTTTAGTAGAGAGGTTTTCCAGAAGATTTTTCACCGAGAGCTCCTTCCATGCTTTTATCGAGATGCTTATTAATGTACATACTATCATACAATTTGACAACTAATCAGATATCACTTACAGAGGAAGATGATCTCAATCATAATAGAGATCTATTGTTTCCTCCTTCTTAGATATTTTAGCATCAGGTTCTTCTCTTTCATAAGTGACATGGGCTTCTTCCTTTTTCCTCTTCTCCTTTCCAGAATTAGGACAATCTCTTTTATAATGTCCAAGCTCATCACATCCAAAGCATCGCACGTTGTCCATATTTCTTC
The DNA here is from genome assembly GCA_034641835.2 of Pinus albicaulis. NCBI lineage: Eukaryota > Viridiplantae > Streptophyta > Pinopsida > Pinales > Pinaceae > Pinus > Pinus albicaulis. Next base: position 65,695,631 of record CM076575.1, on the reverse strand, counting down.
TTTTATTCTGAGGGCCAAATTTTCCGAATCTTCCTTTCTTCCTGTATGAAGCTACAAAGGCATGATTCTCTTCACTTGGTCCTGTATCAGATTTTTCCTTTAGTCTTGTTTCCTATGTTTTACATAGAGACCATAAATCAAGGAATGGAGTGGCTTCTTTCTTCCCATATATACTAGAATTGAAGCTTCCCCATTCCTCTGGTAAAGCATTCAACGCCACTGTTGTCATCTCAGTGTCAAACATCACTTCTCGTAGTTCCTACAGTTGATCTCTTATTTCAGAAATCCTCATAAAGTATGGAGAGATTCTTGCTTCCCTTGATAATTTCATTTTGTATAGTTCTTGTCTCAGAGATATTTCTTCTCCAGTAGTACTCACAGAGAATAGCTCCACCAATTTTTCATATATTTGTTTTGCAATCTTTAGTTTTGATACATAGGGAATGAGAGAGTCTTTGATGGATTCTATGAGAATCCTTTAGGATATAATTTCTCCCTTCATGTACTTGGCATGGGCTAAAGTATCTTCTTTTGGAGTTTGAATAGTAGATCCTTCGATATATTCCATTACTTCGTCTTCAATTAAATTCAAGTATGTTCTCTTCTTCCATGCACTGAAGTTTGATGACCCAACCAACTTGTTGCTTTCTTTACAATAAGGCATTTTGATAGATAGAGTTATGAATACTTACTTGAGTGGATTTGATTGCAGCTTCCTTGATGATGATTGAGAATGAAGTCAAGGGTTTCCTTTCTTCAATGTGGTTGTACTTGAACCTTTGATTATAATGACTATCTTCAGAAATTTAGATTTCCTTCAAACAATGTCTTGAGTGCAAATATTTTTATGCCAAAGAATAATTTCCTGAATTATTTGATCTTTTGAATGATGTAGGAGATCTCACATGAATTAGTTGGATAGTATTCCTTGCAAACTGGTTTTTCTTTCCAACCCAAACTTTGATCTTTGCTTCTTTGAGTGTCTTTGTTGACAAGCAGCCCTTATGTTCAACACCCTAGCTCTGAAACCATGTTGATAATTTGGAAGGATGTAGGTTAATACAAATTCTCTTATTGATAATTACTTGTGAATGTACTAATGTCTTCTCTTCTTTTAGTTAAGTTAATCTTTCATCAAGTCAATTATCAAAACACAAGACACAAAGGTTAGGCTCCTAGAGCTAGGGAAAAACCTCTCCCTCTTGGAGAGGAAAACCCACAGAAAATTCTTCTTCTCGATCTTCAAATGACAAGTACCATGATCTAGACTTAGACCCTAGACCTAGATTTTTTTTTCAGAAATTCGATCTTCACCTTGTGTATGCTTGTATTTGAATAGCTTGAATTGTGGGAAGGTGAATCTTCCATTTACCTTCCTCACTATTATTGTTGCTTCTCCTTATGGTCATTGTCTCAACTGTGCTAATTTGATCTTGATATTCCAGTCCTTAATTATGTATATCAACCACTTGCTATTACAAAATTTTATATCCGCAGATTGTCCTCTTCCTTCAATTATGCATGCATAGGTTAACCTTGATCTACATTTATTTTTTGCCCTAATTCTCTATCTGGTCCACACTTAGTTGCTATGGTGCATCCACAAATTTTCCAGTGGTTGATCTGTCCAGGTGTCTGCACTTTAATATCAGAGTTTATCAAAATTCTCCTAAGGTATATCTATCCTCACGTCCTTTAGTCATCTACAATTTAGCTTTAGTATTGTTCGATTATTCCTCTCCAAAATAGTCTGCAAAACTAACTACACTTGTCTGCAATTTCTGTAGAATCCACATTCAAATTGGATGCCTATTATCCGCATGAACAGAGGTATATATATTAGTGATGGCTCAGCTTTTAGGCTGACCTGTATGTAGTCTTGTAGGCCGACTTCAACAACTTATAACAACTTATTCTTCCATCATTTGAGATACAAAATCTTCAAATACAAAATATGGAGGCAGAGATAGAAACATTGCTGAAGGAGAAAGAGAAAAAACTTAGTGTCTCATCAGATATTCCTATAGGAACTACATTTAATGCAGGTACATCAACAACAGGGACTTCAACAGGAGATATTGTCGATGTAGCAACATATTTTTCAAAGGCCATGCGATATTTATCATTAAAGGATCAAGAAATTGAAAACTTGAAGGCTCAGCTCCAGAACCCCCAAGAACATAAAATTAAAATTGATAATGTATATGTAGCAGAGCTGTAGAAGAGCCATAAATTGAATCAAAAGATAGTGAGTTATGAAAATGAAACAGTAATGACTCAGACCATTGCTCAAGAAAAGGAAAACATTTGGATTAATATAATTGAATATACGACTTGTCTATGGCCTCCTATAGAGATTATTTTTGAACAAGAGGAATTTTTTAAGAAATGGAAAGAAGTAGTGGCTGAAGTGAAGGAGAAATTAGATAATATCCAGGAGATGCAACTAGATTAATCAGGATTCTAAACTTTGAAACAAAATAAGAACTAGAAGAGCATGTTATTCGATATAGAACATAGACCATCTTAGAAGTCAGTAAATTCCTTACTAAAAGGAACTTAACCCTGCAGTTAGAAAACAAATGTCATAATTTGGAAGCTCAGGTTAAGAAATTTTACAAAAATTTTAATGTGTTATAACAGAAAGGACTTGCAAGCCTTCAAGGTTTAGATGATAAACTTATTCCTTTGGAAGAATATCAAAGTAGCTTGCATGACATAATCATTGACAAAGCCAAATTTTCTAATATCAAGGGATCTATCACTGGGAAGGCTTTTATTCATAATCGAACCGACTTTTGAAAAATACACTGAAGTTGATGAAGCCTATAGGAAGTTGCTAAAATTTACCCTTACTGATAAAGATCGATGGGATAAGCTATGTGATCTTATCGAATGAAAATACAACAGGTATTTCAGCAACAACATGCAAATTTGTAGCAAAAAGGGAACAAAATTCTAGGAATAACAAATAGTTCAACAAATTTTCAACTCCATTCATCAATAGTTTTCCTCGAATTATGTACCAAATGTAAAATTAGTTTTTATTTCCTATTATCTAGTCATTTAGATTGGATATTTTATAAAAAAAATTGTAATGAAGTCCAGATATTTTGGGAATAGGTTCTTTAAGTGTGATGTAATTTGAAAAGTACAGGGTTGAACCCTTGTGATAAATTCTAGAGTAGTAGTGTAATATCCTGAAAGTTTTTCTGAGAATAATATACAAATTCTGGGCTCATTTTGAAGCAGCTTGTGTTTTCCTATCTTTACGTATGTTCTGTTTGGCTTTAATATATATGAAATCCCCTTACAAAGTTATAATCAATTCCAGAGATTACTTAATTGAAACTACTTGTTTTGGTTAATTCCTCTACATAAATTAATTATTGCTTCCTACTGTCTTTACATATGTTCTCTTTGGATTTAAAAATATAATACACACATCAATTATATATGCTAAATTAAATGTTCTATGTGATTATTTAATGAAACATATATATTATCTTCAATCCAACCTTTCAAAACAATTTAAAAGCTTTATATATTAAAAGTGAAGAATCATCCCTTTATTATCTTAGAGATAAAATAAGACCTACATTTTATTAAAATTTTAAAGAATTGGTCACCCAACCCAATTAAACAAACATTTTAGATGCTTTGACACAATTCCTTAGCCTAGAACTATCTACAGAGGGCAACATCAGACTAGTGTCATTATTGAGGAACAAAAAAATTATATATTAATCCTTGGGACAATGATATACTTTCCTCTTAAAAGGTGAATAAGAAGTTAGTTGGCTAAAATAATTCACCTAGGCAACTCCATTGGGAAAACTTGGCTCCTCGCAGGCATACCAGGTCTCAATATGACTCTGATATTCATTCTCCTTTATCAGATCCTCAAAGGTTAGTATGAATTGCCTCTTATAAATGAAGACTAGAAGCCTCATCTACTACTTATTTTTCCCTACCAACATAAGTTACCTCACATCCTGAACCTTTTAGTCATATCCCAATTCCTGTATAATTTTCATATCTACCACCAAAAGTACTAGAATTTCTCTCCAAATTAGTTGATCTTCAATCTGCATTATTGGTTCATCAATTTGAATCAATTAACCTTCCTATCTCCACATCAGAAGCTGCTAACACAGAAGCAAAATTAGGACTCAATATACCTTATCTTAAACCATCTAATTATATTTCTTCTGTGATACATACTTACCCACACACTTCTGTCAAACCTAAGGAAGTTTTCACCATTTATACAAATCCTTTGGCTTTTGAAGAAGATGATAAAATAATCCTAGAAGTTAAAAAATTAGCTATTCCTCCTAATTCTATACACCCTTCATCTTCTTCCTATCATCCATTGTCATCTCAATTAAATTCTTCTCAAAATTCATCTTCACAATCTACTTCGTCTTCATCTTTATCTTCAGCTACAACACCACATCTAATGGTTGCTTTTCAACCAATCATAGCAGCCAAAATTTCAAGACTAAGAAAGTGCCCAAATTTCAAAATACCAAGCTTTATCTAAATTTATCATTGTTGATTTAAATAGAATATATGACTTAAGGCCCAGATGAGGACCTGGTAGACCACCTAAGAAGGTTACCTTTAAAGAACCTCAAATCAAGGCTTCTGAAGCTCAAACATCATCAAGTGAAACACCTAATCAACTATCATAAGAAAATATTCCTGAAAAATATTCTCTAACAATTTGTAACTTTGAAAAGGAATTAGAAAGAGTTAAAATCCCAATTCCATTATCTAAAATTTCTAAAAATCCTCGTTACAAAAATCAAGTTTCAAAATGGATTCAATCTTCAAGTATTGATGCAGAAGGAGATATTATAAGCTTGCAACATGAAAAAACTCAAGTAGTTCTTGGTCCTAGTTCAGATATGATTTATGAAAGTGTTCCTCCTTTCTATATCACATTGAAATTTCATGATTATCTCTTATATCATTGCATGTTAGATTATGGGGATTCTCATAATCTAATGTCTAAAGTAATCATGGAAAAACTTCAGCTAGAAATCACTAGATCGTACCATGATCTGTATACTTTTAATTCCAAGAGAGTACCTTGCCTAGGATTAATAAAGGATTTAGTAGTAAAATTTTCTCAATTCCATGTCAAAAGAATAGTCTTGGATATTTTAGTCATAGATATTCCACCGAAATTTGGAATGTTATTGTCTAGATCTTGTTGTACAAAATTGGGAGGCAATTTACAAATGGATATTTCTTTTGCAACATTTCCTTTGATATTATGTAGAAAAGTTAGATTTGTAAATACAATTTGTAAAGCTAATAAAGCTATTAATCATCCAATTTATGTTATTGATCGAGATTTTGGATTTTTCACTCTAGCTAATAATGATCTTTCAAATTCTCAAATTTGCATTCAAGAAATTGTTCCTGCTCAAATTTCTAAAATTAATATCTGGACATTGTACTTTGATGGTGCATTTTCGAAAGATGGTGTTGGAGCTGGAATCTTACTCATCTCCCCTGAAAATAAAAACGTTACACAATCCTTTAAATTAGACTTTGATGTTACAAATAATGTAGCATAACACAAAGCTCTTCTTTTAGGATTAGGATTTGAAAAAAGTCTCAAGGTTCAAATTTTGACTGTATTTGGGGAATTTTCAAACAAATCAGTAATTTATGTTGAACTAAACATACTAGCCTTAGGTCTTATAGGAATCAAGTTTGAGATTCTATTGAAAATTACTTTCAAGCTTTTAATATCACATCAGTTCCAAGAGAAGAAAATATTCATGTTGATGCTTTGGCAGTTTCCGCCAGTTCCTTTAAAGTTCTTGATCATGTGAAACTCCAATTTAAGATTGAAGTTAAATACAGACCTTCCATCCCTAATAAGCTCAAGCATTGGAAATTTTTTGAAGATGATGAACAATTGAAAAATTTCTTGTTAGTAATAGATGAATTTTCATCTTTGAAAATTGAAGAAGAATATTCAAATGAAAACAAATCAAATGATGATAATCCAAATCTACAGTTTGATAAAAAAATAACTGATCATAATATCATTCAATTGCATAATAATTATATTCCTAAAGTATTGGTTCCCATTGAAAGTTTTTTTTATCATAATGATGTTTCAAAACGTCATTTTCGAATTCACAACACGAATATTTCCAGAATTGTAATATTGGCATTGAAGAAGCAATAAAAAAATGCTAAGATCTCAATATCATTACCCAAGAAATTAGAAACAAATATATCAATATTTTCAAAAATTATAAGGATCTATTTGCATGTTCATATGATGATTTGAAAACCTATGACACAACTATTATTGAACATGAAATTCCTCTCAAACCAGAAGCTAAACCCTTTCAAAAAAAGTTAAGGAGAATAAACCCTCTTTTGCTTCCAATTATTGAAAAAGAGATTAAAAAGTTATTGGATGCAAAAAAATTGTTCCCTTAAGATATTCAGAATGGATAGCTAATTTAGGACCTGTCAAGAAGAAAAATGATGAAATAGGGTTGTGTGTAGACTTTAGAAATTTAAGCAAGTTGCATTTAAAAGATAATTATCCATTGTTTGCATTGCATGTTCTAATGGGAGCATGAGAGATTATGTGGCCACTACATCACAACACTTGTTTCCTTTTGAGGTGAGCCATATGATTGATTGGATGCCATATGATGGTGATTTCCAACTCATCACATATGAGATGGTTTGGGCCAGCATGATTCAAAATGTTGGAGGGAAGGTCCTTGAGGATCTAGTCTTCTTCTTGCCACTCAAGGGCAACATTATTACAGCCCAGGATCAACAACCACTCTACACTTATCATAAGTGGAGAGGAGGATAGCGTGGGGTAGGCTATATTTTCTACCATGATCAGAATTTCAGCCCACCTACATTGCAGGAGCTCAAGGTGGAGGATGATTTGTATGAGTTACCATTCTGGAGGGTGACTCATTTTGTATGGCTGATAGCTTGGGGGTGGAGGATCCACATGGGAATGGTAGTTCCCAATACCTTTTGGATTCCATGCCTCAAAGAGACCCTTAGACAACCCATTGTTGCCTCCATGGATGATTTACATGATGATAGCTATTTGGGATGCACACCAAAAACTAGCTTGCCTACTTGGGAGGGACAACTTGGAGATGTATTTATGATACAAGATCTTGATCCTTGGAGGATTTTATCATATGAGGATGCTACAGGGAGAGAAGAGGAGGCTTCTTAGTTCTATCCTTGTATTTTCTTGAGGACAAGAAACATTTGGGAGGGGAGTTCTGTAATATTCCAAAATTAGCATGCATCTAATTGGAATATTTATTTTTGTTTTTATCACCTAGCAGCTTAATAAATGGGTAAGGAGGGCCCATGCATATTAAAAATATTAATAAAATCCCTCATAACATGAAAAGGGATAGTCATTGGAGCTGGATTTCACACCCTCATGTGTGAAAAATATCATTTGCATGTGGACAAGATCAAGTTTGACCAAGTCAACAGCGTTGGGATAGGAGGTGGAGGACACTTGGAGAGACAAGGCAGTATGAATGGGAGGGATATTCCTTGGTGGAGGAAACCCTAACGAGTGGGACCCATGGTAAGAGGGCTTCCATTTTTTTAAAAGGAGGTCAAGGTAGCCATTGTTATTCATGTTATGTATTATTGATTTTATGGTCTATTTAGACTTTGTGCATTCTCTTGCTGGTTAGCAGGGTTGATGTGCTGCTTAGCACCGGGTGTTCCCAAGCAGGAATCCCATCTCCTTTATTGAGAGGTCTCTTGAGGGAGCTTGCACTTCATTTCTCCACATCCAAGTTTAAGTCCAAGGCACCTCCTTCAGCTACATCATTATTTATGTTGAAGTATAGCATCATGTTCCAGGGTGTTGCAGTGGAGGTTCTACAACACCACTTCTGGAGCTATTTTTCAGAGGAGGAAGTCTTATTTCCTTTGGAGGATCAGTGAGGGATAATTTGAGCTGATTCCCATCATATTTGGCATCATTCCAACCATTTTCCATCATCTACAGCGTAGTCCCTCTCATTGACTGCGTTATTTTCAGTGTATATCTGCAGTGAGGGTTGCAGTGTTTGTTTGTAGGGTTATATCTTCAGTGTTAGGATCAGCCTTTCACTAGAAAGATCCATTGGAGGAGGCTTATTCATATTGTGCGTAATCTACAACCATATCCATCTAGTTCTTGAGTTTCAGCTGCTACTCAGCATTGCTACTCCGGCAATTTTTCCATTTTGTATATTTCAGGAAATCCTTCAGGATTGTCTTGAAATTCATTTTGGGAGTCTATATCTTTGCTCCCCACATTGTATGAGTTGTACATTGTCATATTTGTGTATTGAAACTTTCTAGAAGCATTTCCTCTAATAAAACTACGTTGTCATAGTCTTGGGCATTTTCTGTGTAACAATGATCTTCATTCTTCCATGTACATGTTTCTTGAGGCTTGTATTGCCTAGCTTGAGTGTTTGTTTCCTCAATATATTGTACACATTTTCTGCTATAATACCAATATGATGGCTATTTGGTTCTTCTTACATTTCATGTGTTGATGTATCACTGCTCTTCCATTATTGTGTCTATGTATTTACCGAATCTCCACTTTTGGAATATCTTAAGATATTCCCATTATTGTAGATTTTCCCTATTTTGGGATACTACAGTGGTATCAAAGCATAATCTTGGCTCAACCTGTGGATCTTAGCCATGATGCTATCAAGAAAAGAGAATATGGAGACTCCATTCTTTGGAGGAAAGAAGGAGGAGAGGCTCTCAAATCTTCTTCCTAAATCTGTACAGAGCATTCAAGGAGATCTCAAGAAGATCAGAAGGGAGATGTGCATAGAATCTCCAAGAGGGTTTGAATCTGAATCAAAGTCTAGAATTTCACATCATGAGTGTGAGCATGCACCCACACAAAATGATTCACAGTGCAGTCACACGCCCAGAATGTCCATGAGAGAGATGGAAGAAGAAGGAACGACTAGGAGGGAAACTCTTAGTGATTTTCTGCAAGAGTAAGAGTCTCAAACTCATAAGTTTAGAGATCATATTACTTTTCCAGAGTTTTGCAAGATCAAGGTGAAGAGAATAAAGCAGCATGATAGGGGTAGATTCCTTCTATCTACTTTTGATGGTTCACCTACATGTTTAGCCGGATCTTGGGTGGAAGAACTAGACACCTTTTTTCAGTAGCACCAAATTTATGAAGATGAAGCCATCAGAGTTGCAGCGCTGCATGTTGGAGGTAAGGCCTATGCATGGTGGATATTTGAGTCTTTATCTTTGAAAAATGAAAATATTTCTTCTTATGCAAGGTTTATTAAGACATTGGTGGAAAGGTTTGATGGAAAACTTTCTACAACACATGTGGAGAAGTTAAACAAACATAGACAAACAAAAACCTTGCATGTGATGGAGAAAAATATAAATTGCATTGTAATATAAGAATTCATTTTTGATCTTTAGATGATGTCTTTTACACATGTTTAATGAGAATTACTTTGCTCCATTGATTCTTCTTCTCGTCTCTTCTCTTAATTTTATTATATTGTTTCTCAATTAGATTCTAAATCCTCTTGTAAGTTGTGTTGAAACTTGTTTGTATCATGTCATATTATCCATTTTATTTTTATGTTGAAAAAATAGAAAAATAGAAAAATATACACATATATAGAAAAGATTAAAAAAAAAGAAATGAAAAAAGAAGAGAAATAAGAAAAATATAAAAAATAGAAAAGAATAAAGGGATTTAATATATATCTATATATATATATATATATATATATATATATGAAAAATAAAAAATATCAAAATCCCAAACATTAGATGCACCTATTTAAATGTCGTTGCAAAATTAGATTAATTAGCTTAATCCTTTAGTCTAAATTAGATTAGGGATTAAATTAATTATGTTTATTGTAATAAGACTTGTTGATATGATTGATTTGACCAATCGTCATTATTCATAACCAAAGCGCTTCATCCAATGGGTGAGATCACCCCCACCTCGATTAATGGTGAGTGATGCATTTCAGATCCCCCCGCACTTTCGACATCTAACCCAAGGGGGGAGGTCCGGAGAGTGGTCCAAAAAAATACCATTGAGTACATGTCAACACCACTACATTTCGCAACCCCCCCGAAAACCACTGCTCACCTCTGTTATGCCTTCGTCACCATCATATCACATCCCACCACACGTCCTCCTCTCATTCGCTCCTTTTATTACCATTATTCATTGGTGACCAATTAACCGTTAAAATCTTGCCAACGTCTGATTGCATTTATTATATGCACCCAAAACGTTAATTTACTTCAATTCAATTATAAATCACTCCCCCATATCTCAAAATTTGTTTCCTTTCACCCTCTTGCAACAACGCAATGATTCAAATTTCGATAATCTTTAGTTGATCACCATATCAAAAAATGAAGAAATTCCTGGTAATTCCAAATACTCTCCCTAATTTGATCATGTCTTCTTCTAAAGGAAAGTCCAAAATCATAGTTGAAAATCAAGTATTGCCCCTTGTCATAAATTTAGATGAATTGCCTTTAATGTACAAGCAAAATAAAATCTCTGAAACCTAGTGTGAATTCGACCTTTATGAACTTCAAAACTAGAAAAAATATAAATTCCTTGACAACAACGACGAATTCAATGTGTGGGAATCATTTTTGCCTCAATTCACCTTCCCTCCAACCCACTTCTTTCCATAGTTTGTCACCTGGTGAAATTATAGATACCTCCCAAGTAAAAGGGTTGTAATTTCCTGCAATAATGAAATCTTATTTACTCTCACCCTAAATCAATCTGAAAAATCCTACAGATCAATCCTAGAACCTCATTTCACCCATTTTCTATAGATTCTCTTATGGAAATCTATTAGAAACTTACCTTTCCCAATGAAGCAAAATCTTTGAGACATTCATGCCTGAAATTTATGAAATAATAAGGATCAATCCACCCTAATCCTCATCTATATTTCCAGGGATGTAATAAAAAATTATCTCTATGGTTTAATGTTTACTAGGTTATCCAAGCGACAAGTTACCAGTAGGTTGATGAAGTAATTATAGATTTCCTATCAATATTTTTAGGAGCAGAAAAACCATCCCATTTTTTCAATCACAGTGAGTTTCTCGTAGATTCTATGCATGGTCAATTCCTAAAGTTTTCTATTGAAATTTATTTCAAACATCAGTTAGTACTAGTATAATTTCTTCTATTTCCCCAGGCATACAGATTTAAGTTTCCATTGCAGAAATAGATGCACAAGGAAATCCCTAGTCTGTGATACATTAGACTTCCTTGGTGTGGAAAAATAAAGAAGAATTTTCATTTTTAGAATATGTAGATCAAACTGTCTCCTGAGTACTGATGTCATTCCTAGGATCTCCCCTAATATCAAAATAACTCTTCATCTCAGTGATCAGACAAAGATAGGAGACTGGTGTCTTTACCAGAACTATTCAAAAATAAGAATCTATGGATGTGAGACACCTCCTTAAAAATTGCATAAATTTTTACCAATTAGGATTTTTTCACTCGAGGACATAAGGAAAATGTTGAATATGGATTATTTACACTTTGTTTCTAGTAAGAATAAATATCAATTCAAGTTGAAAGAACAAATTGGCCCCTTCATCATCAACACTAGAGCAACTGAAAAAGAAGCAGATTCCTTATTGAAGCAAATGAATTTCAAATTGAGCTTCACCCGGTCTTATGATCCTTTAGGGATAATTTCTAAACTCAAATTTGAACAGAAGACAACTCCATATCCACACAAACCAAGGCCAGAAATAGAACACTATGTAAATCAAGAGGAATGGCAAGAGAATACTTTACAAGAAGAAGAAGAGCAGGTTGTTATTCTAATAGTTACACAGACTCCAACTCCACAGGAGAAGCAAACAAAGATACCAAGGGAAACTTTATCCCCTTCGGTATCATAGATTAAAGAGACATATTTCACAGTAATCAAGAGGAGGAAGAAAAACAACACTCAAGATGAACATTTTCAACAATAAATTTCAGAGGAGTAAACAACTATGGTACTAAAAGAAATCTGTAAAACAACATTCTCAAGAATGTAAGCAACTATTATAGATTCTCCAAAATCATTTGTTTCTCAGGCTGCAATCTAACCCAATTTTTTTTCCAGATATAAAGAAATCAAAAGGAAAAATGAGGCACTCAAAGCCACTACTTATACTAGAGTTTGGAAGCAGAATGCTTCAACACAGAACAAACTTATTTCTGCACCAGATACAAAAAAATTCAATTTTAGATAGCCTTTTTGGAACCCAAAGTTCCAACTCCCAAGACTACAAAAGATTACAAAACTTTTATTTTTGCATTTTATACAAAACAAATACATCTGATTGATCAAATTGATTTACATAAGCAAGTTGGAGAAATGATTTAATCCACCTTAACCAGTTTAGAAATAGTGTCAAAACTACAATGTTCACTCAACAATATTCATTCATAATTAAAAGTGGAAAATATGTCCGCATTCACCAAAGATACTAGGATCAAGACATTAGAATATTTAATAATTAAATTAAGATATGATCCTAATAATGTCAAAGTAGCAGAGGAAATGATAAAGAAAAAAAAAATCTGACATCCAGGCACTAAGGAAGAAACTGAATTTTCCCACTACAAATCATCTGTTGAGAATTTGGAAGGCTTTAGGTTAATACAAATTATCTTATTGATAATTACTTGTGAACGTAATTATGTCTTCTCTTCTTTTATTTAAGTTAATGTTTCATCAAGTCAATTATCAAAACACAAGAAACAAAGGTTAGGCTCCTAGAGCCAGGGAAAAACCTCTCCTTCTTGGAAAGGAAAGCCCGCAAAGAATTCTTCTTATCGATCTTCAAATGACAAGTACCATGTCCCAGACTGAGACCCTAGACCTAGATTTGCTTTCAGAACATTAATCTTCACCTTGTGTATGCTTGTATTTGAGTAGCTTGAACTGTGGGAAGGTAAATCAAGGATTTAACTTCCTCACTATTACTACTGCTTCTCCTTATGGTCATTGTCTCAGCCTTTGCTAATTTGATCTTGATATTCCAGTCCTTAATTATGTATATCAACCACATTCTATTAAAAACTGTTATATCTGCAGACTGTCCTCTTCCTTCAATTACGCATGCATAGGTTGACCTTGAACTGCATTTATTTGTGGCCCTAATTCCCTGTCTGGTTCGTACTTAGTTGTTGTGGTGCATTCACAAATTTCCAGTGGTTGATCTGTCCAGGTGTCCACACTATAATATCAGCGTTTATCAAAATTCTCATAAGGTATATATGTCCTCACTTCCTTCAGTCATCCGCAATGTAGCTTTAGTGTTGTTCGATTATTACTCTCCAAAACAGTCCGCAAAAATAACCACACTTGTCCGCAATTTCTGTAGAATCTGCATTCAAATTGGATGCCTATTATCCTCATGAACAAAGGTATATATATTGGCGATGGCTCAACTTTTAGGCCAACCTGTATGTAGTCTTGTAGGCCGACTTCAACAACTTATAACAACTTCTTCTTCCATCATTTGAGAGAGGTCAGTTTGAGGAAATTTTATTCCATAAGCTCTTGGATGTAATACAAGGCTTTGACAAGATTTGCAGCATATACTGAAGACAAATTCCTTCATATATATACATGACACATAATTATATTTTATGCCTAGAAGACCTAAACCTAGTAGACATCAAAAAGAAGTCTATCTACATAAAACTCTTGATCATGAAACCCATGAAGCAAGTACACCAAAGATATTGTACTATATTTGACTTCTTCTTTACATATATACATAATTACATAGTGAACATGAAGACTGACCTAGTTACACCTTTTAAAACTCCCTCTTAACTAGGGAGGTATTCATACAGGTACATGGTTACTTTCAAACTGAAGAATCTCATAAGAAGAATCGGATTGTTAATCACATCTGTATAGCATCATATCAACCAGAATTTTCCTAGTGCAAGGCCTTGACTAACAACCCCATCTCTCAAGGAGAGAATGGGCTACAATGTTGGTGAGACACATGACTTATAGACACCTTCGTCATTGTCTCTCCAAGGTACATACTCCACCCGGGTGTTCCAAAAGTATGACCTTCTTGGACTATTCTTCTCTTAGGTAGCTAGCCCTCAAAGAATATCGGTCCCTGACTACTCTTATCTTGAATGCCCTAACACATTCTCAAACAATATCTTATGTGAGATGATTACCCAATCCTCCATTCTGTCTTCCAAAGACCAAAGTGATGTGTCTATCTCTCCCTCTCAACCAAGGAGGACCTATTCCACAAGGGAATGTACTGATTCCTATAAAAGGAATGTACCTAATCTAATTCTTAGGAATTACCAAGATTCATCCAAGTAAGAAACTTATCGTAAGGCTCCCTATTAACCAGGAACCTCTAGTAGTAGTTTTGAGACACCCGAATCCTCATGAAGAATTCCTATCCTCGATGTCATGGATTTCGATATTGAGGAATCTCCAACTTTTAGCTTCATAGGGCACAGATCATCCATCACTTTCATCCTAAGTCATGTCAACTACCAGAAATTGATTCATCAGACTTCCTTATTTGGTCCACTGTTATGCCATGCTACTTTCCTTCAAATCATCTCCAAGGATCATACATCCTTTCTCATGATTAGTAGCCCTGCACAAATTCAGCCAGATAAACATATAAATATGAACCTTTTAGAACAAAATTTACCTCAGTGATGATCTTTCACCATGACATATTCATGTAGGCATTGGCATCCTTCATATAGATTGACACATCTCCTAATGATATGTTTTTCCAAGGGTCTTCTTCTTTACCGGACTTCCGTCAGAGTCTACATATCTTTCCAGGAGATCTCCTAGTCACATCTTCTTGGCCTCTGGATGATAACTACCCCTTGAAATGGTTGCATTTCATAATCTCTTCCTCTCTGCACATTTTTTATTCCCTTGAACATACAAATTTTCTAGTTTCTCGTTCATATACAACTACCTCATATTCCATGAGGACATATTATGTTGATTTCATCTGTCCGTGCATTCAGAGATACTTCTCCATAGATCATATTTCTAAGTATAGAAGTCCATTACCTGCAACCACATGACATGACTTCACAACATCCAATGTCAGCATATAAATATATACATACCTCATACCTTTTTCCCTTGAGTCATTCTATAGAAATTTATCTTAAATGAAGAGCTTCATTCCTTTGACCTGCTTCAACAATATGTCATCACATCCCAAAATTCTGTCTCCATGATGACCCTTGATCTGAAGACTACTTTACTTTTAGTAGAGAGGTTTTCCAGAAGATTTTTCACCGAGAGCTCCTTCCATGCTTTTATCGAGATGCTTATTAATGTACATACTATCATACAATTTGACAACTAATCAGATATCACTTACAGAGGAAGATGATCTCAATCATAATAGAGATCTATTGTTTCCTCCTTCTTAGATATTTTAGCATCAGGTTCTTCTCTTTCATAAGTGACATGGGCTTCTTCCTTTTTCCTCTTCTCCTTTCCAGAATTAGGAAAATCTCTTTTATAATGTCCAAGCTCATCACATCCAAAGCATCGCACGTTGTCCATATTTCTTCTTTTATTCTGAGGGCCAAATTTTCCGAATCTTCCTTTCTTCCTGTATGAAGCTACAAAGGCATGATTCTCTTCACTTGGTCCTGTATCAGCTTTTTCCTTTAGTCTTGTTTCCTATGTTTTACATAGAGACCATAAATCAAGGAATGGAGTGGCTTCTTTCTTCCCATATATACCTGAATTGAAGCTTCCCCATTCCTCTGGTAAAGCATTCAACACCACTGTTGTCATCTCATTGTCAAACATCACTTCTCCTAGTTCCTACAGTTGATCTCTTATTTCAGAAATCCTCATAAAGTATGGAGAGATTCTTGCTTCCCTTGATAATTTCATTTTGTATAGTTCTTGTCTCAGAGATATTTCTTCTCCAGCAGTACTCACAAAGAATAGCTCCACCAATTTTTCATATATTTGTTTTGCAGTCTTTAGTTTTGATACATAGGGAATGAGAGAGTCTTTGATGGATTCTATGAGAATCCTTTAGGATATAATTTCTCCCTTCATGTACTTGGCATGGGCTAAAGTATCTTCTTTTGGAGGTTGAATAGTAGATCCTTCGATATATTCCATTACTTCGTCTTCAATTAAATTCAAGTATGTTCTCTTCTTCCATGCACTAAATTTTGATAACCCAACCAACTTGTTGCTTTCTTTACAATAAGGCATTTTGATAGATAGAGTTATGAATACTTACTTGAGTGGATTTGATTGCAGCTTCCTTGATGATGATTGAGAATGAAGTCAAGGGTTTCCTTTCTTCAATGTGGTTGTACTTGAACCTTTGATTATAATGACTATCTTCATAAATTTAGATTTCCTTCAAACAATGTCTTGAGTGCAAATATTTTTATGCCAAAGATTAATTTCCTGAATTATTTGATCTTTTGAATGATGTAGGAGATCTCACATGAATTAGTTGGATAGTATTCCTTGAAAACTAGTTTTTCTTTCCAACACAAACTTTGATCTTTGCTTCTTTGAGTGTCTTTGTTGACAAGCAGCCCTTATGTTCAACACCCTAGCTCTGAAACCATGTTGATAATTTGGAAGGATGTAGGTTAATACAAATTCTCTTATTGATAATTACTTGTGAATGTACTAATGTCTTCTCTTCTTTTAGTTAAGTTAATCTTTCATCAAGTCAATTATCAAAACACAAGACACAAAGGTTAGGCTCCTAGAGCTAGGGAAAAACCTCTCCCTCTTGGAGAGGAAAACCCACAGAAAATTCTTCTTATCGATCTTCAAATGAAAAGTACCATGACCTAGACTTAGACCCTAGACCTAGATTTTTTTTTCAGAAATTCGATCTTCACCTTGTGTATGCTTGTATTTGAATAGCTTGAATTGTGGGAAGGTGAATCTTCCATTTACCTTCCTCACTATTATTGTTGCTTCTCCTTATGGTCACTGTCTCAACTGTGCTAATTTGATCTTGATATTCCAGTCCTTAATTATGTATATCAACCACTTGCTATTACAAAATTTTATATCCGCAGATTGTCCTCTTCCTTCAATTATGCATGCATAGGTTAACCTTGATCTACATTTATTTTTTGCCCTAATTCTCTATCTGGTCCACACTTAGTTGCTATGGTGCATCCACAAATTTTCCAGTGGTTGATCTGTCCAGGTGTCTGCACTTTAATATCAGAGTTTATCAAAATTCTCCTAAGGTATATCTATCCTCACGTCCTTTAGTCATCTACAATTTAGCTTTAGTATTGTTCGATTATTCCTCTCCAAAATAGTCTGCAAAACTAACTACACTTGTCTGCAATTTCTGTAGAATCCACATTCAAATTGGATGCCTATTATCCGCATGAACAGAGGTATATATATTAGTGATGGCTCAGCTTTTAGGCTGACCTGTATGTAGTCTTGTAGGCCGACTTCAACAACTTATAACAACTTATTCTTCCATCATTTGAGATACAAAATCTTCAAATACAAAATATGGAGGCAGAGATAGAAACATTGCTGAAGGAGAAAGAGAAAAAACTTAGTGTCTCATCAGATATTCCTATAGGAACTACATTTAATGCAGGTACATCAACAACAGGGACTTCAACAGGAGATATTGTCGATGTAGCAACATATTTTTCAAAGGCCATGCGATATTTATCATTAAAGGATCAAGAAATTGAAAACTTGAAGGCTCAGCTCCAGAACCCCCAAGAACATAAAATTAAAATTGATAATGTATATGTAGCAGAGCTGTAGAAGAGCCATAAATTGAATCAAAAGATAGTGAGTTATGAAAATGAAACAGTAATGACTCAGACCATTGCTCAAGAAAAGGAAAACATTTGGATTAATATAATTGAATATACGACTTGTCTATGGCCTCCTATAGAGATTATTTTTGAACAAGAGGAATTTTTTAAGAAATGGAAAGAAGTAGTGGCTGAAGTGAAGGAGAAATTAGATAATATCCAGGAGATGCAACTAGATTAATCAGGATTCTAAACTTTGAAACAAAATAAGAACTAGAAGAGCATGTTATTCGATATAGAACATAGACCATCTTAGAAGTCAGTAAATTCCTTACTAAAAGGAACTTAACCCTGCAGTTAGAAAACAAATGTCATAATTTGGAAGCTCAGGTTAAGAAATTTTACAAAAATTTTAATGTGTTATAACAGAAAGGACTTGCAAGCCTTCAAGGTTTAGATGATAAACTTATTCCTTTGGAAGAATATCAAAGTAGTTTGCATGACATAATCATTGACAAAGCCAAATTTTCTAATATCAAGGGATCTATCACTGGGAAGGCTTTTATTCATAATCGAACCGACTTTTGAAAAATACACTGAAGTTGATGAAGCCTATAGGAAGTTGCTAAAATTTACCCTTACTGATAAAGATCGATGGGATAAGCTATGTGATCTTATCGAATGAAAATACAACAGGTATTTCAGCAACAACATGCAAATTTGTAGCAAAAAGGGAACAAAATTCTAGGAATAACAAATAGTTCAACAAATTTTCAACTCCATTCATCAATAGTTTTCCTCGAATTATGTACCAAATGTAAAATTAGTTTTTATTTCCTATTATCTAGTCAGTTAGATTGGATATTTTATAAAAAAAATTGTAATGAAGTCCAGATATTTTTGGAATAGGTTCTTTAAGTGTGATGTAATTTGAAAAGTACAGGGTTGAACCCTTGTGATAAATTCTTGAGTAGTAGTGTAATATCCTGAAAGTTTTTCTGAGAATAATATACAAATTCTGGGCTCATTTTGAAGCAGCTTGTGTTTTCCTATCTTTACGTATGTTCTGTTTGGCTTTAATATATATGAAATCCCCTTACAAAGTTATAATCAATTCCAGAGATTACTTAATTGAAACTACTTGTTTTGGTTAATTCCTCTACATAAATTAATTATTGCTTCCTATTGTCTTTACATATGTTCTGTTTGGATTTAAAAATATAATACACACATCAATTATATATGCTAAATTAAATATTCTATGTGATTATTTAATGAAACATATATATTATCTTCAATCCAACCTTTCAAAACAATTTAAAAGCTTTATATATTAAAAGTGAAGAATCATCCCTTTATTATCTTAGAGATAAAATAAGACCTACATTTTATTAAAAGTTTAAAGAATTGGTCACCCAACCCAATTAAACAAACATTTTATATGCTTTGACACAATTCCTTAGCCTAGAACTATCTACAGAGGGCAACATCAGACTAGTGTCATTATTGAGGAACAAAAAAATTATATATTAATCCTTGGGACAATGATATACTTTCCTCTTAAAAGGTGAATAAGAAGTTAGTTGGCTAAAATAATTCACCTAGGCAACTCCATTGGGAAAACTTGGCTCCTCGCAGGCATACCAGGTCTCAATATGACTCTGATATTCATTCTCCTTTATCAGATCCTCAAAGGTTAGTATGAATTGCCTCTTATAAATGAAGACTAGAAGCCTCATCTACTACTTATTTTTCCCTACCAACATAAGTTACCTCACATCCTGAACCTTTTAGTCATATCCCAATTCCTGTATAATTTTCATATCTACCACCAAAAGTACTAGAATTTCTCTCCAAATTAGTTGATCTTCAATCTGCATTATTGGTTCATCAATTTGAATCAATTAACCTTCCTATCTCCACATCAGAAGCTGCTAACACAGAAGCAAAATTAGGACTCAATATACCTTATCTTAAACCATCTAATTATATTTCTTCTGTGATACATACTTACCCACACACTTCTGTCAAACCTAAGGAAGTTTTCACCATTTATACAAATCCTTTGGCTTTTGAAGAAGATGATAAAATAATCCTAGAAGTTAAAAAATTAGCTATTCCTCCTAATTCTATACACCCTTCATCTTCTTCCTATCATCCATTGTCATCTCAATTAAATTCTTCTCAAAATTCATCTTCACAATCTACTTCGTCTTCATCTTTATCTTCAGCTACAACACCACATCTAATGGTTGCTTTTCAACCAATCATAGCAGCCAAAATTTCAAGACTAAGAAAGTGCCCAAATTTCAAAATACCAAGCTTTATCTGAATTTATCATTGTTGATTTAAATAGAATATATGACTTAAGGCCCAGATGAGGACCTGGTAGACCACCTAAGAAGGTTACCTTTAAAGAACCTCAAATCAAGACTTCTGAAGCTCAAACATCATCAAGTGAAACACCTAATCAACTATCATAAGAAAATATTCCTGAAAAATATTCTCTAACAATTTGTAACTTTGAAAAGGAATTAGAAAGAGTTAAAATCCCAATTCCATTATCTAAAATTTCTAAAAATCCTCGTTACAAAAATCAAGTTTCAAAATGGATTCAATCTTCAAGTATCGATGCAGAAGGAGATATTATAAGCTTGCAACATGAAAAAACTCAAGTAGTTCTTGGTCCTAGTTCAGATATGATTTATGAAAGTGTTCCTCCTTTCTATATCACATTGAAATTTCATGATTATCTCTTATATCATTGCATGTTAGATTATGGGGATTCTCATAATCTAATGTCTAAAGTAATCATGGAAAAACTTCAGCTAGAAATCACTAGATCGTACCATGATCTGTATACTTTTAATTCCAAGAGAGTACCTTGCCTAGGATTAATAAAGGATTTAGTAGTAAAATTTTCTCAATTCCATGTCAAAAGAATAGTCTTGGATATTTTAGTCATAGATATTCCACCGAAATTTGGAATGTTATTGTCTAGATCTTGTTGTACAAAATTGGGAGGCAATTTACAAATGGATATTTCCTTTGCAACATTTCCTTTGATATTATGTAGAAAAGTTAGATTTGTAAATACAATTTGTAAAGCTAATAAAGCTATTAATCATCCAATTTATGTTATTGATCGAGATTTTGGATTTTTCACTCTAGCTAATAATGATCTTTCAAATTCTCAAATTTGCATTCAAGAAATTGTTCCTGCTCAAATTTCTAAAATTAATATCTGGACATTGTACTTTGATGGTGCATTTTTGAAAGATGGTGTTGGAGCTGGAATCTTACTCATCTCCCCTGAAAATAAAAACGTTACACAATCCTTTAAATTAGACTTTGATGTTACAAATAATGTAGCAGAACACAAAGCTCTTCTTTTAGGATTAGGATTTGAAAAAAGTCTCAAGGTTCAAATTTTGACTGTATTTGGGGAATTTTCAAACAAATCAGTAATTTATGTTGAACTAAACATACTAGCCTTAGGTCTTATAGGAATCAAGTTTGAGATTCTATTGAAAATTACTTTCAAGCTTTTAATATCACATCAGTTCCAAGAGAAGAAAATATTCATGTTGATGCTTTGGCAGTTTCCGCCAGTTCCTTTAAAGTTCTTGATCATGTGAAACTCCAATTTAAGATTGAAGTTAAATACAGACCTTCCATCCCTAATAAGCTCAAGCATTGGAAATTTTTTGAAGATGATGAACAATTGAAAAATTTCTTGTTAGTAATAGATGAATTTTCATCTTTGAAAATTGAAGAAGAATATTCAAATGAAAACAAATCAAATGATGATAATCCAAATCTACAGTTTGATAAAAAAATAACTGATCATAATATCATTCAATTGTATAATAATTATATTCCTAAAGTATTGGTTCCCATTGAAAGTTTTTTTTATCATAATGATGTTTCAAAACGTCATTTTCGAATTCACAACACGAATATTTCCAGAATTGTAATATTGGCATTGAAGAAGCAATAAAAAAATGCTAAGATCTCAATATCATTACCCAAGAAATTAGAAACAAATATATCAATATTTTCAAAAATTATAAGGATCTATTTGCATGTTCATATGATGATTTGAAAACCTATGACACAACTATTATTGAACATGAAATTCCTCTCAAACCAGAAGCTAAACCCTTTCAAAAAAAGTTAAGGAGAATAAACCCTCTTTTGCTTCCAATTATTGAAAAAGAGATTAAAAAGTTATTGGATGCAAAAAAATTGTTCCCTTAAGATATTCAGAATGGATAGCTAATTTAGGACCTGTCAAGAAGAAAAATGATGAAATAGGGTTGTGTGTAGACTTTAGAAATTTAAGCAAGTTGCATTTAAAAGATAATTATCCATTGTTTGCATTGCATGTTCTAATGGGAGCATGAGAGATTATGTGGCCACTACATCACAACACTTGTTTCCTTTTGAGGTGAGCCATATGATTGATTGGATGCCATATGATGGTGATTTCCAACTCATCACATATGAGATGGTTTGGGCCAGCATGATTCAAAATGTTGGAGGGAAGGTCCTTGAGGATCTAGTCTTCTTCTTGCCACTCAAGGGCAACATTATTACAGCCCAGGATCAACAACCACTCTACACTTATCATAAGTGGAGAGGAGGATAGCGTGGGGTAGGCTATATTTTCTACCATGATCAGAATTTCAGCCCACCTACATTGCAGGAGCTCAAGGTGGAGGATGATTTGTATGAGTTACCATTCTGGAGGGTGACTCATTTTGTATGGCTGATAGCTTGGGGGTGGAGGATCCACATGGGAATGGTAGTTCCCAATACCTTTTGGATTCCATGCCTCAAAGAGACCCTTAGACAACCCATTGTTGCCTCCATGGATGATTTACATGATGATAGCTATTTGGGATGCACACCAAAAACTAGCTTGCCTACTTGGGAGGGACAACTTGGAGATGTATTTATGATACAAGATCTTGATCCTTGGAGGATTTTATCATATGAGGATGCTACAGGGAGAGAAGAGGAGGCTTCTTAGTTCTATCCTTGTATTTTCTTGAGGACAAGAAACATTTGGGAGGGGAGTTCTGTAATATTCCAAAATTAGCATGCATCTAATTGGAATATTTATTTTTGTTTTTATCACCTAGCAGCTTAATAAATGGGTAAGGAGGGCCCATGCATATTAAAAATATTAATAAAATCCCTCATAACATGAAAAGGGATAGTCATTGGAGCTGGATTTCACACCCTCATGTGTGAAAAATATCATTTGCATGTGGACAAGATCAAGTTTGACCAAGTCAACAGCGTTGGGATAGGAGGTGGAGGACACTTGGAGAGACAAGGCAGTATGAATGGGAGGGATATTCCTTGGTGGAGGAAACCCTAACGAGTGGGACCCATGGTAAGAGGGCTTCCATTTTTTTAAAAGGAGGTCAAGGTAGCCATTGTTATTCATGTTATGTATTATTGATTTTATGGTCTATTTAGACTTTGTGCATTCTCTTGCTGGTTAGCAGGGTTGATGTGCTGCTTAGCACCGGGTGTTCCCAAGCAGGAATCCCATCTCCTTTATTGAGAGGTCTCTTGAGGGAGCTTGCACTTCATTTCTCCACATCCAAGTTTAAGTCCAAGGCACCTCCTTCAGCTACATCATTATTTCTGCTGAAGTATAGCATCATGTTGCAGGGTGTTGCAGTGGAGGTTCTACAACGCCACTTCCGGAGCTATTTTTTAGAGGAGGAAGTCTTATTTCCTTTGGAGGATCAGTGAGGGATAATTTGAGCTGATTCCCATCATCTTTGGCATGATTCCAACCATTTTCCATCATCTACAGCGTAGTCCCTCTCATTGACTGCGTTATTTTCAGTGTATATCTGCAGTGAGGGTTGCAGTGTTTGTTTGTAGGGTTATATCTTCAGTGTTAGGATCAGCCTTTCACTAGAAAGATCCATTGGAGGAGGCTTATTCATATTGTGCGTAATCTACAACCATATCCATCTAGTTCTTGAGTTTCAGCTGCTACTCAGCATTGCTACTCCGGCAATTTTTCCATTTTGTATATTTCAGGAAATCCTTCAGGATTGTCTTGAAATTCATTTTGGGAGTCTATATCTTTGCTCCCCACATTGTATGAGTTGTACATTGTCATATTTGTGTATTGAAACTTTCTAGAAGCATTTCCTCTAATAAAACTACGTTGTCATAGTCTTGGGCATTTTCTGTGTAACAATGATCTTCATTCTTCCATGTACATGTTTCTTGAGGCTTGTATTGCCTAGCTTGAGTGTTTGTTTCCTCAATATATTGTACACATTTTCTGCTATAATACCAATATGATGGCTATTTGGTTCTTCTTACATTTCATGTGTTGATGTATCACTGCTCTTCCATTATTGTGTCTATGTATTTACCGAATCTCCACTTTTGGAATATCTTAAGATATTCCCATTATTGTAGATTTTCCCTATTTTGGGATACTACAGTGGTATCAAAGCATAATCTTGGCTCAACCTGTGGATCTTAGCCATGATGCTATCAAGAAAAGAGAATATGGAGACTCCATTCTTTGGAGGAAAGAAGGAGGAGAGGCTCTCAAATCTTCTTCCTAAATCTGTACAGAGCATTCAAGGAGATCTCAAGAAGATCAGAAGGGAGATGTGCATAGAATCTCCAAGAGGGTTTGAATCTGAATCAAAGTCTAGAATTTCACATCATGAGTGTGAGCATGCACCCACACAAAATGATTCACAGTGCAGTCACACGCCCAGAATGTCCATGAGAGAGATGGAAGAAGAAGGAACGACTAGGAGGGAAACTCTTAGTGATTTTCTGCAAGAGTAAGAGTCTCAAACTCATAAGTTTAGAGATCATATTACTTTTCCAGAGTTTTGCAAGATCAAGGTGAAGAGAATAAAGCAGCATGATAGGGGTAGATTCCTTCTATCTACTTTTGATGGTTCACCTACATGTTCAGCCGGATCTTGGGTGGAAGAACTAGACACCTTTTTTCAGTAGCACCAAATTTATGAAGATGAAGCCATCAGAGTTGCAGCGCTGCATCTTGGAGGTAAGGCCTATGCATGGTGGATATTTGAGTCTTTATCTTTGAAAAATGAAAATATTTCTTCTTATGCAAGGTTTATTAAGACATTGGTGGAAAGTTTTGATGGAAAACTTTCTACAACACATGTGGAGAAGTTAAACAAACATAGACAAACAAAAACCTTGCATGTGATGGAGAAAAATATAAACTCATATCCACTTCAGAAACCTATGGAGGAGACTGACATCTTTCAGCATAGGATTTTTAGAGGTAAAGCCTCTATCTCATATTCCTGAACAAGAGAGCAAGGGGATCTCTTTTTCAAAAGAGGATCCAATTCTTGGGAGGTTTCCCATAATTGTTGATGAGGAGGAGGGCAACAACGTTGTCATGTCTAGAGTTTATCTAGCACCTCATGCAAAGGAAGAGGGAGCTCTTGCTCCAACTAGAGGGATTCTTGTATCATTGCAAGAAATTCCCCAGGATCTCACATGTGGAGATCAAGGCATAACTCATGATTCACATGTGCCATTGATGATAGGGTGTGAACCTATGGAGATACAAGGAGGAGATATGGAGGATGACCAGCATCATTTGATGAGGAACACACACCCATGTCTATTTCATGAGGTTGATGCACCTAAAAGGAAGACTAGATTGCATAGTGAGAGCAGGGATAAGTCTGTCCATTCATATATGCAATCTACTCTTGATGATGATGTCTCATTGCATAGAGACATTTCACCAAGGAGACCACCAGATCAGTAGATGATGAGAGACTATTCACATTTTGATGCATCATTCATTGATTTTAGAGGAGTGGAGACCTTGGGAGGTCATTGTATAGTGCTAAGAGTCTTGGGTAGACTCAAGGAGGAGAGAGGCATTCTCTCAACATCATATTTACCCACTCTCATTTTAAATTTTGTGTTGTGGCAGAAGCAGCAGGGGAAGGATAGCAGCCTTCCAACTTGAATATTAGGCATGGGAGATTTCAAAGAGGAGGATGACCATATGACAGATGCTCTTCATGAGAGATCATCAGCGCTGTCACTATGGAGGATAGATCCATATTGGAACTCCCAGCTATTGGTGGATTATTCCAAAGATATTTTTGCTTGTATGATCTTGGATGACCAATTACATGAGGAGGGATATTCAGTCAGAGATGGGGTCATCTACTACCATGGTAGGATCTTCTTATCTAGAGCTTCCAAGCTCAAGGAGAAGTTGCTACTAGAAAATCAGGAGGATTTTCTCTTTAGCCACACTTATTCTATGGGAGCATACCACACCATCATGGAGGGGTATTTTTGGGAAGGTTTTGAGGAGGAGATATATCAACATATGAGGAGATGCATGGATCATATGGAGATGGAGGAGATACATAACTCTTTGGAAGAGTTAACACAGCCACCTCTTTTCTCTTTGAGGACTAGAGGAGACTCATCTATGAGCCACTCCATTTGTATGAGCAAAGTATATGGTAAGGATATTGTTTGGTTGTATAATGATTTATATAATGAATATGTGCATTCCTTAACCATATATGTGTAGGATATTTCTCAAGGAAGGAACATTCTTCCTTCTAGGCCTCATGGTCTACTTAAGGCCATGAGCATTATTGATGACCACTCCCTAGGAGGACTTGGGGAGGAGATTTCTTAAGGAGAACATGCTCACTTTGTACCATAAATCATTCAATTTCTCCAAACATATGAGGAGAGTGGGGCAACAAGCAAGTGGTTGAGAAACTACACTTTTTGTCATTCTCTATTACAGTTGAGAGTCAAACTGTGTTGGCTGCATTTGAGGGACCATTTTCCTTCTCCATTGCTACATATGGTAGCAAGTATGATTCACACTATGGTTCCCTATGTTGTTGTTATTCCTATTTTTATTGGGAGCATGATTGGGGGAGTGGCACATTGGTTGGATGTGTCCCTTGGGGGAGAGATTTCCCACATTGTTTGCATTGCATGTTCTAATGGGAGCATGAGAGAGTATGTGGCCACTACAACACAACACTCGTTTCCTTTTGAGGTGAGCCATATGATTGATTGGATGCCATATGATGGTGATTCCCAACTCATCACACATGATATGGTTTGGGCCAGCATGATTCATAACGTTGGAGGGAAGGTCCTTGAGGATCTAGTCTTCTTATTGTCACTCAAGGGCAACATTATCGCAGCCCAGGATCAGAAAACACTCTACACTTATCATAAGTGGAGAGGAGGATAGTGTGGGGTAGGCTATCTTTTCTACCATGATCAGAATTTCAGCCCACCTACATTGCAGAAGCTCAAGGTGGAGGATGATTTGTATGAGTTACCATTCTGGAGGGTGACTCATTTTGTATGGTTTTTAGCTTGGGGATGGAGGATCCACATGGGAATGTTAGTTCCCAATACATTTTGGATTCCATGCCTCAAAGAGACCCTTAGACATCCCATTTTGCCTCCATGGATGATTTACATGATGATAACTATTTGGGATGCACACCAAAAGCTAGCTTGCCTACTTGGGAGGGACATCTTGGAGATGTATTGATGATACAACATCTTGATCATTGGAGGATTTTATCATATGAGGATGCTATAGGGAGAGAAGAGGAGGCTTATTAGTTCTATCCTTGTAGTTGCTTAAGTAAAAGCAACATTTTGGAGGGGAGGACTGTAATATTCCAAAATTAGCATGCAGCTAATTGGAATATTGATTTTTGTTTTTATCACCTAGCAACTTAATAAATGGGTAAGGAGGCCCATGCATATTAAAAATATGAATAAAATCCCTCACAATGTGAAAAGGGATAGTCATAGGAGCTGGATTTCACACCCTCATGTGTGAACAGGATCATTTGCATGTGGACAAGATCAAGTTTGACCAAGTCAACAACGTTGGGATAGGAGGTGGAGAACACTTGGAGAGACAACTCAGTATGAATGGGAGGGAGATTCCTTGGTGGAGGAAACCCTAACGAGTGGGACCCATGGTGAGAGGGCTTCCATTTTTTTAAAAGGAGGGAAAGGAAGCCATTGTTATTCATGTTATAGATTATTGATTTTATGGCCTGTTTAGACTTTGTGCATTCTCTTGTTGTTTAGTAGGGTTGATGTCCTTCTTAGCACCGGTTGTTCCTGAGTGGGAGTCCCATATCCTTTCTTGAGAGGTCTCTTGAGGGAGCTTTCACTTCATTTCTCCACATCCAGGTTCAAGGCCAAGCCACCTCCTTCAGCTACATCATTTTTTCTGCTGAAGTATAACATTGTGTTGGAGGGTGTTGCAGTGGAGGTTCTACAACACCACTTCCGGAGCTATTTTTCAGAGGAGGAAGTACTATTTCGTTTGGAGGATCAGTGAGGGAGAATTTGATCTGATTCCCATAATCTTTGGCATCATGCCAACCATTTTCTATCATCTACAATGCAATCCCTCTCATTGACTGCGTTATTTTCAATGTATATCTACAATGAGGGTTGTAGTGTGTGTTTGGAGGGTGAGATCTTCAGTGTTAGGATCAGCCTTTCAATAAAAGGATCCATTGGAGGAGGCTTATTTAGCTTTTGCATCATATATAGCCATCTCCATCCAGTTCTTGAGTTGCAGCTGCTACTCAGCCCTACTACTTCGACAATTTTTCCATTTTGTATATTTCAGGAAATCCTTCCAAGATTGTCTTGAAATTCAGTTTGGGAGTCTATATCTTTGCTCCCCACATTGTATGAGCTGTACATTGTCATATTTGTGTATTGACACTTTCCAGCAGCAGTTCCTCTAATAAAACTGCACTGTCATAGCCTTGGGCATTTTCTGTGTAACAATGATCTTCATTCTTCCATGTACATGTTTCTTTAGGCTTGTATTGCCTAGCTTGAGTGTTTTTTTCCTCAAGATATTGTATACATTTTCTGCTATAATACCAATATGATGGATATTTGGTTCTTCTCACATTTCTTGTGTTGATGTATTACTGCTCTTCCATTATTGTGTCTATGTATTGTTGGATTTCAACTTTTGGAATATCTTAATATATTCCCATTATTGTAGATTTTCCCTATTTTGGGATACTACATCCTTGGGGTACATTTATATATGCTAGAATGCCATTTGGTATAATCAATGTTGGAGAAATGTTTCAAAGATAAATCGATCTTACTTTTGTTGTTAAGATTAATAAATTCATTGTGATATATCTTGATGATCTAACTATATTTTCTAACTCTGATGAAAAAAAATTAAAAAAGTTGAGAAAGGCTTTTCAAAGATGCAGGAAATATGGGATTTCACTTAATCCCAAGAAGTCTCTCTTTTCAATGAAAGAAGGAAAAATGTTGTGAAATATAATTTCGAAAGGAGTAGTAATTGATCCAAAAAGAGTCTCATCAATTGAGGTAATCAGTTTACCTAGAAATACAAAGGAAATTCAAGCATTTCTGGGAAAAATAAATTTCTTAAGAAGATTTATACCTAGTTATGCTGAAATAGTCAAAGATATAATTGACATGCTTAAAAAGGATCATGAAGTCAAGTGGATAGTACATATCAGATATTCTTTCTCAAAGATTAAGAAAGCCATTTATGAAGCCCCGATACTAGCTAACCCTGATTACTCTAAACCTTTTATTATCTTCTCATTTGCCTTTGATACTACTATATTTTTTGTCCTCCTTCAGAGAAATGATGATGGGTATGAACAACCTATAGCCTTTTTCAGTAAGGTAATGAGAGATGTTGAATTGAGATATGATATCATATAAAAACAAGCCTATTCCATTGTTCAAGCCTTAAAAGCATTCAAAATCTATGTCCTACATTCTCCCATTATTCTTATGTTCCAAAAAATGCAATAAAGACAGTTCTAACACAACCTGATACACATGTAAAGAGGGGAAGATTTATTGCCAAGATATTTGAATTTGACTTAGATATCAGACCCACCAAATTGGTAAAAGGACAAGGTTTGGCTGAATCAAATTGTAAGATTCTTGGAATCAATACAATCTACAGATTACAGAGGAGAATAATCCACAAGAACCTTCTCAAAGTTCAAATGAGAAGAATGTTATGCAACCAACTCACAAAATAGAAGAAAAATTATATTAATGACTTAAAAATTATCCTCTTCGAGGGGGGAAACCTCCTTTACATTAAATAAATGAAAAATTATTAGATAATTTTTAAGTCTTTGATCTATCTTTTCTTATATTTTGTGATTTTTTTGCATAAAAAATAATCCACAGGAAAATTCTCAAAGTTCAAATGAGAAAAATCCACAAGAATCTTCTTCCAGCCCAAACCCTGTTCCTCTTCTCCTACACATTAATGAAAAATTTCTCCTTTCAGATTGGTATAGAGATATATTCAATTTTCTACGAGAGATGAAGTATCCTCCTAAGTTTTCAAGAATCCAATCTACATCTTTGAGACTCAAATATATGAAATATTTTATCACAAATTCCAATTTATATTGGAAATATCCCCTCAATATCCTTTTATTTTTCTTAACTGAAAATTAGACAAAAGGATTCATTGAATAGTTTCATGCTGGCATTTGTGGAGGACATTATGCATGGAAAAAAAATGAATATAAATTTCTAAGGGCAACTTTTTAATGTCCAAAAATGTTTGCACAAGTTGGAGTCGAAGTAAGAATTTCTATTCCATGTCATATTTTTGCTAGAAAACAAAGATTCCTAGCATTACCCCTTCTTCCAATTTTAATAGAAGAACCTTTCATACAATGGGGATTACATTTCATAGGTGAAATAGTTCTAGCATCAACTATTCAACACATATGGATTTTAACTGCTACTGACTACTTGACTAAGTGGGTAGAATTTATTCCCATAAAAAATTCAACAAACACAGTTGTCATTAATTTGATTGAAGAGAACATACTATCTAGATTCGGATGTCTGCAACAAATAGTTACTAATAATGCACAAACTTTCAGCAAAATCAAATGATACAATTTTGTCAGAAGTACTAAATCTCATTACACCATTCTACACCATATTACCATCAAGGTAATGGGTCAGCATAATCATCATACAAAATTCTGGTAAAGATCATTAAGAAATTTGGGATAGTCACCTAAAATATGTTGTTTGGGAAAACAAAATATCAACTAAGAGATCTACTTGCAAGTATTCTTTTCAACTTGTTTATGGAACTGAAGCATTTTTTCCCACACAACTAGCATTCCTAGTTATGAATTTTTTACAAGATTCATATGAGGAAGTTGATGTTTTCACAAGGAGAATCAATCAGAGAATTGAACTAAACCAAGACAGAGATGAAGTTCAATTTAAACTTCGTCAATATAAAAAAAAAAAGTAAAATTTTGTTTGACATAAAAGCTAAAGAAAGGTATTTTAGACAAGATGATTTGGTTTTAAGATGGGATACCATAAGAGAAGATAGAGGCAAGCATGGTAAATATGACAACTTGTGGTTGGGACCATTCAACATTGTAGAAGTAAGAGGTAACAATACTTTTATTTTGCAGAACCTAGAAGGAGAATACTCTTCATTTCCATTCAATGGAAAATACCTCAAACATTACACTCAGTATTAAACATGCTTCCAACCATGACTCACTTTAATTATCCAACTTTCTTTAAGATTTCATTGTTAGAGTGTGATTTTCAGAGCAAAGAATCCATAGCTCGAAGAGAAGGCACATTGATCTACAAGTTATTTGCATCCCGCAGGGGGAAGCAATCCCCAAATGGATCCAATGTTATAATTATTTTTATCATGTCATATTAGCTATTTTATTTTTATGTTGAAAAAAATAAAAAAATAAAAAAATATACATATATATAAAAAAGATAAAAAAAACGCAAAAATAAAATAAATAAGAAAAATAGAAAATAATAAAGGGATATATATATATATATATATATATATATATATATATATATATATATGAAAAATAAAAAATATCAAAATCCCAAGCATTAGGCGTGCCTATTTAAATGTCATCACAAAATTAGATTAATGATCTTAATCCTTTAGTCTAAATTAGATTAGGGATTAAATTAATTGTGTTTCTTGTAATCATACTTGTTGATATGATTGATTTGATTGATTTATGTTATTCATAACCAATGTGCTTCATCTAATGGACAAGATCACCTCACCCCGATCAACATTAGGGGATTCATTTTGAATCCCCCCCACCGCACTTCTGACATTTAACCAAGGGGGGGGGGGGGTCTGAAAAGTGGTCCAAATAAATTTCATTGAGGGGTACATGTCTACGCTACTGCATTTCACACACCCCACCCCCCTTCCATCCCACCTGAAAACCACCTTTCACCTCTGTCACCATCATGTCACATCCCGCCACATGTCCTCCTCTCATTCGATCCCTATATTATCATTATTCATTAATGACCAATTAACCATTGAACTCCTGCCAACGTCTGATTTCATTTATTAGACGTGCCCAAAATGGTAATTTCCCTCAATTCAATTATAGAGTCACTCAACCATATCTCAATTTTTTTTTCCTTTCACCCTCTTGCAGCAGCACAATGATTCAAATTTCGATAAGCTTTAGTTGGTCACCATATTAACAAAACGAAGAAATTCCTGGTAATTCCAGCTACTTCCCCTCATTTCAACATGTCTTATTCTAAAGGAAAGTCCAAAATCATAGTTGAGAGTCCAGTATTTCCCCCTGTCATAAATTTATATGAATTTTCTTTAGTGGAAAAGCAATACAAAATCTGTGAAACCCAACGTGAATTCAACCTTTATGAACTTCACAATTAGGAAAAAATGGAAATTCCTTGAAAACAATAATGTGGGAATCCTTCTTGCCTCAATTCACCTTCCCTCAAACCCACTTCTTTCTAGATTTTTTCACCTGTTGCAATTACAGATACCTCCCAAGTCAGAGGGTTTTAATTTCCCACAATAACAAAATTTTATTTAATGTCACCCTTGAATCAATCTGCAAAATCCTACAAATTAATCCTAAAACCCCATTGAACCCCTTTTCTGTAGATTCTCTTATGCAAATCTATCAGAAACTTACTCTCTCCCAAAGAAGAAAAATATTTCAGACATTCATGCTTGAATATTCAGAAATACCAAGAACCAATCCACCCTACTCCTTGTTTGTATTCCCAGAGATGTAAAGACAAATTATCTCTATGGTTTCATGTTTACTAGGTAATACAAGTGAGTGGATTGATGAAGTAATTCTAGGTTTACTATCAGTATTTTCAACAGGAAAAAAACCATCCCATATTTTCAATTATAGTGAGTTTCTAGCAGATTCTATGCATGATCGATTCCTAAAGTTTTCTACTGGAATTTTTTTCAAACATTAGGCAGTACTAGTATACTTGTTTCTATTTTCCCAAGAAAAAAGAATTAAGTTTCCATTGTAGAAATAGATGCACAAGGAAATCCCCAGTCTGTGATACATTGGACTTGCTTGGTGAGGAAAAATACAAAAGAATTTTCATTTTCAGAATATGTAGATCAGTTTCTACACATAAATTTATGTCTCCTAAGTAGCGTTGTCATTCCTAGGATCTCAACTTAGATTTAAAAAACTCTTCATCTTAGTGATCAGAAAAAGATAGTAGACTGGTAAAAAGATAGGAGATGGTATCTTTACCAAAAATATTTAGAAATAAGAATTTATGGATGTGAGATACCTCCTTAAATATTGCCTAAATTTGTACCAATTAGGATTTTTGCACTGGAGTACATAAGGAAATCTTGAATATGGATGATTTAAACTTTGTTTCTAGCAAGAAGAAATCTCAATTCAAGGTGAAAGCATAAATTGGCCCATTCATCATCAACACTAGAGTAGCTGAAAAAGAAGCAGATTCCTTATTGAAGCAAATGAAGTTCAAATTAAGCTTCACCTAGTCTTATGATCCTTTAGGGATCCTTTATAAACTCAGAGTTGAAAAAAATAAAACTCCATATCCACACACACCAAGGCCAGAAATAGAACAATATTTCAATTAAGAGGTATGACAAGAGAATACTTTACAAGAAGCAGACGAGGACATTGTTATTCTAACAGCTACACAAACTTCAGCTCCATAGGAGAAGGAAATAAAGAGACCAAGGGAAACTTCATCCCCTTCAGTATCAGAGATTAAAGAGACAGATTTTATAGTAATCAAGAGGAGGAAGAAAAAAAACACTCAAGATGAACCTTTTCAGGATTAAAGTTCATAGGAGCATACAACTATGGCACTAACAGGATTGCATATAGCAGCGTTCCCAAGAATTCAAGAAACTATTACATATTCTCCAAACTCATATGTTTCTCAGGCTGCAATCCAACCCAATATTTTTGCCAAATATAAAGAAATAAAAAGGAAAAATGAGGCACTCAAAGCCACTACCTATACTTAATTTTGGAAGCAGGCTGCTTCAACAAAACACATACTTATTTATGCACTAGATACATAAAAATTCAATTTCAAATAGCCTTTTTGGAACCCAAAGTTCCAACTCATGAAACTATAGAAGATTACAAAACTTATATTTTTTCATTTGATGCAAAAGAGATACATTCAATTGATCAAATTGATTTACATAAGCAAGTTGGAGAAATGATTTGCTCCACATTAACCAGTTCAACAATGATAGTGTTAAAACTACAAGGTTCACTCAAATATATTCATTCAGAGCTAAAAATGGAAAATATGTCCTCATTGGCCAAAGATACTAGGATGAAGACATTAGAATATTTAATAATTAAATTAGGATATGATCCTAATAATTTTAAAGTAGTAGAGGAAATGATAAATAACAAAAATGTTGACATCCAGGAACTAAGGAAGCAACTAAAGCCTCCCACTACAAAGCATCCACAGGAAAAAGAAATAGGATGGTTGGAGGTAGAAAATGAGAACATGTTCAAGATGAAAATTGAACAAAATATTAAGATACATAAGATGGAGGCAGAGATAGAGACATTGCTAAAGGAGAAAGAGCGTAAAATTGGTGTCTCAACAACTATTCCTATAGCAACTACATTTATTGCATGTACATCAATAGCAGGGAATTCAACATGACCTATTGTCGATGCAACAAAAGATTTTTCAAATGTCATGGGAGATTTAAAAGTAAAGGATAAAGAAATTGAGAAGTTGAAGGCTCAGCTCCATAACCTCCAAGAACATAAATTAAAATTGATAATGCATATGTAGCAGAGATGCAAAAGATCCATAAATTAAATCAAAAGATAGAGAGTTATGAAAATGAATTAGTAATGGCTCAAACCATTGCTCAAGAAAAATAATTTTTTTTAGCTAATATAAATGAATCTATGACTGATCTATGGCCTTATATAGAT
This sequence comes from Pinus albicaulis, assembly GCA_034641835.2. Classification (NCBI taxonomy): domain Eukaryota; kingdom Viridiplantae; phylum Streptophyta; class Pinopsida; order Pinales; family Pinaceae; genus Pinus; species Pinus albicaulis. The sequence continues at coordinate 65,660,339 of CM076575.1, read as the reverse complement.
ATTATTTTTGAACGGGAGGAATTATTGAAGAAAGTGAAAGAAGCAGTGGCCAAAGTGAAGGAGGAATTGGATAATAAACCAGGAGAGGCAGCTAGATTAATCAGAATTCTAAACTCTAAAATGAAAGAAGAACTAGAAGAGCATACTGTTCAGGATAGAAAAAAGACCATCTTAGAAGTCAAGAAAGTCCTTACTAAAAGGAACTTTATGTTGATGTTAGAAAAAGAATGTCATAATCTGGAAGCTCAAGTTAATAAATTTCACAAAAAATTTAATGTGTTATATCAGAAAGGACTTTAGATGATAAACTTATTCCTCTAGAAGAATATCAAAGCAGGTTGCATCACGTAGCTATTAACAAATCCAAATTTTATAATATCAAGGGATCTATCATTGGGAATGATTTTATGGAAGGTTTTAATTATGATCTGTTAATTCAAGAAAAGATTAAACATTTATTCATAGTCAAAACAACTTTTTTTTAAATACACTAAAGTTGATGAAGCCTATAGGAAGTTGGTAAAATTTACCCTTCTTGATGAAGATAGATGGGATAAGCTATGTGAGCTTATTGAATGAAAATAAAATAGGTATTTTAGCAGCAACATGCATATTTGTAGAAAAAATGGAACATAATTCGAGGAATAAAAAATATTTCAACATATTTTCAACTCCACTCATCAACAGTTTTCCTCGAATTATGTGCCAGATGTCAAATCAGTTTTTATTTCCTATTCTCTCGTCTTATTTTTGTAAAAAATCCAAATCAGTTAGATTGGATATTTTTTAATAAATTATGTAATGAAATCCAGATATTTTGGGAATAAGTTCTTTAAGTGGGATGTAATTTGAAAAATACAGGGTTGAACCCTTGTGATAAACTCTTGAGCGGTAGTGTAATATCCTGAATTTTTTTTGACAATAATATAAGGATTTTGGACTCAGTTTTCCTACAAGTCTTTCCGTGTTTCTTATGTTCAATTTTTATTTATTTCTGCACATATTTGAAGATAAATAGGAAAATTGGGTAAGATTGGATTATATATTAATATGTTTGAAATCCCCTTGCAAATTTATAATCAATTACAGGGATTACTTAACTGAAACTATTGGTTTTGGTTAATTCCTCTACATAAATTAATTGTTGCTTCCTATTGTATTTACATATGTTATGTTTGGTTGTAAAATTATTTTACACACATCAACTGTATATGCTAAATTAAATCTTCTATCTGAATATTTAATGAAACATAAATATCATCCACAATTCAGCCTTTCAAAAGAATTTAAAATCTTTATCTTTTAAAAGTGAAGAATCAACCCTTTATTATCTCAGAGTAAAAGAAGAGTTACATCTACTTAACAGTTTAAAGCATTGGTCATCCAACCCAATTTAAAAAAAAAATTTAGATGCTTTGACACAATTCCTTAGCCTAGAACTGTCTACATAGGACAACATCAGACTAGCGTCATTGCTGGGGAATGAAAATTTGATATATTAATCCCTGGGACAATGATAAACTTTATTCTTAAAAGGTGAATAATAAGTTAGTTGGCTAAAAGCATTCACTTAAGCAGCTCCATTTGGAAAAATTGGCTCCTCACAAGCATACCAAATCTCATTCTGACACTGATCTTCATTCTACTTTATCAGATCCTGAAAGGTTAGTACGACTTGCCTCTTCTAGAAATAGATTAGAAGCCTCATCTACTACTATTTCTCTACCACCAGAAGTTTCATCACAACCTGATCCTTTTAGTCCTATCCCAATTACTGCAGAATTTTTAGATCTACCACCAAAAGTGTTAGAATTGATATCCAAAGGATTTGATCTTCAGTTAGCATTATTGGTTCATAAATTTGAATCAATTAACCTTCCTATCTCCACATCAAAGGTTGTTGACATGTAAGAAGAATTAGGACTCGATTTTCCTGATTTTAAACCAATTGATTATATTTCTTGTTTGATACATACTTAATCGCACACTTATGTCCAACCTAAGGAAGGTTTCACCATTTATACCAATCCTTTAGCTTTTGAAGAAGAAGATAAAATCATCTAAGAAGTTCAAAAATTAGTTATTCCTCCTCATTTTATACACCCTTCATCTTATTTCTACCATCCATTGTCATCTCAATTAAATTCTTCTCAAAATTTGTCTTCACCATCTACTTCCTCTTCCTCTTCATCTTCACCTATAACACCACATCTAATGGTTGCTTTTCAACCAATAATAGCAACTCATTATGCAATATTAGTCTTACCTCCTCTAGATCAACTTCATCCTTTCCCTAGTGGATATTTGAAGAATCTTCCTAGATTTAATGGAGAAACAGGCCCATCTGTTGAAGATCTCTTAGCTTCATTTCTAGATTTTTTTACAATATGAACATTGAAAATAAAGATGTATATACTAGATTATTTTTCCAATATTTAGAAGGAAATGTTCAAATATTGTTTAGAAAACTACAATCAAATTCTATTAGTTCCTGTGCTAACCTAATAAATATTTTCAAAAATCAATGGGGAATTAAGAAAGATGTTGTTTATTATTTAACTGAATTTGAATATTTGAAAAGACATCCTAATAAACCTCCGCTAACTGTTGCTAAAGTTATATTTTCTAAGGCATTCGAAGATGATTTTGTTGTAATGCTTAGAGAAAGAAAGTCTGAAACTGTATCAGATATGTATACCAATGCAATTGAATTTGAAGTCAATAGGTCAGCATCAAGTAAACTGAGAGCAAAAGGTGAAACGGCTGAGAGGAAAATGAAATTTAGGGAAGAAGTCACATCTTCATCAAAATTTAAAGAAGACGATCATAAAATTGATGAGATTACATCTTTGCTTAGAAATCTCTCTAATAGAATCTCTAGGATGGAATCTCAACCAAGAGTTGCTCAACCTATTACAAATAGACCTCAAGTTCAATATAGGATACCTTTTCAACTGTAGATCCTCCAAAGACCAAATAATTATCAACAAATCAAACCTCCTTTATTGATTGGTGATCAAGGCCCCGAGAAAACTATTATGGTAGTATAAAATGATATTGATCAACTTGGAAACTCCTCATCACACAATGCTATTGTCTCAATTAATCAAGATCAAAATTATACTCAAGACCAAGAAAGCGCCCATATTTCCAAACACTAACTTTAAATGAACTTCTCATTGCTGATTTAAATAGAAGATATGACTTAAGGCCCATATCAAAACTTGGTAGACCACTTAAAAAGGTTACTTTTGAAGAACCCAAAATCAATACTTCTGAAACTCAAGCATCATGAAATGAAACACCCAATCAGCTACCATAACAAAAAGTTCATGAAAAATATTCTCCAACAATTTTTAACGTTGAAAATTAATTAGAAAGAGTTAAAATCCCAATTCCATTATTTGAAATTTCTAAAAATCTTGGTTACAAAAGTCAAGTTTCAAAATGGATTCAATCTTCAAGTATCGATGCAGAAGGAGATATTATAAGCTTACAAGATGAAAATCCTATAGTAATTTTTGGTCCTAGTTCAGAAATGATTGATGAAAGTGTTCCTCCTTTCTATATCACATTGAAAGTTCATGATTATATCTTATATAATTGCATGTTAGATTTTTCGGTTTCTCATAATCTAATGCCTAAGTGGTCAGGTGATCATGTCCAAGTTATGAAAATTTCTCAAAAATGAAAGTGTTCAAAAATGGTTGCATTCTGAATGAATGGAAATGCCTCGTTGCTTCGATTCTGGCACTGCGAATAGTTCTCAAAACCGAGTTCGTATGAGAAATTTAGTAAGGTTTGAAATCGTCTAATGACCTCCAAAATAGGACTTTGACTAATTGATTTTGTCAATTTTTACAAAAAAAATACACTAGAAAAGTAATTTTATTTATGTTTTTCCGGCCTATCAATGGGTGCCACGTGGCCTGCCCAGAGGCTGCCACATGGCCCCAGGCCATTGGTTGAAAAGTATTTATGAAAATTGTGGTGGTCACATGAGGATCGAACCCTCGACCCGACTCTTTGGGCAAGGTCGACCCGACTGGCATGGCAGAGGCAGTTCAGTTCAAGTGTCGAGTGGGTGTGAACGTATGTCTGATTCGGCGTGTTGAAAAAGTGGATTTGAAACGAACAGTCGGGCAGATGTGAAATGAACAGGCGGGCAGAGTAAACGTGCAGTGGGTAAACGCATATTCAGGTCGACTCGTTTGAATCGAGCGGAGATGTGGGTTAAGACCTCAGGGCGAATCCCTGAAATCTATGTGACCATCGCTATGAACCAAGGGCTTAGAGCCTTTGCACCGGTGAAAAAATGGTTAAGCCCCTAGTGGTTAGCTCCTCCCGCATAGGACCTTCGACCCATGACCATGGGCGAGGGGTCAACCTTATCCGCCAGTGATTTAACTGTCCAGATCCACATGTGAACACACCCAAAAATAACAGTGAAATTAAATTCTACCACCTAATTTGGAGCGTGGTTCCGCGAAGTCCACCTGTCTGACTATTTTGAAGGAATTAACTAGAGTTCCTCTAGTTTTGGAGGAGGTATTTTAGTGCCACTGGGAAAAAATTTGTTTGGGTCATAACTTTCTCAATTTTCGACCAAACAGGATGAAATTGTACTCAATTTTGGGTCTCTTTGACCTTATAGAGAGTTTGGAATAGGTTTCATAGCAAACATAGGTGATCTAAAACAACTTTTGCTTCATAGAAGAGGAAGGTGCTATCAGGGCCATCATGGAGGAGGCACTGTTTTGGGTTGTATTTCACTGTTTAAGGTGAAACAAAAGCCATTTTTAGCTATTTTCTATCTTCTGAAGTCAAATTTACAGTTGGTTTTTTCTGTTTAAGAATATTTTTCACTGTGTAACCATTTTGAGAAAAATAATAGAGCAAGGACATGCCATTGGGGAGCCTTGGACCGGCAGATGTAGCTTAGGAGGGGTGAACTGCCTCAACATTTTTTTGTGTTATGTTATGGTGAATTTTACTTTCTATGTATTTCTGCTGTGATATATTAAATAGTAAATTTAATTAAAAAATCCTCACACATAAAACTCAGAAACATTACCAAAACTATTTTTTTTAACCTGCAAGTCATTGAGAAAACTTTGCACACTAAATTATATGGAAATGGATACTTTGCATAGCATTACAAATAGTTCCATTTTCAGATCAGATGGTATTAGAGCTAGAGCTATACTCTGCATTTTTTCTTGTGCAAATATATAGTTGATTGTTTGCAATTTTTTATGCTTACTACGCTTAAGCTCAAGAGAGGGGAAGGAAAATTGGTTAGAGCTCAAAATAATCCTCAACCAAGGAGGGTAAGAGAGCCATTAACTCCACCTTCTAATTTACCTCCAAGAGCCATAGAAGAAGCCTCAAGCATGTCTTCAACAAAAGGAGAAGTTCCTAAAGACATTAACCCCAAAGAAGAAGAACGAGTGTTCTGAAAGGCTTTCCTAGACATAATGGAGATGGTGAGGATACTCTACCAAGAAATGAATGAAAGGCTTTAAGGAGGAAAGAAAAGTGATGACAATTCAAAGAAAGGACACAGAGGAAATGGTGATCCACCATCCCCATATTCATCCTCTTCCTGTACATCGTCATCCTCTACTTCGGTGAATCAATCTCACAAGTCTAAAACTACTGGTAAATGTCCATTTTTAAAACTTGATGTTAAATTTGAGTTTCATATGTTTAATGGTGAGGTCGATGCAGAGAAACTTGACAATTGGATAAGACAGTTGGAAGTTTATTTGAGGATACAAAACCTTCATGATGACGACACCAAGATTCAGTTAGCCTCTTTGAGAACGGAAGGAGCAGGATTGGTATGGGGGGGAGCTAAGACCAAGGATGAAATTAAAAAACATGGTAAGATCACTTTATCATGGGTTGAATTTATTTATGCAATTAAACAACAATTTTATTCATTAGCTCATTTACAAAAGGCTATCATGAATTGGAAAAATTTTAGAAAACTTAAGGGACAAAATGTTCAAGATTACACTCAAGAGTTTAGATGAAGGGCTCTATTACTTGGAATTGATTTTCATAGCCAAGATACTTTGCTGAAATATATAGGTGGTTTACACAACTATCTTATACATACTATTCTTATGTTCAATCCTACTATTCTAGACGAGGTTTGTGTTCAAGCCAAGCATTTAGAGGCTAGAGGTAAACAATATTTTGATGGGAATGAGGATAGTGAATTTAAAGGAAAAGGGAGGAAAAAACTCTAGGAAAGAGAAAGGGAAATACTTTTGTAAAAACTGTTCTAAAACAAGCCACGATGAAGACCATTGCTAGAAACTTCATCCGGAATTGAAACCAGAAAAAATTTAAAACCAAAGATAAGGCCAAAGAAAAGGGCAAGATGGTTGCAATAGCTGAACAAGACTTAGGGTCTGAATGAGGAGATGAAACTAAAAGCATAGCCATGGTACTAAAGAACATAAAGGGGAAAGAGCTTCTAAAAGAAACAAATCGTAGTTCTAGCACTTTAAACTGTCACATAGAAGCTCCAAATGAAGAGAGGAGGATTGAGTTGTTTCATGTGAGGATAATTTCCAAACACACAAATATAGACACACTATTTTACAGTGGGTCTCAAGAAAACCTGATCTTAGAAGACTTAGTCAAGAAGCTGAAACTTGAGACCATTCCACATCCAAAGCCATATCCACTTGGATGGATTTGCAAGGATGCTAATTTACAGGTTTCAAGGAAGTGCATGTTGCGCTTCGCCATAACAGCTCATTATATTGACATGGTTTAATTATATGTGGTACTGCTTGACATTACAGGTGTGGTGTTTGGTAGTCCGTACTTATATTACAGAAAAAAAATCTTCCATCGCCATGAGAACAAGTATCATCTATTCAAGGATGGCAAGGATTTTATTGTGAGAGCACATTGGAAGAAGCTAGAATCTTCTTTATTGGATGCAGGACAATTGAAAAGGCTTTTCAATGCAAGTCAAAATTTGACTTTGTTGATGATTAAGCAAAAATATTTTGTACATAATCCTTTTCATGTTATTGCTGATATAAATGATGATATGTTTCAATCTGAAAGTAGGTCGTCTTTGGAAGAATATGACAAGATGTTGCACAAGGTGTCTTTGGTGTCGATCGGTGCAGAGAACAAAGTGTCAGTGCAAAGTGGTGCAAAAATACAAGAGAGGGAAAAGCATACAGGCAAAGAGGGCACAAAGTTCAACAAGGGTCATTGCTGGTTTCAAAATGGCAGGGTACTATGGCGAGAAAACTTGGTCAAGAATTGACACAAGTACATGGCTCATTTGGCAAAAATTTGCCATGAGGAATATTGGCAAGGTGAATCTTATTTTCAGTTTCCTTTGAAGGTAGACCACTGTAGGAACAATATGATTTCTACAAATTTTATTTATCGTTCTGCAAGTTTCAAAAATTTGCAGCATGACACAGTCAAGGTTAGCAACAGTCGGTCAACAGATTCAAGGAAGAATTTGTATTTTTTTTAGAAGCTCAATTTGATGAATTTAGGGAGATTTAAATGGTTCAAGGTTGGAAGAGTGGAGAATCAGCCTCCTCATCTTCAGTTTCTATAATTCAGAGAACTTTTGGGGTCCAAAAGCTTCCCATTGGGGAGGTGTGATAAGGTGATCATGTTCGAGTTATGAAAATTGCTCAAAAATGAAAGTGTTAAAAAGTGGTTGCAGTATGAATGACAGGAAAGGAATCATCGTTTCGATCTTGCGCCACAAACGATTCTCAAAACCGAGTTCGTATGAGAAAGTTACTGAGGTTTGAAATTGTCTAGTGACCTCCAAAATAGGACTTTTTGACTAATTGATTTTGTCAATTTTTACAAAAACAAATTACATTGGAAAAGTAATTTTATTTGTGTTTTTTGGGCCTATCAGTGGGTGCCACATGGCCTTCCCAGAGGCTGCCATGTGACCCCAAGCCATTGGTTGAAAATTGTTTATGAAAATTGTGGCGGTCATGAGGATCGAACCCTCGACCCGACTCCTCAGGCAGGGTCGACCCGACCGCCACGACAGAGGCAGTTCAGTTGAAGTGTTCGGTAGGCATGAACGTATGTTTGGGTCAGCATGTTTAACGGGTGGAGTTGAAATGAATAGTCAGGCAGAGGTGAAATGAACAAGTGGGCGGAGTAAACGTGTAATGGGTAAACGCATATCTGGGTCGACTCGTTTGAATTGGGTAGAGATGTGGGTTAAGCCCTCAGGGCAAATCCCTGAAAGCTATGTGACCACCGCTATGAACCAAGGGCTTAGAGCCTTTGCACCAGCAGAAAAAAGGTTAAGCCCCTAGTGGTTAGCTCCTCCCGCATAGGACCTCTAACCCGTGACCATGGGTGAGGGGTCAACCTTATCTGCTAGCGAGTTAACAGTTCAGAAATTCCACATGTGAACGCGCCCAAAAATAATAGTGAAATTAAATTCTACCACCTAATTTGGAGCGCGGTTCCGCCAAGTCCACCTATCCGACTATTTTGAAGGATTTAACTGGAGTTCCTCCAATTTTGGAGGAGGTTTTTTAGTGCCACTGGGAAAAAATTTGTTTGGGTCATAACTTTCTCAATTTTCGACCAAACATGATGAAATTGTAGTCAATTTTGGGTCTCTTCAACCTTATAGAGAGTTTGGAATAGGTTTTAGAGAAAAAATAGGTGATCTATAACATATTTTGCTTCATAGAAGAGGAAGGTGCCATCAGGGCTATCATGGAGGAGGCACTATTTTGGGTTGTATTTCACTAGTTAAGGTGAAAAAAAAGCCATTTCTAGCTATTTTCTATCTTTTGAATTCAAATTTACAGTTGGTTTTGCCTGTTTAGGCATATTTTTCATTGTGTAACCATTTTTAGCAAATTAATAGAGCAAGGACATGCCATTGGGGAGCCTTGGACCAGCAGATGTAGCCCAGAAGGGGTGAACTGCCTCAACATTTTTCTATGTTATGTTATGGTGAATTTTACTTGTTGTGTATTTCTACTATGATATGTTAAACAATAAATTTAATTAACAAATCCTCACACATAAAACTTAGAAACATTACCAAAACTACTTTGTTTAACCTGAAAGTCATGGAGAACACTTTGCACACTAAATTATATGGAAATGGATACTTTGCATAGCATTAAAAATAGTTCCATTTTTAGATCACTAAGTAATCATGGAACAAATTTAGTTATAAATCACTACATCAAACCATGGTCTGTATATTTTTTATTCCAAGAAAGTACCTTGCCTTGGATTAATAAAGGACTTAGTAGTAACACTTGCTCAAATCCCTATCAAAAGTATAATCTTGGATATCGTAGTCACGGATATTCCACCCAAATTTGGAATGTTAATATATTCTAGATCTTGTTGTGCAAAATTGGGAGGAAGTTTACAAATGGATATGTCCTTTGCAACAATCCCAAGTTATGGAGGGGAAAATTTGAGATTATATAGAGAATTCATATTTGTAAATACAGTTTGTAAAGCTATTCAAGTTATTAATAATCCCATTTATGATCTTGATCATGATTTTGGATGTTTTACTCTAGCTAATAATGGTCTTTCAAATTCTCAAATATGCATTCAAGAAATTTTTCCTGCTTCTCAAATTTCTAAAACTAATATCTGAAAATGTACTTTGATGGTGCATTTTCAAAAGATGGTTTTGGAGCTATAATTGTACTCATCTCCTCTTACAAGAAAAAAGTTACTCAATCCTTTAAATTAGACTTTGATGTTACAAACAATTTAGTCGAATACGAAGCTCTTCTTTTAGGATTAGAATTGGTAAAGACTCTAAAGGTTAAAAATTTGACTGTGTTTGGGTATTATGAGTTAATTTTCAAACAAATCAGGAATTTAGTGTGTCAAACTAAACACCCTAGGATTAGGTCTTATAGGAATCAAGTTTGGGGTTCTATTGAAAATTATTTTCAAGCTTTTAATATCAAATCAGTTCCAAGAGAAGAAAATAGTCATGCTGATGCCTTGGCATTTTCCATCAGTACCTTTAAAATTTCCAATCCTACGCCACTCCAATATCAGATTGAATTTAAATACAAACCTTCCATTCCTGATAACCTCAAGCATTGGCAAGTTTTTGAAGATGATGAGAAATTTAAAATTTTCTTGTTAGCAATAGATGGATTTTCAACTTTAGTTCTTCAAGAACAATATCAAATGAAAACAAACCAAATGATGATAATCCAAATCTACGGTTTGATCAAAAAATATTTGATCATAATTTTGTTCGATTTTCTAATAATTACATTCCTAAAGGACGGTTTCTCCTTGAAAGGATTTTTTATCATAATGATGTTTCAAAAAATTCATTCTTGAATTCACAACAAGAAGGTGTCCAAGATTGTAATATTCACATTGCAGATGAAATAATAAATATTAAGATCTCAACATCAATACCCAAGGAAATTAAAATCAAATATATCAATATTTTCAAAAATTATAAGGATGCATTTGAATTGTTATATGATGAGCTAAAAATATATTACACAACTATTATTGAACATAAAATTCCTTTCAAACCAGAAGCTAAACCCTTTCAGAAAAACTTAAGGAGAATAAACCCTCTTTTGCTTCCAATTATTGAAAAAGAGATTAAAAGGTTATTGGAAGCAAAAAAAGTGTTCCCTTAATATATTCAGAATGGATAGATAATATAGTACATCTTAGGAAGAAAAACGGTGAAATAAGGTTATGTGTAGACTTTATAAATTTAAACAAATTGTATTTAAAAGATAATTATCCATTACCAAAAATGGATCAATTACTTCAACAAGTCTCAGGTTCAAATAAAATTTCAATGTTAAATGGATTTTATGGATATAATCAGATTTTGGTTATCCCAGAAGACAGAGAAAATACAACATTTACTGTTGATCAATGGTTGTCATTGATGTCAACCCAAGCATCACCAAGGGCTACCCCGATCTTGCATGGGAATTTTGACTTGAAAACTTACTCTATTCCGAGTCAAGGATATTTTGGGATGGTTTCTACTTGTTGAGATGTTTCTGTTGATATATGGCATGCCATGTAATTATTTACGGTTTGAGAGATATTCATGTTTGAAGTTAGTAACCCCAGTTAGTGGGCTAAAACCCCATGTGGTTGTGGTATGACACTAATCATTGTTTTTGGTCAATGAATTGTCAATAATTAATAATTTTTTAAGCTCCTAAAATCCCTCCAATGTTCACTTTTTGAAGACCCTCTGAACCTAAACATTTATATAAATTGTGACCCTCATATCCTCCTCATGTAAGGATTTCTCTACTTAAAAACAGGTCATCATGGAATTTTTTCTATAAAGTTTTTTATGCAAAGCTTTAGATGCTAAAAAAAAAAACCCCTTTGAGCTGAAATCCTGATGAGGGGTGTGTCCAAAATTTAGATATTGGTTAACTATATTTTTGGAGATATGATCTAAGGAAGTTAGGGTTTTTGCAAGCTCCTGAATTTCATGTAAAATAGTTGACCTTGGGAAAATAGTCATAAATTTCTCTTTGAGCTTGGATTCAAATTTCATAAAATGTGACATAAATAGGATGGGCTATAGTTTGTTGGGTATCAATTTTTAGGACCAAAGGTTGAAACACTGACACATGGCACTTAGTACAAGTACGCTCTACTGAACCAGTTTATAATCAGGTCATCGTAGGAGATTGGGCATAACTATTTCTTGAAGAATCCAATATTGATCAGACCTATGAGGTTGGAAAGAGGACTTAGAGGGCTACCACAGGATACAATTTCAGACCTTGGAGATCTGAAATTACATAGATACGTCAAATTCAATACCTAGCTTCTAGAAGCCAAGAAAAAATATGCATTCAAGGATCACTATAGTAAGGAAAACATATCAACAGTCAAGGGTAAGTCTGCTACAACAAGGTATGTATGATTAGTTGATGCAGGAGCATTCTGCTTAATTTTCATTATTTATTTGTGTGATTTATGGGGTGATCTGTTTTTAATTATTTTATAAATTATGCACATTTTACATAAATTAAGAGAAAAAAAATATGAGTGTAAGATTTGCTGTAAATATTCTCTTAATTAATTGAGAATATGAGTGGAGTTGAGTTGGATAGATATTTTAGGGGTTAGAAATTCCTTAAATGGAACTTAGTTGAGTCATAAAAGGGATACATCTATTTTAGAGTTTGGTTGAGATATTTGGGGAGGAAATCATGGATTGGAATTAATCAATAATTATGTATAAATGTGAATTTTGGTGTGAGGATAGAGAGACAGAGAGAATGGAATAGGACAAAGAGTGATATAGAGAGAAATTGTGTGAGAGTTCATGTAAAGGGTGAGATCCGAGAGGCCCACAAATGTAATATTCAGGAAAAATGGTTTGAATCTGAACTTTCTTGTGTTATTATATACCAGTATTGTGTTTGTGTTGGTTCTCTCTTCTTTATATATATTTTGAGTTGAATTGATTGTGGTTTTAATGAAGATTTTGATGAGAATTTTCATGATAAAGGAAATACACACCCTTCTATGCGCTTTAATCTGATTAATGCAGAACATCTGCATCATTTTGGTATCAGAGCCATGGGTTTGTAATCTTGTTTGCATTGTTTGATTGTGGTGTTCGATGGGAGCCAACTCCGTTTGGTGAAAAATCGATGGAGTTGTATTAAATGTGAGCAGCGTGGAGACCTGTGTATGACGGAAACCAATATCGATTGGTAAGCTCAACCCAGGAAAACCTCAAATTGTGTGTAGGCTTGAATTCAGTGTGAAATAAAAGCTAGAATCGACCAGTGTAGAGTGGGAATCATATGTTGTGGACTGAAATAGTAGGGACGTAGTGGAATGTTGAACACAGACATGAGTGACTACTAAAGTGTGTTTTGCGTGACGATTTATGTGTGTTTTTTGGGTCGTTTTCTTGCTATAAAATAAAGCCATTACACAACTGATCAGCCTCCAGGAAAAGAAGAAACTGCAGCGGGCAGTGTGGTGGCGGAAGCTGACTACTACGGGCTTGCCAATAGATATGCAAGAGGAGGATCTCCCACCTCCAGAATCACAGTCTATAAAGTCTGCACTGCTGATGGTTGTGTGGGATTCGACATTCTAGTGGGACTGGATGATGTTATGAATGATGGAGTGGATGTGATATCCATCTCACTTGGAGCCTCTTCGATCTTTGCAGTATAAATCCTCTCCAACCCAATAGCAATAGGATCATTTAACGCGGCCCAGGAAGGAATAGTGGTCGTATGTTCCATGATTAATGATGGTCCTACCTCCAGCATAGTCGTGAACGATGCCCCCTAGATTTTGACGGTCGTTGTCATGTCCATCGACAAAGATTTCCAATCAGAAATAGTTTTGGGTAATGGGACAATATTGAAGGAGGAACTATAAATTTTTCTAACCTTACCCGTTTGGAGTTGCTTCCTATTGTCAACACAGAGGAAATTAAGTCAAAGAACAACACTGCTAGTGATGCAAGTAATTGTGACAATCAATCTTTGGATCCGGTAAAAGCAAGAGGTAAAATCATGGTACGTTCAAACGACAGTTTTGTCTCAAAAGATACAAAGCAAGATACAGTCCAGAGCGGAGGCAAAGGGTTGGTTCTCATCGAAAATTTCTCAATATCTGTATCTTTCGATTATGGCTTATTTCCCTTAAATGCAGTTAGAGATGAGATGGAACCCGAAGATAATTATTTATCTTTCAGAACCTGCAAGTCGTGTGGGAGGCCAGTGAGCAACGAAAGTGTCAACTAAACACTGGATTGCTGACTAGAAGCAACGGGAGTGTAGTGAGTTTCTAGATCCAGTTTAAAATACTGAGGATCTGCATTCTTTTTTAGATTCGTGGGAATAAGGAACCTCTACAACATTAGTCTTGATTTTTTCGGATTTGCAATGGAACAATTCTTTCTTATTTTTGTCTTCAGTATAAATTATTTCCTGGGCATGATCGGCATCAGTTTAGAAATTCGAGAAATCATTTATTTGGCAAGGTGGAAGACCTCGCGTTTCTGAGGTAAACCATCCCTTGTTTGGCAAGCTAATAGTCTATATTTCTCAACTTCATTGTGTTGGGTATGGTAGGCCGAGAGCCTCTTACTAATATAATTTAGAAGCCTTCCCTCAGAGGTCGAATAGAAGACTATTTAGTGAGGTCGAGGTCAGCTAGAATTTGAGGGTTGAAGTTGTATTTATCCAAGGATGAGAGTCTCCTTCAATTGCAGAGCATTATCCTCAGGATCTGAATCACACATGATAAAAAGGAAGCTAAGTTTGATTGATTAGCTGGAGTAACAAGGATACATTTATTCTATAGTTATAGCTTGACATTTTTTTTGTTGCATAATGTCCACCAAGTAAGGAGAAAGAAATCGTGGGTCATCAAAGGAAAATTAAACAATTCCGGAGAGTTAAATTGCAAAGAAAATGTTTATTAAATAACCTTGAAGGGCACGTGAGGTATGAAAATTCATTTGCAAAAGGTATTTTCAATGTTGAAAATTAAATGATTTATTTTATTTTCATCATAAAATAAATCTTGGGAAAGGTGGATTGCATTTCGATTTAAAGGCTTAAGTATCATGTGAGTAATAGGAGATGATATAATTAGTGACTTATGATATTATCATAATAATGGAGTATGAGAGAAAATTTGTGGAGTGAATATTTTACATCATGAAAATGTATTAAGGGTGGATGTTTATTGGTATATTGTATAACTTGAATTAGAGTCAAAATATCCACTATTGTAATTATTGGATCAAGCTTGGAAGTCAAATTAGATGTTAAGGTCAAAAGAAAATTTGGATAGCTTGAGTCAAGTTAAACCATTGAGTTATTGTACAAGAGGGTGTATTTTTCATCCAAGATGAAGAGTGATGTCAAGTCTGGAGTCAAAGAGTCGTAAGCCAATACAAAGGTTTGAATGTAATTGGGTGCATGATTGGCGGAGCCAGACACCCAAAGAGTTGGTCGTTGTAACGTAATAATTACTACAGTTGTTGTTTGCAGCAAAGAGGAGCAAGAGAGTTTCCAGAAATGATTCCAAGATAGAGAACTGAAAGATACCGAGCATAGGAAGAGAGCTTGTATTGAAGGATGGAAAGTATGGAGGCTTGGTGAAAAGGAGATTAGATGAAACCCACAAGTGAATAGATGAAGTTCACAAAGGGGGAGAAGATGATTGTTGATAGTCATTTCATAGGTTCTGAGAAAGACCTCAATCGAAGAAAGAAGAAGGAATATGCCAAGGCAAGTGGCATATGGAAGTAGTTAACTGATGAAGAGTATGAGAAGGAGAAAGATGAGATAGCAGTTCACCTTGAGTTATTGATGGAATTGTTGCAGAGAAATAAAGACCAGAGACAGGGTTGGACCATGAGGAAGAAAGTGAAGTGGCAGAGGCTACACGCAAAGAGGGAACAATAGGTAAACATACAGTTGACAGAAGAGTTGAGGAAGCTCGAGCAGATGATGAGTATGCAATTGAGATGTGAAGAACTCAGAGAGGCTGAGTTGAAAATGGAAGTTTCCATTTGTGGCCCAGAACAGGGTGAAATTCTGGGTGAAGAGATCAATGAGAAATATCTCATGGACTATTGGAATAGTTCAAAAGAATTGGAAGATATGTTGATGAGAGAAGCAGATGAGGCTATGAAGCCTTGCATTTTTAAATCTCATAGTTTGTGTATATTTGCAGGATGTGCAGAAGATGATGGACAGTCTAATGAAACTGTCACAAAGATGAATGAAGCTTTTGAGGTGAAGTATGATGGAGAATGCCTTTCAGAGGAGGAAGGTACTGATTTGTTGCAGCAGAAATAATTCATAGATGAGTTCTTGTTTGGTGTATGACAACCAATTGAAGTTTTTATGGAGCAGAAGCATAATGAAAATTATGTAGTGATATTCCAAGGAGGTAAACAAATGAATTTGTATAATGAAATTGATGACATAATTTTGCAATGTGATGATACAGAAAACAGGATAACTCAGGAGGATTGCCAAAGGAAGATTGAAACTGAGAATGAAGGTTGTGATGAAATGTTGGAAATATTTCACATGGAAATAGAGTTCTTGGAATGATGGATTAAGGAACCTGAAGGGGAGATGAAACTTGCAGAACCTGATAAATAAGAGATTACAGTTACTGTGCATGACAAGGATGAAATGTTTCTAACGTTTATAGAGTTAAGTGAATGTTTTAACTCTTCAAATAATAATGTGGTTGTAGGTACAGAAGGAAACATTAATAAATATGATGTTGAAATCAGAGAAATTGAGTAGAAATTATTTGAAGATGAGATGAAAGATCCGGAGTAGCAAGAAATTTATGTCCTTAGAGACATAAAGAAAACAGAAGTATTGAACTAGTAGGATAAAGATGAAAGCAACCAGAAATTCAAAACAGGATCTGCTGAAATCTAGAAAGTCTATGATGGGAGATTGGTGCTTGAAACATAAAAAGAGGCCAAAAGGTCTTATCGTTTTAAAAATAATAATTTGTTGATGAATGCAAGTACAACACCAGATGAGAAATTTGTTACTATAGGAGCAATCAATGATTATAGTTGTGATCAAGGAGAAGTTATTGATTATTCTTCATTTTAGGAAGTTGAGTATTTAGTGCAATTGGAGACGAAAGCATCAAACAAATAGGAATTACTCCAAGGAATTGGCGAAATAAATTGCTGGAGAGACCGATGGAATCTGGTTGATAGAATGAGTAATGCTGATGTACAGCCAGTTCAAGATTCTTTCAAAGTTGGTAGACTAGGAGAATGGGTATCAACATTTCTACATGAGTCTGTAATTTTTGAAATAAATATGATGTGGTATGGAAAATCAAGAGTTACATTCAATAGTATTCTGAAAATACTATTCTGGAAATTTTGTGTAAATTTACAAAATGGAGTTGATACTTTACAAGACCAGTGGCAAAATAGAGTTAGGAATTCTGGAGGGAGCAAGTCATTGCAACTTGTGGCTATCGCATTATTACATAATAGTGACCGACCTCATAGACAGGAGTCTATGGAAACTTCTCTACATGGGGAGTTTGACGCAGGAGCATCCTGCTTAATTTTCATTATTTATTTGTGTGATTTAGGGGGTGATGTGTTTTTAATTATTTTATAAATTATGCACATTTTAAATAAATTAAGAGAAAAAAAATATGAGTGTGAGATTTGTTGTAAAAATTCTCTTAATTAATTGAGAATATGAGTGGAGTTGAGTTGGATAGATATTTTATGGGTTAGAAATTCCTTAAATGGAACTTAGTTGAGTCAAAAAAGGGATACATCTACTTTAGAGTTTGGTTGAGATATTTGGGGAGGAAATCATGGATTGGAATTAATCCATAATTATGTATAAATGTGAAGTTTTTTGTGAGGATAGAGAGACACGTAGAATAGAATAGGACAGAGAGTGATATAGAGAGAAATGGTGTGAGAGTTCATGTAAAGGGCGAGAGCCGAGAGGCCCACAAATGTAATATTCGGGAAAAATGGTTTGAATATGAAATTTCTTGTGTTATTATATACCAGTATTGTGTTTGTGTTGGTTCTCCCTTCTTTATAAATATTTTGAGTTGAATTGATTGCGGTTTTAATGAAGATTTTGATGAGAATTTTCATGATAAAGGAAATACACAACCTTCTATGCGCTTTACTATGATTAATGCAGAATCTCTGCATCATTAGTGTTTGAATTCTAATTTGAATATGACACTAGAAAATTTGGCGGAAATTTCGACGACCAATTCGTCGCTATTACGACACATAGTCATCGCAAGAGTGACAGTTCGAGGGTGGGAAAAACGTGGTTTACCATACCGTCGCAGTTCCGACGCAATTAAAAAGGGTCGCACTATCGACACTTTTTCCGTCGCTTCCAAACAAGCATCATTCTTCCGACGTTTCCCAATCCGTCACACTTCCGACCTTTGTAAACTGTCGCACTTCCGACGAAATGTGGTCCGACGTTTTGAACGTCGCTCTTTCGACGTCTGTAAACTCTCACAATTATGACGAAATGTGGTCCGACATTTTGAACATCGCTCTTCCGAAGTTTGTAAACTGTCGCAATTCTGACGCAGTGTGGTCTGACATTTTGGGCGTCGCTCTTCCGACGGTTGTAAACTGCCACAATTCCGACGAAATGTGGTCCGACGTTTTGGACGTCGCTCTTCCGACGTTTGTAAATTGTCGCAATTTCGACGAAATGTGGTCTGGCGTTTTGAACATCTCTCGTCCGACGTTTTTATACTGTCGCACTTCCGACGTTTCTAATCTGTCGCAATGTCGATGCTTACAAGGCGTCGGTATAGCGATGGCAGGTTCAATTTAAAAAAAAAATGAAACTTTAAAAGAGGAAAAACGTTGTTTTGAATATATTATATGAAGTAAAACAGTCCATGAAGTCATTACATTTCCACATCTGAAGATTGGAACCCAAATATCCATCCAGAAATGTGGAAGTCCCACCCCAGACAGTGATAGAAAAATACCCCATGTCACATACAGGGACTTGATATAAAACCCAGTAACGGTCCACATGGAGATTATCGACAATCTGAGAAAGCATCCAAATATGCCCAAGGCATCTATAATAAAGTGAAATAGCAGTATGTAGAATAGTAAAGCAACAGATAGAGTACGTACCGACGTCCATTGTTCCAAATACAAATTAAAGTACCCAAAATCCTTGAACAGAGAAAACGCTAATCATGTGAGGAGTGTGATATGTCCAAAATATAAAAAGACCATCAGACCATATCAATAAACCAGCAACATAGACCAGCATCGCTAGTTTTGAAGGCAGAGTGATAAACATTAATGATTTATTTTTTCACAAGAGAAAAAATGTTGTTTTGAATATATTATATGAAGTAAAACAGTCCATGAAAAACGTTGTTTTACAGACACATGAATCCTGTAAAAAGTCTCTAGCATCAATTCATCATCCAGCAAGCCACAAAGAAATTTCTCCAACAACACTTTATTCTGAAAAATTCAATGTTACTGCAAAGTATATGAATCCACACTTACTACTCCAATTGATGGAGTATTTATACAAAAAATCATACAAAATATCTCATAACAAATTGAGATATTATCTAGGATAACTAATAAGTATTTTACAACAATATAGAGACAGATGGTCGCGTAGATAAGAAAAATGATAACTGATGTTGTGTTGTTTCCTTCTTTTAAGAATGTGATGGAGG
The DNA here is from genome assembly GCA_034641835.2 of Pinus albicaulis. Taxonomy (NCBI): domain Eukaryota; kingdom Viridiplantae; phylum Streptophyta; class Pinopsida; order Pinales; family Pinaceae; genus Pinus; species Pinus albicaulis. The sequence goes on along the minus strand of CM076575.1, from coordinate 65,641,061 downwards.
CAGGCCCTATATCTTGGCTTGCTTCTGTCCTCTTCAGTAATTCTATGTTGATTATTTCGTTTCACTGATACTCTTTAACTTCTCTGGTACTCTTTGACCTTTTTTCATCCTTTTATCCTTTTTATCATGATATACTGTCGTAAATAGGCAAAAATTTATGTAAGGATAATTTTTTACAAAAGTTCCATCATTTCTTCCCACCATTGAACTTCTGGCACTCTGTTCCTTTGCAAATTTCTTAATGTTTAATCAGCCTCAGTATATCTGAAGAAATTAGGCTGATTTGGGAACAAATGATTTACTTCATGCTCGAGATAAAATAAATTCTCCAATCTGTCATGAAGGTTTTTCCCTGTAGGCAATGCTGTTGTTGATGAACTGGTTGAAGAACTAGCTTGATTATCAGCATATTTGTCCAATTTTCAACATAACTCTCAAGGTCCATTAGCTTATCTTCTGCAACTATAGGACTGGGCAATCCTCTATATAACAAAATATTCAATCTTTCTCTGAAGGCAATGATTTCTTCTTGCATATCTGAGCACTTTCGTTCTAAATTATGTACCAGAGTTCTTTTAGTAAAAACTCTCTTTATTTCCAGAATTGTTCCGATCCTGTCCTGAATACCAATTTCTGCAAGTTGATTCTTAGTCTGAGTATTCAAAATGTATAGGTCTATTGGCCTCTTCTGGCATATTTCCCAACTCTTGTCTTGATCTCTCAATCTCATCCAGAGCCAATTTAACTAACTTATTCTGTTCATCCATTATTTGAATTGAGGACCAAACATCCTTTATTGATTGAATGATATTATCCCAAATAATATCATTTATTTCTTTTAAAGGTTTCTCCAATGTGAGATCCTTTTCCAATGCTTTGACTGTTTTTTCTAATTTGTTCACTTCTCTTGTTTTATCAACAACACTCATTTTTGAAAGATCATATTTATGTTCTAGAGTGGCCAATTGTTCCTTTGTTTTGTGAAGCTCGAAGTCGGTTATGCGGGAACACAACGGGAATAAACACATAACCATAAAGATAGAGATGCAGTGGAAATAACACTTCATTTCATTAATATCAAAGAACTGAAATTTGCTTACAGCCAGAATGGAAATAAAACTAGCTAGGGCACTGGTAGCTATCTCTGAGAAGAGATGTGGCGGCTACAGGCCTCTGAACTGAGTTACAATGAGGCTCGAGGGCCTATTTATTATTGAAAAACAATGGAGAACCCTAAACATCCCAAAAACCTAACCCTAGGAGATGAAGCGCCAAAACTATGGGCCCCGTTTGGGTAAATTGGTGTTTCAACTTCCCAGGGACGTAACTTTGGCATACTATCTCCGTTTGACACACATGATACATCATTATAAAGCTCTATCCGAGGACTACAACTCTCGGGATGAATTTGATGATCAAATTCGCTAGTAGTCTTGTACCCAAAAAACGTCGTTTAGGGCCTCAAAACGGCTCCAGAAGATCAGGACCCGAAAAAATGCTAAAAATAGTAAGTTATGTCGAAACTGAAAAACTGAAAGAGACAATGGTGGGGGCCCAAGTGGAAAATGCAGGTGGCCACCAATATCCACCTGGATCATTCCTCCCCCCTTAGGAAGAAATGGTCCCCATTGCGTTAAGTTCCTCCATGAGATGAGGAAATTTCTGCTGAACTTGGTCCCTGGTGAACCACTTTCCTTGGTGCAGGAGTTGGCCAGCTTTGACAACCCGATACAGTTGGATCCTCTGTTGGCGAGTGTTCTTAATTTTCATGTCCATGATACAATCTATGGTGGCCTGTTCCATGCAATCTGGGTTTAACTCTGTTGGTGTGAGTTGTTATGCAATGTCCGAAGTGTCCAGTAGAGGTGGGAAGTAAGGACGAAGGCGATCCACATTGAAGACTGGGTGCAGACCGAGGAAAAGAGGAATACTAAGCTCGAAAGCATTGTTCCCTACAACCTTGGTGATGGTGTACGACCTGTATCGAAGTGGGCGAAGCTTGCGGTGAGGTCCAGTGGGGCGCTCCTTCTGCAAATGCAGCCATACTTTGTCGCCCACCTGGAAGTTGTGTGGCACCTGGTGTTGATCATGGCGCTGCTTGTAATTCGCATTGGCTCTGCCCAATACATCATGACCCTATTGGTGGATGTATTGAATGCGCTCGATGAAGCTACTTGCTTTGTCAACTTCAGACTGGACGTGCACTCAATCGGCCTCAGCAGCTGCAAATGGCATGGCTACGTCAATGGGACATAGTGGCTGGAATCCCAAGCCCACCTGAAAGGGGCTATGGCCAATTGAACTGTGGAGAGCCTGGTTATAACTATGTTGTACATAGGGGAGGCTCTCGTCCCATGTGCGTGGATGCTTTGAATTGTACATGCGCAGAATGTGTACAATCATTCTGTTGACGACCTCTGTCTGGCCATCTTTTTGGGGATGGAAAGCTGTGGACTTGGTGAGCTTGGTATCCAACATTGACCAGAGGCTGGACCAAAATGTGCTGAGGAACCTGCTATCCCGATCTGATATGATAGACTGTGGGATACCAAAGTGCACCCACACTCGTTCAAAGAAGAGTTTAGCAGTGGCTTCTGCTGTGATATTCTTCTTGCAGGCCGCCATAATGGCCATCTTCGAGAATCTGTCGACGACCACAAAAACACAGTCATTTCCCTGCTTAGTAGAAGGCAGGCCAGACATGTAATCCATGGAGATGGATTCCCAAGGTCGACTAGGGGTAGGTAGAGGAGTATATAGGCCTTGCTTCTTGATGGTCGGTTTGGCAATGGCACAAGCAGTGCAAGATCTGATGTGCTTCTCAACATCCTTTCGAAGGTTCGGCCAATAGAAATACTTCTGTAGTATTGCTACTGTTTTCTCGACCCCGAAATGCCCAGCGACTCGACTGTAGTGTGCTTCCCATATCATCTTCGCACGCTCGCTTGAAGGAACACAAAGGTGTCCCAGGTGACATAAAAGTGCATCTTGGAGGTGAAAATTTGGAACTTGTGTGCCCCCCAAGAGTGCCTTGTAAGTGTGGCCGAATTATGGGTCACTCTCATAGAGAAGCGGCCAATCAGAAGTCTCGTGCCCACAAGAGTTGAGCACGGTGGTGAGCGCCACGATCGGTGGTCGGCTGAGGCAGTCTGCAACATTATTGGTGCTACCCTTCTTGTACTTGATGTTCACATGAAACTGTTGCAGATATGTGGACCACTTCTGATGGCGATCATTCTGCAACTTCCCTTGTGTCTGTATGAACTGCAGGGGCCGGTGGTCTGTGTGGATGATTGTTTCCTTCCCCAAAATGTAATGCTTCCATTTTCGACAGGCTTGCACAATGGAATACATTTCTTTATCATAGGTGGGATACTTGCGAACTGTCTCAGACAATGTCTCATTGTGATATGCCACTGGATGTCCCTGTTGAGTAAGAACTGCCCCAATAGCATAGTCGGAGGCATCTGTCTCGATCTCAAATGGCTGTTGCAAGTCTGGTAATGTGAGCACTGGGGCAGAACAGAGGCGATTTTTCAATTCTGTGAATGCCTTCTGTTGAGGTTCTGACCAAAAGAATTTTTCTCTCGCTCCTCCCTTGGTGACTTGACTCAAGGGCCAAGTGATATGAGAGAATCCCAACACGAATCTATGGTAGAAATTAGCAAGACCCAGAAAGCTGCGAAGCTCTGTTATAGTGGTTGGGGCTGGCCAATCCCGAATGACTTGGATCTTGGCTGGATCCACATGCACCCCCCTTTCATCAATAATTTATCCTAGATATTGAACCTGGGTCATGCCAAACGTGCACTTCTCCAAATTGGCACACAACTTGTGTTGCCGCAATGTTTGGAGGACTTGTCGGATGTGATGAAGGTGCTCTTCCCAAGTCTTGTTGAAGATCAGAATGTCATCCAAGTACACCACTACGAATGAGTTGGTGAATGGCCGCAAGATGTCATCCATCATCCTCATGAAAGTTGCGGGAGCATTCGTCAACCCGAAAGGCATGACCAGCCATTCAAAAAGGCCTTCCTTAGCTTTGAAGGTAGTCTTCCACACATCAGAGGGTTCAATTGGTACCTGGTGATACCCAGACTTCAGGTCGATCTTACTGAAATATTTTGCACCTTGGAGTTGGTCCATAAGGTCATCAATCCGTGGGATTGGGTACCTATTCCGGACAGTGATCTTGTTCAGCGCCCGATAGTCAATACAGAGTCTCCACGTCCCATCCTTCTTCCGTACCAACACGATCGGGCTCCCACAGGGCGATGAACTTGGTCTGATGTGACCTTTCTGCAACAGCTCCTGAATCTGCCTCTTGATTTCATCATTTTTCTAGAATAACAGCGTCGACAGATCGGGCCCGATTGCACCCAACAAGACTGGGCCGACGACCCAGTGCTTCGATCTTATGCGCAGGAACCCCCGTGGGTGAGGTGAATATGTCCGTACTCCTCCACAACCTTATCCATTTGTTGTTGTCATGCAGAGGGGCCCTCGTCCGGGAGGCCGGCCACGCTCTTCTTACCCTGTGGGCTAATTGTAGTAAAACGACCTCTGTCAGAAATGAGCTTACCGTATTGTTTTGCGCAACCAAGAGATAGCCGCAGAGGTGGTACTCTCTCATCTCACAACTATCTCCAAAGCACACACAAGACGAGGTCGAGACTCACACAAGACAGACGCTTCCACAAGTATGTTGTCCTAATAATACATCAGAAACATCAATAGGAGCAACATCACATAATACCTCATCCGTGAAGGGCTTGATGCTATAGGGAAGGCGGCACTGCTGGCTGACGCCGAGATCTCGTCCTTGGTGAAGCCACCCGATGGTGTATGGATGTGGGTGAGCTGTGGTCGGCAAGCCCAACCGCTTCACGGCGTCTGCTGAAATGAGGTTCTTTTGGCTCCCATTGTCGACAATGAACTGTACAGGGGAGCCCTTTACCCACATCTGGGAGTGGAAGAGACGTTCCTCCTCCTCTGGATCTTCCCGTTCCTCCTTCTGGACCTTTGTAGTGGCAACAGTGGCGTTGGGCTCCGCATCAATAATCTGTTTCCCTTTTTCATTCCCCTTTTCAGGTTCTGATTCGGAGTCAGAGCATGCATCTGACTCAGAAGCCCTCATCTTGGCCACTAGCCACTGCTTGGCCCGACACTCACTTGTGGTCATGAGTGGAGTTTCATGGAACTCACACCCACTTTCCCGTGTCCTTCTTCGCTTTGCGGTGTTGTTCTTTTCTTGTGGCTTTCGACGGTTGTCTTGTCGCCATGCCTGGGCTCCTCCGTTCCGTGGTTTGGAAGCAATCTTTCCTCGTTTTACACTTGGCATCCAAATTCTCACTTCTTCTCGTTTTTGAATTCCTCGCTCATCCGGGGCATACCTGGGGTGAGCTTACCAAGCGAGGAGACGAGGCGAGAACCCATTTCCTCCTCGAATGCATTCCCAGGCAGCGTACATGATACTTTAGCACCAAATTTTCTTCGAATCTTTGATACCCAACTTCGTGCGTAGGGTATGGGAAATGTATCTGCCACTCTCATGCACATCTTGATCCCTTTGTTGCCTGTAGCCATGGTCCATTGCAAGGTGCATTGTCTTCAACAGTTCTCACTTATTAGTACCTGCCTTTGATGGACGTCTCAGCACCCAAGTTGGTACGGCCAAGAACAGAGAGGGTTCTGTCTGGTCCTTGTTCTCACAGTAGGTTTCCCACCAGTCCTTAACATGGGGGGTAGCTTTGAGGAGTGCAAAAATAATCTTCTCCCGGTCTGAAAAGTCATGAACCGAGAAATATCCTTCTAACAGATTCAACCATCTATCTACGGCATCCGCATCTATTTGACCCTCAAATATGGGAATGTCAAAATTTACTTGTACCTTAAAAGGAGTCGCGCCTCCAGAGTGGCTGCTGGATGCAGATGCGCCGCCGGTGGGTAGCCGTTGAAGGATCTGAGCAAAGTTATCCATCATCGCGTTCATTTGTTTTTCGAGGGCCTCCTCGAGCAATATTTTGATAGGATCTCCTGCTCCCTCATCTTTCTTTTCGTCCCCCATGGGCGTCCGTCGAGGTTTGCGAGGCTGATCTTGCAAAGGTTTCACCAGATCAAGCCCTAGCTCCTTATACCCCGACCTCGTTGGGGACATGCAAAGAAGGATCGAGAAAAAGCAGACCCCTCTGATACCACTGATCCGGATTTATGCAGGAACGCAACAGAATAAACACATAACCATAAATACAGAGATGCAGCGGAAATAACACTTCATTTCATTAATATCAAAGAACCGAAATTTGCTTACAGACAATGGAAATAAAACTAGCTAGGGTACTGGTAGCTATCTCTGAGAAGAGATGTGGTGGCTACAGACCTCTGAACTGCTTTACAATGAGGCGCGAGGGCCTATTTATTATCGAGAAACAATGGAGAACCCTAAACATCCCAAAAACCTAACCCTAGGAGATGAAGCGCCAAAACTATGGGCCCCGTTTGGGTAAATTGGTGTTTCAACTTCCCAGGGACGTAACTTTGGCATACTATCTCCGTTTGACGCACATGATACATCATTAGAAAGCTCTATCCGAGGACTACAACTCTCGGGACGAATTTGATGATCAAATTCACTGGTAGTCCTGTACCCAAAAAACGTCGTTTAGGGCCTCAAAACGGCTCCGGAAGTTCAGGACCCGAAAAACTGCTAAAAATAGTAAGTTATGCCGAAACTGAAAAACTGAAAGAGACAATGGTGGGGGCCCAAGTGGAAAAAGTGGGTGGCCACCAATATCCACCTGGATCAAGCTCTATGGCCTGAAGTTTTATATATTCCATTGACTTTGTTAATTCATCAGTGTTCAAATTTGCAGTGTTGCTCTGTGACAATTCTGCTGGCTGACCTATTGTTGTTGTACCTGTCACTACTCCTGCTGTAGATACTGGAATATTTGCTTGCTTATCTTTTAATGCATTCTCAAGCTCTTTTTCAATTGCAGTAAGTTGCTCATTCAATTTTAAGAGAAAATCCATTATTTCTTCCTCAGAATTTTGTTTGATGATTTCTGCAGTCTGTGGATGTCTTGAGGCCGGTAACTTTAATTGTTTTCTCAGAGCTGCAATATCATCATCTTTTCTCTTGATCAAAGCTTCAATACCTTTCACATCTTTAGGATTATGACCCAAACCAATGATTATTTCCTCTAAAGTTTTGATTCTATTATCCTTAGCTTGGGAGGAGGCTTTTTCAAGCTGCAACTGTGTATTAGTATTATCCAAAGAATCCTGCAACTTATGGGTCATCATTGATTTATCCGTCAGAGTAGAATAAATCATCTCACCTGTTTGCTTGTGTAGCTCAATTTGATCTAAAGGATGGATATCCTTTGCTAAGACTTGAAAATTAGTCCTAAAGTAATCTGCAGCTGTCTGAGGCTGCTACACCTTGGGCTTGAAATGGTTCATTAACATCTTACCCCGTTGGATGTCATAAGCTGACATCAATCTTTCTTGATTTTTCAGAGCCATATTCAAAAATTGGTTGTACACTTGAAGTCTAAGTGGATCGTTCCTGGCCTTTATATTGATGAATGTTCTTTTGATGTCCCAGGCAGTTTTTACTGGAGGTTTGAAAGAAGATATTTCTGTACTTTGTTGCCTCTGTATTTCCTGTTTTTGAAAATTAGTGGATGTCCCACTACCTGTACCTGTTTGCTGACTGTCTTCTCTTCCCTGGCTGTCAGGGATTTCCTGAAATGATTCATCTTCTGGAAGGGGAGTTAATTTATGCCTTTTAACATCTTGTTGTTCAGAAGAGCCACCAATAGGAGTAGTTGTTTCAACCTCTCTCTTTTTTCCCTTTTCTATATTCAGAGGAGTTTGTAAAATAGAAATTTCTGGCTCACTGATCTGAGTAGGATGAATTTTTCCTTGACCTTGTTCTTTAGAAGTCTCTGGTTGCTCTGTCATTATGAATTTTTCAATTATTTGTATATCAGGCTCGTTTTCTTTTCCTTTAGATTCTACTACTACTATACTAATCTCCTGCAAATTTTGTTGTAAAGTCCTGGCTGAAGAAGATCCCTGCACCTGTCCAAAAGATTCTAGGTCAAGTATATTTTCAAGATCTTTCATTACATTTTCAACATTGACCTGCTCACTATCTTTTTCAACCAATGTCCCTTCTGTCCATTCTTCCATATTAGCATATTGTTCTATTTCTGGGATTCTTTGATGGATGTATGGTGACAGTTTATTTTTCATTCTTCTATCACAGATAAAGTTGTTTGGATCATAAGGCACCCAGTAGAAACTCTTTTGTAGTCTGAGATAGTCTTCTAAAATCCTTTCGGCTTCCTTTCCAGCTTCTCTAGAGTTACAAATGAAGGGACCTAATTGGCTCTTGATCCTGAGTTGAGCCTTTTTCTTTGCATTGCAAAAATGAATTATATTTGAATTATTCATCTACCTGAAATATTCTAATGCAAAGAGTCCCATTGGGAAATACTTGGGCAGTTTGAATGGGCATAATTCACATCCATATATCTTGATCTCTGTGTAGTTTTGATATAGGTACCAGTCACCTATCTTGTACTGCTTTGAGAGCTGAAGGATTTTCTTGATTTCATTGTTAATTCTAGGAGGAGAGACTCCTGTCAACAAGGTAGTTGTAGGATGAACAAAACGGTCGACAAACTCATTATAGGAATAAGGAGAATCAAAGGAATTTTGAGTAATGGCAGACCAAAAGATGAATGACCTAGGATTCCCTTTGGCATGAAGTTTCTTAACATAAAAAGGGAAATTTTCTGACTGAAAGTAAATCATGACATGATATATGATAGAACAATACTTAAATAGTCTCTCATTCTCAAATCTCATGAACTGATCATGGATTTTGTCAGCAATAGAAGATGAAAAATCGTACTTGACAGCAGGAGGCTGTCCAGGGGTAAAAATGGATAACAATACTAGGGTTAACTAATCAACATACTCACTAGTATTGAAGCCCATTATGGAAGATATCATGTTTAAAATAAGTCTACCCTCATCAGTAAAGAAATTATAACCATAAGGGGGAGGGTTTTTAGGCTGATGCTCTGGTAACATGAAGGTTTGGCATAGGCGGTTTAACTCTTCATGGGATAACTTAGTAGATTTCTCAAGTAATTCATCCATGGACAGAGGAGTGAGAGCTTGACCAGGTTGGAATTGTAGCATTTCATTTATGGACTAAGTAGTTATTGGGAAAATGACATTTTGACTTGGGGATAAAACTGCTCGTTGGTTGGGATCATAATTTGCGTAGCAATAATGGATTAACTCAGGAAAAATATGGACTGAGGGGAGAAGGTACATAGGAATATTTTATTCCCAAAGTCCAAAGATGTCAGAACCATTCAAATAATTGTCTCTGCAGTGGCAAAATATTCGAAGAGGATTCTCACTGAGACGCAAGTCCTTAATTTGAAAATCCATATCGGCTAAAGGCAAATAATCCAATTCCTTGTGAGGGGCATTGATGGGCATGACATTCAGAGCTACAGGAACTTCCATTTCTGGTTCTTATGGATTCAGAAATGGAATTTCGGGGTTTTTGTGGAAAAGGGGCACAATTACCAATTTTGGGAATATAATTGAAGTTCTGGGAATGAAAAAGACCAAACTGAACTTCTTTTCAGACCTTAATGCAGAATTAAAACTAAAACCAGGATTTTTTACAGAGTTTAGCGGGGAATTGGAATAAATACCTGTTTACGAGAAATGAAACGTGTTTAAACAGGCACTGGTTATGACAGAAGAACCCTGAAATACTCAGCTTCAATTCTCTTCAGCAAGGTAACGGTCAGCAAGCGTTAACAGTTGGTTTTTGAATTTTGTTGCATGGAAGACTGGCTAGCGCACAGAACAATGAAAATGACGCATACGCAATTTGTTTTATTTACAAAGTCAAAAGGGTGGCGGGGAACAATGAAAATGACCCGAAAAAGATTAGGGCGAATTTGATAAGAAATTCGCGTCACAACTCTCCCTCCGTACGCCAACCAACTTCGGACCCGAAAAAGATTAGGGAGGCGAGTGTAAGAAATTCGTCATAACTCTCCCCCCTCCGTACGCTCACCCCAACTTCGACCCAAAAAATATTAGGGCAGAATTCATTTGGTTTTCGCGTCACAAAATTGGCTGACGTCAGCAGGCTATTTTGGAACGCGAATTTGGTTTGAATTATGGTTTATCGCCATTTGAAGTCCGGTGGGCTCGACTTAAGAACAATTTTTTTTGATCCCGTCTTATAAAATTTGTGTTGGTTTTCTTTGATAATACACATATTTATAATAAATCATGGGAATATCACACTAAACATGTGGAAAATTTATATAAATTATTGAGAACAATCATTTTTATGTAAAAATATCCAAATGTGATTTTCGAAAATAAGAATTTATAAATGCCATCGATGATGCAGGGGCATTAGGCACTAGCCAAAGAATGTAGGAGGTTTTGTCCACATTTTGTGGCTAGGAGGGTTCGAAAAAATTTGAGTTGTAACAGCTAGGTGTCAATACCTCAGCTGACTGTATTACTTAGACTAGTTAGAGTTGTAGGAGTCGAACAGTTTCAGTTAGTTGAATTATTATAATTAGACCTTTTGATTTCTAGAACGGTCTTCTCAGAGGAACCGAAGAGCCATATGTTATGTATATAAATTTTAATTCCTCAGATGAATAAAAGTAGAGAGGGAAGAGAAGAGTAGAGAAGGGATTTCTGCAATAAACCTCTGTGTGTGAACAATTGTTTCCAGTTAAATGATTTCCAAGCTTAGTTGCCATTGAATTATCTCGAACTGCTAATTGTGAAGAATTGTTTAACTGTGAGGAGATTGGGTACTGATAATTCCATTCTTCTATCTTTGAACTCCTGTAAATTTTTGGATAACCCTATGAACTCACCCCACCCGAAGGCGAGGTCTGTGTAGAGAACCGGGGTCATGAACACTGTTCAAATATAAAAATCCCGCATAATAAAGAGACAAGATTGTTGTGCTTTCGGAACCTGACCCGAGGATTGGACATGAGTTAACAAACAAAAGGATAGCGGAACCAGACTTGCACCCGTGGTCAAGCCCTGTACCAAAACCACGAGCGGGATCACAAAAGCGGGTTGCCCATATCGCACCGCTTTTGCGGAGTAGGCGGTATTTCCTATTCGCGATAGATTCCATAGGGAATGCGACACGTGGCGAAGTGACCCCCGGAAAACCATCGTTTAACCCGTGCCATCGCATGTTAAAGCCCGACGTTGGAAGCCGAGCGAAATTGCCAAGAGTCGTTGATTTGGAGAAGGGCCATCGGACGGTGGTCGCACGTTGAACTTGCCCAGAGGTTAACTAAGGTGTGCGGAGGATAGCTAGGTACGATACGAGTGTTTGATTGGTTATTGATATATATAGGTGGGGCCGGAGTATAATGAAATTGTTTAATTAAACGATTGGCGGATAATTAGCATAAGTCTGGAGCGTGATTGTTGTAAGTCTGGGTGGTGAAATATAGAGCCGAAAGTTCATTACAAGTTATTTATTTAAAAAGAAACGTGGAGTATAAATACAAAGTGTTGAAAGTTAAACATTGGTTATAAGGCTTGGAGATAATATAAAGTCGGGAATATAAATTAAATTCCAACCATTGTGGATAGTATTTATTTATCAAATTCTACAAATTTGATAAATAAACCCGAAGAAAGAAGAATTCTATTAAGACTCAGGCTGGAGGAAAAGAACGGGGTAAACTAAGGGAAAATGATGACAGAGCGATTTTAGACACACCAGCTCTCCTTAGGGGTCCAATTTCAGCTTTGTTGCATCACACGATTATCTCTCTTCTCTGGCATTAACTTGTATTGAAGATCACTATTCTAGGAATAAGGAGTTATTTTCTCCAAAAATAACCCTAGCCAAACATTGACAATGCAACAAGGATATCTTTCTATGCTTCATAAGTACATATGTTCTACTTCTAAATCATGTCTTGGAAGTGGTTGTTTTGCTGGAAATTATTCACCAGTTAGTTTCATACCAAAGTCTTTTTCACATTTTCAGCATCCAATACATGAAAAAGATAATGGTTTAAAACAACATAAATATTTGAAATTTTGCAAGAATTGTCTGGCACACTTTGAATATGAATTTTGAAGTCAAGTGCATGATGTTGTATAGGATCAAGTGTCATTTTGAATACCAAATGTTTCACAAGAAACTTCTCAACATGCTACCCTGCAGTAAGGATTAAATGACAATATTGCATCAACTATTTTCATAATAAAAGTGCACCTCAACCATAAGACTAAACAACTACAAATGTTGTAGATCTAACAAGACCACACAATCAAATGTATTCCACAAGGCCAATACTGTATGAAAAATGAAAAGGAGTTTGCAACCAAAAATACCTTAGGCAACTAACTTAATTAGATACACCAAACCATCAGCAAAAAGGAAAACCAGCCTACTTGGCCCCAATATTTTCAACTAGGTCCTCTAATTCAACCAATAAAAAGGCCAAAACTATAGCATTGAGATACATTTCATTACACTGTCAATAACAATAAAATTTGACTCAGCCATAACCCTTTCCTTTTATTGTTGTGAAAATCTTTATGCATTACTCTAATGTGGCTAGTCCATAGGCCAAGTAGACCACTGGGTAACAAATATGTTTCCTTTCACCTTTGAGTTTTCAAATTTTGCCTACCAAATCTAAGACATTTAAGAGGGGGAACTAATACAACGTTAAAAATAAAACCAGAGCACACATCTACAAATTACCCCCTTATCTAATGTCACACCATCATTAACTATTTTTAGAGAACCATGCTTGCTCTCCAAGACAACATTTTTCCCTTCGCCCCAATGGTGACTCCAACAAGATCAGCAAGTTTGTTCACACCGCCTGCAAGACAAATTGACAATGATTTCAGTAAGTGTGCAATTGAATGCCAGACCATATGCCAAAACAACCCTCCAGGAAAAATTAAAATAACACATTAAAATCGAATATAAGTGGACAAGGAAAGATTCACCACAGTGAAGTTTCACGTGCAACTGACCTTCCTTTAAACATAATTTTTTCTCTAACCTGCAATTTTTTTGTCACTGAGCCATCCTTTTTGAAGTACAACTCCTTTTCCATAGCTCTTGTATTAACTACCTTCTCTCTGTTGCGTAATCTCAGGGCCCCTCTTCTGCTTGAGTGATTAAAGGAAATGGGTGAAAAAAATGAAAGAGAAGACAATTGTCTGCCATAATTATCAAACATTGCACCCAACTTCTTCCCCTTTCCATTGTTACCCAATGAGGTAGATGTGGAAATTGTTGTCATACTACCCAAAGAAGAGGCCATCTTCTCTTATGTTGAATATAGAATTACAAGATCTTCATATTAGTATGAACCTTAAAAAACATGACTCCCATTGCTAAAAACCACTTTTAAGTTGTAACAGGCAAACTAAACAACTATCGCAACTTTTGGCAACTTCTGGAGCATTAAGAGAGAAAAACCAAAGAGAAATACAACCACAATCCTCATTTTAATGAGACTGGACTATATATTTGCATTAAGATAATAGAAAGAAATCACGACTATATTAAGGCCAACACAAAACAATCTTTAACCAGTGTCTCTCGCGGCCTTCAGGTTGCCATGCTAGAGGTTTCATATTTTTAATTTAAATTCTTGACCTCTCGTGCCCATCTATGAATGCATCCAATGGGATATCTACATCAAATGCTCCTTTATATCCCCAAAAAAAAATTCCCTACTACAAGAGCACCAGTATTGATGGATCACCCCACGCCATCCCACCCACTACAAACGGTGAAAAAGGAAACCCAAGAAAAATTCTAAAATATCTCAAGATGACTATATGGGTGGTTCTTATGAATCAACCAACCATTCAGAACATGCTCATCAATCCAAACCATGAGTATTATGTGACAATATTCAAGCAGGCACTGAATCGGATTTCTGAAGCTATGTTAGAGAAACCCTAAACTCTCACCGAAAATAGGTGAAATGTGGCACCACTCAGAGATTGACATGTGCCAATTGGTACAAGTGGTAGAAAATTGGCATGCTCAAACAACGAGGTGATGCAAGAATGACATGAGGGATAAAATATCAGAAAAGCCCCAAATCTGGAGAACTAAAGCTCATCACCAACCTGAGATTGACAACTTTACATGATGTAACCTATGAAATCGTAAATGGAGAAATCATAGTAACAATAAAGTAACTTATGTAACAATAAATTCGGATTCATCCTAGGAGTGGTAATGGGAGAAATCATAGTGAACAACAGGAAACATGTAGAGTTTCTTACAATCAAATAGATGAAAAAACACATACAAAAAACCTAGATAATAATCATGAACAAGCTTAATATTGAATTATGAACTGTAAAGGAACTTACAAAATGTGACATTATGAACTTGGTCAAGCGCACAAGCAAAAATATCCTAGACATGACCCTGGTTGACAAGTTGTATTGCTCATGATGCAAGAGGATTTGTACCTACACTGCCAAGTCAATCAAAATCCATCATTATCTATACAATAAATACAAGTAATTGATGTAGTATTTTTTACTCTAAGATGCATTCTTATGATAATGTTAGAACATATGTTGAAAATGTTAAAACATACCTGAATAAGCTCCTCTTCGTTTCAAGAACAATTTATTGGAGTCGCATGAACTTGGAACAAGCCTCCCACGATCTGAAAGAGTAGCAACTAAGTCAAAAGTGACTTTTTTGTTGCTACGCTGGATCGAGGGAGGTTTGCTCCAAGATTAAATCGCTCCAATAAATTATTCTCTACTAAACAGGGCCAACCACATGAAGGTGGAAGCTCTTATGGCCTCCCCCCCCCCCTCTCACATCACTCTCAATTCCCCAATACCCAATCTATATTTCATTTTTTACTTTCATGAGCATAAAAAAAAATATTCAATAACTAATAAAAAAACAATTCAACAAAAAGTACGCAAGGAAACATTGCAATTAATGCTTGACATAAAAATAGTATGATAAATGAGTTTTTTATATAACGCAAAAAACGTTCCAAGTATGGTAACGTTTGCCTTATAATAATAATATATTTTACATTATCGAATTTTCTTTTTCTTCTTCCTATTTTTAAAGCTCCTAATTACATCATCAATATCATCATGCTATGCTCCTGTTTCGTGCCTTTCGACCCGCACTGCTGACCTAGTTGCGTAGACACGATGTCTCATCTCATCCAGTGACGGGGCATCGCCTACAAAAACAGATAATATTAAATTTTAATTGTCAGTTTTTAAATATCATTGAACTAGTTCGGTAATATTAATAAAAAAAAATTCAATGAGATTATTTACCTGGTGCACCAGTTGTCGCCGCTGACCTAGTTGCGTAGTCACGATGTCTGGTCTCATCCAGTGACGGGGCATCGCCTACAAAAACAGATAATATTAAATTTTAATTGTCAGCTTTTAAATATCATTGAACTAGTTCGGTAATATTAATAAAAAAAATTGCAATGAGATTATTTACCTGGTGCACCAGTTGTCGCCGCTGACCTAGTTGCGTAGTCACAATGTCTAGTCTCATCCAATGACGGGGCATCGCCTACAAAAACAGATAATATTAAATTTTAATTGTCAGTTTTTAAATATCATTGAACTAGTTCGGTAATATTAATAAAAAAAAATTGCAATGAGATTATTTACCTGGTGCACCAGTTGTCACCGCTGACCTAGTTACGTAATCACGATGTCTAGTCTCATCCAGTGACAGGGCATCGCCTACAAAAACATATAATATTAAATTTTAATTGTCAGTTTTTAAATATCATTGAACTAGTTCGGTAATATTAATAAAAAAAATTGCAATGATATTATTTACCTGGTGCACCAGTTGTCGCCGCTGACCTAGTTGCGTAGTCACGATGTCTCGTCTCATCCAGTGATGGGGCATCGCCTACAAAAACAGATAATATTAAATTTTAATTGTCAGTTTTTAAATATCATTGAACTAGTTCGGTAATATTAATAAAAAAAATTGCAATGAGATTATTTACCTGGTGCACCAATTGTCGCCGTTGGGACTGTTGCCCTGTCTTCCTCTTTGGTGGTAAGATCCTCAAGGGAAACATTCTCTGTCATTTAAACAAAAAACGTTATAAGGACAAACATCAAGGTATAATTAGAAAAAATTATAAGTGGAAATTAATTACCGTCATGGCCCTCACTGATAGCAGCATTGTCGGCCTGGTCCCCACTACAATGATCAGGTTGCACGAGAGGATCATCTACATCTGGCTCTAAAACTGGGTTATTTGCCTCGTCGGTAGTGCTGCTCCCCTGATTTAAACAAAGTTTTTAGACATTAAATTTATGGATGAAAACAAAAATATTGAAAGGTTAATGTTTTACCTTATCAGGCATTCTGGATCTTGGGACCTGCCCCAAGCTTATGCGACGTTCAACTACGGCTTGATAGCCGAAATGGAAAGCGATATTTTTATCTTCCTTTGTTGTTTCTGTTCCGAAGTCATCACCCTACATTACATATGTCTGTGTATTTTTAATCATATTTGATAGGATTACAAAAACGTTGGAAGGCGATAAAATTAATTATAAGATGTTTAGCTACTTAATTACAATTCTTGCGGCCAATTTCAAGTAGCCGCCCTGGCCTAGCTTGTGATGGCCCTTTTTTTCAATCCTAGCTATGGTTTCCTTTGAGGTGTCAGGCAACCTAGCATCAAAATATTAAAGTCAGATATGACGTAGCACACTTTTATTTTAGACATAGAGAAAATTAAAGCTATTGAATTAAAGTTGTAATTTACCTTGCGGGTCTAGTTGGAATTTTTCCTTCTTTCTATGCCCTTTTCTCTTTTCCGTCATGGATGAGTGCTCTCCACTCACTCTCTGGAAATGTGAAAGGATGATCATATCTAGGGTTAAATTGCAATTGTGTCCTATAGGTGTCCCTGGTATATTTCAAATATTTGCTGGCTACCCGAGCCACCGTTGTTCTGTCAAATGTACCGACCTCAAAAAGGGCTTCTAGATAATCTAGAAGTTCTTTTTTCAGGTTGGAACTCTGGTAATTCCACCTTGTGCGTATGGTTGGGCCAAAAATTACCAACGCATGGCTCTCCAGATACCTGTAGAACACATTGTTTCCTACACAGAAAAAAAAAGAAAGATATTATCATTAATTTAAAAATAAAAATCATGATAAATATGTTTTAGATAAAGTACATGAAATAGTCAAAATATTAAAATTTACCTGGGAGTTGTACATGCTTTATAGGGACACCTTCATCGTTCACCAACAACGTGCCATTAATGGTCCCTGTGGAGCTAACACGTGTAGCTCCAGGAAACACAATAATGTAGTTGGCCATATCAGCCTCATCACTGCCAACACGTTTAGCGGTTGGCTGGGTGTCTGCTTGGGCAGGGTGTGTTTCTTGGCTGGCACCTAAAGGAGTAGAAGGTGTACGAGAGGGTTGCTGGGCAATCTCTTTCCCTTGTGTCCCACTACCACCAACACCGGGTTCAGCAAGTGCCAGAAAACGCTACATACAAAAGAACTTTTTGTTAGTTTAGTCAATGTAAAAATTAAAAATCAAACTATCACAATTCATCTCATGCAAAACAAAAAAAAATATCCTTTTGACTTTTTATTATTACCTGATATGTTTCTAGCTGGCTCATAAGTTTTTTTATCCTCTCTTCTGTTTCAGGTGTTTGAGGCGCGTCTATCAAAGTATTAAATTCCGACCTTGCATCTCATGCCTTTTTTCGCAACAAGAACACTGGAGATAGGGATGAAGAAAGCTCTTCCTCAAAGAGGGAATCATCAGGCGTACCATGGCTAGGTGTCTTCATATTTGAAAAAAATTAATATTATTTCAATTATGTAAATAACTAAAATACCTGAAGATAGAGCAATGCTGGCACTTTACATGTTCTTCCGCTGGCCTCTTTCCGCGATCATCCCGTCTCGGGGTTGTTCCTGCACTGCTCTGATCAGTCCGCCACATTGCAATAAAATTATAAATGTAAAAACTTGAAAACAATATCTAACTTGAAAACACAAAATGAAAACTGAAATAATTTCTAATAAGACACCGAATGACAGAGTTAGAGTTTCAAATATGCCTTGCATTGAATTCAGTCCTGGAAACATGTCATTGCACATTAAGGCACCCAAACAAGAGACGAGTTGACAATGAAGACCTTATTGAATATATTGTTGGAGCAACTTCTAGTAAACTTGTCGTGAAGACCTTGAGGACATTTTTGGAGCAACATTGTTGAAGCTGATGGTATAGCATTGTTGGAGACAATCTTGAAGGGCCTTGAAGTGAAGCTTTTGGAGAAACTATTGAAAAATCCTTAGAGCATTTAAGTAAGGCACTTTCTATCTTCCATCACATTTTTCCTTTCAATATCCTTTAAACGATTTTGTTGATATTTAATGTTTGAAATCACGTTATAATTCCTTCATTATATGTGTTTGGGGACTAGAATAATTTCACACTAAACCATGCAAACTTAAAAGTAACTTAACAGATCCATAAAGTAATAATAATCATAATTCCTAATTTCCTATTGTACGATATGATGAAAATTATTCAAACATGAAGCAATGAAGACATGAAATGTCTGAATTTCAAGATCAATGAACCAATACAAGAAGTTAGAAACTACAACTTTGATTCAATACTCTTTGTCCTAACTCCAGGAAGGAATCTAGTTTGTAGTACAAAACATGCATCGTGTATTATCAATTCTTAATTGACAACAACTAAAGGTCATCTACCTCATCAATTCCTTCCCATTTTGTGTTTTTATGTTATATTCCTTATAAAAGTGTCAAATTTCTCTCAAAGTAAGCAACCACCGAATAAAATAAAAAATAGTTGAGATATGATTGAGAAATGGTCATTTATTTCTTGAAAGGATCTTCACAATTTCTTTGGTTGTTTTTCATCTCAAGAAACAAGAAATGACCTAAGAAATTATCGTGATGTAATATAAGAAACAACACGGTGCAATGGCCATTTTCAAAGCCAAATGATGTCCATTGAGGACATGGCCTTTATTTGGTTCCTGTTTCATAGGAGTTTCGGGTAGAAATGGAACTTTGTTGTACCATTTCTAGTAGTAAAAAAGGAAAACCTTCTTTTTCCATGGGAAATAATTTACCTTTCCTTTTTCAAGATAATCTAAATCACAAAAAATATGAACTATACTGCACACATTCTTGGATAATGTGAAAGTGGAAAAGGAATACCCTGCACAAGTGATGCACACATGTACATTTGAACACTAATATATTTTTGTAGTTGAAATTCAATGCTTGTTTTCATTTAAATGTAGGATTTTTAAATCAGGGAGAAATAATGGCTGCCAAATTAATAAGCGTTTCTTTGGGAAAAATTTAAATCTTGTATTGGGTGATGAAGATAATAGAGGGTATTGAATCTTGATTCTTGAAATCTAGAGAGAACCCTACAGCCTAACACAATCCAATGGAATTGACCAAAAAAACCCAAATAGAGTCAACCTTACTATAGGAGGAAGGGCCTGCAGTAAGAACTTACCATTTTGCAAGAGCTGAGGGCGAATGTTGTTCTGCAAGAGCTGAGGGCGAATGCTGTTCTGCAAGAGCTGAGGGCGAATGCAGGGCGAATGTTTTTCTGCAAGAGCTCAGGGTAAATGCTGTTATGCAACATCTCAGGGCGAATGCTGAGGGCGAATGCTATTCTGCAAGAGCTCAGGGCGAATGCTGAGGGCGAATGATGTTCTGCAAGAGCTGAGGGCGAATGTTGTTCTGCAAGAGCGGAGGGCGAATGCGCGCGTGATATTAGAAGTTAATGTAGCACACATGTACATTTGAACACTAATATATTTTTGTAGTTGAAATGCATTGCTTGTTTTCATTTAAATGTAGGGTTTTTAAAGCAGGGAGAAATAATGGCTGCCAAATTAATAATCGTTTTTTTGGGAAAAATTTAAATCTTGTATTGGGTGATGAATATAATAGAGGGTATTGAATCTTGATTCTTGACATCTAGAGAGAACCCTACAGCCTAACACAATCCAATGGAATTGACCAAAAAAACCCAAATAGAGTCAACCCTACTATAGGAGGAAGGGCCTGCAGTAAGAACTTACCATTTTGCAATATTAGAGGGCGAATGCTATTTCAAGAGCCGAGGGCAAATGCTCGTGGAAAATGCTATTCTCAGAAGAGCGTAGGAAAATTTCTGTTTCGCGCGCAGGGTGAATGCGTGATATCAAATGTTAATGTAGCTATTGCGACGGATACGAAACAATAAAATCATTTTTATGTAGCACGCATATAAGTTTCGTATTTGTATTTAGTGTGCATATAAGTGTCGTTATACTGATGGTGGAAAAGGCATCGCTATTGCGATGAAGGCCTCCAAACGTCGCAATTACGACACTTAGACATTGTGTCGCACTTGTGACGTTTAGAGGCAGTCGTCGCAATTGCGACGCGTTGGGCCATAGTGTCGCAATTGCGACGTCTTCCTCCAAACGTCGCAATTGCGACACTTTTCTAAGTGTCGGTATTGCGACACTTTTCTATAAACGTCAGTATTGCGACACTTTCGGGCAGGATGGAAAAAATTTGGGGAAATTTCCGACATTTGGTCAAAAGCGTCGGAACCAAGTGTCGGAATTTCCGCCAAATGTAGTAGTGTGATCTCTGACATGTGTTTTTGCAGGACAGTGTAAGTGATCCAGGTGGATCTACACACACTAGTGGCAAGGGAAAAGGCTCAAACTTCAAAGTGGCATAAATGTGGAAAACTTAGTATCAAGTTGAATATCTCGTCGTTAGAACTGGTCAAAGTTCTGGGGTTGACTAGGTGACATGGCAGGTTAAGGAGGAGGCAATTTCGCAAGATTCTGGTGGCTAGAATTCGGCCAGCTCTGGCCAAAATCCGGGCATATTTGTAGGATGGATAAATTTTCTCCTATCACCTAAAATTGGGTAATATAAGAATACGTTGTTTGTTAAATTAAAACAAAAATATATATAAAAAAGGGGTGGTGGGCCACGAACCCCGCCACCCCCACAGACCCTGCACCATATATAACCGCATTGTTATAACAGATTTAAAAATTTATGGGGTGACAGGCCATGATCCCCACTACACCCTCCGCCCACAGAAACCATACAATGGTGCAAACAAAGTTTGGGTTGGGACCGGGTGGAGCGGACCCTGCCCACCGGTCCGTAAAATAAAGTCTGCCACTACCATATACACTGCATGGATTTTGGGGTCAGGTCAGGTCGGGACATGTGGAGTAGACCTGCCCACCCACATTTGTCTATTATAAAAGCATTTCAACATAAAAAGAGAGGGGCAGGATTTGATCCCCCAACCCCTCTCCTCCAAACTTGGATCTTAACCACTCTGCCAACCAGCGGACCTTGTAAGGTTCGCCCAACTTTTTATATTTAAACTCATATTTCTTTAGTACCCCCAAGGTAGGCTGGAGTAGACACACAGTTTGAGACAAACATTTTTTAATGCAGGCAGAACCATGAGCCAGTGTGCAGAGGCACTGGAACCATGATTTGAGCGCAACCTTCAGAGGGGTCAAATTTTCCCTGTGTCCAAATTGGACAAATTTAATATGGATTTTATACCTCTCAATGACACGAGTCTGATGGAAGTGTCAATTTCTGCAACAAAAGTCTTGATTTTTCGGCCATTTTCCAGAATGGAATGACAGTTTCAGATTTCAACGTGTGGAAAGTCGATTTCTTGCCATTCAACACCACGTTTTCGATGGTGCATTCAGATCCAGTGATTGAGCAGCCTATTCTTTAGCTAGCATCAAAGTTGAGGTATATGAAGTGTTGTTTCCATGTACTTCATTGATTATTGTTGTAGGATGTTTTATGTCATGTCGATTCTTGCTTGATGTATGATGTAGAATCTTTATGTTTATTTTTTTTTGTTGATTCCTTCTTGATGTAAGATGTGGAATCTTCATGTGTATTTGATGTGGTATGTATTTATCATAGATGGTGATTTATGTTGTGAGATCCCTTTGTTTCCTTGATGGTGGGATACTCTTTTTCACCATGTGTGAAGTTGTCATGTTGATAGGAGGTTTATGATGAGTGAGAGTTCCTTGTAATGGAACGTCTTGTGAAGAGACTTTGCCACTCATGCTGAGGGATTTTCCTTGTATGAAAAGTCAACAATTTCCATGTACATCATCACCTTTTCAGCATCGAATGAAGCAACCAACACCATCGAGACACCGAGGCCCAGAGACGTAGTCCACACTAGACAAAATCTGTTATTAAACGACTTGAATTTTTGTTGTGTGATTGTTGACATGTTTTCATCTTGATTATATTTGCATATGTATTCATTAATGCTTTTATAAAATGTAATTCTAACACATCAAACGAAGAAAAAGGTCTTGGTTAAAAGGGTAGCAAAAATTTGCTCGGATCAAGTGGTATTAGAGCAGTCTTCTGTTGATGTGAACTGCAAGTGTGAACCATTGAACATGCAGCAATGGAGGATTTCAAAGACATGTACGAGGCCATGCTCAGGCTATCCAAAAGGGTGGACATATTGTATGAAGCTTATGAGCAACAAGTAGCAGATATTAGAGTGGTATTAGAGCGGTCTTCTACTGATGTGAACTGCAAGCGTGAACCATTGAACGTGCAGCAATGGAGGATGTCAAAGACATGTACGAGGCCATGCTCAAGATGTTTGAAAGGATGGACATATTGTATGAAGCTTATGAGCAAGAAGAAGTAGATAACGCTGAGTTGAAAACACTTCTACAAGAGGAGAAGGAGGACAAGCATTGATTTCAACTTCAATTGAAATCCATGACAGAGGCATTGGAAGAATTGAAGCGTAGCGACCAAAGTATTCAAGCAAATCATGATGCATTAAAGACACTTTACGAGAAGAGAAGGAGGAGATGCAACTATTTCAGCTTTAGCTACAAGCCACAATGGAGGCCCTGGAGGAATTGAAGCACAAGGAAGGCTCAGAGAAGCCCTCATCACATGCTTCCAAATCAGCATCTGAGGTAAAAAATGTCTATCATTTCTATAGGGAATGTGGAGATACCCATTACAAGAACTACCATGCGACTCCTCACCAAGATGGGATATAAGGGAGGAGGACTTGGCGTTAATGGCCAAGGCATGATTCAGCCATTGGAGGTCATGCACAGACCTCGATTAGCAAGTTTGGGGTACACTGAAGGATAGTGCTCGAAGATGTCATAAGCTCCCAATGCATGGTTGAAACCATTGAGGGACGAGATTAATGGGAATACTTCACCATCATCCTATGACAACGCACATAACACCAAAAGAGCCGAGACAAGCTCTCATTACCATGATCGCACCAAAGACCAACAAGAAAGGTATAACAAGTCTTGGTATTCTAATGTTCATTTTGATTACAATCATGTTGTTAATCATGAACATAAATCATGGCATAGAAAAACTTGTCGTTTTTTGTGGATTACATAACCATATGTTTTCTGAGTGCTGGAAGAGGATGACAACATGAAAGGGGATGAGGCGTGAAATACCCTCTCCACAATACACGAAGAAGAAGGTAAATCAGGTATGGAGGAAGAAGACTCATTGCAGTTATTGCAATAGAAGTGGCCATCAAATAGCCACATGTTAGAGGCTCCATCCAGAGCAATGTCTGAAGGACAAAGCGCCCATGTAGAAACCAGTTAGTGAAAATGTTCAACGAGAAAATCCACCACATTCATCGTCGTTCACTTTTTTGAGTAAGAAATGGCTTTTCTATATGTATTGGACACAATTGTAAATCATATGTTGCAATTTAAAATTTAAAAGTGATGATGTTTTTTCCATCAATTATGAAGCAAAAATGATATTTTGGCCTTATATTGATAGCTGGGGTATTGATTCCATTTGATGTAAAGTTGACCATAGAGTATGGGTTTAAACTCGTGGAAAGTGTGGGGAATTCTTGGGTCATAGATTGGTCTCTTATTTAAGCATGTAGTTTTCAAAATATTGTACTACAATTTTGCAGAGGATGCAAGTGTCGGCTCATCACATATGACTCCGAAGGAAAAAGGTGAAGGAGAATGAGGGGTGACCTTTTAGTACATGTGTGGTGCAGACAGGGTACAAAGAAATTGCATATTATATTCATGCTTTTGGTGGAACAAAAGCTCCTAAGTGGGGAGGATTGATCCGGGTGGATCTACATACACTAGTGGCAAGGGAAAAGGCTCAAAATTCAAAATGGCATAAATGTGGAAAAATTAGTGTCAAGTTGAAGATCTTGTCGTCCTGATCACAATAGTGTGAATGGTTAATCAAACTGAGTTCATATGAGAAAGTTAGAGCTTGTCCAAGTTTTGGGGTTGACTAGGTGACATGGAAGGTTAAGAAGGACGCAATCCCGCAGGATTCTAGTGGTCGGATTATGGCCAGCTCTCACCAGAATCTGGGCAAATTTGTTTGATGGATAAATTTTCTCCTGCTGCCTAAAATCGGGTTATTTAAAAATACATTGTTTGTGAAATTAAAACAATATATATATATATATATATATATATATATATATATATATATATATAGATATATATAAGGGGTGGCAGGCCCGAACCTCGCCACCCCTATAGACCCTGCATCATATATAACCGCATTGTTATAACACATTTAAAAAATTATGGGGTGGCGGGCCATGACCCCCGCCGCACCCTCTGGCCATGACAACCATACGATGGTGCAAACAAATTTTGGGTTGGGGCCACGTGGAGTGAACCCCGCCCACCGGTCCATAAAAAAAACTCTGCCACTAACATATACACTACATAGAGTTTGGGGTTAGGTTTGGTTGGGCCACGTTGAGCAGACCCGCCCACCCACGTTTGTCTATTATCAATGCGAACATAAAAATAGAGGGGCAAGATTTGATCCCTTGGCCCCTCTCCTCCAAACTTGGATCTTAGCCATTATGCCAACCAGCGGACCTTGTAAGGTCTGCCCAAATTTTTATATTTAAACCCATATTTCTTTAGTGCACCCAAGGCAAGTTGGAGCAGGCACGCAATTTGATACAAAAAAAATTTAATGCAGGCAGAACCATGAGCCAGTGCGCAGAGGCACTGGAACCATGATTTGAGCTCAACCTTCAGAGGGGCCAAATTTTCTCGGTGTCAAAATTGGATAAATTTTATATGGATTTTATACCTCTCAGCGACAGGAGTCTAATGGTAGTGTCAGTTTCTGCAACCAAAGTCTCGATTTTTTGGCCATTTTCTAGAATGGGATGACGGTGTCAGATTTCAGCGTGTGGACAGTCGATTTATTTCCATTCAATGCCACTTTTTTTAGGGTGCATTCAAATCCAACAATTGAGCAGCCTATTCTTCATCTAGTATCAGAGTTTAGGTATATGAAGTTTTTTTCCATGTACTTCATTGATTATTATTGTAGGATTTTCTATGTCGTGTCGATTCTTGCTTGATGTATGATGTAGAATATTTATGTTTATTTGTTGTTGTTGATTCCTTCTTGAGGTAAGATGCAGAATATTTATGTGTATTTTATGTGGTATGTATTTATCATAGATGGTGATTTATGTTGTGATATCCCTTTGTTTCCTTAATGGTTGGATACTCTTTGTCACCATTTGTGAATTTGTCATGCTGATAGGAGGTTTATGATGAGTGAGAGTTCCTTGTAACGAAACGTCTCATGGAGACTTTGCCACTCATGTTGAGGGATTTTGCTTGTATGAAAAGTCAACAACGTCCATGTACATCATCACCTTTTCCAGCATCGAATGAAGCAACCAACACCATCGATTCAATGAGGCCTAGAGACATAGTCCACACTGGACGAACTTCATTACTAAATGACTTGCATTTTTGTTATGTGATTGTTGACATTTTTTCCTCTTGATATATCTACATATGTGTTCATTAATGCTTTGATAAAATGTAATTCTAACACATCAGATGAAGCAAAAGGTATTAGTTAAAAGGGTAGCAAAAATTTACCTGGATCAGTAAGTATTTTGTATGTATGTTTGATTGGGTTTTGTTCATAAATGTTGAACGTATTTATATTTGAATTTTGAATATTTATCTGATATGGTTTGCAGGAAAATGTAATTATTTTGTTTGTATATTGGTTTGGTTCTTGTTCATTAATGCATGTATAGGAAGGAGGACGCAATAGGACAACTCAGACACATACTAGAAGGAAAATGCAACGCCAAAGTACCATTACTTGAAGCAAACACAAAAATACCTCAGCAGCTGCTAGTGTTCAAAGAAGCAGTGTTAATTCAAGTATCAGGTTGTGTCAAAAGTCAGTATTGTAAAAATAATCATTGTAAAATTGTAAAAGAGACAATCTGCCTAGATTTGGAGAGATAATGTTGGGAGATATAAGTGTCATTGTTGGATAATGCTATGGTTGGGTTGCAGGTCATAATGTGATTGGGTGATTGGTATAGTTCAAGAAAATCATTGTGAATCATATTGTATCATGGATCATTGTCCCTGGTATGGGAGTACACACTCTTGTCTTATTTCTGATCATTATAAGGTGGCAGGGAGGTGCTAGGTTAGTGCATGAAGTCACCTATAGGTTGCAGCTTGTGAACACTTCAGGGTGGTAGGTCGGTCTAGGATGTCGGGGCATCCATTCAGTTGACTATTGAAGAAACCAGAGCAATGTGGACTCCTACTAGTGCGAGTTGGTGAAGAAATATTTTCTAGAATTCTATGAAGTTTTACCTTTCATTTCAGTTGGGGCTGAAGATTAAATAATTTATTAGAAAAAACATTCGGTGGTTTTTGACTTGGAGGGGGTTTTCCACCTAAAATTCATGTGCCTATTGTGTTCTACTATTTATTGTTGTTACTAGATAAACATAAGGAATAATGGAATATTAACTAATGCTATGAAAATATTTAAAAGTGCTAATTGATAATAAATATTGATTCATCCCCCCCCCCCCTCCCCCTCTCAGTATTTCCAACAATTGGATCATAGCTTGGCTCCTTCAATAGTAGTCTAACAACCGGAAGGAGATCATGGAGTATAATAAGAATAGATTTTCTCCGTTCAATGGAAATAACTACGCACTTTGGAGTGGAATAATGCAGGTTCATTTTCTGGTGCAAGGATTCGAAGTATGGGAAATTGTTGAAAAAGGCTTTGCAGAGAACCATAACAAGTTAAGGAAAATATGGTAGATGATGCAAAGGCTAAAGATCTCATTATCAATGGGCTTATCGAATTTGTCTATCTTAAGGTACTAAGTTGCAAAACTGCTAAAGAAGTATGGGGAAAGTTTGAAAATATATATGCAGGTGACTCAAACGTGAAAGAAGCAAAGCTTCAAATTTACAGGGAAAAATTTGAGCAACTCAAAATGAAGGAAGATGAAAATATTGGTGCATACTTACAGCATTTTGATGAAATAACAAATGCATTGGAAGGTTTGGGAGAACCTGTCGACATGAAAATTGTTGTACGGAATATCCTTATAACCTTGTCAGTAAGATTCAACCCAAAGTTATCTATCTTGGAATATAGTTCGTATCTAGCCAATCTGATGGCAGTGTGGTTGCAAGCGTTAAGGAGAGCCTCTCAAATTTGCTCACAATAGTTTCTAATTCCAGAGGGGTTGGACTCAATTCTTCATTTTCATTTTCATTCATCAAATTTGGAAAATTTGATTAATGAAATCACAATAACTTTTAAAAGGTCCTTTAGACAATATCAACTCCCTTCAAGATTTTATAAATCCTTGAATTCTATTCATTTAAAAACCCAACTCAAAATCCTTTGGAAGTTTAACACTTGGCATATGAATAGAGGTTAAACCTTTTTCATCATAGTATTAAAATACTTATGATATAATTGGTTCAAATCATTTAACAAATACCAAACCTTAAGCTTGTAACGTTAACCCCAATTAACTCAATGAACAAGAGTTTGTATGACGTTGAATTTTATGGGACCCATGCATCCATTTAACAAACAACTTTCAGTTTAAATAAACATTTTCCCTTACCAAAACCGCTGGGCCATACCTCAATTAACTCTCGTGCAGCTTTGAAAGTGATCGCCCTTGGATCTTCTACCTTCAAGATCGAACACAAATCACGTTTTTTTCCTCACAGAGCTTTAACATTCCAAAATTACATGATATGGGCAGTTTTAAAGTGATGACATGTTAACAAATAATTGGATCGCGTGAATTTTTGTAAAACTGCTCCTTGGAAAAATAGGAACGCGATACCTGTGGTTTACTCATACAAAACCGCTTCTTAGCAAATCTGGTATTTGGAACGCCTTATTGAGTTTAATTCGCTCCCTTAAGATCCATCCTCCTCTACGTTAAAGTTATGAATCGATATCACTACCATCGATCCAACCAACGCTATGATTTGAGCTTTACATAAACAGACTTTTCGATTCCAGCTAAACAGGATCGATGCAATTTTCAACGTATTCAATAATCAATTACTAATAATGGTTGCGCCCCAATCATCTAATGCATACATAGCTGTATTGCCCATTCACAAGGATAAAATGCATTTCCTTTATGGAGTTCTTCACACATAATACGCAGGCAATTATCACCCAGAATGTAATTCAAATGCTTCTCTGTTGTATATAAATCAATAAAATATGAATCGATCTTATCGATTTCCACAAAGGAACAGAGTTCGACTCTTATAGACTTGTAAGCAGAGTTAAAATGCTCTAAATAAACAGATACTATGTTTCAATTAACAAAATAAAACTCTTCAGCTTCTTTTGACTTTCTATACAGAAATCATTTCAATTGATCCCTCCACAGCATATACAAAACCAAATAAATCACGAAGGTGGAATCCTTTGGGGATTGCCAACATAAAAAAATTTATGAAACACTGCAATTTTTATTGAAACAGAGGCAAAACCTCTCAAACCCAGTCTTCTACGGCCAACTAAAAATTTCTCACATACAGAGTTTACAATTTATAGTTTTATTACAAAATAGAGACCTCCTCAATTAGGATCGAATTTCCTAAATTGAGACAAAATCTTACTTGCCCAATATCCTCCTAAAATCTACCAACTGCAACTAAATATACTCAAAAATCTCACACCTATTCAAACTACTTATCTCTAGATACTCTCCTAATTTATTATAGAAAAAAAAATATAGATTAATTTGTTTGAGGAATTCAATCCTCTCATTAAACATTGACTTTCACCCATCAGTGAATGAATTTTAACTCAGCTAGCCACAACATGTGAACAAGCTTTCACATTGTTGGCTAGAATATAATGCCCCTGCATCAGACTGCCGAGGACAAAATTCTTCATGGGCTCCTGTCCATGAGCTCCTCCACAGAACTGCCCAGTTTCTGCAACATAGCTTCTGTCATCCAAGTAGCATCCTCAATTGGCTGATCTTTCCATTTGATCAAGTACTGGAAATACTCTTGTCCTCTGGTTCTCTTGAACACTTTATTGTCTAAAATCATCTCTGGCTGGAATGGATGTGTTGTAGGTAACTGTTTTACCCAGTCAATCTGCTCTTTGTCTTCTGGTCTTTCATCTGTGCCACCATCTTCATACCTGTACAAATCTGCAACATTAAATATTGGAGATATTCCAATGTCAAATGGAAATTCAATTTCATAGGCATTAGCAGAAAATTTTCTCAGTATTCTGCATGGTCCTATCTTTTTAAAATTCAGTTTGTTATACTGCCTCTTTGGAAATATGTCTTTCCTCAAGTGAGCCAAAAATAAATCACCAACTTCAAATTGAACTTGTCTTTTGCTCAAATCTACTCTGCTCTTGTACTTAATACTGCTGTCTTGTAGCTGCTACTTTACTTGCTCATGTATGGCTTGAATTTCTGAAGAAAAACCTTCTCCTTTTGCACTTCTCATTTCTACCTTTCCCAAGTTTCTCAATTCAGATACTCCTCTTGGGTGCAGCCCATAAACAATATGGAATGGACTTTGTCCTCAAATTCTATTCGGTGAATCATTGTATGCATATTATGCCTGTGGTAAGATATGATCCCACTGCTTAGGATGTTCTCCTGCAAGACTTCTCAAAAGATTACCCAAACTTCTATTTACTACCTCAGTCTGTCCATCAGCCTGAGGATGATAAGCTGAGCTAAAACTCAGTTTAGTACCAAGCTTCTTCCACAATGTCCTCCAAAAATGACCAACAAACCTAGTATCTCTATCAGAAACAATAATTTTAGGCAACCCATGTAATCTAACAATTTCTTTGAAAAACAAATTGGAACCATGAGTAGCATCACTAGTTTTATAACATGGAATAAAATGTGCCATCTTTGAAAATATGTCAACAACATCAAAAATTGTATCACTCCCTCTCTGTGTCTTAGGCAATCCTAAAACAAAATCCATACTTACCATATCCCAAGGTCTGTCTGGAATAGGCAATGGAATGTACAAACCTGCATTTTGGCTTCTTCCTTTAGCATACTGACAAATTTTACAATTTTTCACAAATTTTTCCACTTCAAATCTCATCTTTGGCCAATAATAAAAATGACTCAGCTGCTCATAAGTTTTATCAGTACCAAAATTTCCAGCAAGTCCACTGCTATTCTTATCTCTAATTAAATTCTCTCTCATGGAACAATTTGGTATGCACAATTGATTTCTTCTGAACAATAAACCCTCTTGCAAGAAATAATCCAACCACTAACTTCTATCTATCAAAACAGGATTATAGCATGCTTCAAATGCTTCTTTGAAATCCAAATATGTTTTATAGAGTTCCTTAAGAAAATAAAAACCTACCACTTCAATTTGACTTTCTTGAACAAGAATGTTCTTCCTACTCAAAGCATCAGCTACCTTATTGTACTATTGCATAAAACTCTTTATCATTAGAAGAATACTTTCTTCTTGTCTCATTCAGCTTCTCACTAAAATATGCTATGGGCCTATCTTCTTGACTTAAGACAGCTCCAATAGCTTCTCCAATGGCATCACACTTCACTTGAAATGGTTTATTAAAATCAGGCAAGACTAAAACAAGTTTCTTAGTTATTTTCTGTTTTAAAAACTGAAAATTCTTTTCAACTTCAGCAATCCACCTGAATGGTTGTTTGTCCTTCTTTATGGTTTCAATGATAGGTGCATTAATCTTGCAAAAATTCCTTATGAATTTTCTGTAAAAACTAGCAAGTCCATGGAAAATTCTTACCTCAAAGACACTTTTTGGTGAAGGCCACTCCACAATTGCCTTGACCTATTCTGGGTCCATCTTTAATCCCTCGGCAGAAACAACAAAATCCAGATATACTAGCTCTTCCTTCATGAATGAACATTTCTTCAGATTTATCAGCATTTTCTCTTGATGTAATTTCTTCAAGACATAGTTAAGATGCCTTAAATGTTCTTCCTTTGTTTTGCTTTAAATTAGTATATCATCCAAATATACTATTGCAAATTTACCAATAAATTCTCTTAGCACTTCATTCATGAGCCTCATAAAAGTACTAGGTGCATTTGATAAGCCAAAAGGCATTACCAACCACTCATACAACCCTTCATTTGTCTTAAAAGTTGTTTTCCATTCATCACCTTCCCATATCCTAATCTGATGATACCCACTTTTAAAATCTAGTTTTGAAAAATATCTTGCTCCCCTCAAACAGTCCATTAAATCTTCAATTTTGGGTAAAGGAAATCTATACCTGATTGTTATCTTGTTGATTTCTCTTGAATCAATGCACATTATCCAACCTCCATCTTTCTTTGGACTCAACACTGTCAGTACTACACAAGGATTCAAACTTTCTCTGACCAAACCTTTGTCAACCAATTCCTACACTTGCTTTCTAATTTCTTCATTTTCTGTAGGAGTCATTCTATAAGCTGCTTTGTTTGGTAGAATTGATCCTGGAATCAAATATATTTGATGGCTGATTTTTCTTACAAGTGGTAACTCATTAGGAAAATCATCCACAATGATATCATAATAATTGTCCAACATTTCTTGAATTTCAATTGGCAAATCAGAAATTTTTGTAGAAGTAAGTAATACTTTAGGTTTGCAAACTAAAGCAAAATTTACCTCTTCATCTTCAATCTGCTGCAAGTATTCTTTCCCACTCAGCAATAAAGCCTTTAGATCAGACTTTTTTCTTGATGCTTCTCCTTCTTCCATTGGTAACAATGTTTGATACATACCATCCTTGTAAAAATTGTAGGTGTTCCTATTACCATCATGAACTGCTACTCTGTAATACTGCCAAGGTCTACACAGTAGTATGTGACACACATCCATAGGCATCACAACACACATTACTTTATCTTTGTAGATTCCCATCTACAACTCTATTTCACACTGTTCTTTCACAATCAGCTGATGACCCTTCTAAAGCCATGACACCTTGTAGGGTGTTGGATGTTCCCTTGTCTTCAATTTCAACTTCTCTATCACCTCTGTAGAGACCAAATTGTCTGTGCTGCCACTATCAATGACCAATTGACAACATTTCCCTTGAAATTTGTAGACACTTCTAAACAAAATTTTCCTCTGTGCTAGTTCAGAAACTTCCTTTGTTTTCTTCAACAAAACTTTTTTAACAACCAAAGATTCTCCCTTCTTTGGCACAATTTCTTTCTCTGCTTCAAGAAACTTTGTTTCTTCTTCATTCTGAGCAACAATTTCAATTCTCTGACTTGTACCCACATTCTCTTTCTATGGGCATTCATAGGCTCTATGTCCCAATTTGTTACATCGGTAACATCTCACTTCTCTTCCTCTGCTTCTGCCTCCTCTTCCTCTGTAGGAATTTCTTTTTCCACTTGCATAACCATCTGTGTGTGCATGCTGAGGTGAGCTGCTGCTAGCTCCATCCTTTGGTGCTGTAGATGTCCCTCTACCACCTTGACTTCCTTTTCCTCGGAAAGTACCTCTTCCTTTGGCAGACTACTTTCTTAGCAGTTTCTATTCAGCTTTCAAGGTCATTTGATAAGCCTCCTCTACTGTCTTAGGAGACAAAATACTGATTTCATCTTGGATCTCCAATCTGAGACCATTCACATACCTAACAATCTTTTCTGCTGTGTCCTGGATCTGTCTAGCTCTTATGCTCACTTTGTAGAATTCCTCTATGTACTCTTTCACTGTCATTAGTCTCTATCTAAGATTCTACATTTGTCTAAAAAATGTAAGCTGATAATCACTAGGCAAGAACTTACCTTTCATCTTTGCCACCATTATGCTCCAACTCTTGATTGGTTGTTTTCCAGCTCTCCTTCTCTCTGCTTGCACTCCATCCCACCAAAGTGCTGCATGTCCCTTTAATCTTGTGACTGCAAATTTAACTCTCTTGTCTTCAGCCATATCTTCATATTCAAAGCATTTATTCATCTCATTGATCCAGTATATCAACTCTTCTGGATTCAATCCTCTTGAAAAAGTTGATACTTCAAGTCTAGGCGTAGATGTATAGCCTAAAACTGATTTAAAAAATATCATATCAGGGGTAAGCTCAATATTGTCTTCTTCTTCTTCAGCTTCAGGTTCACTGACATCTTCAGGATCTCTTGGATATCCTACTTCAATTGCTTCCAGTCTGGCTTGAATCTGCTGCATAGTCTCTAGTACTTCTACAATAGCAACTGGCCTACCTCTTCTTCTACCAGCAACACCTCTACCAATTCGGACAGCCATGCTAGATTTCTTCTTCTAACTCTTGGAATTCTGTTCAATCTTTGGAAAATGCTCAGAAGTTGGCTCTGATACCACAAATGATGGCAGTGTGGTTGCAGGCATTAAGGAGAGCCTCTCAAATTTGCTCACAATAGTTTCTAATTCCGGAGGGGTCAGGCTCAATTCTTCATTTTCATTTTCATTCATCAAATTTGGAAAATTTGATTAAAGAAATCACAATAAATTTTAAAATGTCCTTTAGACAATATCAGCTCCCTTCAAGATTTTATAAATCCTTGAATTCGATTCATTTAAAAACCCAACTCAAAATCCTTTGGAAATTTAACACTTGGCATATGAATAGAGGTTAAACCTTTTTCATCATAGTATTAAAATACTTATGATATAATTGGTTCAAATCATTTAACAAATACCAAACCTTAAGCTTGTAACGTTAACCCCAATTAACTCAATGAATAAGAGTTTGTATGACATTGTATTTTATGGGACCCACACATCCATTTAACAAACAACTTTCAATTTAAATAAACATTTACCATTACCAAAACTGTTGGGCCATACCTCAATTAACTCTCGTGTAGCTTTGAAAGTAATCGCCCTTGGATCTTATACCTTCAAGATCGAATGCAAATCGCGTTTTTTTTCTCACAAAGATTTAGCATTCCAAAATTACGCGATATGGGCAGTTTTAAAGTGATGACGTGTTAACAAATAATTGGATCATGTGAATTTTTGTAAAACCACTCCTTGGCAAAATAGGAACGCGATACCTATGGTTTACTCATACAAAACTGCTTCTTAGCAAATCTGGTATTTGGAACGCCTTCTTGAGTTTAATTCGCTCCTTTAAGATCCATCCTCCTCTGCGTTAAAGTTATGAATCGATCTCACTACCATTGACTCAACCAACGCTATGATTTGAGCTTTACATAAACAAACTTTTTGATTCCAGCTAAACAGGATCGATTCAATTTTCAACGTATTCAATAATCAATTGCTGATAATGGTTGCGCCCCAATCATCTAATGCATACATCGCTGTATTGCCCATTCACAAGGATAAAACGCATTGCCTTTATGGAGTTCTTCACACATAATACGCAGGAAATTATCACCTATAATGTAATTCAAATGCTTCTCTATTGTATATAAATCAATAAAATATGAATCAATCTTATCGATTTCCACAAAGGAACAGAGTTCGACTCTTATAGACTTGTAAGCAGAGTTAAAATGCTCTATTTAAATAGAGACTATGTTTCAATTAACAAAATAAAACTCTTTAGCTTCTTTTGACTTTCTATATAGAAATCATTTCAATTGATCCCTCCACAGCATATACAAAACCAAATAAATCACGAGGGTGGAATCCTCCAGGGATTGCCAACATAACAAAATTCATGAAACACTGCAATTTTTATTGAAAGAGAGGCAAAACCTCTCAATCCTAGTCTTCTACGGCCAACTACGAATTTCTCACATACATAGTTTACAATTTATAGTTTTATTACAAAACAAACCTCCTCAATTAGGATCGAATTTCCTAAATTGAGACAAAATCTTACTTGCCCAATATCCTCCTAAAATCTATCAACTGCAACTAGATATGCTTAACAATCTCACACCTATTCAAACTACTTATCTCTAAATACTCTCCTAATTTATTACAGAAAAAAAATATATAAATCAATTTGTTTGAGGAATTCAATCCTCTCATTAAACATTGACTTTCACCCATTAGTGAATGAATTTTAACTCAGCTAGCCACAACATGTGAACAAGATTTCACATTTCTGGCTAGAATCTAATGCCCCTGCATCACAATCTCATAAAAGATGAATTGCATGGAGTTCTTACGGCATATGAAGTGAGGATTGAAGAAGAGGATGACACATCTCACCTAGAAACAAAATTCGCCGCATCCAAGAAAACTAGTAAGGACAAGCATACTTTGAAAGAGAAAACTTGTAGTTGTAAGGAAGAAGAAAAGGAAGAAGATGAAGAAGAATTTTCAGATAAATAATTTTCCTACTTCACGCGTAAAATGATAACAGGTATGGGGAAATTCAAAGGTAAACTTCCATTGATATTTTTCGATTGTGGTGAGGTTGGGCATTTTGCAGCCAAGTGTCCTCACAAAAATGAGGCTGTTACGAAAGGAAAGAAAGGTCTGAGGAAGTTCAACAAGCAAGGCAACAAGAAATGGTTTAAGAATAATTTATTCTCCAAAGAAGGTAACTCCTCATCTGATGAATACAGTGATAACAAAGAATAAATGAACAGAAGATTATTTTTTATGGCCGAGCATAATAATAAATAAGCATCTAATGAAGAAGAAAAGATGACTGAGGTTTAATTTCAAAAAGAAGTGATTAGGGTCATCAAAGAGCTCAAGGTCGAGAAGAAGCATGTCAACACTCTTGAAGATGAATTAAATATATAAAGGGAACAAGTAATAAATCTTAAAATCAAGGTTGAAGAATACAAACGAGTTGAAGAATCGCTCAAGGAAGAATTAAAGGAAAGAAACAAGGAAAGAGAAGCATTGGAAGCTGAAATAGTTTCTCTACAAAAGAAAGTAAAAAATGGAAAAAATATTCAAAACTATACCAATAGCTCCAGGGCATTGGAAGAAATCATCAACAATCAGCGATAAAATAGTGACAATACTGGTCTTGGTTACAAAGAAAAATTTGAAAAGGAACCAAGTCCTTCTATGACAATAAAAGAAGATGGATATGCAAAATATAACAAGCGGGCAAACCTCCTAGCCAACTCAAGAGATCAGGACTCATAGGAAGAACCATGGAAGGCGATTCCTTGAAGAATATTTCTTCCTAGGTATCATCCTATCTTCTATGGTCATTGTTATTCATGTGGAAGGTTTGGACATAGATCTATAGAATGTCGCATGCATGTTTAGAATTAATACAGTTCCAGGAGATCCTTCAGAAAGGGGTATACCTGAACTCAACAGAATATTAACAGATTTGATCATTTGAGAGATGATGTTGAATGTTACAAATGTAACAATTTTGGACACCTGGCTAAAGATTGCAAACTTAGAAGTTCTTTAAAGGAATTCTGGAAAAATCAGAATGAACAAATATGGAAAAAGAAGACTGAAAAATGTGTTATCACTCTTAAGGTTAAAAGTAACAGAAACGTTTGGTATGCTGATAGTGGTTGCTCAACTCATATGACTGGAGATAGGAATAAGTTCATATCCTTGAAGGAAAAGAAGGATGGAACAATGTCTTTTGGAAATGACGGGTCTTCAAATGTCATAGGAGTAAGTACAATCACACTTGCAATCAATAATGCATTAACAAAAGATGTGTTTTTGGTTGAAAATATGAATCACAATCTACTTAGTGTTCGAAAAATGTGCGATCAAGGGCACACGATGCCATTTAACTCTAAGAAATGTGAAATCAAGAAAGGCAAGTTCGGTAAATTTGTGGCTACATCAAGCAGAGCTCCAAATGACATATATATTTTGGATGAGACACCTAAAGGGCGTGTTTTGGCGAAATAAGACGAAATTTGGTTATGCCAAAAATGAATTGGACATATAAATTTCGACAATTTGGTTAGGATTATTAAGAAGGAAGAAGTAAGAGAAATTCCTAAAATTTCAAAACCTTCCAATACGATACGTGAATCTTTTCAGCACGAAAAGAATACAAGAGTTGAGTTCAAGAAAAAATAACACTTTGCATCACGTCCATTGGAATTGTTACATACTGATCTATGTGGTCCTATGAGAACAAACGGTGTAGATGGAGAATTATATTTTATGCTAATGATAGATGATTACACTAGAATTGCAACCACCAGCTTCTTAAAGAAAAAGGCTGAGGCATTCGAGTGTTTTAGAATCTACAAGGAATTGGTTGAAAATTAAACTCATTTGATGATCAAATGTCTGAGATCAAATAATGGTGGAGAATTCACTTCCAAGGTATTCCAGCAGTAATGTGATTAAAATGGAATAAAAAGGAAATTCTCAACAGCCAGAACATCGTAAAAAAATGGATTTTTTGAAAGAAAAAAAGAACCATATAGGAAATGGCCAAAACAATGTTAAATGAATCAAAATTAGATGATAAATTCTGGGTTCAAGAAATCAATACAACTATATTCATTATAAACAGAGGTTTGCTAAGGAATAATTGTAACATGACTCCATACGAATTATGGAAAGGAAGACCGGATAATGTAAAATACTTCAAAATATTTGGAAGTAAATGCTACATCAAAAGAGAAGATAAAAAATTGGGCAAGTTTTATTCCCGTGTCGATGAAGGTATTTTCATTGGTTATTCATGTGAAAGGAAGGCTTATAGATGCTACAATTTGAGGTGAAAACAAATAGTGGAAAGCATAAATGTTACATTTGATGAATATTGTGTTACAAAGGATGACGATGAGATTGTCCCTTAAAGCAAATCTGAGGGATCTGAGGGAGAATCTGTGAAGGATGGAGAAGAAGCTTCAGAACAAGACCAATAAAATAAGGAAACAACAGTCAACCAAGAGGAAATAATAAATGATCAGTAGGATGTACAAGAAAATTCTCCAAAAGATTTAAAAGAATGGTGTCAAAAGAATCATCCATCAAATCAAATCATCGGCAAGATAAATGAAGGAATTGGAACTAGAAGAAGTCGACAGCTTTGTTCATCACAACAATCCCACCTTGCATTTTTAGCAACTTTTGAGCCTAGAAATTTTGAGGAAGCTAGTTAAGATGAACATTGGGTAGCAGCTATGAATGAAGAACTGGATCAAATTGAGAAGAAAGATACTTGGGAATTGGTTTCATGACCAAAGGATATAAATGTTATTGGAACTAACTGGGTCTTTAGAAACAAATTTAATGAGGATGCATAAGTTACCAAAAATAAGGAAAGATTAGTCTGCAAAGGATATGCACAATTTGAAGGAATTGATTTTGAAGAAACATTTGCTCTCGTACTAGAATGGAAGCTATCATAATGTTTCTCGCTTATGCATGCTCAAGAAAAATCAAGGTCTACCAAATGGATGTTAATTCAACCTTTCTAAATGGTGAATTGGAAGAAGAAGTTTACATTGAACAACCCGAAGGTTTTCTGCTCTCTGAAAAGGAATACTATGTCTGCAGAATAAAGAAGGCACTATATGGTCTCAAGCAAGCTCCTAGAGCTTTTTATGCTCATCTTGATGGATATCTACATCAACAAGGATTCAAGAAAGGAAGGGTCGACAACAATCTCTATGTGAAAGTGGATCAACATAACCTAACAATTATCAAGGTGTATGTAGACGATATAATTCTTGGAAGCAATGATGACAGATTAAGTAAAAACTTTGCCACAAATATGCAAAGTGAGTTTGAAATGTCTCTACTTGGTGAGCTGATATACTTTTTAGGGCTTCCAATATCTCAGCAGGAAAAAAGAATATTTATATATCAAACCAAGTACATCAAGGAAAAGCTCAAGAAACTCAAAATGGAAGATTGCAAGCTTGTCCTTACCCCAATGGTAACAGGTTGCAAGTTAAGTTTATATGATTCGTCAAACGATGTGGACCAAAGGTTGTACAAATCTATGATTGGCAGTCTTCTAAATGTGACAACTTCTCAGCCAGACGTAACGTATGTAGTTGGACAAGTAGCAAGATTCCAAGTAGCACCAAAATAATCTCATATTATTGCCATCAAAATAATTCTCTGATATCTTAAGGGCACAACAAAATATAGTTTATGGTATCCAAAAGGAAATAATCTAGTTATGCAAGCTTATACAAATGTAGATTGAGCAGGAAGTGTTGATGATCAAAAGAGTACCAATGGATAAAAATTCTATCTAGGTGGTTGCCTCGTTTCATGGTTAAGAAAAAAGAAGTCTTCAATATCATTATCCACAGCAAAAGAAGAATATATCGCGGCAACAGCTTGTTGTACTCAAGTTCTCTGGATGAAGCAAACTTTGCAAGATCTTCAAGTCAATTTCGATGAGCCTATTTCCATATTTTAAGATAACAATAGTGCCATCAATATCTCCAAGAATCCTATGATGCAATCCAAAACAAAGAACATTCCAATCAAATATCATTTCGTTAGAGAGTAGTTCACCGAAAAGAATATCAACCTTGAATATGTTGGCACAAAAGAACAAATTACTGACACCTTTACCAAACCATTACCTCGTGAAGCATTTGAGTATCTTCACCTAAAGCTTGGGATTATCCCAAGTTATCATTAGACTCTTTCTCTTATCTAACTAAGTAAAAAAGGGGGGGGGGGTGGAGGGGGGGAGTTGAGGTGTGTACCAGTCTACAGGATGATGCTTGTCTGAATGAGTTACCCTTTTCCATTGATGAAAACTGGGGAGAGAATGTTGTAGGAAGAGGTTTCATGATAGTAGGGGGAGTACTTGTGTTTCCATCAATTCCAAAGGGGGATATTTTTTATCAATAGTTTTTATTGATGTCAACCCAAGCAGCACCAAGGGCTACCAAGATCTTGCATGGGAATTTTGACTTGACAACTTAATCTATTCTAATTCAAGGATATTTTGGATGGTTTCTACTTGTCGAGATGTTTATGTTGATATATGGCATGCCATGTAATTATTCACAGTTTGAGAGATATTCGTGTTTGAAGTTAGTAACCCCAGTTAGTGGGCTAAAACCCCATTGCGTTGTGGCATGACACTAATAATTGGTTGTGGTCAATGAATAGTCAATAATTAATATTTTTTTAAGCTACTAAAATCCCTCCAATGTTCACTTTTTGAATACCCTCTCAACCTAAGAATTTATATAAATTGTGACCCTCATATCCTCCTCATGTAAGGATTTTGCTAGTTAAAAAAGGTCAACGTGGCATTTTCGCTATAATTGTTTTTCTATGAAGCTTCAGATGCTGAAAAAAAATCACATTTGAGCTAAAGTCCTGATGAAGAGCATGTCCAAATTTCAGATATTGGTTCGCTATATTTTCGTAGATGTGATCTGAGGAAGATATGGTTATTGTAGGCTCTCGAATTTCATGTCAAATGGGTGACCTTGGGAAAATCGTCAGAAATTTCTCTTTTAGCATTGGATTCAAATTTCGTAAAAAGTGATAGAAAGAGGATGGGTTGTAGTTTTTTGGGTATCATTTTCAAGACCAAAGGTTTAAATAGTGACACATGAAACTTCTCACAAGTTTTATCTACTGAACCAGTGTATAATCAGGTCATCGTAGGAGATTGGGCATAACTATTTCTTGAATAATATAATATTGATCAGACCTATGGGGTTGGAAAGAGGAATTCTAGGGCTACCACAGGACGAAATTTTAGACCTTGGAGATCTAAAATTACATAGATACAGCAGATTCAATACCTAGCTTCTAGAAGGCAAGAAAACATATGCATTCAAGGATCAATGCAGTAAGGAAAACACATCAACAGTCAAGGGTAAGTCTGCTACAACAAGGTATGTATGATTATTTTTTGAATTTTAATTTGAATATCATCTCTGACATGTGTTTTCGTAAGACAATGTAAGTATCTTGTATGTATGTTTGATGGGGTTTTGTTCATAAATGTTGAACGTATTTACATTTGAATTTTGAATATTTCTCTGACATATGGTTTGCAAGATAGTGTAATTATTTTGTTTGTATATTGGTTTGGGTCTTGTTCATTAATGAATGTGAAGGAAGGAGGACACAATAGGACAACCCATACACATACTAGAAGGACAATGCAATGCCAAAGTACCATTACATGAAGCAAGCACAACAATACCTCAGCAACTGGTAGTGTTCAAAGAAGCAGTGTCAAGTCAAGTATCAAGTCATGTCAAAAGTCAGTATTGTAAAAATAATCATTGTAAAATTGTAAAAGAGTCAATTTGCCTAGAGTTGGAGAGGAATTGTTGGGAGGTATAAGTGTCACTGTTGGATAATTTTATTGTTGGGTTGCAGGTCATAGTGTGATTGGGTGATTGGTATAGTTCAAGAAAATCATTGTGAATCATAATGTATCGTGGATCATTGTCCCTTGCACGGGATTCGACACTCTTGTCTTATTTCTGATCATTATAGGGTGGCAGGGAGGTGTTAGGTTGGTGCATGAAGTCACCTACAGTTTGGGGCCTGTGAACATTTCAAGATGGTAGGTTAGTCTAAGATGTCAGGGAATCCATTCAATTGACTACTGAAGAAACGAGCACATTGGGGCGTCCTTCTAGTGGGAGCTGGAGAAGAATACTTTTCTAGAATTCTATGAAGTTGTAACTTTCATTTCAGTTGGGGCTAAAGAAGAAAGAATTTATTAGAAAATACTTCAGTGGTTTTTTACCCGGAGGGGGTTTTCCACCTAAAATGCATGTGCCTATTGTGTTCTACTGTTTACTGTTGTTACTGGATAAACATCAATAATAATTTAAGATTAACTAATGCTCTAAAAATATTTAAAAGTGCTAATTGATAAGAAATACGGATTCACCTCCCCCCCAGTATTTCCAACATTTATAACTCTTTGGGTTACATTTATGTATGCTAGAATGTCATTTGGTCTAATCAATGTTGGAGCAACATTTCAAAGAGAAACCGATCTTTCTTTTGTTGGTAAGATTAATAAATTTGTTATGATATATCTTGATGATTTAACTATATTTTCTAACTCTGATGAAAAAAATTTAAAACACTTGAGAAACATTTTTGAAAGATGCAGTAAATACGAGGTTTCACTTAATCCCAAGAAGTCTCTCTTTCGAATGAAAGAAGGAAAACTATTGGGACATATAATTTCAAAAGGAGGAGTACTAATCGATCCAAAAAGAGTCTCATCAATTTAGGTAATCAGTTTACCTATAAATAAAAAGTAAATTCAAGCATTTTTGGGAAAAATAAATTTCTTAAGAATATTTATACCTAATTATGTTGAAATAGTCAAAGATATAACTAACATGCTTAAGAATGGTAATGAAGTCAAGTGGACAGTACAGGTTAGATATTCTTTTTCACATACTAAGAAAGTCATTTCTGAAGCCCCGATACTAGCTAGCCCTGATTACTTTAAACCTTTTAGTATATGTTCATTTTCCACTGATACTACTATAGATGTTGTCCTCCTTTAGAGAAATGATGATGGGTATGAACAACCTATAGCCTTTTTCAGTAAGGAAATGAGATATGTTGAATTGAGATATGATA
This sequence comes from Pinus albicaulis, assembly GCA_034641835.2. Lineage (NCBI taxonomy): Eukaryota > Viridiplantae > Streptophyta > Pinopsida > Pinales > Pinaceae > Pinus > Pinus albicaulis. Next base: position 65,598,034 of record CM076575.1, on the reverse strand, counting down.
TCATATAAAAACAACCCTATTCCATTGTTCAAGCCTTAAAAGCATTCAAAATCTATGTCCTACATTCTCCCATTATTGCTTATGTTCCAAAAAATACAGTAAAGGTAGTTCTAACACAACCTGATACAGATGGAAAGAGGGGAGATGGATTTCCAAAATACTTGAATTTGACTTAGATATCAAACCCACGAAAAATGGTAAAAGGACAAGGTTTGGCTAAATTATTGGCTGAATCAAATTGTAAGATTCTTGGAATCAATACAATTTTATAGATTTCAAAGGAGAAGAATCCACAAGAACCTTCTCAAAGTTCAAATGAGAAGAATGCGCAAGAACCTTCTCAAATTTCAAATGAGAAAAATCCACAAGAACCTTCTTCCAAATCAGGCCTTGTTCCTCTTCTCCTACACATTGATGAAAATTTTCTACTTTCATATTGGTATAGAGATATATTCAGTTTTCTTTGTTAGAAAATTAAATATTACAGAGCAATTCAATACATAAAATATGCGGAAAATAAAAGCACACAAAACACATAAAACTAGAGAGACACAAATATACGTGGTTCACCCATTTTGGGCTACGTCCACCCCGAACAGCCAGTCCTTCCTTTCTATTATCCAGCAAAAATGAAGAGGCAAAACCTACAGCAGATCCGCCGTAATATCCTTTGTTCTCTCTCCCAGTCTCCCTCTCTATTTCTCGCTCCGAGAATACACACATTATACACAGCCGCAATATAATACCCTCATATATACAAGGGGGTTTCCTTCTAGAGCAAAAAACCCTAATCTAAACATAACTTCTACCATTAGATCATTTGCCTAATGAACGGCCCAGATTGACTAGAAATTACTATACTTTTACAAGGCAATTTTACATCTGTTTTTAGCTTCGGGGGCGCTACCCCCGAACCCCCGCCAGGGGGGGGCGACCCCCCGCCAGTGGGGAGGGGGGCTCAAAAGCCCCATTCATGGCAACACCACCACATGTGGCTGCTGCCTTTCAAGGTATAGTCCAATGATGTGATACAAAGTAAATAAGATAATCAGGCTCCACACCCAACAATCTCCCACTTGGAGATTGATTGTAGCAACTCCACCACTGCTTCATTTGTTGGACAATGACTCCTCTTTGGACCTGGTTGTTTCTCATCTTCATCGTCATCCTTGAAGACCAATTGAAACTGAGCATGTTCTCAGTTTCTCCCTGATTACAACTTTTGTTAGCATATCTGCAGGATTCTGGCTAGTGTGTATCTTTTCCAGCTTCAACTCTCCATCTTCCAATACTGACCGTATGAAATGGTACTTGAGATGTATGTGTTTAGTCCTGGAATGAAATGTTGAGTTATTTGCAAGATGAATGGCACTTTGGATATCACTGTATAACGTGCCCATATCATGCTTCTTACCCAATTCACCCATAAGCCTTTGTAACCAAATCATTTCTTTACTAGCCTTTGTAGCAGCAACATACTCTGCTTCTGTTGTTGAAAGTGCAACAACACTTGGATTTTTGAAACCCAACTGACAGCTATTCCACCTACAGTAAATACATATCTTGTAGTGCTCCTCTTGTTATCTCTGTCACCTTCCATATACGCATCAACATATCCTGGACAAACAATGTTTGAACCACCAAAAGCATAATGCTTGATTTGTGGTACCTCTCAAAATATCTGAGAATCCATTCTTGCCATCGATGTTATTTTCACGGATTATTCATGTACCTTTCTTACAACTCCCTTTGCATATGAAATACTCAGGGCCTTGTCAGAACCATTGCATACATTAAACTTCCAGCATTGATGCATTATGGAACTTTAGACATATAATCCATGTCTTCTTGGGTCTTTGAGCACATCTCCTTACTAAGTTTGAAATGGCTAGCAAAAGGTGTACTAAATGGTTTTGCGTTGGGCATATTAAATCTTTTCAACACCTTTTGTATGTACTCATTTTGAGACAGTGTTAATTTTTTATTTTTCCTATCTCTGGTTATTCTCATACCAAGGATATATTTTTCAACTCCCAAATCCTTCATTGCAAATGAATTTTCAAATTTTTGTTTGAGCACATTTATTTCCTGCATGTTAGACCGTGCAACAAGCATGTCATCTACATACAATAACAATATAATATAACTGTCATCATTTTGCTTTTTCAGATAAACACAATGATCAGAGTGACATCTAGTATAACCTTGTTCAGACATAAACTTGTCAATTTTTAGATACCTTTGCCTTGGAACTGTTTTAAACCATACAAGCTCTTCTTTAACACACACCAATTTTCTTTCCCTTTGACCTCATATCCTTCTGGTTGCTCCATATAGATCTCTTCCTCCAAATCTCCATGGAGAAATGTTGTATTTACATCTAACTGTTCAAGATGTAAATCTTTTGCTGCTACAAGACTTAAAATAGTTCTGGTTGAATTCATCTTAACAACAAGAGAAAATATTTCATCAAAATCAATACCTTTCTTTTGTGCAAACCCCTTCACCACAAGTCTAGCTTTGTACCTCCGTTTTCCTCCATCTTCTTCTTTCAGCCTGTAAACCCATTTATTCTGCAATGTAGTTTTACCTGCAGGCAACCTAACTAAGTCCCCAAGAATCTGGTTATGCATTAAGTCCATCTCTTCTTCCATGGCTAGCTCCACTTCTTCCTGCTTTCAGCATTGCCTCTTCATAACATTCGGAGTTCAGAATCGGTCAAAAATAAATAATATAATGAAGGAGAGTATCGTTCAGGGGGTCTACTTATCTTGGTAGATCTTCTAACACCACTTTTAGGTGTCTGAGGTGCTTGTTGCTGTTGTGGTGGTTGCTGCCGCTGTGAATGTTGATTATTATTATTTTCAGGCACCTTTACTTTTTCAGTTATCTCATCAAGAACCATGTATTCCTTGCTTTATTTTTCCTGTTTATTTTCCTGCAACTGATTCTTATACAATACCTTTTCATTGAATATTACATCTTTGCTCCAAATGATTTTGTGATTTTCATAATCATATAAGCGATAACCAAATCATTAGCACCATATCCAATAAAATTACATTTCTTTGATTTTGCCTCAAGCTTTGTTAGGTTTTCTTTATTAATATGGACAAAGGCCTCTAATAAGGCTTTAAAAAGAGTAGTTTACCTTTTTACTGTCCACATGCTTCTCTGGAATACCACCATCCAAGGAACTTGAAGGCCCTCTGTTTATTAGATAAAAAACAGTATCTACAGCATCTGCCAAAAATTGTAAAGCCAATCCTGCATGCAATCTCATGCACCTTGCACGCTCCATGATTGTTCTATTCAGCCTTTCTGACACACCATTTTCTTGTGGTGTTCTTGGAATTGTCTTCTCTCTACGAATTCCATGCTTTGAACAGTACCTATAAAACTCTTTGCTGCAATATTCACCTCCATTGTCTAATCTGAGACACTTCAACTTCTTTCATGTCTCAATCTCAACCAAAGCTTTCCATTTCTTGAAAGTATCAAATACATCAGATTTATTCCGAATAAAATAAATCCATGTTTTCTAGTTGCATCATCAATAAAAGTAACATAATAACGAGAGCCACCGAGAGATGATACTTGAGGAGGTCCCCATACATCTGTATGCACAAGCTCTAATTTTTCGCTCTTCTTTTCTTTCCCAACTCTAAAAAATCTGACTTCTGTTTTCCATAAATACAATTCTCACAGAAATCCAAATCAATATTCTTCAAACTCGACAACAAATTTCTTGAGTGAAAAATCTTCATCCCCTTCTCACTCATGTGTCTGTGCCAATGATGCCATAATGCTGCAACTGCTCCTTTGGAAGTTAAAGAAACATTAACAGAGTTATAAATACCATTGCATAAACAAATACAATGTACCAACCTTTCAACTTTTGCTATTACCTTTTGCTATTACCGGCGCTCCTTTGGTGACCTTCAAGTTTTTATCATGAAATTTGTCACAGCCTTCTTCACTAGCGCCCCTATTGAAATCAGATTTTCTTGAGATTCAGATGCGGAACATGCCTTACCTCCTTTAGTAGCCATTGGTTTCCATTCTGTTGTTTTACAAGAACTTTACCCATTCCAACAATTTTGCAGGGTTTATCATCACCCAAACGAACTTGTCCAAAATCTCCTTGAACATAGTCATGAAAATATTTCTTATCAGGTGTGGCATGGAATGAAACCCCTGAATCTACAACCCAAGAATCAGTAACATTTTCAAAATAAAGAATCAAATCATCTTGTAACACATCACCTGTCACATTTGCTTCATGATTTTTTTCTTGCTGTGTGTCTCCTTCTTTTCCCTTCCGAGATCTACAGTATTTCTTTAGGTGTCCTTTATTTCCACAATTCCATCACACTATCCCTGATCTGGACTTGGATCTGCCTTTCCTTGATATACTGCGATATCTTGAGCTCTTTCCTCTTTCCATTCTTCTTCCCCTAGACTCTGCACTCAAAGCATTACCTGATGTCTCACCGGAGCTTTTCTGTTGCATTTCCTCACTAAGGATAGCACCAACAACATCATCAAACTTTAAAGTACTAGATCCAGAGACAGAGTTACTAATGGCGATTACTAAACCATTCCAACTCTCTGGCAATGAGCACAAGAATAACAGAGCTCTAACTTCATCATCAAAGTTTACCCCTACAGAACTTAACTGACTGGTAACAGTATTAAATTCATTTGAATGGTCTGCAACAGATCCACCTTCCGACATCTTCATATTAAATAGTCGTTTCATAAGAAATACCTTGTTTGAGGCTGAAGGTTTTTCATATAGTTTTGCCAATGTCTGCATCAAACCCTCTGTTGTTGTTTCCTTCGAAATATTGAAGGCGTCTGATGCTGCAAGTCACAACCGTACTGTTCTGAGTGCCTTTCTATCAAGAATTTTCCATTCCACGTCTGTCATGGCCGCCGGCTTCTTTGTTTTTCCGCTCAATGGTAGGTACAGATCTTTCTGATACAGATAATCTTCCATCTACATCTTCCACAGCGGAAATTTTTGGCCGTTAAATTTCTCGACCCTAAACTTACCATATTCCGCCATTGCTCCCACTCGAACCAGGAACCCTTCTTTCCTGCGATTTTATCAGCCAATTATACCTTCGCCTCTGATACCAGTTGTTAGAAAATTAAATATTACAGAGAAATGCAACACATAAAATATGCGGAAAATAAAAGAACACAAAACACATAAAACTAGAGAGACACAAATATACGTGGTTCACCCAGTTTGGGCTACGTCCACCCCGAACAGCCAGTCCTTCATTTCTATTATCCAGCAAAAATGAAGAGACAAAACCTACAACAGATCCGCTGTAATATCCTCTATTCTCTCTCCCAGTCTCCCTCTCTGTTTCTCGCTCCGAGAATACACACATTATACACAGCCGCAATACAATACCCTCATATATACAAGGGGGTTGCCTTCTAGGGGAAAAAACCCTAATTTAAACATAACTTCTACCATCAGATCATTTTCCTAATGAACGGCCCAGATTGACTAGAAATTACTATACTTTTACAAGGAAATTTTACATTTGTTTTTAGCTTCGGGGGTGCTGCCCCCGAAAACCCCCGCTAGGGGGGGGGGGCTCCGAAAAGTGCTACCACCCCCCCCTAGACCCCCCACGGCAGCAATTAATTACGGGCGGCGTTGCCGCCCCTTTGAAGGTATAGGGGTCCAATGCTGTGATACAAAGTAAACAAGATAATCAGGCTCCACACCCAACATTATTCAAGTACTGAAGTATCCTCCTGAGTTTTCAAGAATCAAATCTACATCTTTGAGACTTAAATCTATGAAATATTGTATCATAAATGCCAATTTGTATTGGAAAGATCCCCTCAATTCCTTTTATTATTCTTAACTGCATATGAGACAGGAGTCATTGAACAGTTTCATGCTGGCATTTGTGGAGGACACTATGCGTGGAAAGTAACTGCATATAAAATTATAAGATGATTTTTTTATTGGTCTAAATTGTTTGCACAAGTTGGAGCCAAATTAATAAGTTGTATTCCAGGTCATATTTTTGCTGGAACACAGAGGTTCCGAACATTACCCCTTGTTCCAGTTTTAATAGAAGAACCTTTTGTACATTGGGGATTATATTTCATAGGTGAAATAGTTCCAGCATCACGTAATCAACACAGATGGATTTTAACTACTACTGAATACTTCACTAAGTGGGTGGAAGCCATTATTGTCAAAAATGCAACATACACAGTTGTCATCAATTTTATTGAAGAGAACTGATTGCGTAGATTTGATTATCCACAACAATTAGTTACTAATAATGCACAATCTTTTAGTAGCATCAAAACGATACAATTTTGTCAGAAGTACCAGATATCATTACACCATTCTACACCATATTACCATCAACCATCAAGGTAATGGGTTAGCATAATAATAATAATAAATTATGGTAAATTTCATTAAGAAAGTTATGGCAGATCATAAGAGAAATTGGGATAGTCACCTAAAATATGCAGTTTGGGAAAACAGAGTATCTCCTAAGAGAACTACTAGCAAGTCTCCTTCTCAACTTGTTTATGGAACTGAAGCAATTTTTCCCACACAACTAGCATTTCCAGTTATGATTTTTTTACAGGACTCGTATGAGGAAGTTGATGATTTCACAAGTAGAATCAATCAAATAATTGAACTTAACCAAGACATATATGAAGTTCAATTTAAACTTCATCAATATCAAAAAAAAAATGAAAAGTTTGTTTGACATAAAATCTAAAGGAAGGGATTCCAGACAAGGTGATTTGGTTTTAAGATGGGATACCAGAAGAGAATATAGATGCAAGCATGGTAAATTTGACAACTTGTGGTTGGGAACATTGAACATTGCAGAAGTAAGAGGTAACAATACTTTTATTTTGCAGAACCTGGAAGGAGAATACTCTTCATTGTCAGTCAATGGACAGTACCTAAAACATTACATTTAGTATTAAACATTTTTTCACCCTTGAATCATTGTAATTATCAGGTTTTCTTCAATATTTCTCTGTCAGAGTATGATTTTCACAGCAAAGACTTCATAGCCCGAGGAGAAGGCACGTGGATCTGCAAGTTCTCTGCATCGCACAAGGGCGAAGTAGTCCCCAGATGGAGCCAATGTTGGAACTTATTTTTATCATTTCATATTATAGATTTTATTTGTATGGTGAAAAAATAGAAAAATAAAAAAATACACATATATATAGAAAAGATTAAAAAAAGAAAAAGAAGAAAAGGAAATTCAAAAAGAAAAGAAATAAGAAAAATAGAAAACAATAGAAAAGAATAAATGGATTTAAAATATATATATATATATATATATATGACAAAATAAAAAATATCAAAATCCCAAACATTAGACACACCTGTTTAAATGTCGTCGCAAAATTAGATTAATTAGCATATCCTTTATTCTAAGTTAGATGAGGGATTAAATTAATTGTTTTTATTATATTAAGACTTGTTGATATGATTGATTTGACCGATTGTCGTTATTCACAACCAATGTGCTTCATCCAATGGAAGAGATCACCCCCGTCCCCGATCAATGACAGGGGATGCATTTCAGATCCCCCCCTCCCCCTGATGTTTAACTGACGGTGGGGGATCTGAAAAGTGATCCAAATAAATATCGTTGAGGGGTACATGTCAACACTGCTACATTTTTCACCCCCCCTCCCCCATCCCCTTTGAAACCACTTACTACCTAGCCCTTGAAAACCACCTTTCACCTCTTCTCCTCATTTGTAACCATCATATCACATCCCGCCACATGTCCTCCTCCCATTCACTCCCTATATTTTCATTATTAATTAATGACCAATTAATCGTTAAACTCCCGCCAACGTCTAATTTCATTTATTAGAGACGCCCACATTAGGGGAATTTTGAGGTCCAAAATGGGCCTCCTAAGAAAACTGTACAACCAAAATAAACTTTATAAGAACCAATAGGATTCAATATGATGATGCCAACCATGGGGGATGATTCACCATTTTTTAAGTAGAAGACTAAAAATATTAAAAAATAATAAAATAATAAAACTACTTTTCAACTCATATTACCAACTTACCTCCCAAAGTTTTTACTAAAATTTTGAGCAGGAGTACTCGTTGGATGTAGAATATAATTCCTCGTCCAAGGAGTACCCATGTTTCATACTTTTGATGGACCCTGCTATACGAAAAATGAGAAATACATGAAAAAATGTGATTTCAATCACGTTTTTCATGTATTTCTCATTTTTCGTGTAGCAGGATGCATCGAAAGTATGAAACATGGGCACTCCTTGGATGAGGAATTAAATTTTTCATCCAAAGAGTACTCCCACTCGAAATTTGAGTAAACACTTTGGGAAATAAGTTTAAAATATGAGTTGAAAAAAAATAGTTTTTTTCCTTTTTCCCTCTAAAATTTGATGATGTAATCAAATCTTATTTTATTATTTCCACTATTTTTCTATATTTTCCTTAGGAAGCCCATTTTAGACCTCAAAATTCCCCTAATGAAATGGTAATTTCCCTCACTTCAATTAAATCACTCCACCATATCTCAAAATTTCTTTCCTTTCACCCTCTTGCAGCAGCACAGTGATTCAAATTTCGATAAGAGTTGGTCGTTGTATCAACAAACGAAGAAAATAATTCCAAATACTCTCCCTCATTTCAACATGTATTCCTCCAAAGGAAAGTCCAAATTTGTAGTTGAGAGTCTAGTATTCACCCCTACCATAAATTTAGATGAATTCCCTTTAGTGGAAAAGCAATAAAAAATCTGTGAAAGCCGGTGTGAATTCAACCTTTATGAACTTCAAAACTGGAAAAACATAAATTCCTTGAAAATAATGATGAATTGAATGTGTGGGAATCCTTCATGCCTTAATTCACCTTCCCTCAGACCCACTTCTTTCCAGAATTTATCACCTGGTGCAATTACAGATACCTCCCAAATCAGAGGGTTGTAATTGACCACAATGGTGAAATTTTATTTACCGCCACTCCTAAACCAATCTACAAAATCTTACAGATCAATCCTACAGCCCCATTTCATCCCTTTTCTACAAATTCTCTTATGGAAATCTATCAAGAACTTACCTTCTCCCAAAGAGAAAAATCTTTGAGACATTCATGGCTGAAAATTATGAAATACTAAGAACTTGAATCCACCCTACTCCTTGTTTATATTCCCAGAGATGTCAAGCAAAAATATCTCTATGGTTTCATGTTTACTAGGTTATCCAAGCGACCAGTGGGTTGATGAATTAATTCTAGGTTTCCTATCAGTATTTTCAGCAGGAGAAAAATCATCCCGTATTTTCAATTAGAGTGAGTTTCTAGCATATTATATGCATCAATTCCTAAATTTTTCTACTGAAAGTTCTTTCAAACATCAGTCAGTATTGGTCTACTTTCTTCTATTTTTCTAGGCAGAAATATTTAATTTTCCATTACAGAAATCAGATGAACAAGCAAATCCCTAGCTTGTGATACATTAGACTTCCTTGGTGACGAAAATATAGAAGAAATTTCATTTTCAAAATATGTAGAACAATTTCTGCACATGAATTTATGTCTCTTGAGTAGTGATGAAATTCCTAGGATCTCACCTGAGACCAAAAGAACTCTTCATCTCAGTGATCAAACAAGGATAGGAGACTTGTTACTTTACCAGAACTATTCAGAAATGAGAATATATGGATGTGATATGCCTCCTTTCAAATTGCCTAAATTTTTACCAATTAGGATTTTTCCACAGAAGTACATAAGGAACATGTTGAATATGGATGATTTACACTTTGTTTCTAGTAAGAAGAAATCTCAATTCAAGTTGAAAGCACAAATTGGCCCATTCACCATCAACACCAGAGAAACTAAAAAAGAAGAAGATTCCTTATTGAAGAAATTGAAGTTCAAATTGATCTGCACCTAATCTTATGATCCTTTAGGGATCATCTCTAAACTCAGAGTTGAACATAAGAAAAATCCATATCCACACAGACCAAGGCCAGAAATAGAACAATATGTCAATCAAGACGAATGCAAAGAGAATACTTTACAAGAATCAGAAGATCAATTTGTTATTCTAACAACTACACAGAATCCATCTCCATAGGAGAAGGAAACAAATAGGCCAAAGGAAACTTCATCCCCTTCAGTATCATAGATTAAAGAGACATTTTTACAGTAATCAAGAGGAGGAAGAAAAACAACACTCAAGATGAGGCTTTTCAAGGAGAAAGTTCAGAGGAGCAGACAATTGTGCTACTAACAAGCTAGCATACAACAACATTCCCAAGAATGGAAGAAACCATTATAGATTATCTAAATCATATTTTTCTCATGCTACAATATAGGCCAATTGTTTTTCCATATATAAAGAAATCAAAAGGAAAAATGAGGCACTCAAAGCCACTACCTATATTGAATTTTGGAAGCAAACTGCTTCAACACAACACAGACTTATTTCTGCACTAGATATAGAAAAATTCAATTTCAGATAACCATTTTGGAACCCAAATTTCCATCCCCCAAGGCTGCAGAAGATTACAAAACTTCTATTTTTTCATTTGATACTAAATAGATACATCTTATTTATTAAATTGATTTACATAAGCAAGCTAGAGAATTTATTTACTCTACCTTAACCAGTTCAGCAATGACATTGTAAAAAGTACAAGGTTCACTCAATAATATTCATTCAGAATTAAAATGGAAAAGATGTCCTCATTGGCTAAAGATACCAGGATCAATACATTAGAAGATTTAGTAATTAAATTGGATATGATCATAATAATGTCAAAGCAGTAGAGGAAATGATAAAGAACAAAAATGCTGACATCCAAGCACTATGGAATCAACTAAAGCTCCCTACTACAGAGCGTCCACGTGAAAAAGAAGTAGGACAACTAGAAGTAGAAAAGGAAAACATGTTCAAAATGATAGTTGAACAAAATCTTCAGACACACAAGATGCAAGCAAAGATAGAAACATTTCTAAAGGAGAAAGAGAAGAAACTTAGTGTCTCAATAGTTATTTCTATAACAACTACATTTTTTATAGGTACTTCAATAGTTGGGATTTCAATAGGATCTATTGTTGATGCAGAAACAGATTTGTCAAAGGCCATGGGAGATTTATCATTAAAGGATCAAGAAATTGAAAAGTTGAAGGCTCAACTCCAGAACCTCTAAGAACAGAAAATTAAAATTGATAATGCATATGTAGCAAAGTTGCAGAAGAGCCATAAATTGAATTAGAAGATAGAGAGCTATGAAAATGAATCATTAATGGCTCAAACCATTGCTCAAGTAAAAGAAAACATTTGGCTTAATATAAATGAATCTATGAATTATCTGTGGCCTTCTATATAGATTATGTTTTAACAGGACGAATTATTGCAGGAAACGAAAGAAGCAGTGGCTGAAGTGAAGGAGCAATTGGGTAATAAACTAAGAGAGCCAAATAAATTAATTAGGATTCTAAACTCTAAAGCAAAAGAAAAACTAGAAGAGCATGTTATTCAGGAAAGAATAGAGACCATCTTAGAATTTAGGAAGTCCTTACTAAAAGGAACTTAATGCTATAGTTAGAAAACAAATTTCATAATCTGGAAGCTTAGGTTAAGAAATTTCACAAAAAAATTTAATGTGTTATATCAAAAAGGACTTCTAGGTCTTCAAGGTTTAGATGATAAACTTATTCCTCTCAAAGAATATCGAAGAAGGTTGCATGACATAGCCATTGAAAAATCCAAATTTTCTAATATCAAGGAATCTATCACTCGGAAGGATTTTATAGAAGGTCTAAATTATGATATGTTAATTCGACATGAGAGTAAACATTTATTAATGGTCAAACCAACTTTTGAAAAATTCACTGAAGTTGGTGAAGCCTAAAGGAATTTGTTAAAATTTATCCTTCCTGATGAAGATAGATGGGATAAGCTATGTGAGCTTATCGAATGAAACGAAAACATGTATTTCAGCAACAACATGAAAATTTGTAGCAAAAAGGGAACACAATTCTAGGAATAGAAAATAGTTCAACACATTTTCCACTCCATTCATCAACAATTTTCCTCGAATTATGTACCAGATGTCAAATTAGTTTTTATTTCATATTCTCTATTCCTATTTTTGTAAAAATTCCAAATTAGTTAGATTGGATATTTTGTAATAAATTCTGTAATTAAGTCCAAATATTTTGGGAATAGGTTATTTAATAGTGATGTAATTTGAAAAATACATGGTTGAACCCTTGTGATAAATTCTTGAGCAATATCATAATATCCTGAAAGTTTTTCTAACAATAATATAAGTATCCTAGACTCATTTTGAAGCAACTTGTGTTTTCCTCCGAGTCTTTCCAAGTTTCTTATGTTCCATTTTTATTTATTTTTGCATATGTTTGAAGATAAATAGGAATATTGGATAATATTAGATTAAATATTAATCTTTCTTAAATCCCCTTGAAACGTTATAATCAATTACAAATATTACTTAACTAAAACTTTTTTTTTTGGTTAATTCCTCTACATAAATTAATTGTTGCTTCCTATTGTCTTTACATATGTTTTGTTTGGCTATAAAAATATTTTACATGCATCAACTGTATATGCTAAATTAAATATTCTATATGAATATTTGTGGACACATATATATCATCTTCAATTCAACCTTTCAAACCAATTTAAATATTTATCTGTTAAAAGTGAAGAATCAACCCTTTATTATCTCAGAGATAAAATAAGCCTTACATCTGCTTAGCAATTTAAAGAATTGGTCATCCAACCCAATTAAACAAACATTTTAGATGCTTTGACACAATTTCTTAGTCTAAAACTGTCTACAAAGGACAACATCAGACTGGCGTTGTTTCTGGGGAACAAAAAATTGATATATTAATCCCTGGGACAACAATATACTTTCTTCTTAAAAATTTAAAAAGAAGTTAGTTGGATAAAATCATTCGCCTAGGCAACTCCTTTGGGAAGACCTGGCTCCTCACAGGCATACCAGGTCCCATTCTAACTCTAATCTTCATTCTCCTTTATCAGATCCTAAAAAGTTAGTACAAACTGCCTCTTCTAGACTCACATTAGAAGCCTCATCTACTACTTTTGTTTCTCTACCACCAGAAGTTACATCAAAACCCAATCATTTTAGTCCTATCTCAATTCCTGCAGAATTTTCACATCTACCACCAAAAGTGCTATAATTTCTATCCAAAGGAGTTGATCTCTAGTCAGCATTATTGGTTCATCAATTTGAATCAATTAACCTTCCTATCTCCACATTAGAGGATGTTGACATAAAAGCAGAACTAGGACACGGTCTACCTAATTTTAAACAACTAGTTATATTTCTCTTATGATACATAATTACCTGCACACTTTTGTCATGCCTGAGGAAGGTTTCACCATTTATACCAATCCTTTGGATTTTGAAGAAGAAGATAAAATCATATCAAAAGTTCAAAAATTAGTTATTTCTCCTAATTTTATACACCCTTCATCTTCATCCTATCATCCATTATCATCTTAATTAAATTATTCTCAAAATTCATCTTCACCATCTACTTCCTCTTCGTATTCATTTTCACCTACAACACCACATTTAATGGTTGCTTTTGAACCAATCATAGCAACTCGTTATGCAAAATTAGTCTTACCTCCTCCAACGCAACTTCATTCTTTCCCTGATGGATATTTGAAGCATCTTTCTAGATTTAATGGAGAAATAGGCCCATCTGCTGAAGATCACTTAGTTGCATTTCTAGAAGCATCTTCCTAGATTTAATGGAGAAATAGGGCCATCTACTGAAGATCACTTAGTTGCATTTCTATATTTTGCTGAAAATATGAACATTGAACATGAAGATGTATATATTATATTATTTTTCCAATATTTAGAAGGAAATTTTTGAATATTGTTTAGACAGCTACAATAAAATTCTATTAATTCCTGGGTTGAACTAATAAATATTTTCAAAAATCAATGGGGAATTAAGAAAGATTTTTTATTATTATTTAGTTGTATTTAAATATTTGAAAAGACATCCTAATGAAGTTGTAGCAGATTCCATCAAGGGATTTAATAAACTCTAAAACAAAGTTCCTCCAAATTGTAAACCTCCAGTAATTGTTGCTAAAGTTAGATTTTCTAAGGCATTCAAAGATGATTTTGTTGTAATTCTCAAAGAAATAAAGTCTAAAAGTTTAGTGGATATGCAGACCAATGTAATTGAAGTTGAAGCCAATAGGTTAGAATCAAGTAAGCTGAGAGAAAAAGCTGGAAAGGCTGAGAGGAAAATGAAAGTTATGGAAGAAGACACATCTTCATCAAAAGTTAAAGAAGAAGATCATAAAATTGATGAGATTACATCTTTGCTTAGAAATATCTCTAACAGAATCTGTATGATGGAATCTCAACCAAGATTTTCTCAACCTATTACAAATAGACCTCAAGTTCAATATAGGATACCTTTTCAACCTCTGATACTCCCAAGACCAATGATAAAAAAATCCAACCTCCTTTATTGATTAATGATCAAGACCCTAAGGAAATTATTCTGGTAGCCTCAAATGATATTAATCAACTTGGAGACTCTGCATCACACAATGTTATTGTCTCAATCAATCAAGATCAAAATTCTACTCAAGACCAAGAAAGTGCCAAAATTTCAAAATACCAAGTTTTCTTTGAATTTTTCATTATTGAGTTAAATAGAAGATATGACTTAAGGCCCATATCAGGACCTAGTAGACCACCTAAAAAGGTTATCTTTTAAGAACCTCGAATCAAGACTTATGAAACTAAAACATCATCAAGTGAAACACCCAATCAGTTATCAGGACAAAATATTCCTGAAAAAGCTTCTCCAACCATTTTTAATATTGAAAAGAAATTAGAAAGAGTTAAAATCCCAATTCTAGTAGCTGAACTTTCTAAAAATCTCGATTACAAAATTCAAGTTTCAAAATGGATTCAATATTCAAGTATCGATGAAGAAGGATATATTATAAGCTTGCAAGATGAGAAACCTCAAGTAGTTTTTGGTCCTAGTTCAAATATACTTGATGAAAGTGTTCCTCCTTTATATATCACATTGAAATTTCATGATTATCTCTTATATAATTGCATGTTATATTCTAGGGCTTCTCATAATCTAATGCCTAAAGTAATAATGGAACAAATTCAGTTAGAAATCACTAGACCATACCATGATTTGTATACTTTTGATTCCAAGAAAGTACCTTGCCTTGGATTAATAAAGCATTTATTAGTAACACTTTCTCAAATCCCTGTCAAAAATATAGTCTTGGATATTGTAGTCACAGATATTCCACCCAAATTTGGAATTTTATTGTCTAGATCTTGTTGTGAAAAAGTGGGAGGTAGTTTACAAATGGATATGTCCTTTGCAACAATCCCAGTTTATAGAGGGGAACATTTGATATTATATAGAGAAGTCAGATTTTTTAATACAATTTGTAAATCTAATCAAGCTATTAATCATCCAATTTATGCTATTGATTACGATTTTGGATGTTTCACTCTAGCTGATAATGATCTTTCAAATTATCAAATCTACAGTCAAGAAATTGTTCCTGCTCCTCAAATTTCTAAAACTGATATCTGGAAAATGTACTTTGATGGTGCATTTTCCAAAGATAGTGTTGGAGATGGAATTGTACTCATCTCCCTTGAAAATAAAAACATTACTCAATCCTTTAAATTTCACTTTGATGTTACAAACAATGTAGCAGAATACGAAGCTCTTCTTTTAGGATTAGAATTGGAAAAAAAGTCAAAAGGTTCAAAAATTCACTATGTTTGGGGATTTTGAGTCAATTTTCAAAAAAATAAGGTATTTATGTCAAACTAAACACCCTAGGATTAGGTCTTATAGGAATCAAGTTTGGGATTCTGTTGAAATTTTTTTCACACTTTTAATATCACATCAATTCTAAGAGAATAAAATATTGATGCTGATGCCTTGGCAGTTTCTGCTAGTTCCTTTAAAATTATTGATCATATGAAACTCCAATATCATATTGAATTTAAATACAAACCTTCCATTCCTAATAACCTCAACCATTGGCAGGTTTTATTTTTTGTAAGCTTGGTAAGTCCTCTTTTTTCTATTACGATAAATAACAAATTACATCTGAATAATAAGATCGTTGGGTGGTCGTAACTTTCCCTGTGGGAAACCAAGTTGGCCACCTAACAGTTTTGTAACCAATCCAAAAACAAGATCCTATCATCTACATTCCTATTTACATGACTGTCTACATAATTAACAATAAATATTATCTGCATGTTCATAAACATTAACAAAAACTGTAAAGAGAGCCATTGTCATGACTATTCATCCTCCTGGGTTGAGGAATATTACACTGGTGTGGCATCTTGAGCAGTGTACCCCGAAAGTTCAGTTGGCACTAGGATGCAAGGTATATGATCTTTGATGTAGCGAAGCCACCCATATTGCTTGTTCAGATAAAATTGTAGTTTCTCAAATTCCTTTTCATCAAAATTTCCTTGACAGTAGTGGTCATACTCACAAAAACATGTTCCAAGGCCTTGGCCAAGATCCCTTTCATCGATCAGTATAGGTAGAGAGTATGTTTGAATTATGTCAGTCATCCACGAGTTTTCCTAGGGTGAGGCACCAACTCACACGTCCTCAGCCTCCATATCCAGTGTCTCCGCATGGTGGTTTAATTCGCCTCCCATTCCTCTATCAACTATCATATTTTATCCTCTGTACTCTCTTGGTAGACTTATGTAGCCTCTTTAATGGTATGCCTAGTGGGTTTCCGGCCTTTAGGCTTGCCACTGGGAGAACTAAGCTGACCCTCAACCCGACAAATTTTTTTTTTCTTGCCCCTTCCCTTGGGGCCAGGATGCGTGACAGAGTACCTACACGGGTCATCTTAACAATATGTAGTTGGGAGAAATGCTAGTAGTCGAGGTGCGAGCAGGAATACCAATCCCACCGTGACCTGGCTCTCAAGTCGCGTAACTTTCCTGCCCACCTATCCATACATCAACATGAAAACATAAAACTTGACCATAACAATAAACAACCTCTCTTCCATTCAAAAATCTACCCAAAATTCCATACAACAGATCGGGGTTTCTCACAATTTTCCTTTGGACCGTGGTTAGACTCCTCCTTTCACCCAATAATGAAAAATCAACACAAAGTATTGAGGTGTAGTTTCCCTGTAGGAAAGAGCTCAGATGAAATTGTTCTATTAATGAGGAAAGGGGGTTGGGGGGGTGGGGGGGGTGTGGTTCAAAAGCATAACCTTGTCCCGAATTCTACCGAGATTCTCCCATTCAAGCATACTTGACACCTTATAGCAAGTCCGGTACCCTTCAAATTCAATATGGGACCTTTCTTACACCCAAATATTAAAGGATGCTCTGACCCCGAAATTATTAGAACTACCCATAATAATGCCCATCTGAGACAACCAAACTCCATATAAAAATGCGATAGTCATGATAATAAGGTTTAACGCAGAAAAACACCACAACACAACAACAATTATGATATTCTTATGAATTCTCCAGATCGGACACAGTCCCCCCATCACAAAACCTCGCAATATCCAACCAGCCCACCTTAGGACCGAGACCCATTGGACTTGGTGTATGAAGACAGAGGAGTGAAAATGGGATACATACTAGAGAACCAACACTAATGGTTGATGTAGGCACTCTTTTGCATGACCCTTCCCTCTATAGTTGTTCACCACCTTCGCTCGACCTCGAACCATATTTTCACCTTCACTATGGAGCAGGCATACCAACAGTTGTCATAAGTGCTTGAGTCTACCACCACCCTCCACCTTATTGCATGCTCCTGCCATGCCAGACTTGCCACACTTGTGGCAGCTAGTTGGCCTTCCCTTCCCACCCATCATCATATCCTTTGCAAATTAAATAAGAATATTCAATTGAAAACAAATCAAATGATGATAATCCAAATCTACAGTTTGATCATAATATCATTCAATTGTATAATAATTAAATTCCTAATGGACCGGTTCGCCTTGAAAGGCTTTTGATCATAATGATGTTTTAAAAACTTCATTTTGAATTCACAAGAAGATGTCCAAGATTGTAATATTGGCACTGCAGAAGAAATATGAAATGTTAAGATCTCAACATCATTACCCCAAGAAATTAAAAACACATATATCAATATTTTCAAAAATTATAAGAATATACTTGCATGGTCATATGATGAGTTGAAAACCTATGACACAACCATTATTGAACATAAAATTCCTCTCAAACCAAAAGTTAAATCCTTTCAACAAAATTTAAGGAGAATAAACCCTCTTTCGCTTCCAATTATTTAAAAAGAGATAAAAAAGTTATTTGATGCAAAAATATTTGTTCCCTTAAGATATTTAGAATGGATAGGTAATACAGTACCTTTCAGGAAGAAAAAAGGTGAAATAAGGTTGTTTGTAGACTTTAGAAATTTAAGCAAGATGTATTTAAAAGATAAATATCCATTACCAAAAATGGATCAATTACTTCAAAAAGTTTCAGATTCAAATAAATTTTCAATGTTAGATGGCTTTTCTGGATATAATCTAATTTTGGTTAGTCCAAAAGACAGAGAAAAGACAACATTTAAAACTCCTTGGGGTACATTTATGTATTCTAGAATGCCATTTGGTCTAATCAATCTTAGAGAAATGTTTCAAAGAGAAATGGATCTCTCTTTTGTTGATAAGATTAATAAAATAATTGTGATATATCTTGATGATTTAAATGTATTTTCTAACTCTCATGAAAAACATTTAAAACACTTGAGAAAGATTTTTGAAAGATGTAGGAAATACGGGATTTCACTTAATCACAAAAAGTATCTCTTTGCAATGAAAGAAGGAAAACTACTGGAACATATAATTTCTAAAGGAGTAGTAATTGATCCAAAAAGAGTCTCATCAATTGAGGTAATCAGTTTACCAAGAAATTAAAAGGAAACTCAAGCATTTCTAGGAAAAATAAATTTAGTAAGAAGATTTATATCTAATTATGCTAACATAGTCAAAGATATAATTGACATTCTTAAACAGGAACATGAAGTCAAGTGGACGGTACAATTCAGATATTATTTTTCATAGATTAAGAAAGCCATTTCTGAAGCCCCAATTTAGCTAGCCCTGATTACTCTAAACCTTTTAGTATCTTTTCATTTGGCTTTGATACTACTCTACTGGTTTTTCTCCTTTTGAGAAATGATGATGGGCATAAACAACCTATAGCCTTTTCCAGTAAGGTAATGAGAGATGTTGAATTGAGATATGATATCCTAAAAAAAAAAGCATATTCTCGTGTTCAAGCCTTAAAAGCATTCAGAATCTATGTCCTACATTCTCCCATTATTTCTTATGTTCCAAAAAAAGTAGTAAAGACAGTGCTAACACAACCCGATACAGATGGAAACATGGGAAGATTGGTTTCCAAAATACTTTAATTTGACTTAGATATCAGACCCGCCAAATTGGTAAAAGGACAAGGTTTGGATAAACTGTTGGCTGAATCAAATTGTAAGATTCTTGGAATCAATACAATTTTACATATTTCAAAGGAGAAGAATCCAAAAGAAACTTCTCAAAGTTCAAATGAGAAGAA
Source organism: Pinus albicaulis (assembly GCA_034641835.2). Classification (NCBI taxonomy): domain Eukaryota; kingdom Viridiplantae; phylum Streptophyta; class Pinopsida; order Pinales; family Pinaceae; genus Pinus; species Pinus albicaulis. The sequence goes on along the minus strand of CM076575.1, from coordinate 65,578,328 downwards.
TCAACAAGAACCTTCTCAAATTTCAAATGAGAAGAATCCACAAGAACATTATTCCAACTCAGACCTTGTTCCTATTCTCCTACACGTTAATGAAATTTTTCTACTTTCATATTGGTATAGAGATATAGTTGATTTTCTTCAAGAGCTAAAGTATCCACCCAAGTTTTCAAGAATCCAATCTACATATCTGAGACTTAAATTTATGAAATATTTTATCATAAATGCCAATTTATATTGGAAATATGCCCTCAATATCCTTTTATTATGCTTAACTGAAAATGAGACAGAATGAGTCATTGAACAGTTTCATGATGGCATTTGTGGAGGACACTATGTGAGGAAAGGAATTTCATATAAAATTATAAGAGTAGGTTTTTATTGGCCTAAATTTTTTGCACAAGTTGGAGCCAAAGTAGGAAGTTGTATTCTATCTCATATTTTTGCTGGCAAACAGAGATTACTAGCATTACCCATTGTTCCATTTTTATTAGAAGCACCTTTTGTACAATGGGGATTATATTTTATAGGTGAAATATTTCATGCATCAAGTAATTAGCACAGATAGACTTTAACTTCTACTGACTACTTCCCTAAGTGGATAGAAATATTCCTGTAAAAAATGCAACAAGCACAATTTTCATCAGTTTTATTGAAGAGAACATCTTGTACAGATTCAATTTTTCACAACAGATAGTTACTGATAATGCACAAGTTTCCACAACATCAAAATGATACAATTTTTTCAGAAGTACCAAATCTTGATAGCAAAATTGGTGTGCTGGCGTCAAGGAGAGCTGGTCTCTCTTCTTCCTATATTTTCTTTCACCAAGGGAGTCTTCTCAATTTTCTTATTTCAATTTCATTTATCAATTTCATGGAAATTGATTAATGAAATACCATATTCTAATGTTATATAACCTCTCAAATAATATGACCCTTGGTAATTTATATAGGCGCTCGAAACTATATCTCCCCTTTAAAAGCACTTAAGCTATTACGCGAACTCTTTTTGGAGTATTACACTGAGGGTATATGAACCGACGTTCAACCCTTCTTAAAAAAATATCCAAATTTTAACTTAATATAGTGAACTCATTAACTTCCGACATAAAACACTTAATCGCCGCTTATTACTTCGGGCCCACCATCAATACTTAACTCTCACTTATTAAATAAACATTTAATAATACAAAAGCACTGGGCCATACCTTGGATTATCCTTCATGAACTTCACCACACGATCACCCTCGGATCTGTTTTCCTCCAGATCAAACGGATCTGATAGATATCACGTTTTTTCAAGGGTTGAATGTTAACGCTAAAAAAAAATGCAAAATGGGCGGTATTTGGTAGCTGATGTGCTAAACTGTAACTGGATTGCGTTTTTTTTGTGAATTCACCCCCAGACTCAAAAGCGGTGCAAAATGAGTGGTATGGGTTTTTCAAAACCACCCTCGCTTCCATTCAATTCATAGTTTCGCCTTCGACAAAGAAAACCTTCCTTCATTCAATCACACTTAACGTGGCTTCTGTCGGGCTTCACGGCGTTCTTCATAACATCGTCGATTCTTTACTTGGTACCCTTAACACCAGAATCAGTGTCGATTCTTTTGATTCGAACCCCACAACTCTTATATGAACTCTTATCAATATTAGAATTGATATCTGATATGATTAGAACTTCTTCATACAAATAAGCGTGTATTTAACTTATACAGAGAGGACATGCATTCGGTGAACATAAACATTCGCACAGAGACTAGTATTTTAATTATAATCCATTCAACACACATAATTCATACACTCAAATCACACACCAGGACATGGTCCCGACACATCCTGAAAGTAAATAGGAGATTTTCACACAGAACTGAGTTCTTCAAAAATTATGCTCAGAAATCCCAAAGATGAAGGAACGAATCCTTTGGAAATTTTCCAATAACACACAGATATCAACAAGTCCACAATTTTTATTAAAAACAAGAAGCAAAGCTTCTTGACTCAGTCTTCTACTGCAAAACTCCCCCCTTCCACTGTATTAGGGGTTACATTTTATAAATTGTTACATGACTGTTCAGTTCTTTCTTGAGGACCATTTTATTCTTAACATAAAAAGCCTAATTACATAATATTACTAGAATTCTATCATCAGAAACCAAACAGAATGACACAAATGAAACTATTCGACTTCTTCAATTATTAAACTAACCCTATCTGCTCTAAGTGCAACATACATTTAAGGTATTGACACCTTGCTGGTACATTTCCTTGAACAATTTCGAACTCTTCTAGCCACAACATGTGAGCAATTCTCTCACATTGCTGGATAGTGTCCAATGCCCCTACATCAGACTCCTGAGGGCAATTTTCTTCATGGGCTCCTATCCATGAGCTCTTTCACAGAATTGCCCAACTTCTGTAACATAACTTCTATCATCCAAGTAGCATCTTCATTTGGCTGGTCCTTCCACTTGATCAAATACTGGAAATATTCTTGTCCTCTAGTCCTTTTGAACACCTTCTTGTCCAAGATCTTCTCTAGCTGTAATGACTGTGTTGTAGGTAACTGCTTCACCCACTCAATATGCTCTTTATCTACTGGTACTTCATCTATGCCACCATCTTCATACTTGTATAAATCTGCAACATTAAATATTGGAGATATCCCAACATCAGGAGGGAATTCAATTTCATAAGCATTAGCAGAAAATTTTCTCAGTATCTTGCATGGCCCTATCTTTTTGAACTTCAACTTGTTATACTGCTTCTTTGGAAATATTTCTTTCCTCAAGTGTGCCAAAACCAAATCTCCAACTTCAAAATTGACTTCTCTTCTGCTCAAATCTGCTCTGCCCTTGTACTTGATGTTGTTGCCTTGTAGCTATTGTTTCACCTGCTCATGTATTGCTTGAATCTCTGAAGCAAATTCTTCTTCATCAGCACTCCTCAACTCTGCCTTTCCCAAGTTTCTCAATTCAAATATTCCTCTGGGGTGAATTCCATAAACAATATGGAATGGAATCTATCCTGTACTTCTGTTTGGTGAATCATTGTATGCATATTCTTCCTGTGGAAAAATATGGTCCCACTGTTTGGGATGTTCTCCTGCAAGACTTCTCAAAAGGTTACCCAAACTTCTATTTACTACCTCAGCTTGCCCATCAGTATGAGGATGATAAGCTAAGCTAATACTCAGTTTAGTACCAAGCTTCTTCCACAATGTCCTCCAAAAATGGCCCACAAATCTATTATCTCTATCAGAAACAATACTCTTAGCAACCCATGTAATCTAACAACTTCTTTGAAAAACAAATTAGCAACATGAGTAACATCACTGGTTTTATAACATGGAATAAAATGTGCCATCTTGGAAAATCTGTCAACTATAACAAAAATTGCATCATTTCCTCTCTGTGTCTTGGGAAATCCTAAAACAAAATCCATACTCACCATATCCCAAGGCCTGTCTGGAATAGGCAATGGAATGTACAAGCCTGCATTTTGGCTTCTCCCTTTTGCATATTGACAAATTTTGCAATTCTTCACAAATCTCTCCACTTCAATTCTCATCTTTGGCCAATAATAAAAATGACTCAACTGCTCATAAGTTTTATGAGTACCAAAATGTCCAACAAGTCCACCACTGTGCCTTTCTTTGATTAAATTCTCCCTCATGGAACAATTTGGTACACACAAGTGGTTTCTTCTGAACAATAAGCCCTCTTGCAAGAAATAATCCAACCATTGACTCCTATATGTCAAAACAGGGTTACAGAATGCTGCAAATGCTTCTTTGAAATCTGAATATGTCTTATAAAGTTCCTTAAGAAATTCAAATCCTACCTCTTCAAATTGGTTTTCTTGAACAAGCAGGCTTTTCCTACTCGAAGCATTAGCTACCTTATTTGCTTGGCCACTTATATGCTTCAAAACAAAGTTAAAAATATGGAGATATTCAACCCATTTGGCATGTTTGTGATTCAATTTAGGCTGCTGCAAAATATACTATAAAGCATGATTATCTGAATATATCACAAATTCCTTAGACATTAAATAATGCCTCCACTTCTTCAATGCCTGCACAATTGCATAAAAATCTTTTTCATAGGAGGAATACTTTCTTCTTGTCTCATTTATTTTCTCACTAAAATATGGTACAGGCCTATCATCTTGACTCAACACAGCTCCAATAGCTTCTCCACTGGCATCACACTTCACTTGAAATGGCTTGTAAAAATCAGGCAAAACTAGAACAAGCTTTTTAGTTACCTTCTGTTTCAAAAGCTGAAAATTCCTTTCTGCTTCAACAGTCCATTTGAATGGTTGTTTTTCCTTCTTTATAGTTCAATGATGGGTGCATTAATCTTGCTAAAATTCCTTATGAATTTTCCATAAAAACTGGCAAGTCCATGGAAACTTCTTACCTCAAAAACACTTCTTGGTGAAGGCCACTCCAAAATTGCCTTGACCTTTTCTGGATCCATCTTCAGTCCTTCAGCAGAAACAACAAAACCCAGATATAACAGCTCTTCTTTCATGAATGAACACTTCTTTAAATTTATCAGCAACTTCTCTTGATGTAACTTCTTCAGGACATAATTAAGATGCCTTAAATGTTCTTCCTTTGTTTTGCTAAAAACTAATATGTCATCCAGATATACTATTACAGATTTACCAATAAATTCCTTTAAAACTTCATTCATGAGCCTCATAAAAGTACTAGGTGCATTTGATAACCCAAAAGGCATTACCAACCACTCATACAATCCTTCATTTGTTCTAAAGGTTGTTTTCCATTCATCACCCTCCTTTATCCTAATCTAATGGTATCCACTTTTCAAATCTAATTTTCAAAAATAGTTTTCTCCACTCAAACAGTCCATTAAATCTTCAATCCTAGGTAAAGGAAATCTATACCTAATTGTTATCTTATTGATTGCTCTTGAATCAGTGCACATTCTCCAACCTCCATCTTTCTTTGGGCTCAGCACTGGAGGTACTGCACATGGACTCAAGCTTTCTCTGACCAAACCTTTGTCAACCAATTCCTGCACTTGTTTTCTGATTTCTTCATTCTCTGTGGGATTCATTCTGTAGGCTGCTTTGTTTGGCAGATTTGATCCTAGGATCAAATCTATCTGATGGATGATTTTTCTTACAGGTGGAAATTCATCAGGAAAATCATCCACAACAATATCACAATAATTGTCCAACATTTCTTGAATTTCAATTGGCAAATCAGAATTTTTGTGGAAGTAAGCATTACCTTAGGTTTGCAAACTAAAGAAAAATTTACCTCTTCCTCCTCAATCTGTTGTAAGTACTCTTTCCCACTCAGCAATAAAGTCTTTGGATCAAACTTTCTGCTTGATGGTTCTCCTCCCTCCATAGGTATCAATGTGTGATGCACTCCATCCTTAAAGAACTTGTAAGTGTTCTTCTTACCATCATGTACCGCTGCTCTGTCATACTGCCAAGGTCTGCCCAACAGTATGTGACACACATCCATAGTCATCACATCACACACGACCTTGTCTTTGTAGCTGCCCATCTGAAATTCTATCTCACATTGCTCCTTCACAATCAGCTGGTTTCCTTTATGAAACCATGACACCATGTAAGGTGTTGGATGTTCCCTTGTCTTCAATTTTAGTTTCTCTATCACCTATGTAGAGACCAAATTGTCTGTGCTACCACTATCAATGACCAACTGACAGCATTTCCCTTGGAATTTGCACAAACTCCTAAACAAAGTCTTCCTCTGTGCTGGTTCAACAACTTCTTTTGTTTGATTCAACAAAACCTTATTGACCACCAAAGATTCTCCCTTCTCTAGTAGAATTGCTTCTTCTATTTCAGACAGCCCTGCTGCCTCTTCTCCAACCTAAGCAACAATTGCATTTCTCTAACCGGTACCCATATTCTCTGGGCATTCATAGTGTTTATGTCCCAATTGGTGACATCTGTAACACCTCTCTTCTCTTCCTCTACCTCTACCTCCTCTTCCTCTATAGGAACTCCTTCTGCCCCTTTCATCACCATCTGTGGATGCATTCTGAGGTGAGCTGCTGCTAGCTCAATCTCTTGGTGTTGTAGACCTTCCTCTACCACCTTGACTTCCCTTTCCTCAGAAAGTACCTCTTCCTTTGGTAGATTTCTTTCTCAGGATTTTTTCTTTAGCTTTCAAGGCCATTTGATAAGCCTCTTCAACTGTCTTAGGAGACAAAATACCTATCTCATCCTGGATCTCCAACTTGAGACCATTCACCTACCTGGAAACCTTCTCTGTTGTGTCCTGGATTTGTCCAACTCTTATACTTATTTTATAAAACTCTTGTGTGTATTCTTTCACTGTCATCAATATTTGTCTAAGATTCTGCATTTGTCTAAATAATGTAAGCTGATAATCACTAGGCAAAAACTTACCTCTCAGCTTTGCCACCATCCTAGTCCAACTCTTGAATGGTTGTTTACCAGCTCTCCTTTTCTTTGCTTGCACTCCATCCCACCAAAGTGTTGCATGTCCTTTCAAATTTTTCACTGCAAACTTGACTCTTTTTTCTTCACCCATCTCTTCATAATCAAATCACTTGTTCATCTCATTGATCCAGTCTATCAATTCTTCTAGATTCAATCCTCCTGCAAAGCTTGAAACTTCAAGTCTAGGCTTGGATGTAGACCTTAGAACAGACCTAAGGAGTCTCAGCTCAAGAGGAATCTCAACATTTTCTCCTGTCTCTTCTTTAGTTTCAGGTTCACTGACATCCTCAGGATCTCTTGGGTGTCCTAATTCCATTGCTTCTAATCTGGCTTGGACCCGCTGCAAGGTCTCCAATACTTCTGCATTGGCAACTGGCCTGCCTCTTCTCCTACCAGCAGCACCTCTGGCAACTCGGATAGCCATGCTGGAATTCTTCTTTTGTCTTTTGGAAGTCGGTTCAGTCTCTGCAAAATGTCTTGAAATCTGCGCCGATACCACAAATGATAGCAAAATTGGTGCGCTGGTGTTAAGGAGAGCTGGTCTCTCTTCTTCCTGTATTTTCTTTCACCCAGGGAGTCCTCTTAATTTTCTTATTTCAATTTCATTTATCAATTTCATGGAAATTGATTAATCAAATATCATATTCTAATGTTATATAACCTCTCAAATAATATGACCCTTGGTAATTTAAATAGGCACTTGAAACTACATCTCCCCTTTAAAAACACTTCAACTATTGCGCGAACTCTTTTTGGAGTATTACACTGAGGGTATATGAACCGACATTCAACCCTTCTTAAACAAATATCCAAATTTTAAATTAATATAGTGAACTCATTAACTTCCAGCATAAAACACTTAATCACCGCTTATTACTTCGGGCCCACCATAAATAATTAACTCTCACTTATTAAATAATCATTTAATAATACAAAAGCGTTGGGCCATAACTTGGATTATCCTTCGTGCACTTCACCGCACGATCACCCTAAGATTTTTTGTCCTCTAGATCGAACGGATCTGATAGATATCATGTTTTTTCAAGGGTTGAATGTTAACGCTAAAAAAAACGCGAAATGGGTGATATTTGGTAGCCGATGTGTCAAACTTTAACTGGATCGCGTTTTTTTTGTGAATTCGCCCCCGGACTCAAAAGCGGTGCGAAACGAGTGTTATGGGTTTTTCAAAACCACCCTCGCTTCCATTCAATTCATAGTTTCACCTTCGACAAAGAAAACCTTCCTTCGTTCAATCGCATTTAATGTGGTTTCTGTCGGGCTTCACTGCGTTCTTCATAACATCGTCGATTCTTAACTTGGTACCCTTTACACCAGAATCGGTGTCGATTCTTGAGATTCGAACCCCACAACTCTTATATGAACTCTTATCAACATTAGAATTGATATATGATATGATTAGAACTTCTTCATACAAATAAGTGCATATTTAACTTATACAGAGAGGATATGCATTCGGTGAACATAAATATTCGCACAGAGACTGGTATTTTAATTATAATCCATTCAACACACAGAATTAATAAACTCAAATCACACACTAGGACATGGTCCCGACACATCCTGAAAGTAAATAGGAGATTTTCACACAGAACTGAGTTCTTCAAAAATTATGCTCAGAAATCCCAAAGACGAAGGAACGAATCCTTTGGAAATTTGCCAATAACATACATATATCAACAAGTCCACAATTTTTATTAAAAACAGGAAGAAAAGCCTCTTGACTCAGTCTTCTACTGCAAAATTCCCCCCTTCCACTGTATTAGGGGTTACATTTTATAAACTGTTACATGAATGTTCGGTTCCTTCTCGAGGACCATTTTATTCTTAACATAAAAAGCCTAATTACATAATATTACTAGAATTCTATCAATAGAAACCAAACAGACTAACACGAATGAAACTATTCGAATTCTTCAGTTATTAAACTAACCCTATCTGCTCTAAGTGCAACATACAGCTATGGTATTGACACCTTGCTGGTACATTTCCTTAAACAATTTCGAACTCTTCTAGCCACAACATGTGGGCAATTCTCTCACATTGCTAGCTAGTGTCCAATGCCCCTGCATCAAATCTTACTACACCATTCTACATCATATTACCCACAAGGTAATGGGTTAGCATAATCATCAGACAAAATTCTGGTAAAGGTGATTAAGAAACTTCTGGAAGATCATAAGAGAAGTTGGGATAGTCACCTAAAATATGTAATTTTGGCAACCAGAGTATCACCTAAGAGATCTACTGGAAAGTTCCCTTTTCAAATTGTTTATGGAACTGAAGAAATTTTTCCCACGCAACTAACATTTCAAGTTATGAAGATTTTACAGGACTCATATGAGGAAGCTGGATTTCACAAGGGGAATCAATCAGATAATTAAACTAAACCAAGACAATGATGAATTTCAATTTAAACTTTATCAATATCAAAACAAAATGACAAGTTTGTTTGACATAAAAGTGAGAGAAAGGGATTTCAGACAAGGTGATTTGGTTTTAAGATGGGATACCAGAAGAGAAGACAGAGGCAAGCATAGAAAATTTGACAACTTGTGGTTGGGACCATTCCGCATTATAGAAGTAACAGGCAACAATACTTTTATTTTGTAGAACCTAGAAGGATAATACTCTTCATTTTCAGTCAATGGCAGGGAAAATTTAAAGGATGGAAATTTATCTTGAATTTTAGAAAACTTGGCGAATCTCATAGTCCATCATATGCAATCCATAAAATGTTTGATAATATTTTTATAAAAATATACAAATTTCTAATAATTTTATACATTCTCTATATAAAATTTTGGCAATTTTTATGGTGAAATAATTTTATACTTTAAAATTTGGGTGAATCACTTTTATAAAAAATGGAAATTTACGAATCTTTTTTTGGAAGAAGCGGGGAAAATTAGCCCACCTGTGAATATTAGCCCCTAAAATTTTCCCTGGTCAATGGATAATAGCTCAAACATTACATTCAGTATTAAACATGCTTGTAGCCATGACTCATTGTAATTATCTGGTTTTCTTTAAGATGTCACTGTCGGAGTGTGATTTTCACAGCAAAGACTCCATAGCCCGAGGAGAAGGCACATAGATCCGCAAGTAATATGCATCCATAGGGGGAACCAGTCCCCAGATGGAAACAATGTTGAAACTTATTTTTATCATGTCATATTATCCATTTTATTTTTATGTTGAAATAATAGAAAAATAAAATAGAAAAGTATATATATATATATCGAAAAGATTAAAAAAAATACATGAAATGAAAAAAGAAAAGAAATAAGACAAATAGAAAAGAATAAAAAGATTAAAAATAAAAATAAAAATCTTAAGTGTTAGACGTGCCACTTTAAATGTCGTCGCAAAATTAGATTACTTAGCTTAATCCTTTAGTCTAAATTAGATTAGGAATTAAACTAATTGTTTTTATTGTAATAAGACTTGTTGATATGATTGATTTAACCGATTGCCATTATTCGTAACCAATGTGCTTCATCTAATCGACAATATCACCCCCGCCTCAATCAACGGCGGGGATGAATTTCGGATCCCCCTTGCACTTCCGACATTTAATAGAAGGGGGAGGGTCCGAGAAGAGGTCCAAATAAATACCGTTGAGGGGTATGTGTCAACACCGCTACATTTCACAAACCCCCCCGATAACCACCTCTTGCCTGATCTTCTCCACCTCCATTACCATCATATCACATCTCGCCACACGTTCTCCTCTCATTCGCTCCCTATATTACTATTTTTCATTAATGATAAATTAACCATTAAACTGCCCCCACTATCTGATTGCATTTATTAGACGCGCCAAAATGGTAATTTCCCTCAATTCAATTATATATCACTTCACCGTATCTCAAAATTTCTTTCCTTTCACCCTCTTGTAGCAGTGCAGTGATTCAAATTTTGATAAGCTTTAGCCGGTCACCATATCAACAAACAAAGAAATTAGTGGAAATTGCATATACTCTCCCTCATTTCACCATGACTTCTTCTAAATGAAAGTCCAAAATCGTAGTTGAAAGTCTAGTATTTCTCCCTGTCATAAATTTAGATGAATTGCCTTTAGTGGACAAGCAATATAAAATCTATGAAACCCAGTGTGAATTCGACCTTTATGAACTTCAAAACCGGGAAAAACAGAAATTCCTTGACAACAACGATGAATTGAATGTGTGGGAATCCTTCCTACCTTAATTCACCTTGCCTCAGACCCACTTCTATCCTGGTGCAATTAAAAATACCTCCCAAGTCAGATGGTTGTAATTACACACAACAATGAAATTTTATTTACTATCACCCCTGAATCAATTTGCAAAATCCTACATATCAATCCTACAACCCCATTGCACCCCTTTTCAATAGATTCTCTTATGGAAATCTATCAGAAACATACCTTCTCAAAAAGAAGCAAAAACTTTGAGACATTCATGCCTGAAAATTCTGAAATACCAAGAACGAATCCACCCTAATCATCGTCTATATTCCCAAAGATGTCAAGAAAAATGATCTCTATGGTTTCATGTTTACTAGGTTATCCAAGAGACCAATGGGTTGATGAAGTAATTCTAGGTTTCCTATCAATATTTTCAGAAGGATAAAACCATCCCATGTTTTCAATTACAATGAATTTCTAGCAAATTCTATGCATGATCAATTTCTAAAGTTTTCTACTTAATTTCTTTCAAACATCAGCCAATACTGGTATACTTGCTTCTATTTTCCCAGGAAAAAAATTCCATTGTATAAATTAGATACACAAGGAAATCCCTAGTCTTTGATACATTGGACTTCCTTAGTGAGGGAAAATACAGAAGAAATTTCCTTTTTCAGAATATGTAGATCAATTTTTGTACATGACTTTATGTCTCTTCAGTAGTGATGTCATTCCTAGGATCTCACCTGAGATCAAAAGAACTCTTCATCTCAATGATCAGACAAAGATAGGACACGGGTATCTTTACCAAAACTATTCAGAAATAAGAATCTATGGATGTGAGATACCTCCTTACAAATTGCCTAAATTTCTACCAAGTAGGATTTTTTCACTAGAGTGCATAAGGAAAATGTTGAATAAGGATGATTTACACTTTTTTTCTAGTATGAAGAAATCTCAATTCAAGTTGAAAAAACAAATTGGTCCGTTCATCATCAACATTAGAGTAGTTGAAAAATAAGAAGATTCTTTATTGAAGCAAATGAAGTTCAAATTGAGCTTCATCTAGTCTTATGATCCTTTAGGGATAATTTTTAAACTCAGAGTTGAACATAAGATAACTCCATATCCATACACAACAAGGTGAGAAATAGATAAATATGTCAATCAATTGGAATGGCAAGAGAATATTTTACAAGAAGCAGAAGAGTAGGTTGTTATTCTAACAGTTACATAGAATCCAGTTGCACGGGAGAAGGAAACGAAGAGACCAAGGGAAACTTCATCCCCTTCAATATCAAAGATTAAAGAGATTGATTTTACAATAATCAAGAGGAGGAAGAAAAACAACACTCAAGATGAACCTTTTCAAGAAGAAATTCCAGACGAGCAGACAACTATGGTACTAATAGGATTGCATATTGTAGCATTCCCAAGAATGGAAGAAACTATTACAGATTCTCCAAAATCATTTGTTTCTCAGACTGCAATCCAACCCAATATTTTTTCCATATATAAAGAAATCAAAAGGAAAAATGAGGCACTCAAAGCTACTACCTGTACTGAATTTTGGAAGCAGAGTGCTTCAACACAACACAGAATTCTTTATGCATTAGATACATAAAAAATTCAATTTTAGATAGCCTCTTTGGAACCCAAAGTTCCAGCTCCCAATACTGCAGAAGATTACAAAACTTCTATTTTTGCATTTGATAAAATTTATTTACAAAAGCAACTAGTTGGAGAAATGATTTACTCCACCTTAACCAGTTCAACAATGACAGTGTCAAAACTACAAGGTTCACTCAATAATACTCATTCTGAAATAAAAAATGGAAAATATGTCCTCATTGGCCAAAGATACCAGGATCAAGACATTAAAATATTTAATTATTAAATTAGGATATGATCCTAATAATGCCAAATTAGCATAGGAAATGATAAAGAACAAAAATGATGACATCGAGGCACTAAGGAAGCAACTAAAGCTTCCCACTATAGAGCATCCACAAGAAAAATAAGTAGGACAGCTGGGGGTAGAAAAGGATAACATGTTCAAAATGATAATTGAACAGAATCTTCAGATATAGAAGATGGAGGCAAAGATAAAAACTTTGCTAAAGGAGAAAGAGTAGCAACTTAGTGTCTCACCAGCTATTCCTATAGAAACCACATTTATTGCAGGTACGTCAACAAGAGCTATTGCGATGCAACAAAAAATTTGTCAAAGGCCATGGGAAATTTATCATTAAAGGATCAAGAAATTGAAAAGTTGAAGGCTCAGCTCCAGAACCTCTAAGAATAGAAAATTAAAATTGATACTACATATGTAGCAGAGTTGCAGAAGAGCCTTAAATTGAATCATAAGATAGTGAGTTACAAAAATGAATGAGTAATGGCTCAAGCCATTTCTCAAGAAAAAGAAAAAAATTGGCTTAATATAAATGAAGGTATGACTGGTTTGTGGCCTTATATATAGATTATTTTTAAACAGGAGGAATTATTGTAGAAATCGAAAGAAGCAGTGGTTGAAGTGAAGGAGAAATTGGATAATAAAAAAGGAGAGGAAACTAGATTAATCAAGACTCTAAACTGTAAAAGAGAAGAAGAAATAGAAGAGCATGATATTCAGGACATAACAAAGACCATCTTAGAATTCAGGAAATTCCTTACTAAAAGGAACTTAATGTTGTAGTTAGAAAACAAATTTCATAATCTGGAAGCTCGGGTTAAGAAATTTCACAAAACGTTTAATGTGTTATATCAGAAAGGACTTCCAGGTCTTGAAGGTTTAGATGATAAACTTATTCCTCTGGAAGCCTTATCAAAGTAGGTTGCATGACATAGCCATTGACAAAGCCAAATTTTCTAATATCAAGGGATCTATCACTAGGAAGGATTTTATGGAAGGTCTGAATTATGATTTGTTAATTCAATACAAGATTAAACATTTATTCATAGTCAAACTATTGGATGTGGAGCCTGATTATCTTCTTTATTTATATGTATCACAGCGTTGGACCCCTATTCTTAACAGGGCAACAACACTGTCTGTCGCTTAAACGCTGCCTGGGGGGTCCAGGGTGGGCAGATGCGACTTTATGGAGCCCCCCCTGGTGGGGGGTTTCGGGGGTGCTGCTCCCGAAGCTAAAAACAGATGTCAAATTGCCTTGTAAAAGTATTGTAATTTCTAGTCAATCTGGGACGTTCATAGGCGGATGATCTGACGATAGAAGTTATGTTTAATTTAGGGTTTTTTTCCCTAGAAGGCAACCCCTTGTTTTGTATGAGGGTATTGTATTGTAGTTGTGTATTGCATGTGTATTCTCATAGCGAGAAACAGATAGGGAGACTGTGATAGAGAACAGAGGATGTTACAACAGATCTGCTGTAGGTTGTCTCTCTTCATTTTTCTAGATAATAGACAGGAAGGACTGGTTGTTCGGGGTGGATGTAGCCCAAATTGGGCGAACCACGTATATCTGTGTCTCTTTGGTTTTATATGTTTTCTGTGTTTTTGTTTTCGCGTATTTTATGTGTTGCATTGCTCTATAATATATAATTTTCTAAAACAAACCAACTTTTGAAAAATACAATGAAGTTGATGACGCTTATAAGAAGTTGGTAAAATTTACGCTTCTTGATGAAGAGAGATGGGATAAGATATGTGATATTATCGAATGAAAATATGACAGGTAGCAACAACATGTAGATTTGTAGCAAAAAGGGAAAAAAATCCAGGAATAGCAAATATTTCAACAAATTTTTAACTCCATTCATCAACAGTTTTCCTCGAATTATGTAGAAGATGTCAAATTAGTTTTTATTTCCTATTTTGTAATCCTATTTTTGTAAAAAAATCCAAATCAGTTAGATTGGATATTTTGTAATAAATTCTGTAATTAAGTCTGTATATTTTGGGAATAGGTTCTCTAAGTGTGATGTAATTCAAAAAATACAGGGTTGAACCCTTGTGATAAATTCTTGAGCAACAGTGTAATATCATGAAAGTTTTTCTGACAATAATATAAGGATTATGGACACATTTTGAAGCAACTTGTGTTTTCTTGTGAGTCTTTCCAAGTTTCTTATGTTCTTTTTTTACTTTTTTATGCACATGTTTGAGGATAAATAGGAAAACTGGGTAAGATTAGATTAAATATTAATTTGTCTGAAATCCCCTTGCAAAGTTATAATCAATTACAAAGATTACTTAACAGAGGCTATTTGTTTTGGTTAATTCCTCTACATAAATTAATTGTTGCTTCCTATTGTCTTTACATATGTTATGTTTGGTTGTAAAAAGATTTTACACACATCAACTGTATATGCTGAATTAAATCTTCTATCTGAATATTTAATGAAACATATATATCATCTTCAATTCAACCTTTCAAAACAATTTAAAAGCTTTATTTGTTAAAAGTGAAGAATCAACCCTTTATTATCTCAGAGATAAAAGAAGGCTTACATCTGGGTAACAGTTTAAAGCATTTGTCATCTAACTCGATTAAGCAAACATTTTAGATGTTTTGACATTGTTCCTTATGGTAGAATTATCTACATAGGACAACAAGTTGATCAATTGCATCTTACATTGGAAATTGCCTAAAGGTTAATTATTTGAGAGTTTGATATAATGAGGGTCTTTATCTTTCCATCGTTTTTATCTTCTATAGTTGTCAGTAGTCTTGTAAATGTAATGAGACACCATTAGATATTGTAACTAATAAAAGTTATGGTTGAATATATTTGTTATGTTTTTAATTATGTAATTGATTATGCTAATTTTTTTGAAATTAATATATTGATAATTTTTTTATTTATGGTAAATAATTTCATTATATAAATTTTATTATAAACCATCAATAGTAATTATAAAAAATTCACAAAATATATATGAGTATGAAGAACTGCAATTTTAAAAATATACAAATATTAAATAATCACCAATTATATTAATAAAAATATATCACATCTTCATAAATAAAAAGTAAAAAATTAATGACATACCATAAATAACTTACTAACGAGCTAGTTTTAAATGACCGTAACGTGTAACATTAATACGTCTTTAAATAGGTTAAAAGGCACTCTTTAAAATAAAAAAATATAGATAATATATAAAATAAAAGTTGAAAAGTGTTCATAATGATGATTTAAGCTTTGAATACCTTGGATAGAGACTTCTTTAAAAAAATCTAAACAATATAAATTGAAAAGTTTTTATATGAAAAAATTGAAATTGTACATTGGGAAATGGTGTCTTTGTTGAAATAAGTTGTTATTATAATAATAATTTAATTTAAATGATTTTTTAATAATTTATAATTTAATACTTATATATAAGTAGTGTGAGATGATTGGTTTGATTAATTGTGTTTCACAGGTATTTATTTGTCAAAATCATTTAGGGTCACACAAATTTTTAGTATGTGTGGATTTTTACCAGAACTAGTGACTTTTTCATCATAGAGTATCTTAACAAAACATCATGTCATTTTTTATTCTAAGCTTTATGGGCATTTTAATGATTACATTAAATATAATGTTAGATTTTCCATGGAGTATCTTAACAAAACACCATGTCATTGTCTATTCTAAGCTTCATGGCCATTTTAATGATTACATTGAATATTGAATATAATGTTAGGTTTTCTATTTTTTAAGAGTGGAGTTCAGATTAGGACTAACTTTAATGTTGAATAAAAGAATGAAGAATAATATTCTATTAATAGGATGTTATTTTGTATAAGATTTGGTTAAGCTTAAATGTTTTTTA
Organism: Pinus albicaulis; assembly: GCA_034641835.2. Taxonomy (NCBI): domain Eukaryota; kingdom Viridiplantae; phylum Streptophyta; class Pinopsida; order Pinales; family Pinaceae; genus Pinus; species Pinus albicaulis. The sequence goes on along the minus strand of CM076575.1, from coordinate 65,561,877 downwards.
AGGATAATTTATTTTCTCTATCTATAAATTTCATGGACAATCTCTCCTCATGAGATTTGAACCTAAAACTTGATAGACATTAAATCACACAGAAACTAATTAATTTACCCTTTATTACTTTATAATTTTCTACTTGAAAAACAAGAAAACTTTCTTTAAAAATCACATCACCATAGTTTTGTCTACGAGTTTCGAACCATCTTGTGGCATATCGACCAAATCTTGGCATCAAAATGCATGTGGTTCTTACATGGGGATGAACCACACTAGATGGTTCGAAAAGCATCTAGAAAGCTCTGATAATGCTATTTTTACCAAAAATTTTCTTGTTTTTTATGATATAGATCACAGAAGCTTAAATATATATTAATTAATATATTATAAATTTATAAACTTTTAAATACAACAATAATAATAAATAATAAAGATAATTAAACATTCCAAACTTATATATACACCCTATGTAATTTGTTCTAATGGTTCTCTATCATAATTTGTTGTAATGGTTCTCTATTATTTAAATTGGAAAGAAATCTCTTTTTTTCTATAGTTTAAAATTCTATCAAATTACATTTAAAATATAAGTAGTCTTTAAGTTTTAATTTTTAGAAAGTTTTCTAGTTTATTTTCCAATCTAATTTTTCTATAGGGATTCATTGATATTACAAGTTTGACAGCTGAAATCTTCACAATCCAAGTGCTCCAAGGATTTTTTGAAGATGTTGATATACTAAAAAAAAAACCTGTTTAAATAACACAAATCAAGATTTGCTACAATTTTTTCCTCAAATTTCAACAAAAAAATTGGCTAAATTTTTTAAAAAATCACACTTAAAAACTATTATTTTAAAATATTTATTAAACTAAATAATAAAATCGATAATTTTTTTTTTGAAATAACCGAATTAAACTTCTATTGAAAACCTTTAAAAATAAATTAAAGCCATAAAATCAAACAGTCTGAAAAATTATTTAAGAAAACAAAACGAACCCACAATCATCCCCAAATATCTTTTATCTCTTGCGCTCTCGTAGTCAAATGCCTTTTGTGTATTTAACTCTCATAGTGGATTGAAAAGAAAGTTAAATTTAAAATAATACTTTAAAATATATATATAGAATATTTTAAAGTATTATTTTTAAAATATATATATAGAAAGAATCTTCTGAAAAAAAATATATATATAGAAAGAAAGAAAATTACAGAAATTCCAAAAGAATTATTAAAATTTCACGTAATCCAAGTTTAGGTGAAGCGTTACTTCATAAATTTGTCCAATTTCCCTTCTAGAATCAATTAAAGTCGATATTTTCCAAAGCCTTCTGCCAAAGTTTTAGTTGACGTAATAACCAATAAGATTGTTCCACGTGTTCGATATTTTCCAAAGCCTTCTGCCAAAGTTTTAGTTGACGTAATAACCAATAAGATTGTTCCACGTGGCAAGACATACAATTGGAGTCAACCCAACCTTTCACACATTTAATCCATCCCTCTAAACGAATCAAATTAATATTCCCTTAAACGAATCAAATTAATATTCCCGAAAAGGGATCTGCATACGCCGTATATACGGCGCCCAAGGTTTGAATCCAACCAGAGCCAGGGTTAGGCTTAGGCTTAGGGTTGCACTTTAGTCAAATCTAATGGAAGCCGGAGCTTTAGCCGAAGGTCGCCGTATGGAAGTAGTAGTTGAGTGAACGTTAATAAAAATGAAAGACAACGTGAAATTGAGATGCAAAGGAATGTGCTTTTTCCCTTCATTTGTCGGAAGTGATGCAGATTGATTATTTCTAAGTGCAGTAAGAAATGCACTTAGAAATGTATTATTAATTTGTTGACATTGATAAATATCGATAGGCAATGACAAGGAGGGATGGAACCATTTCATATACTTGGATTATTTAATATCAGTCTAATTGATCTGATATTTCATTTTTAATTAAGTTTGTGATTATAAATTAGATAATTTGTTTTTTTTTAATTTATTATCACATTTAAATTTTAAATAGTAGTTTCTCATTGAATTTGTGATTATGAATTAGATAAATTTTTATTAAATATAATATTTAAAATAGTAATTAATTATTCATTAATCATAATATTTATAATATAATTTTTTTATTTACTATTATTTTTTAATTAAAATTGTGATTATTTATAAGTTGTTTTTAAGTATTATTTTTTTTTTAAATTTTATTGCTTATTTTTTATACAATTTGTTTAGAATTAGACAAAGATTTATTGAAACCACAAGTTTGATAGGTGAACTTTCACAATCTAAGTGTCTCAAGGTTTTTTAGGGTGTTGAATCCATATATGTAGTAGAAAAACTAGTTTAAATAACACAAATCAAGATTTGATCATAATATTTTTTGCCAAAAATCCACTAGAAACTCCAAAAAATCGCACTTAAATTTTAACATTTTTTATTAAACACAATATTTAAATTCTAAATTCTAAATAGTCATTTATTGAATGATTTTTCTTAGACATCACTTTTATTATTTATTTTCATGTCTCATCTTAGTCTTGGCGATGAACCACATTGGGTGGTTCTAAATAGGTAGACTCAATAAATATAATGTGATTTCTACCCAAATTTTTCTAATATACAAAATAAGGATCACAGAAACTTGAATTCAAAAATTACAATAACTATAATTCAAAATTTCCATTTAAAAATGATTACCAAAATATTCTATATATTTTCAACATTAACTACGAATATCATTCTTTATCATTGAAAAATGAAATAGGGATATATATTTGTACTTATAATTGAAGTAGGGTATACTAGTGTAGCCATATAAATTAAATGGTTAGTAAACATCAATAGGCATCAAACCACTTTATGATATATCTCACATTACTAAAATTAAAAGAATCATAAATACTAATTATCTTATAAGATTATTATTATTATTATTAAATAATTAATATATAAGTTAAAAATATCTACATTTTAAAAAGCATGGAATAAGATTCTTAACCATCAAGATTTATCCCCAGTTTACCATGAATTTTAATCTGTAAATAAGTTTTGTTACAATACCATGGACAATTACCATGGCTTATTAATACTACATGCCCACAAATCCATAACTTGTACTTCAAATGATATTTAACATGGTTTATCAATACCACATACCCAAAAATTCATAACATTCTTTTTAATTAATCAATTTAATTGTGCCCAGGTGCACTCTATAACTCAATATGGTAGTTATATAATGTGTTATGTAATGTAATGTTATGTTGACTCATAAACATTAAAATCAAAAAATCAAAAAATAATAATTATATATAATTAAGATTAAAAATTAACTTCGGAGTTCATATCTCTTGTAATTACTTTGGAGGTAAATGTCAACATTTGGTTTGTGTGTATTGTTATGAATATTCCATAAGGTTAAATCCTTACTAAATAATTATTAGGAAATAAATTAAAATTTTGAAATCTCTATTTCAAAATATACACACTTATTATAAGTAATTAGTAAGATGTTTTGTATATATGAAAACATATTTTATCTATCTTTATTGAGATATAATACTATGCATATATTTTATTTGATCACAAATATTATCCTTATCATTAAAAAATGAAATAAAAATACAGATGTGTAATTATAATTGAAATATGTTAAAATATTAATTATTAAGATATTTGTGTGAAAGATATATTTGATCTATCTTTACTAAAATAATACTGAAATAATATATTATATGTATTCTATTTGACTACAAATATCAATCATATCAAAAATATCAACCTTATGATTGACAAATGAAATAAGGATACATATTTATATAATTATAATTAAAATACATTAAATGCCTTAAGGAAATAGCATAGGAAAGAGTAGCCTAGAAGAAATAAGTTGTTGCCCAGAAGGAGCCATTGTGAAGGAATGAAAGACAATTTTTGCTTCCACGGAAGCAGGTCGTGGAGGTTTCAAAGATATTGATGATACGAGTTATCAACTATAAAATTTTGTTATAGATATTGAAATAGGAAATTCTTGGTGAAAACATATATATAAACCAACATAATATGTTCACATATATAAAAAATTTGTTATAGATATTGAAATAGGAAATTGGGGGTGAAAATCCTTTGGTGATTAATCATCCTATGAAACAAGCATGAAATGAACATGTAACTCAAATAAGTTATTTTAAATACATTCAAGTACAATCTATCTAGCATAGATGTAAATAAAGAGAATTTTTATTAACATAAATAGAGTTTAGTCCAAGTTCATCTACATATCCGAGTGCCAATTTCATGCTTGTCGGTAATTTTATACTGTATATGAATAACAGTAGTCTTGGTATTCAAGAAAGTGAATGTCTTTTTAATATGGAGACATTTTTTGAAGGAGATATTGTTCTTTATGTTATGGTTTATTTTCTTAACTCCAAACTTGGTTTATTCTTTCTCTATATACATAAGAAACAAAAAACACAAAGTAATTTCACAATTTTAAGTTATAGTTTTATATTTTAAATAATGTGAATATGTTTTCTCCTATTATTTGATTAAAAAATTATTGTACTCCCTACTAAGTAAAACAACTTTATTAATAAAGAATTGAATGCCAAATTGAAAGATTGCTCAAGTGAGAACTACTATAATATATAGAACTGATTTTTTGATGTATAAATTATTTGTTTTATATGTCATTGAATTTCCATTACCTATTATCTTCAAACCCCATGGGGAGTTATTGAACATGGGAGCCAACTTTAGGTAAATAAAAATTCACATCGTCAACTTGGAAAAAAAATTATAATCCTAAAATTCTCTTACCTAATCATATTTTCAAATATATAATTGAGTTCCATTTATTAAAAAAAAGGCAATATTAAGAACCTCCTAGAGTTATAAAAGGTAATTGACATGAAAAATAAAAAATCTCCTCATGACAACATCCAAATTAATCTTAATTGAATCATTAAAAAACTAAAAAGGGATAATAGATAGTATCACAATTTTGTTATCAGAACTAAATTCTCCTATATGAAACAATGATGGCTTTCATCAGTTCAAGAATAGTAAAAACAAGTTTACGAAAACAACTCTAGCACTGAGAGAGATTTGGAAGCAACCGTTGTTGGAAATACTGAGAGGGGGTGAATCAATATTTCTTTTAATTAGAGCGTTAGTTAATCTTCAATTATTATCAGTGTTTGTACAATGATAGCAACAAACAAAAGGAACACAAATGCACACAATTTTTAAGGTGGAAACCCACTCCGGGACAAAAACCACCTAATGCTTTTCTAGTAATTCTTTAATGTTCAACTCCAATTGAAAATAGAGCTCCAACTTCCTAGAATCTAGAAAAACATTCTTCTCCAGCTCCCACAGGATGGACGCTCCAACGCCCAAGTTTCTTCAGTAGTCAACTGAATGGATGCCCCAACATCCAATGAGCTACAACTCACCCTACCACCCTGCAGAAGAATAAAATAAGAATGGACTCCCGTACTAGGGAAAATGGTCCACTTTACAATGATATAGAATGATGTAGAAGAAGAAGACACACTAGACCATAACCCCAACTATGACACAACCACCTAATGATGATCCTAGACTTCCTGACGCTGCCTCTTCAACTCTTGGCAGATAGACACTAGTACAATTTTTACAATAATGTATTTACAATGACTTAGTACAATGATACCTTTACAGTGACTGTATGCAGTGCTGCCCACTTGAAGACTTCATGCGATGAAATTCTTACTGTTGATCTACACCTTAGTTTTTTCTCTTATCATGCTACCCTTTGTTGCACCTGGCTTTGCTTTGCTACCCTAGAAAGTCTGTTCCTTTGCAACCCTTGACAACACATGATCTAGCTTTTTCTTGCCTTCTAGGAGCTCGATATTGAATTTGGTGTATCTCTATTATTTCAGATCCCCAATATGTGATTTTTGGTCCTGTAGTAGTCCTCTGAGTCTTCTTTCCAATTCCACAGGTCTGACCCAATTTGGATTCTTCAAGAGAGAGTTATGCCAATCTCTCACAATGCCCTAATTATGGACTGTTTCAGTAGAGTGAACTAGTACGATGTGCCACGTGTCACCATTTCTTAATTTGGCTTTGAAATTGATAGGGCAAAAACTAAATTCCATGCACTATCTGCCACTTGTTGTATAATTCCAATCCGATACTTAGAGAGAGAGAGTCATGACAATTTTACCAAGGTCACTTCTTTGAGATGAATTTCAAGAGCCTACAAAAACACTGACTTCCACATATCATATCTCAGAACATATTGAGCACCTTGATCTGAAATTTCTACCGAAGCTTACTCAGGATTTCGACTTCGCCTCATACAAATTTTAGCTTTTGAACCTTCGTAGAAACAACGTTAGAGCGAAAATTCCACGATGACCTGTTTCAGATAGTGAAATCCCTACATAAGGAGGATATGAGGATCACAATTTATATAAATTCTTAGGTTGAGAGGGGCTGCAACAAGCGAACGTGGGAGGGATTTTAGGAGCTTAAAAAATATTAATTATGGCTTTTCAATGACCCATGCCACAACCCCATGGGGTTTTAGCCCACCAACTGGGGGTACAAACTTCAAACATGAACATCTCTCAAACCGTGAAGAATTGCGTGGCGTGCCATATATCAACGAAAACATCTAGACAAGTAGAAACCATAAAAATCATTCTTGACCCAGAATATATTAATTTGGCAGGTTAAAATTCCCATGCAATATTAAGGAAGCCCCTAGTGCTACTTGGGTTGAGATCAATGACAATCGATGTTCAACAATCTCCCCCTTTGGCATTGATGGCAACACAAGTACTCCCCCTGCGATCATGACACCTCTTCATACAAAATTCTCTCCCCCTTTGACATCAATGGTAAAGGGTAACTCCCCCTAACACACAAACATCATGCAGAATTGTACACACTTACACTCCCCCTTTATATTGTGAATAAGGAAAATCTAACAAGAACTTGGGAGAATCCCAAGCTTATGGCGAAGATATTCAAATTCTTCATGAGGTAAAGGGTTAGTGAAGATATCAACGATTTGTTCTTTTGCACCAACATACTCAAGTTTGATATTCTTTTCAACGACTTGTTCTCTAAAAAAATGATATTTGATCGAAATGTGTTCTGTTTTTGAATGCATGACAGGATTCTTAGAGATGATGATGGCACTGGTGTTGTCACAGAATATGGGAATAGGCTTATTGAATTGTACTTGAAGATCTTGCAAAGTTTTTTTCATCCAAAGGACTTGAGTACAACATGTTGCTGCTGCAATGTATTCTGCTTTTGTTGTAGATAACGAGATTGAGGTTTTCTTTTTTCTCAACCATGATATGAGACAACCACCTAGATAGAATGTTTCTCCACTAGTACTCTTACGATCATCAACGCTTCCTGCCCAATCTGCATCTGTAAAGGCTTGAATAATGAGATTGTTAACCTTGGGATACCACAAGCCATATTCTTCTATGCCCTTTAGATATCGAATAATTCTTTTGACAACAATAATATGTGATTCTTTTGGTGCTGCTTGGAATATTACTACTTTTCCAATTGCTTGCATAACATCTGGTCAAGAAGATGTTACATATAGAAGACTACCAATCATAGATCTGTATAACCTCTGATCCACATCCTTAGATGAGTCGTCTATGCTCAATTTGCAACTTGTTACCATCGGAATAAGGACGAGTTTGCAATATTCCACTTTGAATTTCTTGAGCATTTCCTTAATGTACTTGGCTTGACATATAAATATTCCTTTCTCTTACTGAGATATTTGAAGCCCTAAGAAGTATGTCAACTCACCAAGTAAAGACATCTTGAACTCACTTTGCATATTTGTAGAAAATTTCTTACTTAGTTGATTATCATTGCTACCAAATATTATATCATCCACATATACCTCAACGATTGTAAAATTACCTTTATCTATTTGTACATAAAGATTACAATCAACAGTACCTTTCTTGAACCCTTGTTGACATAGATATCCATCAAGATGAGCATACCATGCTCTGGGAGCCTGCTTGAGACCATATAGAGCCTTCTTTAACCTGCAAACATAGTCTTCTTTTTCTGATAGTAGAAAACCTTTAGGTTTTTTGATGTAAACTTCTTCTTCTAATTCTACATTCAGAAAAGCTGACTTAACATCCATTTGGTAGACTTTGATTTTTCTTGAACATGCATAGGCGAGAAACATTCGTATGGCTTCCATTCTAGAAATTGATGCAAATGTTTTGTCGAAATCAATTCCTTCCACTTGTGCATAGCATTTGCAAACCAATCTTGCATTATTTCTGGTAACCTGTCCATCTTCATTCAATTTGTTCCTGAACAACCATTTAGTCCCAATGACATTTTTATCTTTTGGTCGTGGAACTAATTCCCAAGTGTTATTCTTCTCGATTTGATCCAATTCTTCATTCATAGCTGCTACCCAATGTTCATTTGGGTTGGCTTCCTCAAAACTACTAGGCTCAAAGGTTGCTAGAAAAGCAATGTGAGCTTGTTGTGACGAACGAAGCTATTGACCTTCATTTATGTCACCAATGATTTAATTTGATGGATGGTTTTTTTAAATCCATTCTTTTGTTCTCTTTGGAGGAGCTTCTTGTTGTTGTTCTGGTATATCTTGATGATCATTATTTACTTCTTCCTGGTTGATAGTTGTTTCTTGTTCTAGAATTTTATCTTTGCCTTTTTCAACCTCTATCTCAAGTTTCAAAGATTCTAGATCCTCGTCATTATTTGTTAGAACACCATCTTCATCAATTGTAACATTTATGCTCTCCATTATCTGTTTTCGTCTTAGATTATAACATTTATCGGCATTTATTTTGCGTGAGTAACCAACAAAGATACCTTCATCAACACGTGACTCAAACTTACCCAAATTTTGATATTCTATTTTGATATAACATTTTCTTCCGAAGATTCTGAAATATTTTACATTAGCTGGTTTTCCTTTCCATAATTCATATGGGGTCTTGTTGCAATTATTTCTGAGAAGACTTTGGTTGATAATGAAGACTGTCGTCTAAATTGCTTGAACCCATAATTTTTCATCCAATTTTGAGTCCTTCAACATTGTTCTACCCATTTCCTGTACAGTTCTGTTCTTTCTTTCATCAACTCCATTTTGCTGAGGTGTTTGTGTTGTTGAAAATTGTCTTTTTATTCCATTTTCGTCACAGTATTGCTGAAATAATTTGGAAGTGAAATCTCCGCCATTATCTTATCTTAGACACTTTATTTTCAAATCAGTTTCATTTTCGACCAAATCCTTGTAGATCTTAAAGCACTCAAATGCTTCAGATTTTTTCTTTAGGAAGCATATGGCTGTCATCCTGGTATAATCATCTATCATTAACATGAAATATTATTCTCCATCTAAGCCTTTTGTTCTCACAGGACCACATAGATCAGTGTGTATCAATTACAATGGATGTGATGCAAAGTTTTCTTTTGTTTTAAATTGGACTTTTGTCTACTTGCCGTGCCGACAGGCCTCACATAATGTGTTGGAAGGTTTTGAGATTTTCGAAATTTCTCGTACTGCTTCCTTTTTGCTTATCCTGACAAGATTGTCAAAGTTTATGTGACCCATTTGTTTGTGCCATAATCAGATTTCATCTTATTTAGCTAGTAGACATGCTTTATTTTCTTCATCTAGAACATATATGTCGTTTGGAGCTCGATTTGTTGTAGCCACAATTTTACCATACCTGCCTTTTCTGATTTCACATTTTGTGGAGTTGAATAGCATTCTGTGTCCTTGATCACACATTTGTCCATCACTGAGCAGATTGTGATTCATGTTTTCAACCAATAGAACATTCTTGGCTATAACATATTTTCTTCTGAGAGTGACAGTACCTGATCCTATAACATATGAAGATCCAACATTTCCAAAGGATACAGTTCCGTCCTTCTTCTCTTTTAGAGATACAAATTTCCTTCTATCTCCAGTCATATGCGTTGAGCAACCGTTGTCAACATACCACACATATTTGTTGTTTTGAGACTTGAGAGCGAAAGCACAATTATCAATCTTCTTCTCCTTCCATGTTCATTCATTATGTGGTTTCGAAGATTATTCTGGAGGATTTTCAAGTCTGCAGTCTCTGGCTATGTGTCCAAAGTTCTGAAATTTGTAACATTCCATATTAGTTCTTAAATGTTCAAATCTATTGATGTTTCATTGAGCCCTAGGAGGTTCATATTTGAAGGATCTCCTGGAATTGTATTGTTTCCTAGGGTACGTGCGACATTCTACAGCTTTATGACCAAATTTTCCACATGAATAACAATAGCCATAAAAAATATGTTGGTACTTGGATGGAAATCTTCGTCGAGGAATCGTCTTCCAAGGATGTTCTTGCGAATCTTGTCCAATGAAGTCTACATGCATGTCAGATCTCATAGGTTCATTGTATTTTGTTGTAGAAGGTCCTGCTTCTTCTTCTTTGTAACCGAGGCCCGTTCTGTTGTTGTAAGATCGTTGCTTGTTGATGAATTCTTCCAATGCCCTTGAGTTATTGGCATAGTTTTGGACAATTTTTCCCTTCTTCACTTCCATACGCAGCGAGACTACTTCATCTTCTAATGCTTCCCTTTCTTGGTTTCTTTCTTCCAATTTCTTTTGAAGTGACTCTTTAATACATTTGTGTTCTTCAACTTCAATTTTGAGACCTTGAACTTTTTCTTCAAGAGTATTGGAATGGATTTTCTCAGCCTTGAGCTCTTTTATAAGCCTGATTTCCTTCTTAGAAAATTCTTCTATGGTTAACCCTTCTTCTTCATTGTTTGATACCTCTTCTTTATTATGCTTGGCCATAAACAATACTCTCTCATTGGCTTCTTCTTCACTATTACTGTCTTCATTAGATGATGAGCTAACTTCTTTAGAGAGAAATTTCCTTTTGGATCCTTTCCTTTTTTCTTGCTTGTTGAATTTCTTAAAGCCTTTCTTTCCTTTTGAGTTTCCATCACTTCTGTTTTGAGATTTTGCTGCAAAATGCCCAACCTCACCACAACTTAAACATATCAATGGAAGTTTACCTTTGAATTTTCCCTTACCAATATTTAGTTTTCTCATAAAGTAAGAATATTCTTCATTTGAAAGACCTTCTCAATCATCTTCCTTTTCTTCACACTTGCAGGTGCATGTCTTTTCAATTGAAGGTTGTTTGTCCTTATTAGTTTTATTATATGCAACGAACGCAGTTTCTAGATGCGAAGTACCCTCTTCTTCATCAAGTCTCATTTCATATGCTATGAGAACTCCATGTAATTCCTCTTTGCTGAGTTTGTCCAAATTTCACTGTATTCTAAGACTGATACCTTTGGGTTGAATCTCCCTAGTAACGTTCTAAGAATCTTTCGTATAATAGTCTTCTCGTCAATTGGCTCTCCCAATCCTTCCAGAGTATTGGTTATTTCATCAACGTATTGGAAGTATGCAGCAATGTTGCAATCTTCTTTCATTCTGAGTTGCTCAAATTTTTCTCTATAGATTTGAGGCTTTGCTTCTTTGACATTTGAGTCACTTGCATATATATTATCGAGCTTGTCCCATACATTTTTGGTGGTTTTACAACCCAACACCTTATGATAAGAAGATTCATAAGTCCACTGATAATAATATTCTTTGCTTTTGCATCATTTACCAATTTTTTCTTACCTTGTTCATCTGCGGTTGATGTAAATCCATTTTTAACAGTGTCCCATACTTCGTAACCTTGCGCCAAGAGATAAATCTCCATTCTTCCTTTCCAGAGTGCATAATTATTTTCATTGAACAGAGGTACACCATTCTTGATATGCTCCATGACCTCCTTCCAGTTGTTAAACTGCTATTGAAGGAACCAAGCTTCGAAACCAATTTACCTCCTTCCAGTTGTTAAACTGCTATTAAAGGAACCAAGCTCCGAAACCAATTGTTGTAAATATTGAGGGGGGTGAATCAGTATTTCTTTCAATTAGAGCATTAGTTAATCTTCAATTATTATCAGTGTTTATACAATGATAGCAACAAACAAAAGGAAAAAAATGCACACAATTTTTAAGGTGGAAACCCACTCCGGGACAAAGACCACCTAATGCTTTTCTAATAATTCTTTAATATTCAACTCCAATTGAAAATAAAGCTCCAACTTCCTAGAATCTAGAAAATAATTCTTCTCCAGCTCCCACTAGATGGACGCTCCAACTCCCTAGATTCTTTAGTAGTCAACTGAATGGATGCCCCAACACCCAATGAGCTACAACTCACTCTAACACCACCCTACCACCCTATAGAAGAATAAAAGAAGAATGGACTCTCGTACCAGGAAAAATGGTCCACTTTACAATGATATAGATTGATGTAGAAGAAGAAGACACACTAGACCATAACCCAAACTATGACACAGCCACCCGATGATGATCCTAGACCTCCCGACACTGCCACTTCAACTCTTGGCAGATAGACACTAGTACAATTTTTACAATAATGTATTTACAATGACTTAGTACAATGATACCTTTACAGTGACTGTATGCAGTGCTGCCCACATGAAGAATTCATGTGATGAACTTCTTGTTGCTGATCTGCACCTTGGTTGCTGCTCTTGTCATGCTACCCTGTGCTGCACCTTGCTTTGCTTTGTTGCCTTAGAAAGTCTAGTCCTTTGCAGCCCTTAGCAACACATGATCTAGCTTTTTCTTTCCTTCTAGGAGCTCGATATTGAATCTGGTGTATCTCTGTTATTTCAGATCCCTTATATGTGATTTTCAGTCCTATAGTATTCCTCCGAGTCTTCTTTGCAACGCCACAGGTCTGACCCAATTTGGATTCTTCAAGGGAGAGTTATGCCCAATCTCTCACAATGCCCTAATTATGGATTGTTTCAGTAAAGAAAACTAGTATGGCGTGGCATGTGTCGCCGTTTCTTCATTCGGCTCTAAAATTGATAGGGTGAAAACTATAGTCCGTGCACTATCTACCAATTTTTATATAATTCCAATCCGATACTCAAAGAGAGAGTTATGACGATTTTCCCAAGGTCACTTCTTTGAGATGAATTTCAGGAGCCTGCAAAAACACTAACTTCCACAGATCATATCTCAGAAAATATTGAGCACCTTGATCTGAAATTTATACCGGAGCTTACTCGAGATTTCGGCTTCGCCTCATAAAAACTTCAGCTTCTGAACCTTCGTAGAAAAAATGTTAGAGCGAAAATTCCACGATGACCTGTTTCAGATAGCGAAATCCCTACATAAGGAGGATATGAGGATCACATTTTATATAAATGCTTAGGTTGAGAGGGGCTTCAACAGGTGAATGTGGGAGGGATTTTAGGAGCTTAAAAAATATTAGTAATGACTTTTCAATGACCCATGCCACAACCGCATGGGGTTTTAGCCCACTAACTAGGGGTACAAACTTCAAACATGAATATCTCTCAAACCATGAAGAATTATGTGGCATGCCATATATCAATGAAAACATATCGATAAGTAGAAACCATAAAAATCATTCTTGACCCAGAATATATTAATTTGGTAGGTCAAAATTCCCATGCAATATTGGGGTAGCCCTTGGTGCTGCTTGGGTTGACATTAATGACAACCGCTGTTCAACAACTGTTGAATTGGTGAACATGTCTTGCTCTATGGTGTTGGATATTGGACACAGGCAACTGTTAAATTGGTGAACATGTCTTTCTCTATGGTGCTGGATATTGGGCATAGATTTCCTGATCTTGTATACAAGACTATCATTTTGCATGTAACTTATACTACATTAACCATGAAATTGTAAACATTTAGAGCACACTTGCCATCACATTTGTAGAGAAAATTACAATAGAGTATCACATTTTTCTTATCATATCTAAATGTTCCTATATGCAACAACTACCTTGTGCCTCATAGTTTAAATTTGTGTAGGGAGGAGGAGAGGAGTGTCAAGGTGCAAGCTAGAATAAGAAGAGAAAGAAAAATCTTGTTTGGGACATGAGAATCTTGTTTGGGACTTGAGATAGATTCATTCTCTGCACATCTAGACTCAAAGCTTAATAAAAAAAAACTCACCATATTTTTAATTTTTTAAATAAGTATTAAAAATTAGAATATCAATTTAATACATTTTACTCAATTACACATTTAGAAATATTCATTTTAAAAAATAAAAATAAAAATTACTATTTTAAATAAAAATATTACAACACATTTAACAATATTCCTTTAAAAAAAACAAATACGAATTACTATTTTAAATAAAAATAGTACAAAGAATTACATTAATTACCATGGCCTTCATGTACCTTCATCTTATTACTTTTTAAGTAACTTTTAAAATACCTAATGTTTGTCACTTATTCTTAATCACATAGTGTCAATTTTGTAAAACAATAATCTACAAGTCTCACTTTTTATAACTTTGGTGGAAGGATAAAGTATCTAAATTCCCTTACCCTTTAAGAAGCATCCTCAATTATTGTACCATCCACCTCAGCAACCAATCTAGACATCTTAGGTTATTTTAAATTGATCAAGAGTATATAATTTTTAGGGTGGTGTTCTATGTTCACTAAAATTCTCATGATGTCCATCACTATGTATGGGGTTCATTGCAACTTTGGATATATTCTGTGAGTTGTTGTGATTTTTTTTCTTGTGGCTAAAACTTATTTTTGGTTGTCACCTAGTTATCATGATTCAAAACATTGCTATCATCTCAAATCCTTATAGCATTAGATATATTTTGTGAGATAATGTGAAGTTTTGTTTGTCATTCAAAAATAAGTTATTATACCACACTATTGACTTTCTCATTTTTTGTTTTGTTTATGAACCCTTTAAAAAAATGAAATGAACATTTGATTTTACACTTTGTTTCTTACTTTTTAAATACCTTTTAAAATACCTAATGTTTGTAACTTATTCTTAATCACATAGTGTCATTTTTGTAAAACTATAATCTACAACTCTCACTTTTTATAACTTTGGTGGAATGATAGAGTATCTAAATTCCCTTACCCTTTAAGAAGCATCTTCAATTATTGTACCACCCACCTCAACATCCAATATAGACATATTAGGTTATTCTAAATTGATCAAGAGTATAGAATTTTTTGGGTGGTGTTCTATGTTCACTAAAATTCCCATGATGTCCATCACTATGTATGGGGTTCATTGCAACCTTGGATATATTCTGTGAGTTGTGATTTTTTTTTCTTGTGGCTAAAAATTATTTTTGGTTGTCACCTAGTTATCATGATTCAAAAAATTTCTATTATCTCAGATCCTTATAGCATTAGATGTATTTTGTGAGCTTATGTGATGTTTTATTTTTCACAATGATTCAAAAATCAGTTATTATACCACACTATTGACTTTCTCATTGTCTGTTTTGTTTATGAATCCTTTAAAAAAACCACATAAACATTTGATTTTACACTTTGACCTCCCCAACATGAGTAGGGGTTTCAAAAAATGGAGAGTAATTTGAGCGGTTATTGTTAGAAATTGTTGTATAAGATGGGAAATTTGAATGGTTTGTAGAGAATATGGAAGTCATAACAGATATCTATTTTGAATTTTTAATGTCTATGGCCACCATGCATCTAATAGGATCCATTTCAATTGAGAATGTCTATAGATTACTGTGTGAATGATAACTTGTGACATCCCTCTCCATTTTCTTTGATTGTGGATCAGGTTATAAACTAGAATACACTCTCTCTTCATAAGACTCTACAATATATATTGGATGAAGGGAACTGTTATGATAAAACTTGTAAAAGAACCCCTTAGGGTTATGTCAACTCTATTGTTAATCACATATTGCCAATTTGTAAAACTACTATAATCTACACTAAGGACTAAGTGGGTTTTTTCTTTTGTAAGTTTTGTTTGAATTGAAAAATAAAAAAATTATAAAAGCTAAAATTATGCAATGAAAAACATTGTTTAAAATTTTAGAATAAAAAGTTGAGTAAGTTTGACACCATATAATATGAAATTTGTTTATGATTATAAAGTAAAAAACATGTAATTTTTTTTAGCTACAATTAGGTAATTAAAGATATGTATATAGTTTTTTTTAATAGAAGAAATTTGATATTCATTAACAAAAAAATTGGAAAGTGTATGTATGTAGTTACAAACTATTACAATTAAGTAATTAAAGGTAAATTTAGTGTTATATAAGAAATGAGAATTATGAACATTCATCATTATTTCTCAAGATAGATCATGTCCTATGAAATAATTATAAACTATATTCCACATGAATATCGTGGGTCAATATCATGGGCTGTTTTTATAGTTTAATATTATTTTATTTTATTATTTTTGTTTTTTATTGTATGTTGAGCTAGTTAAAATGTTCATTACAGTATGTCAATCTTTTTATTTAATTTACTTTTATTTTTATTTTTGTGTAATTTGACATACTCAAAATGTTAAGTATGACATTACAACATTTCTATTATACACCTAAAATCGATCTAACTCATTAAAAAGAAAAGAAAAACTAACAATTAAAAAAAAATACTATTTACGTGTGGATCTAATGGCCTAAAACATTTAAATCATGTAACATTTGATCCAATGGCTTAGACATGGACACATTGACAGCTAGGGAAGTTGATTTCAAATAAGGTCATAGTTTATTATTATTTTATTTTATTATTTTTGTTTTTTATTGTATTTTCACCTAGTTAAAATGTTCATTACATTATGTCAATATTTTTATTTAATTTACTTTTATTTCTATTTGTGTGTAATTTGACATAGTCAAAATGTTAAACATGAAATTACAACATTTCTATTATACACCTAAAATCAATCTAACTTATTAAAAAGAAAAGAAAAACTAACATTATAAAAATATATATATATATAACTATTTACTTGGGGATTTAATGGCTTAAAACATTTCAAACGTCTTAGACATGGACACATTGGCAGCTAGGGAAGTTGTTTTCAAATAAGAATGCCTTACAACGTAATTATTAATTGCTAATCACAAATATCAACCTTATCATTGAAAAATAAAATAAGGATACATATCTATGTAATTATAATTGAAACATAATAAATTATTAATTGCTCAGACATGGACATATTGGCAGCTAGGGAAGTTGTTTTCAAATAAAAACGTCTTACAACATAATTATTAATTGCTAATCACAAATATCAACCTTATCATTGACAAATAAAATAAGGATACATATCTATATAATTATAATTGAAATATATTAAATTATATTTATTTTATGTATTTTTAATGAAATAATATGGTGCATGTTTTTGTTTGGTTAGATTGGATTGTGTAATTGGGTGCAACATAGTAGGTTATCAGAGTGTCTTAATCATCAAAGTGTAGGATTTGGGATGGAAATTAAAAGTAAAGTCAAAATTAATTATTTATTTTTTATATTTGATATAAAAATTTAAATTGAAATTTAAAAGGTTGTGAGGAAATAAGGTTAAATAATGATTATTAACAAATTAACTTTTCAATAATATTTGAGTTTATAGTTTTTTTATTTTAAAGTATAATTGATAAGTTTTCTTAGCTAAGCAAACTCAGTTTTAGAACCTGGTCCATTTAATTGTTATTAGGTAGTTTAGAATCATTTTTATGTAGCTTATATATTTTGGAATATTATAGAAAGCTTTAAAATATTATAAAAATGGAATCTGAATTAATTGAATTTGTTATTTCTATATCATTTTTTCTAAAAATTTCAGAATTTACATTAACATAAATTTATTGAAAATATTTGTAATGTTGAAAAAAAATAAGGCCTATTATGAATTTGTTTCAAGACTATTAAGAAACAAAAAAAAATAATGGAAAGACAATATGGAAAAAAAAAGTCAAATGTATGAATGAATACAAATAACATCTTAAAAAACATTTAATTTTTTTTGAAGATATTTAAAAAAATTGAAATGATAAATTTTTTTTTTTTTTTAAATAACATAATTCTAAACCAAAATAACATACAAATTGAAAAATACAAGTGACACTGAAACCAAACTTTGACTGCATCAGTTTATTCTGTGTTCAGCTGCCCAAGCCCAGTCTGCATGAAGTTTGTATCTTTATAAGTAACACTGAAACCAAACTTTGACTGCACCTGTTTATTCTGTGTTCAGCTGCCCAAGCCCAGTCGGCATGGAGTTTGTATCTTTATATAGAAGATTAAAAATTCATACTAGGCAGTGGATTATTTAATTGTGTAAGAAGATTATTTTAATGTAATAGCCATCTCAATTAATTGTCATTCAAAATGATGATGAGGCTATATTTATGGTTTTGCTATTTTGATAGTATCAATTTTTATTGCAAAGGTATTCTAGGGTCAACCCATTGGGATTGAAGATTAGTCCCTAGTTTCATTGACTTCAGTGCCATTTTCATTCCTAAGAAATGACACTTTATGATCGCAATTCAACTCTTAACATACCCTTAGTTATATGTTTAGATAATCCAAGAATATGTTATGTATGGACAGGCTAATTGACTCGAAATAATGGTTATACTAGTTAGGTAGGTATACCACCACGATGCCCACATTTATGTCACAACGGCAGTAGTATCACAATGGCAGCGAGTAGTCTTTAGTGTGACCTTTTGAAGGTTTTTATGGTGACTTTTTATGGTGTAATTTCTCTAAATTTTGGCAGGAATTTATTGAAAAGAGAAGTTTGATTGCTAATTTTGCACAATCGAAGTGTCTTAGAGGTTTCTGAGGGCGCTGAATCCATATATAGAGTCAAAAAACCAGTTTGAATAACAAAAACCAAAATTTTACCTAAAAAATTTTCACCAGATTCCTACACCTGAAACTTCAAAAAATCACACTAAAAACAACTCCCAATGACAGTGACTACTACCAGACTAGTAATGCTGCCAATTCTGGGTTTTTAGAGCACAAGGAGAGTATGTAATCAGCGGCCCAGCTTCTACTACTGCACGGGTTCTATATCACTTTCAAAATTATGGAAATGATCTCTACGGTTATTGTTGCATTTTTTTGACGTTGATGAATTTGGGACTTATTTATCCTCACACCATCTCACACTAATTCACAGAGTTAGATATGACTTCCCTTTTCAGCTTGGCCATCCTTATTTGATTACATACTCTTTAATATTATGGAAATAACATATCACATTGGAATATTTAGGAAATTTGGATTGTATAAAGTATTTTTATATCGATTGTATTTTATGTGGATTGCAGATTTCATTAATATCTTATAATCTTCAGTTCAATTGATTGTCATCAGTATTTGATCTCTCATGATATTCTCAAAATTTAAAATAGAAATAACTGATTGTCATCGGTATTTGATCTCTCATGAGATTCTCAAAATTTAAAATAGAAATAAATTTGTGAACGTATGAGATATCCAAAATATTTCAAAATCTACAATAAAATTAAATTTCAATAGTGTTGAGTAACAAAAAGTTACCCCAAAAAAGTAAAGGAATTGAATGCAGCGCCAGAAGTGTTAGTTGTAAACTTGCTGAATTCAAAAGTGGCGTGTCCATCAATTATTTACTGTTATATAATGCGTTTTATCTGTTGTCATTAGTCGGACACTTGATATGCTGAATTCCACTAATTATACCAACTAGTTTCTCTGCAGGTGTAGATGGAGGGCATCTTCTTATTCTGGGTATACGAAAAACATATTTATATTTCAATGATTTCAGAGAAATCTTTCTCTTTTGCAGTGATTTCTATTTCAGAACAATGAGACTTCTCAGTCTTGTAGCAACCAACTGGTGGTATATTCTCTTGTGTTAACTTCGGTTGGCAATGAAAATACATAGAGTATTTGTTTTAGTGTCCAAAACATTTATTTATTTATTTTAAGATTATTTTTTAAAATATTTAAAATAATGAAAAATTATAATTTTTTTATAATTATATTATAACATTTTTGAAAAAAATCAAAACATAAAATAGTGACTATACTTATTTAATGATTTAGTATTTTATTTTCTTGTTAAAAAAAATCAAAATATAAAATAGTTAGAAGACATCTATCAAATAATTTAGTATTGCATGCTATATACAACTTATTTGATGGTCTGAACTTGGAGCATAATATTATAGTCATCACTTTATTCAATCAACTAACTTTAACAAAGTATAAGGTAACTCCGTATCCTTTCAAAGATACAAATTTGGAGCATGATATTATAGTCATCACCTTATTCAATCAACTAATCTTAACAAAGTATAAGTTAACTCCATATCCTTTCAATATCTTTGATTCTTGATCACAAAAGAATAGAAGAAGACTCTACAAGACTATCTTATATAAGGTTTAGGTTGTTTTTCTAGAAATGAGTGCATTAACAACAACATGCCAATAAACCAGTTGAAGTTTTTGTCAGATTTAAAGGGTTTATAGCATGTGTCGAATGTGGATATAAGAATACTTTTTAAGCCTGCTATATTTTCCATGTAACACATCTAAGTGCAGGATTCAAGGTCACTAAGATGGGAAAAGAAAGTATACAAGTTGAAGTCAAGGTTAAAGGTTACCAAGATTCGCAGAGAAAGTAAAAATTGAAGTTGGCTATTTTACGAAATTAGGAATGTTGTAGGGTAAAAATGCGAAGTTGGGTTACACTTTTGTGAGAATCGGGGGCGGAAAACTTTTTTTTCTCAACAATTCAGCCAAACTTTTATAAAAGATCGGCCGAACTATTCGAAAGTTTGGCCGAACTTTTGAAATTACTTCGGCTGAACTCATTCTGCCGTTTACATTGACGACGACCTAACGGCGTGGACAAACATATTTTTCACCAGAGATGGGAAAACTGGCAATAAAAGTTCAGCCGAACTAGGTAACTTGTTCTTATAAATATATCGGCCCGCAAACCTTAACAGGTTTCAGGCATATTATCGTTGTTTGTTTGTTGTCTTGCGTCTGTCCATCTCACATTTGTCTATCTCACGTCTATGTGTTTGTAGGGTCGATGAGGTGAGGTGTTGCTCTGTTGTGCCACGATGACGAGGTGAGGTGTTACTCTATTTTTTTTGTAATTATTTTTTGTTGATTTTTTTTTGTTTGATTTTAATTTTATTTTTTCGCAAGGGATTGTTTGCTCTATTTGTTCACAGGGAATTTGGTCTGCGTCCTCCACGACATCTTCAGCGATCTCCTGGCTCGTCTTCTCGTTGTGGCTTCGTCCTCTTGTTGTCTGCGAATTTCCAAGTATGTTATCCTTCTCCTCTGTCATTGAATTTACAGTTTTATGAAGGTTTTGTTTCGGAAAAAAATCAAATTTTGGAAAAAGACATAAAAATTAAAGATTACCATGTTTCTAATTTCATCATTCATACCATCACAATTCATTTTCTTTTTTCAGATTCATAATTCATGTAGTCACAATTCTTATTCTATATTTAGATTCATCATTCATAGAATAATTCATAAACAAATTCCAGAATTAAAATTCATTATTTCTGAATATTAGATGGTTAAAAATTTAACAAGAAGTCAAATTTATAGTACATTTCTGATATTAGGTTGTCACTGTCACTATGTTAATGCTCTCCAAACACCTGATATTAGGTTGTCACTATCACTATGTTAATTCTCTCCAAATGAATGATACTAGGTTGTCACTGTCACTATGTTAACGCTCTCCAAATGCATGTTTCTGGTAGGTGCTTTCAGGCCTCAACCTCTTATAATTTGCAAAGGAAAGTGAAAAATGATGTTGTTTATGTTTAGGTATTTGTTTTATAGGGTTTAGGTTTACTTTATATGCTTGTGGTCCTCTCCACCATACTCTTTCCTGCCATGCTCCCTTCCCTTCCTCATGCAACTTTGAATTTTTTTATGTTTTTATTGGCAACATTTTTTCGACAAAGGATTTGTTTCATCATATTGGGAATGGATCCATCAAATTTCAAATTGATTCCATTTGCAGGAAGAATTTCTAATATAGTTCAGGGATTCAAATATTCCAATTTGGTTTGGAACCTTCCCTAAGTGATTACATGATCTATGGCCTACTCTGATCCTTATAATATACACAGAACCTAGTGACTAAAATAGATATTAGTGAGGGTCTCATGCACTGTGCAGTTTGAACTATCACGTGCATATCTGAGAGTTTGTGACATGCTAGAATTGAATATATGTCAAAACCTTTCACATTATAATTCTTGACGTATATAAGTTTTATGTTTCATTCTTTGTTGAACTGTGTGATGTGTCACTTTGGCTTGGAGGGTTCACACCTTGTGGGCCCTTTGGAAGTTGCATGTTTTTATAGCATGGATGTTGTGAGCCCTTACAATTTGTATAGCATGGCTATTGTGGACCCTAAGAATTGGTTCTGCATTTGAATTTGTTTTTCATTATAATTTTTGTTCATACATTAGAATTAGGTGAGCTACATCCATTTCCCTCATAAATAGCTAACTAGTGTTGTCATTTCTTCCACTGAAAAACAGACTTTTGCAAGCAGAGAAAAAATATCTTCCTCTTCTTGTCAAACACAAATTGAGAAATGACTATTTAGATATCTATTTTCATTTCTTCCACTGAAATTTTCCATGGCCAGTTGCACCTACTTATGGTTCCTTTTCATTACCTATTCAACACTTTTACTTATAATCTGTACCTGTTCTCTCCTCCACATACCATCGGTCCACCTCCATCTGAGTAGATTTTTCTTGAGTTAACTTATTTCAATTACAAAATACCAACAACCTATTCATTGGCCTTATTATTATTATTATTTTTTAATTTAGAAATTTATTATTATTATTATTATTATTTTAATTTAATATTGGTCCACTTAAAAGTTGTAGTGCATCGTAAGAGACATACTATACAACCTTCCTAAATTGAAGGTCTCACTCTTTCATCATTAGTATAACGATTTGTCACTTGTCTAGCCTTTTATTGTTTCCCAACAATTTTTTTTGTTTTGATAATAGTTATAGATCTTTGTTAGGAAACAATAATTATAAATTCTTTTTGACAAATATATTAATAATGAAGGCTGAACCTAGCTACATTCTTCAACATCTAAGAGACACAATTGTATTGTGATATTTTCCCTTCTTTTCAACTTAGTCCATCCTTCTAGAAATTCCCTTTTAATGAAGCAAATATATCCATAGTGATCCACTCATATTTGTTCACCAACAACTATTACATTTTGGACTTATATATCTCAAAACTGTGCTCATTGAATTTATGCATCTATATCTTTAAACTGCTGAACTATTTTATTTCACCATAGGAATCAATTCTATATATCTCCCATTTTAATGGGGTCTATCACATTTTGAGAAAAACACATTAGCCATAAAAGTTTCCCATTGAAACCAAAAGTAATTTGATACAAAACATAGGTTTTAACTTTATATAGTTAATTGTTTCAAATAGATTCTTGATAAAATGAAAAATATTCAATGTAAAAAACATGCATTAACATATAATTATGATATTTTCCCTTCTTTCCAACTTATTCCATCCTTCTAGAAAAATCCCTTTTAATTCAAAGCATATATATCCATAGTGATCCAATGATATTTGTTCACCAACAACTATTCCATTTTGGACTTATATATCTCAGAACTATGCTCATTGAATTTATGCATCTATATCTTTAAACTACTCAACCATTTTATTACACCATAGGAATCATTTCGATAGATCTCCCATTTTAATGGGGTCTATCACGTTTCGAGAAAAACACATTAGCCATAAAAGTTTCCCATTGAAACCAAAAGTGATTTGATACAAAACATAGGTTTTAACCTTATAAAGTTAATTGTTTCAAATAGAATCTTAATAAAATGAAAAATATTCAATGTAAAACACATGCATTAACATATAATTGTGATATTTTCCCTTCTTTCCAACTTAGTGGACATCCTTCTAGAAAAATCCCTTTTAATGAAGCAGATATATCCATAGTGATCAACGGATATTTGTTCACCAACAACTATTCCATTTTGGACTTATATATCTCAAAACTATGCTCATTGAATTTATGCATCTATATCTTTAAACTACTCAACTATTTTATTTCACCATAGGAATTAATTCGATATATCTCCCATTTTAATGGGGTCTATCACATTTCGAGAAAAACACACTAGCCATAAAAATTTCCCATTGAAACCAAAAGTCATTTGATACAAAACAAAGGTTTTAACCTTATATAGTTAATTGTTTCAATTAGATTCTTAATAAAATGAAAAATATTCAATGTAAAACACATGCATTAACATATAATTGTAATATTTTCCCTTCTTTCCAACTTAGTCCATCCTTCTAGAAAAATCCCTTTTAATGAAGCAAATATATCCATAGTGATCCACTGATATTTATTCACCAACAACTATTCCATTTTGGACTTATATATCTCAAAACTACGCTGATTGAATTTATGCATCTATATCTTTAAACTACTCAACTATTTTATTACACCATAGGAATCATTTCGATATATCTCCCATTTTAATGGGGTCTATCACATTTTGAGAAAAACACATTAGCCATAAGAGTTTCCCATTGAAACTAAAAGTAATTTGATACAAAACATAGGTTTTAACCTTATATAGTTAATTGTTTCAAATATATTCTTAATAAAATGAAAAATATTCAATGTAAAACACATGCATTAACATATAATTGTGATATTTTCCCTTCTTTCCAACTTAGTCCATCCTTCATGAAAAATATCTTTTAATGAAGCAGATATATCCATATTGATCCACTGATATTTTTTCACCAACAAATATTCCATTTTGAACTTATATATCTCAAAACTATGCTCATTGAATTCATGCATCTATATCTTTAAACTACTCAACTATTTTATTACACCATAGGAATCATTTCGATATATCTCCCATTTTAATGTGGTCTATCACATTTTGAGAAAAAACACATTAGCCATAAAATTTTCTCATTGAAACCAAAAGTAATTTGATACAAAACATAGGTTTTAACCTTATATAGTTAATTGTTTGAAATAGATTCTTAATAAAATGAAAAATATTCAATGTAAAACACACGCATTAACATATAATTTACTTGAGAAACCCAAAATGGGAAGATCAATTTTTTTATCAGTATATTAATTTTTATACCATCAGACACACACACACACACATATGTATGTATGTATATATGTATATATCCCACGAAATTATAAACTACCAATCCATTACCTTGGATTAGATAAAAAATTATATCTTTAACTGAAACTCTAGAACCATGGGGTAAACTACCATGCACTAGAAAAATGCTAAAAGAAAAAACCATGTGATGAAACCCATCATAAAGGGAGTTTTTTTTCCCAAAAACGTCTTTTTGGGGCACTACCCTTGAACACCTGTGTGTGGGAGATTTTTCGTCTCTATGAAACCCTAAAGTGGGGGTCCTTTCCTCCCATTTTATTCCAACCACTATGCTTAGAAAAATATATAGTGCATGGGGGTATTCACATAAAGAATATAACACATACCAAACATCCAATAATTCTCCTTAATGTGACCATCAATGTTGCAATGGTTAGACTTATTTCTACTACCCTTGCATGGATGTGTAGTGGCTATTTTATTCTTATCCTCCTATTTCCAATTCTTATTCCCCTCCTTCAAAGCTTCTTATATACCCCACATATACTTAAGGAGTACATTTGGGCTCTTGGGAAAGATATCCAATAATATGACCATTTTTTTAACTTAGTACACTCTTATACACACTTATGTCTACGTAAAGTAGTGTGAGTGATTCCACGGGTCCTATACACACTTCATAGGGTATAATTGGGATAGGTAGTGTTGTCGACAGATATTGTCACTCCTACAAACAGCCTAGAGTTGCCATAGACCAGTGCCTCAGACATCTTATCATAGCAAGGAGCGTATAATATAACTTGGGTGTCAATCCAAAAGCTCTCCTGCTATCTCTTGTAAATGAGGAAATTAATTTGAATGGGACCAGAACTTACAGAAACTGCCACAGGGAAAGTAATATTGCAGAGAAAAAATGCAAAGATCCAACACAAAAGCATCAGACAGTTAAGAGACAATTTACCGTAAAGAGGGCTAATTCAAGTAATATGCCAAAGAAATTAAATATCAAAAGGTGTATGCAGGGAAAGAAACATAAGAGGATATTAGTTAACTTTGGTCTGATACCCATATACACAACAGAACCACATATGGGCTTATCATTCTAAGAATCCATACATGACAATGGCGTTTTAAAAGCACCCTCCCAAAGCAACTAATATAGCAGAAAGATGAATGAAATGAACATGAAACAGTATATCATGCCTAAGCCATATTTAAAGCGCTTGACTGATCCGAGCATGGGTATCAACTAGGATAAATCCTTACCTAAAATCAGTGAGCCACTCGCATTCCAGTACATGATACAAGAAGATGGATGAATGAAATGTTGTATTAAGCACGTAAAATAAAGTTACATACTGTGGGATACCAAAGACCAGAATCCTCTATTATAGATAAAACTCCTCCTCACTGAGACCCTACGGGCTCTGAGCCTTCATACAAGAATCTTTACAAAATGTTTACAAAAAATGCCTTTCACTGCACAATCCTCTGATAAAAATATGGAACCCTTACAATGTCTTTCTTCCAGGTTTTTATAGAAAAAGAAGAAGAAAAAATCATAAAAGAAGTAGGTGAAAACAATTAATTGTTTCATTAAAACAAAATGGCGGAAACATTTCGCACCCATATTGCTGAATGACTAGGTGATATTGTCTGTACTTGACAATCTGCTTGCAGAAATAAAAGCACAAGGCAGAAAATCTCTTCAGGAACACAGTGTAAGGATAGATTCATATGAATATTCTGTCCTTTCCTGAAGAAAATTTGGCTGAAAATAAAACCTAGAGGGTATTGTTTTCTGTGCTGGGTACCCTCGGCCATCTAATCTTTAATTTTGAGTTTGAAACATTGAATGTTGATTGTTGAATTTCCTCATCTTCCACTGATATTTCTTGTCTGTACCTTTAATATCCCCATCCACAAAATCTTTGTTTTGAATGGCTTCGGAGGGTCTGATAGCTTTCGAACCTTGTTGTTTTAATGAGATTCGTGTCACGGCAGCTACCCAGGGCTTTCCTTCTTAAATTCTTCCTCTGCAAGCCGATCCTTCGATGCATCTTCGATTTTTTTAATGGAGGAAGAGATTAATGACGATTTCTTGTCACTGCAACCTGCAAAACCCACAAACACGTTAAAGAAAACCAGACACAAGGGTGGTGGAAAACACGGATAAATGGTGAAGAAATGAAGGGTGGCGATGAAATATGTAGTGGAACGACAATGAATGCATGAGGTAGAGATACATAACATAAACACTGTAATATGACACGTAAACGGAGTATATGAATGGTGGAGGCGAATGCAAATGACACGTGGGCGTACGAAAAGCTAAGCAGAAGGGACGACGTGGAGGCGGACTTGGTCAATCAACGGGATGTGTGAACAATCCTGGGCCATATGATCAAAAATGAAATCAACGGTTAATACTTCACCGGAGGGCGATGGAATGGCGGGCCCGAAGTACTGTGCACCGGGACTAAAATTTGCGCAGCTTGGGAGATTGGTAGTCGTTGGATGGAGGCCTACGGATCTGACGGTTGACATTAATTCCGCTACGCGACTACGACCAAATGATAACACGCGAAATGGAGCGGTATTGGGGTCGTACATAAGGACACTTGGCAAGCAATGTATGGAATCGCTACGATTTGCGGAATACCTCCTGCCCAGCAAAGGTGGTGCAAAATAAACAGGCCGGTTTTGGAGTCGATGCGCAGCAAGGGGTCCACCAAAGCAAAGGAGATTTTGGGCCATTGATTTTCCTTTGATCGGACGGCTAGGGGTGTGCCCGATAGCCTCTCATGCTAAGCGCCCGTCAGTCTGGCACTTGGTCTAGCACCCGAGTTGTATGGGGAATAAAATAAAGGGGGCTGAGACTGAAGGGGCTAGGCCCGATATATCATTAAGTGCAGACTTTAGCCTTTGTATAATGTATTTCGTGGGCGGGAAGGGTAATGATAGGTAGGATATGAAGGTCTTAGGCCACAAAAGAGGTTTTAGACGGATTCAAACGGGACGGCAGGCCAAAAATTTGAATGGAGGGGTTAATATAGTCAACATCGGCTCCATCTGGGGACGGCGCGTTCATCCCTGAACGTGTCGAAAACTTCGCAGACCCCCTGTTTATCATTTTTGTAAATCCTGTTCTTCAGCCATTCAGTACTTCACTCCATAATTTATCAGCACGTCCACCTGGATTAAACCAAAACTGGAACAAAACTTATCTACAATATGGTACATCAGGCAATCCATGCCTGAATTAGAATTGGAAGTATGGTTTAAGAAATTGACCATTTACAGGGGCATCGAGTAAGTCGCCCTGTATGTTTTCCAACATAAAAGTATTATTTCCTCCCTTTTCCACGATTTTAAATGGGCCGAACCAGAGAGGGTCAAACTTGCCATGTTTTCCTTTTTCAACTCTTCGTACATCCCATCTGAGAACTAGATCTCCAATCTGCAATTTTCTATCTTTTGCATGCTGATCAAATATGTGTTTCATTTTCTCTTGATACTCCGTTAATCTCTGATTCACTCGGCCCCTTGTTTCCTCTAATTCTACCAATTGATTGATTCTTCTGACCATATCATCAGGTTCTTCCTGGCTTTCTTGCATGAAACGTGCCATTGGTAAGGCCAACTGCACAGGAAACACTGCTGCTCGTCCATATACCAACTCATATGGAGATTTCCCAGTTGCTCTCTTGCTGGTGATTCTATTCGCCCATAGAGAAAATTTCAACTGAGAATCCCAATTCTTCTGATTTTCATTTATATTCTTTTTCAAGGCCCTCACTAGAGTTTTGTTGGAAGATTCTGCCAAGCCATTTCCCTATGGGTAGTAAGCTGTGGAGTGATTCAATGTGATATTGTACTGTTGGCAGAAATTCACAAATTTTGCAGATTTTAAGGCCTGTGCGTTATCAGTCACTATTCTAGCAGGACAGCCAAACCTAGATATGATATTTTCCTCCATGAACTTTATGATGACAGTGTTAGTAGCATTCCTTGCAGGTATGGCTTCCACCCATTTTGTAAAATAATATGTGGCTGTTAATATCCATTTATGCTGTCCACTTGAGGGTGGGTGAATTTCACCTATAAAATCTATTCCCCATTGTTGAAATGGTTCATCTACATGAACTGGAATCAAGGGCAGAGCTGCTAATTTTTGTCTCTCAGCAAATTTTTGACACTTATCACATGCTCTAACCCAAGCAAAGACACCTCCAAATAATTTAGGCCAGTAGAAACCAGCCTTCAAGATTTTATGAGCTGTAGCCCTCCAGCTGTAATGTCCTCCACAAATTCCTTCATGGAATTCAGCCATTATACTTTCTACTTCATCCTCTGTGAGGCACAGGAGTAAAATGCCTGAGGGGTCCCTCCAATATAGCTGGCCATTAGCAACTATATACTTTTGTGATTTCAATCTTAATGCTCTGTACTTTGCTTTATCACAACTTGGAGGGCAGCTGAGTGTCAAAAGATATTCAACTATTTCTTTGTACCAAGGACTAGTAATATATTTCATGTGTACTTTCTGGGTAACCATCTCTAGCCCTCGCTGCTCCTTTTCACTCTCAGACTCTTCACTTGCAATCATAGACAAATTATGCCCAGAGCTTGATAGTTCAATTCAGATAAAATTTTAGCAAGCCCCTGTCCTTTGATCAGCTTGGTAGGGCGGATATCCAAATCATATTCCTGTATCTTTGCAATCCACCTCCCTCTTTTTCCTTCACTATCTCCCTGAATGAGAATGTCTTTGACAGCTACTGTAGGGACATATGTAGTAATGTGAGACTGCAAAACATACGTTCTAAAGTCTTTGAGGGACTTCACCAGGGCATATGCCTGCTTTTCTAATATGTTATATTTCAATTATGCATCATGAAGCACCTGACTGAAGAAGGCAATAGGTTGCTCATATGCATCTTCATTTTTCTGTAGCAGGACTCCAGCTACTGTATGAGGTGATGCAAAAGAAAAGATCATAAATGGTTTAGTATAATCTGGCCCAACTAGTACAAGAGCTTCAAAAAATGCAGCTTTAATTCTAGCAAAGGCCTCCCGTGATTCTTGTGACCATTTCACCTCATTGCTCTTCTTTAGCATATATGTTATATGCCTGAATATCTCAGCATAATTAGGAATAATTCTTCTCAGGAAATTTATGCGCCCAAGAAATACATGTACTTCTTTCTTGTTCCTGGGGAAAGGGATGCTATTTATAACCTCTACTCTTTTGGGATCTATCCTTACCCCATCTTTAGTTACAATATGCCCCAAAAGCTTGCCTTCCTCTAATGCAAATAGAGACTTCTGTGGATTGAGAGAAAGGTCATACCTTCTGCATTTTTCAAAAGTTCTTCATAAATGCTCAATGTGTTCAACATCATTTTTTGAAAAAACTGTTATATCATCAAGGTACACCACCAAAAATTTATCCTGCTCCCCAACAAAAGCAATGTCCATCGCCCTCTGAAAAGTGGCCCCTACATTAATCAATCCAAAAGGCATCCTAGCGTACATAAATGTACCCCATGGTGTGATGAACGCAGTCTTCTTCTGATCTTCTAAAAGTACAGCAACCTGATTATATCCAGAGAAACCATCCATCATTGACATGCTAGAGGCTCCAACCACTTTCTGTAGGATGTGGTCCATCTTGGGTAGTGGATAATTATCTTTTAAAGATGCTCTGTTTAAATTTCTGAAATCCACACACAGCCTTATTTCTCCATTTTTCTTTCGGACAAGGACCAAATTAGCAACCCATTCTGAGTACCTTAATGGCACAATTCTTTTGGCCTTAAGCAGCTTCTTGATTTCTTTTTCAATGGAGGGAAGCAACAGAGGATTTATCTGTCTACGCTTATGCTTATAGGGTTTTGCATCTTCCCTCAGAGGAATTTTATGCTGCATTATATTAATATCAAAAGTTTTAAGGTCCTGATAGGACCATGCAAATACATCCTTGTATGACTGAAATAATTTCAAGTATTTTTCCTTATATTCCTCTGGGACCTTCTTGGATAATTTGACAATTTTGGGCTCAACCTCAGTACCCAGATTCAGGTCTTCCACTTGATCTTCTTCTACCATTTTACTAGGCTGCAACGGGACATCATTTTTGTCAAACAACATTTCTAGGGGGACCAGCCCTCTAGGGATAACATTTCCTTTCAGCTGCAACACTTTACTTCCTTCCATTTTCTCCTCCCATTTATTTTCTGAAACATTCTCAGTCCCCTCTTCATCACAGTCATCAATTTCCATATTGGAGAATTCCCCCACTGTTTCCAGGAATCTCTTCATTTGTTCCTCATCTTCAAATACTTTCCAGTGCTTGATATTATCTGGGATAGATGGCCTGTAACGCACCTCGATCTCATACCTCAAGAGAGTGTTCTGGGGAGGACGGAATGTACTAGCAGCCACGGCAAGCAAATCTGCCATTCTATTCTGCTCCTGGGGCATAAATTGGATATTAAATGATGAGAAAAAGTTCTCCACCGTGTCCCAAACTTCATTCCTATAAGCCCTCAGTCGTGGATGTTTGGTTTGACACTGATTTCTAATCTGCCTGACCACCAGTTCAGAATCTCCCGGAACCTTTAAACTCTATATACCCATGCTCCTGGCTGTCTACAATCCTAGCAACAGTGCTTCATATTCAGCTACATTATTAGTAGCTTCATATTCCAATTTAAAAGATAGTGGGATCCATTTTCCTGTAGGGGAAATTAATAATACTCCAGCCCCATTACCTTCTCTTGATTTTTCTCCATCAAAATGTAAAGTCCATACTCCTGCTTCATGGTTCTCTAAAGGTTGTTCAATTTTGACTTGACAGAATGACTGCTCATGAGCATAGTCTTGATCTTCCTCTAGCATCAAGCATGAAAAATTTCCTTCTTGACTATAGATCGGTGAGTTCTCAGAGCTGTCAGCCTTAGTCACCATCTTAACAAATCTGGTTTCTCTGTATAACCTCCTCTCCTGACCTCCAAAGACTGGGACAGTGGCATATGTCATGTCTAATTTGAGTTAGCCACCAATTTTCGTTCCCCAGGACTTTGACAACAACATGCCAAAGCATGCTGGGATGTCAGCCACCACAATGTCCATTACTACACTTTTTGCTGGAATTTGGGCCAGGTTGACCACTAAATCCTTAATCATCCCTAGACATTTAACTCTTTTGGAATCAAATGAATAGAGGTCTTTATATGGACGTGTGATTTGTAATCCTAGTTGTTCCATGACTGACAGAGGCATAAGATTATGGGAAGCTCCAGAATCTAGCATACAATTGTGTAACAACAGGTCATGAATCACTAGAGACACATAGAAAGGAGGAGTAGAGGGGTCTATCTCCTCGACATGTGGGCCAAAGACTACCATGGGTCTTTCTTCTTGGAGATTAAGACTATCTAGAATTATTGGTGCTTCAGGAGGGAGCAATAAAGAAGTGACTTGAGATTGATATACTGGTTGTTTCAACAGCTCAGTCAGGGGAACTGGGATTTTGAATTTTTCAAGTTCTTTTTGCAGATTAAAAGCAGGAGGGGGTTTATCTATTACAGCTTCTCTTGACTCTTTATTTTCTGCTGAAGGTTTAACTTCTTTTGATACAGACTCAGCATTAGGAAGAGTGGCTACTTTTGAAGGAGGAATTTGATCATCAGATTGCAAAGTTTTGTTTAGAGGACTCTTACCTTTGTCTGTAACTTTCTGCACTGTTGATTCCTTTTGAGCAGATGCTTCCTTCTAGGGAGGCTCTTCTTCTTGATCCTGAGTTCGAGTTCTCTTCCTGGAAGATATGAGATCATATCTTCTGTTAAAATGTGCTTGCATGAAATCATTAAACTGTTTGCAATAATGATCAATTTATGCGTCTTCTGTGTCTCTGATCTCTTCTTCTTCTTCGTGTAATGGACATTCTACTTCATCATTGTTTGAAAAAGCAAGGTTTGCATCTTGCAGTTCATAAGCAGCATCTTTAGTGGAGTCATCTACTGGGCCTTCCAGGTATAATGGGTGTGGTACCTGATCTTGTTGCTCTTTTGCTTCCCTTGGCAATATTTGTAGGGGTGGCTTTCTATACTGAGGATTGTAACCCCTACTTGGAGCATTATGGAAATTCTTGGAGGTTTCATTCTTGGTCTCCAATTCAAGCTTGACCAGTTTATTAGAAATATTCTTAATCATTCTGTTCATTTCTTCAATTCTATCTGAATCCTTATCCTGATTTGAAGTAGATACTTCCTCTTTACCTCTTCTTTTGGTATCTTGTTCAGCTTTCCCTTTTAATTTCCCAGTGGAGGAAAAATTTTCTTCCAACTCAAGAGCATCTGACTAAGCATCATCTAGGGTGACAGGCTTTCTTTCTTTGAGAGAGAAACCAAAATCTGAGTCAAAGGCTGCTATGAAAACAACTTTGGCAACATTCTGATGAGGCTTCATATTTGCAGGGAGATTTAGATATAACTTGTTAAATCTTTTGATAAATTCTGACACCCCTTCATTATGTTTCTTCTTAAGTGTATTGAACTCCGTAAGACACTGTCCATGATCTTTCTTTTCTCCCCATTTCCTGAGAAAGGTATTTTGCATATCGTCCCAAGTGGTTACAGAACGGTTTCCTAATGTTTTGAACCATTTTTTGGCTTCATCGTCCAGAGACTACACAAATAATCTTAAGACCTCAGGAGTAGGGTGAAGATTAGCATTAATCCTAGCACTTCCCCTGGGTGGGCTATCTGAATAATATTCTGTATTTCCAACGGTGGAGTCGAGATTTTCTTCTAGAACTTATTGAGAGGATGAAGATGGATAATCTTCTACAGAAAACTCAGGAGTTTCAGCACGGACTGATTTCTTTTCTTTCCAACTTCTTTTATGTATAATCTTCTCAGGGTCAGAAACTGAAGGTGTCTTTGACTGTGATCTATCTGACCTTAGGTGTGGCTTACGGGGAGCCAAGACTACAAATAGATTTATCAAATAAACAACAGTGGAGTCGCCAAGGTGAGAGATATACAACTCTTCAACTCTCTGTGCTCACCTGATTAGAGAGTGAAAATGATTTGTCGAGGCACAGGGATAATGATTTTCTTAAATTGGATCCCCGACAATGGTGCCAGAAAGATGTTTTAGATAGATATTGTCGCTCCTAGAGACAGCCTAGAGTTGCCATAAACCAGTGCCTAGGACATCTTATCATAGCAAGGAGCGTATAATATAACTTGGGTGTCAATCCAAAAGCTCTCCTACTATCTCTTGTAAATGAGGAAATTAATTTGAATGGGACTGGAACTTACAGAAACTGCCACAGGGAAAGTAATATTGCAGAGACAAAATGCAAAGATCCAACACAAAAGCATCAGACAGTTAAGAGACAATTTACCGTAAAGAGGGCCAATTCAAGTAATATGCCACAGAAATTAAATATCAGAAGGTGTATGCAGGGAAAGAAACATAAGATGATATTGGTTAACTTTGGTCTGATACCCAGATACACAACAGAACCACATATGGGCTTATCATTCTAAGAATCCATACATGACAATGGCGTTTTAAAAGCACCCTCCCAAAGCAACTAATATAGCAGAAAGATGAATGAAATGAACATGAAACAGTATATCATGCCTGAGCCATATTTAAAGCGCTTGACTGATCCGAGCATGGGTATCAACTAGGATAAATCCTTACCTAAAATCAGTGAGCCACTCACATTCCAGTGCATGATACAATAATATGGATGAATGAAATGTTGTATTAAGCACGTAAAACAAAGTTACATACTGTGGGATACCAAAGACCAGAATCTTCTATTACAGATATAACTCCTCCTCACTGAGACCCTACGGGCTCTGAGCCTTCATACAAGAATATTTACAAAATTTTTACAAAAAATGCCTTTCACTGCACAATCCTCTGCTAAAAATCTGGAACCCTTACAATGTCTTTCTTCCAGGTTTTTATAGAGGAAGAAGAAGAAAAACTCATAAAAGAAATAGGTGAAAACAATTAATTGTTTCCTTAAAACAAAATGGCGGAAACATTTCGCGCCCATATTGCTGAATGACTAGGTGATATTGTCTGTACTTGAAAATCTGCTTGCAGAAATAAATGCACAAGGAAGAAAATCTTTTCAGGAACACGGTGTAAGGATAGATTCATATGAATATTCTGTCCTTTCCTGAAGAAAATTTGGCCGAAAATAAAACCTGGAGGGTATTGTTTTCTGTGCTGGGTACCCTCGGCCATCTAATCTTTAAATTTGAGTTTGAAACATTGAATGCTGATTGTTGAATTTCCTCATCTTCCACTGGTATTTCTTGTCTGCGCCTTTAATATCCCCATCCGCAAAATCTTTGTTTTGAATGGATCTGGAGGGTCTGATAGCTTTCGAACCTTGCTGTTTTAATGAGAGTCGTGTCACGGCAGCTACCCAGGGCTTTCCTTCATAAATTCTTTCTCTGCAAGCCGATCCTTAGATGCATCTTCGATTTTTGTAATGGAGGCAGAGATTAATGACGATTTCTTGTCACTGCAACCTGCAAAACCCACAAACACGTTAAAGAAAACCAGACATAAGGGTGGTGGAAAACATGGATAAATGGCGAATAAATGAAGGGTGGCGATGAAATATGCAGTGGAACGACGATGAATGCACGAGGCGGAGATATGTAACATAAACACTGTAATATGACATGTAAACGAAGTATATGAATGGTGGAGGCGAACGAAAATGACACGTGGGCGTACGAAAGGCTAAGCAGAAGGGACGACGTGGAGGCGGACTTGGTCAATCAACGGGATGTGTGAACAATCCTGGGCCATACGATCAAAAACGAAATCAACGGTTAATACTTCACTGGAGGGCGATGGAATGGTGGGCCCGAAGTACTGTGCACCGGGACTAAAATTCGCGCAGCTTGGGAGATTGGCAGCCGTTGGATGGAGGCCTACGGATCTGACGGTTGACATTAATTCCGCTACGCGACTACAACCGAATGATAACGCGCAAAATGGAGCGGTATTGGCGTCGTACATAAGGACACTTGGCAAGCAACGTATGGAATCGCTGCGATTTGCGGAATACCGCTTGTCCAGCAAAGGTGGTGTGAAATAAACAGGCCGGTTTTGGAGTCGATGCGCAGCGAGGGGTCCACCAAAGCAAAGGAGATTCTGGGCCATTGATTTGCCTTTGATCGGATGGCTAGGGGTGTGCCCGATAGCCTCTCATGCTAAGCGCCCGTCAGTTTGGCACTTGGTCTAGCACCCGAGTCGTATGGGGAATAAAATAAAGGGGGCTGAGACTGAAGGGGCTAGGCCCAATATATCATTAAGTGCAGACTTTAGCCTTTGTCTAATGTATTTCGTGGGCGGGAAGGGTAATGATAGGTAGGATATGAAGGTCTTAGGCCACAAAAGAGGTTTTAGACGGATTCAAACGGGACGGCAGGCCAAAAATTTGAATGGAGGGGCTAATATAGTCAACAGGTAGTGTTAAATTCTACAAGTTCTATAGGCAGAGTCTGTAAAGGGCCAGGTAGCCTCTCGATCTCATCTTTTATAAAAGGTGACATATCCATTAAATGGCCCTACAGTAAATCTCTGGAATAGATCTAAATAGAATTTCTTCATTTTAATATCCACAAACCACAACCACTTTAATGGATCTTAATAATCTAGATTGACATGGCTGTATTTTATTAATGTACCTAAATTTACACCCTCCATGTTGCTTCATTCTTGTAAAATGTTAAAAGTGGAGTGTATTATTGTACCTAAAGTAACACCTTTCATGTTGCTTTATTCTTTTAAAATGTTAAAAGTGGAGTGTTTTATGATGTAATGGATATAAATAATCTAGATTGACATGGCTACAGTGATATGATGATAGTGTAGGTTGATGTTTAAGTTGTAAAATTCTTGTACATATCAAGGATAAATGATAGTACAAGCCAAAAATGGCATTATTATAAATTATTAAACAGTTTGATATGTGCTAAATCATACTTCTTATTAAGGACATAACTAATTTGTCATAACAGAACTCTGATATTTAAGCATAGTCTTCAATCCCATTATTATGTAGGTAAAGTACTATCTTCACATTAAAGCATTTTATAAGGTTACTCTAAAACTAATGGCTTTCTCCCATTAATTAAAGGAAAACTTTAAAGCCTAAAAATTGAACTTAAAGTGGCTGAACTTCCATAGGATTTTAGTCTGTCTGTTGAGTGTTAACTTCTACAAGGTTCTATAGGTAGAGTCTATAAAGGGCCAGGTAGTGTTAACTTCTATAAGTTCCAAAGGCAGAGTCTGTAAAGGGCCAGGTAGCCTCTGGATCTCATCTTTTCTGAAAGGTGACATATCCAGTGAATGCCCCTACAGTCAATCTCTGGAACATATCTAAATAGAATTTATTCACTTTAATATCCATAAACCACAACCACTTTAAGGAAAACTGTGTACATGTGTCATTTCTCCCATAAATTCTTAGGCAAAGTTTTTAAAGCATGTGTCATGTTGGCTTTCTCCCATTAACTTTAAAGCATTTTTTTAGTAAGTGCATAAAATAATTTTGCAAACCATGTGAATGTCATTTCTCCCACAAACTAAAGGCTTTCTCTCATTAATTCGGGGAAAAATTTAAGGCCTAAAATTGAGCCTAAAGTGGCTGAACTGTCATAGGATTTTGAACTTCCATAGGATTTTAGTCGCTCTATTGAGTGTTAACTTCTACAAGTTCTAAAGGCAGAGTCTGTAAAGGGCCAAGTAGCCTCTGTATCTCATATTTTCTCAAAGGTGACATATCTAGTAAATGTTCCTAATGTCAATCTCTGGAATAGAAATAGAAGTTCTTCATTTTAATATCCATAAGCCACTACCACTCTAAGGAAAATCTTGTACATGTGTCATTTATCAATTCTCCCATAAAATTTTAGGAAAACTTTAAGGCATGTGTCATTTCTATTTCATTTCTCCCACAAACTCATAAAGATGTGACTTTTGACATAACTAGTTGTTTTAGTAAGTGCATAAAATAATTTTGCAAACCATGTAAATGTCATTTCTCCCACAAACTAAAATCTTCCTCCCATTAATTCAAGGCAAAATTTAAGGCCTAAAAACTGAATCTAAAGTGGCTGAACTCTTGTAGGATAGTATCCCCCAAACTCAAGGCTTTCCCCCATCAATTCAAGGCAAACTTGAAGGCCTAAAAACTGAACGTTGTTTTAGTAAGTGCATAAAATAATTTTTCAAACCATGTAAATTTAATTTCTCCCACAAAATAAAGGCTTCCTCCCATTAATTCAAGGCAAAATTTAAGGCCTACAAACTGAACCTAAAGTGGCTGAGCTCTCATAGGATAGTATCCCCCAAACTCAAGGCTTTCCCCCATTAATTCAAGACAAACTTTAAGGCCTAAAAACTGAACCTAAAGTGGTTGAACTTCCATAGGATTTTAGTTTGTTGGTTGAGCCTTAAATTCTACAAGTTCTAAAGCAGTCTGTAAAGGGTTAGGTAGCCTCTGGATCTCATCCTTTCTTAAGGCATGTTATTTCTAGATGTGATTTATGCCATCAATTTTAAGGCAAACTTTCATGCAAACCATGCATGAACCATGTATATGTGTCATAAATCTCCCTTAAAATCTAGGAAATGCAATCTTTAACGCATCTCATTTCTAGATGTGAATTCTACCATGAAATTTAAGTCAAACTTTAAGGTAAACCATGCACATGTCATTTATTGTTGGGTGTGGAGCCTGATTATCTTGTTTATTTTGTATCACAGCGTTGGACCCATGTACCTTAATAGGGGCGGCAATGCCGCCCGTAATTAAACACTGCCTGGGGGGTCCAAGGGGGGTAGCTGCGACTTTATGGAGCCCCCCCTTGGCAGGGGGTTTCGGGGGCAACGCCCTCGAAGCTAAAAACATATGTAAAATTTCCTTGTAAAAGTATAGTAATTTCTAGTCAATCTGGATCGTTCATTAGGTAGATGATCTGACGGTAGAAGTTATGTTTAGTTTAGTGTTTTTTGCCCTAAAAGGCAACCCTCGCTTTCATGAGGGCATTGTATTGTGGATGTGTATGGTATGTGTATTCTCGGAGCGAGAAACAGATAGAGAGACTGTGAGAGAGAACAGAGGATATTACAGGGGATCTACTGTAGGTTGTGTCTCTTAATTTTGCTGGATAATAGAAAGGAAGGACTGGTTGTTCGGAGTGGACGTAGCCCAAACTGGGTGAACCACGTATATCTGTGTCTCTCTGGTTTTATGTGTTTTGTGTGCTTTTTTTCTGTCTATTTTATGTGTTGCATTTCTCTGTAATATATAATTTTCTAAAATTTATCTCATGCACATGTGTCATTTCTCCCATGCATTTGCAAAAAATGTCAATTTAATATATTTTTATTGAATTTGTTTTTTTCAGGGATAAGAAAACCCACTAAATATGGTCGAAAAATGGAAATTATGCATAGATGTTTCTTGCTATCCCAATTTAGGGAAAGAAGTGATTACATACGTGCTTTCCACTATTGCGACTAGCAAAGTCGTCCAAAGGAAAACGAATATACCTGAAAGAACAACACAGAACGAGGCATATTATATGGCATTGATAGAAGGCTTGGCAAAAGCTATGGAGTATGGATCAAATGGAATTGTAGTTTTCACCAATTCTGAACTTGTGTGCAACCAGATGAATGGTGTGTACCAAGTTAAGAAGGAGTGACTAAAAGAACTGCATGGAATAGCAAACAATATTGTTAGCCAATTTCAATTTTTTAGTATAAGACATTGTACAAATGTGAATAAAATGTCTGTTGATCTATTGCATGGGGCAATGCCAATTTAGGATTAATCTATCAAAGATGAATTAATAGATGAATTAGAATTATATGGGGCAGTGCCAATGCAAGATTCATCTCTCAACGATGAATTAGTTTTGAGATGCTTTTCTTCAAAAATTCAAGATTCATCTCTCAAAGATGAATTAGTTTTGAGACGCTCTTCTTCAAAAATTCAAGATTCTTCTCTCAAAGATGAATTAGTGTTGAGACGCTCTCCTTCAAAATTTATTGATGGACATTGTAACATATCTTGGATATGTGTGTGTTTTGTACTTATAAATGTGTCTTTTTTAATGACCATGTGTTTTTTTCAATTATATACCAAGTGTGCTCCCACCACACCATGTAAAGCGCAACTTGGTGAACTTCACATTTGCAACAAGTGGTGAACTTCACATTTTTATAAAATTAAAATGCGGGGACTTCAACAAATTTTTGTTTAAATGGAGTTTCACGCTTCTTTTTTATTGACCATGTGTTTTTTTCAATTTTATACCAAGTTTGCTCCCACCATGTAAAACACAATTTGGTGAACTTAACATTTTTATAACTTTTTTTTTGCTTAAATTGAGTTTCACACATCAATTAGTGCTTTGAAAGTTGTGTTTTACATAATTTATGTACACTAAATTACATTAATTTTTTGAAATTTATTTTGAATTTATTTTAAATAGTAATTTAAAAAAATAATTGTAAATGTCCACTGTAGATATATATATCATAGAGGATGAACAACAAATATCAACAGAATCCCATATCTCTACGAGAGAGGGGGATTAGTGATCGAGAGGTGTTCATGGTATTTAAATATAATCTTAAATCTCCATACATATACATACATGTGTGTACATATGGAATTGAATTTTTATCAATTTTGTGAGTTAAATTTGTTGTTAATAAGTTTCATTTTTTATTTTTTAGGAGCCAAGAGGAGAAGGGTGTCTACTCCATCAATGGAGCATGCCCATAGTTCACGCAATCATGGTATGGTTCATGCAATTTAATCAATCAATATGTACATGCATTCATACATATGAATGTATTTTTGAATTGATTATAAATTAATATTTTTTTATGAAGCTTCTCTCTCGTCTCGTGAGGTTGGTGGTGGTTCGAATTCCCTTAGAGGGCCATCAATAAGTGCTGGTGGGTTGCATGAAGGTGGTGATATGTATTCCCCTAGAGGCCAATCAACAGATGGTCGTGTTGGTTCTCAACCAATTGGTGGTCGTGTTGGTTCTCAATAGGGTCATTCTGCTTCTCAATAGTCTCAGGGTGGGCAAGATGCTAGCCAACCACATCGAGGTGGCCATAAATTTGAATATTTTTTTCATTAAATTTGTAAAAAATTGTTTACATGTGTTTTTATAATATACAAAATTTTATATATTGATGCAGAGGCTGCAAATGTTGCTCCAAATGTTGCTCAAAAAAGATGTAGGGCAGAACGCGTTATTCAAGAAGAAGGTTGTCCACCAACCACGACTTATCCAATCAACATTTCCGATATACCTTGGGAAAGAAACATGCATCCATGCCCCTTAGAAATGTGTCAACATCTTCATGCAAAATTGCAGAGAGATCTCGTGGTTTTGACTGTACTTGCTGAGAGTCGGCAAAGCTTGGAAATTGTTACAAACTCTTTAGGCGAATTAGTAGATGTGTACCGAAAGCTTGGGCCAACCATTGATACTTTTGTAGAATTCATGAGAAAAATAAAGGAAACAGTGATGGATCCCGATAAATGGGAGGTTGTTAAACAAAGAATTACAACAGACATGGCCAAGTATATGTTTAATTTCAAAGAAGGGCCGAAAAGAAAGATGTTGAAGGTGAAATATTTCAACCACCCTAATATAGCTCACTATTTGTATGATGGACACTTTGCGGCCTATGGAAGACTCCCATGGAACGATGGGGTTCCGCTTTATTTTGTAAAATTATTTTATGAAGAATTATTTTTGCAAATGAAACCCAATTACAATGACCTTCCCTCTGAATTTTTTGGTTTTGGGAAAGGTCGATTATGTGACCATAGGGGCACTAGGTGTGATGTTGAGTTGCCTCACCCTGAGCCACCCTTGGTTAGTCGACCTTTTAGTGTTGAAACTTTGCGGTCAGAGATGGAAGCCACTTCTCAAATTAGTCGAGAAGCAAGGGATGCCATCATTGACAATGTTCATAGTGGATTGGGTGGAGTCGATGTTTGTATGAATCGAAAAAGAGCACGTGAGAATGCACACGCTAATTTTGTGTATTATAGAGATGAAGAGATTGACAACATGAGTGTTGAAGATCTCAAAACATATGCAAATAATTGTCGCAATGGTTGGCAGGACCTAATTTTTCATGGGGAAGAGGGCATGGGAACGGTATGTGTTAATGGTTAGGGTTCAATTATTTTAACACATGTACAATTTGTAATAAATACATATATACATACATTTATTTGTATACATTAATCTAACAAAAATGTATCATTGTATGTTAACAACATTTGCAGTTGTCACGCTTGATGAATGAAGAAAATGTTAATACCATGGTCGGAGCCTTTGGTTCAAACAATCAAGATGGGTCTCACCATCAATAATACAATTAAGATGGTTCTCACCATCAAGATATGTTGGAAAATGTTAGTGTTTTTTAAGTGAACATGATGATGTACAATTATTTTTTATTTATTACTATATATATCGAAACATGATGATATATTTTTAAAATAAATAATTGTGCACACATGTACATGTACATATATATAATGAAATGTTTTAACAGATTCTGATTCCGTCCGATGTTTTTGGGATGGAAATGCCTTCTTCTTCTTTGGGAGATGTACCTTCTACTTCCTTAGGAGATGTGCCAAATCCACAATCACAAGTATGGAAAATTTTTCACTTTTAAAATTTATGTTTTTAAGTTATATATTCCACCTCAAAAAGTTCCATTAAAAAATGAGATATATCTATATCTTTAGTTATTTTAAATTTTTTGAATTTTAGGTTTTTGGAGATTTTCTTTCTAAACCACTCCTAGGAGATGTGCCAAATCCACCAGCATAAGTATTCAAATTTTCACTTAAATATATATATGTTTTAAAGTTATAAGTTATAAATTGAACCTTAAAAGTTTTATTATAAATTGAGATCTAGAGTTATTTTAATTTTTTTGAATTTTAGGTTTTTGGAGATTTTATTTTGGTGCCTCGCTTAGGAGATGTTCTCTTAGGAGATGTGCCAAATCCACCAGCAAAAGTATTCAATTTTTCACTTAAATATATTTTTTTAAGTTATAATTTATAAATTGAAGTTTAAAAGTTTTATTATAAATTGAGATCTTGATCTTGAGTTATTTTATACTTTTAAATTTTTTGAATTTTAGGTTTCTATAGAGGATTT
This sequence comes from Pinus albicaulis, assembly GCA_034641835.2. Taxonomy (NCBI): domain Eukaryota; kingdom Viridiplantae; phylum Streptophyta; class Pinopsida; order Pinales; family Pinaceae; genus Pinus; species Pinus albicaulis. Next base: position 65,518,426 of record CM076575.1, on the reverse strand, counting down.
ATTTTCTCCACGGAATCTAGCGATGGAGATAGGAACATCCACACCATTTCAAGCATTTGAACAAGTTGTCTAACTTTTTTTTAATAGTATTGAAAATAAGTTTATATATGCATTTTCATTTGAAATTTTTTAATATATATATATATATATATAACTGTACATGTATATTGTACAGTTTACTGTTGGATATGTTCCTATGGGGGAAGTTGTAGTGGATGAGCAAAAAATGGAGAGGGAACCTCATGAGGTATTGCATGATTTTTGTTTAAATTTTGTTTACTACATGAAGTTCTATATATTCTCACTCAATTTTAAAACATCAAATTTTAATATTTGTACACATTGTGTACAGTTTCCCCATGCTTTGCAAGATAGCTCTAGGATTGTGACTTTACTGGGAAAGACACTACATCCATCTGTATTTGATGGATGATGCACATGCACACATGCAACATTATATTTTCAACAAAGTTAGTCTTAAATTTACTTTTTTATATATAGTCTTATCTAGATGTACTCATATATAACTTGATACTTGATACTTGTGAGATCTACAAATTTTGGACATATTTTATGTGAACTACATTTGGTCATGTGAATATGATATATAATGTTTTTAAAACTTAAGTTTTGGATGGTTGAACTACATTTGGCATGTTAAGTAATGTTACAATGTTATATATAATTTGTTTTGTTTTTAAAACTCATGTTTTGGATGGTTGAACTACATTTGGCATGTGATGTGAAGTAATGCTGTGTTAAATAATTTGTTTTGTTTTTAAAGTGTTATGGTTGAACTACATTTGGCATGTGAAGTAATGTTACCTGGTACTTTTACTTGTGATCTATAATGTTTTGTTTTTAAAACTCAAGTTTTGGATGGTTGAACTACATTTGGCATGTGAAGTAATGTTGTGTTATAATTTGTTTTGTTTTCAAAACTTAAGTTTTGGATGGTTGAACTACATTTGGCATGTGAAGTAATATTGTGATCTATATTAATGTTTTCTTTTGAAAAACTCAAGTTTTGGATGGTTGAACTACATTTGGCATGTGAAGTAATGCTGTGTTATAATTTGTTTTGTTTTTAAAACTTAAGTTTTAGATGGTTGAACTACATTTGGCATGTGAAGTAATGTTGTGGGGTAAAACTGTGAATTTGGGTTACACTTTTGTGAGAATTGGGGGCGGAAATATTTTTTTCTCAAAAATTTGGCCGAACTGTTCGAGAGTTCGGCTGAACTTTTGAAATTATTTCGGCCAAACTCATTCTGTCATTGTTATGAAGGTAAATCCTCTCTGTGGATAGAGACGATCCCTCTAGCCCTAGGGTGGGTCTAGTAACAAAAGGACACGCTAAATTGTTGCTTCCTAGCTAATGAATGAACAAAATACATGGTAGATTAACCTACCTTGAATCCAATGATGTCGATGTTGCAGAACGAGTAGTGGCCTCTCGCTCCTGCCTTGGCAAATCACGATCCATTCGCTTTCATGCTTAGATACTTGCACATAGGACAAAGAAAAAGAACAACATATGATAGAGTAGTTTCATTTATAGCTATTAACCAGTCAAAGAAGGCTAAACATATTGCATCAAATAAACATCATAACACAATAATGAAACCAAACAGTAGTCATGTCTATTAATGAGTAGAAGGAAGAGTACAACCGATGCTTTGACGTCGCAATCACCTCCAGCGGGGTTCAGACGAAGCGCGTCTCAAATGTTGGACAGGGAATTCGGACTCAAGCTCCCTTAGAAGTCATCGACTCGAGCTCTCTCAACACAATCTTTCTTACTATATCTTCTCTAGCAGCTTAGCTATAGTACAATTCTCCTAGTTCAGCTATTCATTCGTTCAGCTGCCTTCTCCTAAAAAATATGGTTTCTGATATAGAGGAAAGGGAGGAGGTTGGGACCCCTACAAATGTGGGAGGTAGTGCTATCCTTTAGGAGAGTTCCAAGGGAGGTAGAAACTAATAACTAAAGGAAGGAGTCTGTGGTTGTTTCAGTTCAACCACTCCCAATGACTCATCCCCGAGGTGATTGGAATGGAACCTCCGCCTCTATTTTTAAAAAACATTCCATAAATAGCTTGGCGCAAGTTTCTAACTGGAACAGAGTGCCAAGTGGCACGGTCTTAGTGTTAAATTTCCTGGTCGGCGCGAGGGTGTAACTGGATACTCGCGCCAAGGAAAAAATAGGGATTTTCACAACTCTGCTTAGGGAAATGTCAACAAGAAGAATGTCACTTTCATAAAAAGGGATGCAAGGATGGTATTTTCAAAGCATGACATTTCTTATTGGTCACAACAACGACCCTCCAATGTGCGAGTTGGGGATTGCAGGGACAGTGAAAAAATGTTGTGTAATAGATGCCCCTTAAAGCATGAAGTTTGAGGGAGAGGGAGGGGTGAAATGATTTATGAGAATGCGTTCGAACCAAATATCGTTGTTGGAAGACCTGCAATTACAAATACAACTAATATCTATGATACATGAATCATGTGGCATGGGCGCAACCATCCATAATAGAGTATATAAAAAATTGAACTCCGAGGTATGGACATAGCCATAGAGCAGGAAGGATCAATAAATAGACTCAGGTATGGTTGCAACCATCAAATCAAGAGAGTCATATAATAAGTCATAATGAACAACAAAAATCCACAGCTTGGAGTTTATCAACAAAAACCCAGGGTCTTGCACTCCATCTTCACTCGAACAAGTACAATTTCGAGCATGCAAATGTATGAGCTGAAGTCGAACATGTAGGAAAATCGTCTGATTACCAGCCAATGATGAAAGTTGTTAACAGACGCAAGAGAAACCACCAATGATGACGATGGCCCTCAAGGTACAAAAGGTACAATCTACGAAATGTGAAAAATGATCTGATGTCGAACATCCGCAGAATCACTCGATCGAAGGCCAATGATGTGAACCTTGCGTCGAATGCGAAAAGCCTACCATTGAGGCATGTAGGCTCCAAGGTACTAGAAGGGAGTCTCTAGATCAAATTCCTGGATAATGAGCTGAAGTCGACAAGAAGTGACCTGGTCAAAGGAGGGCCATAATGTTTCCCAAATCATCGACACGAGATAGAGGAACATGATGAAAGTGGATCAGGACCAACAGGAGATCAGAGGAAGGTTGAAAACTGCAGAGGAAAACTTCTCTTGAACATATCAACAACACGACACTGGATTTGGCAATATTTGAAATCAAAGGATCTGAGGTCGTGATGATGTGGCAAAGAGCAGATGAGAGGTCAAAAGATATTACCCAAACCCATGAAGGCGAAGATGAAGAAATGAGATGTCCCCAACCCAACACAAATGCAGACAAGTGCCATTTTCAAGAGCGACATACTGCCAACATAACTAAAACTTGGTTCCATTTTCCCCCACCATTTCTGGCGAGTACCCCAATTATTTTTTAAAACAAGCTTAAAGAGGATAGCATATGCTTGCACTGTAAGTTTGTCCTTCGGACAAATCCAACCTAGTACATTTTACGAGCCCTAGGAAGGAATAACTCGAAATAACGTCATGGTGATGAAGTTCGATGTCATCACGGTTTAACGAGTCTGACAAAGGAAGAACTCGGCATCTTTTCATGTTTAGAGAGTTTGAAAAGAAGGCAGAAAAGAAAACTCCAGCAGTCCCTTTTTTTAGGTAGTCTCACAGATCCGAAAAAGTAGAAAAATGTCTGAGAGAACCTCTTAGTCGTGATAGGCTATGGTATTCCTTTTTCGTAAATAATCCATCCCAGCCCGAAAAAGGGTTAAACGTATACTGGGTAGATATCATTTCGTAGCCATTTAACGAGTTCAAAACGACAAGAATCTCGGTAATATTTTCAATTTTAGAGAGTCAGAAAAGAGCTAAAAGATGACTCCAATAGTGACTTTTTCGTTTTTTTACCGAGTCCGAAAAAGTATAAAATATAACTCATTACTTCATCATTGTCGCATGAAAAACATGTTGCTTCACAAGGGACATCTGTAAAACCCATTTCTCGAAAATAATATAATAAAATAATCGAAAAACATGCCTTAAAACCTAATTAGGGTTGTGAAAAAGTTATAAAATGTCAAAAATGGTAAAAATAATTACTTTTCACTTTTTACCTCTTATGGAGCAATAGTTACCCATTTTATTGTGCAATCTTGTGGCGGCGATAGTGGCCAATCTAGCAAATCAATCACAAATCCGTCAACTGCAGGTAAGAGCTGAGATCCCTCTTGTCATTTTAAGTCATTTCTTGCTTCCCACAATTGTCAATTTCGAATTTTGGGTTAGGAAATGTAAAAATTAGGGCTTCGCGGTTGGCGCGGGTTTCGGGAACAGAGTCCCTCCAACCGCCCGATTTTTAACACTAGGGCGCGCCCATTGGCGCAACTATCTTGGAAACAGTCGCGCCAATGGCGCAAACCATTTCTAGCAAAAAAAGTTGATCGAATACCCCAATTATTTTCAAATTGAAGGTTCAAGATTGACTAATACCACTCATATGTATGTGCTTGCAGGTAGAAAGAGGCAAAAATGGTCATTGAATGGAAAGAACAGGAACATAGCGAAGAATATGAGTTGGCCATGGAAAATGAGGGAGTCATGGAAGCTCTCAGAAACTGTGGTTTGAAAAAATTCTTCCTAACACCATGTCTCCAAGCCTAACCAGGATTACTACAGTATCTGATCAGTATATGGGATGAAAATCAAGAGAATTTTATGCTTCAGGATAAAGAACTTGAGATTGATGTCTCTGACGTGTAATTTATCACAGGATTATTGCGGAGGGGTGCAGCACCAATCCTAACCGGCACCCGACTCTACATGGAAAACATGACCATGGTGATAGACAGGATATGCCGAGGAGCACGGAAGGGATTAGGTAGTGGGAAAGTTGATATATAAACTATCCCAGATTTGACACTACGCGTGGTTTTGCATACCATCACACAGGCTACAAGATCACAAGCACCGCATGAAGCAACAAAGACACAGTTGCTTCTTATTGTGGACTACATGGCACCGCCCATCTACAACTGAACAGAGGCCGTGATCATAAACATGAAGTGCCAACTAACCAAATGCAAGAAGACCAAACTAAAACAATTTGGTTATGGATCTATTCTGGTATCGTTCTTCTTGGAATGACTACCCATTTTTCAGCAACAGGAGGTTATAGTCTCGACACCACCAGCGAGAGAATCGCGGATGGCTCGATGGGAAGCTTTGATGTCAAGGGCATGGGGCAGTCAATAGATGTCATGGAGACTGGAATTCTTTGATTGCTCCGCCGACAATTAATTTTCGTGGAGGACTGGCCCTAATCTGGTACAGATTTCATTGATGATCCAGACCTTCCACTCCCGGAGGGAGAAGATTGGCAAGAAGATTTAGGTGAGACTCATTTTTAAGTTTTATGAGTATTATGCTTTTTTTATTTATGCATGTTCTGACATTAAATCCTTTTAATTGCAGATGTTAGCCCAGAGAGACCTGTCGATATGTCACCAATAGCGAGGCGAATCCCTCACGATTTTGACCCTCAAGGTGAGGGCAGCGAGGAAGATGAGATAGTGCGCAACCTGGAAGGGATCACACGAGGAGTCCCGGATTATGCACGTTTTGATGATGTTCCTCGCGCCTACCAGAGACATACCATAGGGGTGCCCAGCTGAATTCACCACTTATTGAGGCGTCTAGTACGGACCGTGACATGTTACCATGAGCACCATGCTGATTAGACACCTAGGTTTTATTTTATCTGCATATTTTGAGAGACATGATGTCTCAGGATGTAACAAAAACACATGTATTTTTTGAAGTTATGATGCACACGGTTGCAAACATGTGATATATATATATATATATATATATATATATATATATATATATATATATATATATATTTCCCTACATGGATTTTTTACATATGATGATGCTTTTACAAATTATGCAAATGTCTATCTAATACAATTTTAGCCACTATATCAGTTAATGTGTTCATTCGTCTAGGAATAACAATGTTACCGATGAAATAGGTAACCTCATTGTTACCTACTTTTTGAAGTATCAAGAAAAACACCTGATTTTGAAAAAGTGGCGATGTAGAATCAAGAAAAAAAAAATTGAGCATGTTTTTGGCACTTTAAGTTTTTTTTATTTTGTATTTTTTTTTTTAATTAATTTTTTTTTTAAGTGATGTTTTTTATGTCGATTTTGAATAGTGGTGGTGTATCATCACCAACGTTTTCTTATAGGATTTATTTTGACACTATAGATTTTCTAATGTCTTCTTCTTCTGTGAGATGTTTATTTTTAAGTGCATTTATGTACTTTTGTTTTAAAAATAAAAATACAATTTTTTTTTAAAATAAAAACTTGTAATGATATCTTCACTTTTTCACATACATAAAATATGGAAAAAGGGTCAATATTCTAAAGTTAATATTCTCTACATGTTTATGTATTGTTAAATAATTTTTCAATGCACATTAAAAAATTGTCGCTAAAAACCAATATTTTGAACCATATGACAAAAAAATACACTTTTTCAATATAAATACAATGAAAAAAATACACTTTTACAGACTTTTTCTTGGAAAAAACATGTTAAATAAACTCATTTTTTGGGAGAATCTTAACAAAAAAAAACTTAAGAAAATAACATTTTTATTGAATTTTATGTCAAAAAATAATAGCAATCACATGTTTTTTGCAAAAAAAAAGGGTTGTTCTCATAAAATATCAAAGTCTAAACATTACAAGTAAAACTGATTAATAGTTCTAAAAATAAGCTTTGTTTGCAAGCATAACTTAAACATCATCAACAATATCAACTAATACATCTTCAACATCATCTAGAACAACATTGATGGCTTCTTCCACAGCATTTTCTTCTTCATTTTGATCATTGTCGTCTTCTAATGGATCTTTCATGTCAACAAATCTTCCAAAGTGTCGCTTTCCAATCATTCCATATAATGGTGGTTGTGGTTCCTTTGCTTTTTTTGCCACACGTGATTCATTAAAATCTCCTTTCTTCAAACCAACTTCTTGCTTCGCATCTGGAAGGAATTTAAGAGCGTTAATTCTTTGTTGAACAAATTTGCATTGAACTGGGTCTTTCTCAATGGCAATGCAATTTCTTCCTTTTAGTAAGCAACATGCTAGTGTTGTACCTAATCATCAAGCAAAAAAAAAATAAGAAAATTAGTATGGAGACATAAAAAGTAAAAAAGATAATATTTAAATTTAAATTTGTATAATAAAACTTACCTGAACCTGAGAATAAATCCAAAACCCATTCTCTTTTATTTGAACATAGATCTATAAGATAGTTAATCAATGCTTGTGGTTTTTGATAAATGTTAACTATATCTCCTTTTGCATCTTTATCCTCATATGTTAGTTTTCTTACAACTGCATCATAAACCAATACTTGACTATGACTCTTCCCATCTACTCGATTCATAATAATATGCTTATAGCTATCGTCTTTTGTCCAACATTCAACATGGATGAAATCACAATCATTTCTAATAGGTTGATCTTCGGAAGAAACAATATTTGACTTTTGCCTGTAACATAACATAGTAAATGTTCAATAAAATTTTACATGAATAAAAAAATTTAGGAGGAATCAAACATACAATTTCAAAGTCTTACCATGTAAGTTGCATCCTTGAGTTTGCTTTACCCTTGAAGCTTGTTAATAACATTGGAAACTGTGTGTCTGAATGAAATGTCACAAATCGCCAAAGTGGTGATGTTGTCACTTCTTGAAAACACGTAACCACTTTACTAAAAGCTTGATAAGTATATGATTCTCTATCATATTCAATGTCTGGGAAATTGAAACCATGAGGAATATCTGCAATAACTAGGCCATATTCCCTTTTAGGTATTAGTGATGCAATGTCTTCACATTCACCTTGTATTATTTGATATTGGACACTGTCGAGCCCATTCCAAATGTAATGATTAAGAGTAGGATCAAGTTCAACATTCATAAGACGCTTCCTTTTCATGTTCTCCATCTTAATTTTTTCAATAAAGCTTTTGAAAGTATCTGGTACTCCATTTCCATCCTTCTTCGACATCTTTAATGACATAATATATATATATATATATATATATATATATATATATAATAAAATAAAAATAGTTTAAATATGAATAAAATGAATTTATAAATCAACATACCTTATTTAATGCAATATAAAACTCTTTTAGTGTTGATGTAGAACTTGCTTCTAGGTAGTTGCGTACAACATCATCCCAATTGTCTTCAGTCAACATTTTAACCATGTGTTCTTGTATTTTCATAAAAATTTTATGACTGAATAAATCAAGTTAAAAGAGTTAACATACTGACATGTATAACAAATTCTACCAACATCATTATGTTTTATTTAAAAGAAAATTATAATGAAAGAAAAATAAGAAATAATTCAAGAAAATTACTTTTGAAATTCTGCACACATTTCTTCCATTGATAATTCACCCGACTTCACACGGGCTAATACTGATTTGATTAATTTATCATCCTTCACACCTTGCATTGTTCTCCAAGGTGTGATAGTCATATCCTCTGGAAGTTGCTTTATTTCAGGACCCACCTTACTGTTGGTACATATTATGGGTTTACTCTTTCTAAACTTTTGATTTTTTATGGAAATATTCTCCCACCGATAAAAAATCTCATCAATCAAATCCCATACCTCCCCAGTTCTAAATGGCAACTGAAAAATGTTATCTGTGCCTCTAAAGAAATTTGTATTCAATTTTCCATATTTTGTTTTTTTTTCATCAATTTGATAACCTTTTTCCATTAAACATTCCTTTCGAAATGCTACACTAACTTGTGTCTTATCCCCACCACATTTTTTTATGAATTCATTATGAATAAATCTGACCCTTTGGATGAAAGTCATTTTCATTATGTACTCATTATCTGCATTATGATCCCATGCCAATAACTTTGATTCTATTTCTGTTAAGCCAGCGTAAATGATGCATTTCACTATTTGAAAAAGATAGTTATTGGGATATTCTGCAATCAATTGTCTCTTAGCCTCTATCGAATGGTTCCCTCCAATTACATAATATTTATAATCAAAACATTTTGTCTTGTCAAATGCTTGTTTGTTGGGAACTTGACATGGATCGACAAGAACCACATAATCCACCACATGCGCATATGGATTGAACTTGAACAATGTTTTCAGATTATGTACATGTGGGTGATGGGCCTTTCTAATTTGATATTGAGATTGTCCTTCATCTGGGCCATAAAATTGGTTAACATTAAGCTTAAGTGTTTGGCCACCAAGAATTAATTTATTCTTCCTCAGCTCTTGTCGAATAGCATTTTGTTTTGTTTTAATAATGTCATCCTCTAACTCAGCACCCGATGTTATGATTTCTCTGCTTCTGTGAGAGCTTTCAATTTGTTCTTCACTGCTGCTCACAACCTTTACAGGTTCACCAATATTTGATTTCCTAGTCTTATTAGATAACATATCAGTTTTTTTATAAACAAGCTCTCCTTCATGAGGTAAAAGAGAGACATCTTTGGCGATTTTTCTTTTTGGTGCCTGATCTGTTTTCTCCTTTTGCACAACAGTTCTAATCTCCTCCTCACTAATTCTATCATAATTTTCTGTTTCATGTTCGACACCTTCAAAAGAAACATGTTTAAGTTTACTAGATTGACCCACTTTAGTGACTCTTGGTTGATCCCCTCTTTGTACTGTTGCAGTGTCACGAGCTATTGCTCTTTGCTTCAATCTCCTTTCTTCTACTTTGTCTTTGTGGAAAGTGTTGATCACATCCATAACATTTGGCACCAACATATAAATACCTTCAAACATATTTGAAAGACTCGGAACAAAATCCTATGAAACAAAATAAAACATGTCAATGATCAATAATTTATAAAAAATTGAATCATCCTTACAATAATGCATAGAGGAAATAAAAATAAGCATACTTACAATGTTATTTGCAATGTTGCTTGATATTTTTTCAGAAAATTTTGAAGATATTTCATCTGTGTCATACTTGACGATTGATAGACGATATCTAACCTTCTCATGTTTCTGAGCCTTCCTTGCAAGAACATAAATAGTGTCTGTATTCGGTACCATACATATGTCTCGTACTCTGCCCATCACATCATATGGCTAATTTAAGTCAATCATACCACAAATCAGATAGATGTGTATATCAGCCTCCGTTTCACTGTCTTCAAGATACCATGAGAAATCAGTTTTATATATTTCCTCGGCGTTCTTCTAATCAGAAATAAGCTTTAATGAACCTGGTGCCCCACTTGCTTGATTTTTATTAGTGTGTGCAACAATGTCCTTATTGCGTCCAATAGTGTCCATAGTGCGTCCAGCTGCAACTTTAGATTTGGGATTTGTATCCATAGTGCGTCAAACTATAGTTGTAGATTTGGGAGCTGCTGCCCTAGGTGCAGAAACATTCACAGAAATTTTTTTTGATGCCATTTTCCTGATTATATATATATTAATGAAAAAATATTGCGGATAAAATAAATTTAATAAACAAAATTTATTTCTAAAACTAAATAGCTTGAAATTAAAGCAGTAAAATTAACTATAAATTTTTCATTTAAAACAAAATATTATAAATCATAGGTATATATATCTATATAATATGTTTTGAATACATTTTATAAAAAATTTAAAAATATGTTTAAATTGTATAAAACAATTTAAAAAAAATAAACTATTATTTTCAAACATTAGTTTTTGTTTAATATTAAAAAAAAAAAAAGTACTAACTATTTATAACAAATGTTAAAATTAAATTTTATTTTTTTAAAGCAATGATTTTATTAAAAAAACTTGTAATCTTTTAATATATTTTAAAATTTTAAAATTTAATTTTACATTACATAGCAATTGAACAAAAATAAATAAAATAAAAAATTATTTTACTTTACATAGCAATTAAATAAAAAATTATAAACTTAAAATTATAAAAAATTAATATAAAAGTTTATAAATTTATATAATCTTTTAATATATTTGAAAATTACAAATTTCTATTTCACATTACATAGTAATTAAATAAAAATAAACAAAATAAAATAAAAGCAATTAAACAAAATAAAAGAAAAATTAAATTTTTTATAATGCTGTTTTAATACTTAAATTTAAAAAAATAAAAAATAAAAAAGAAATTTAAATATTTAAATGTTAAAAACAAATGTTATAATATTTTTTATTTTTATTTTTTTAATTGCATTGTTATATAGTTTTTTTTTATTAATTTATTATATTGTTATATTAAAACAAATGTTTTATTTATTATTATTATATTGTATTGTTTTTTTTTTAATTATATAATGGTTAAAAACAAAACATAATTGTTATTTTTTTTATTTATTTTTTTTTTTTTTTAAACAATTATTATATAACAATGTTTTTATTATATTATATAATAATTTATTTATTATTTATATATATATAAATATTTCTATTAATTTTTAATTTTTTTATTAAAACAAATAATAATAATAAAAAATTAAAACAAAATTAAAAAAAAAAAAACAAATTTAAAAAAAAAAAATTTAAAAAATGTTTTATTAAAACAAATTAAAAATTAAAATTAAAAATTAAAAAATAAAATAAAAAAGAAATTCATGTATTGTCGTTTGACCATGCCCGCGGGGCGCCGGAGGCCGGTCGAGCGGCGCCACAGGGGTGGCCCAGCCGGCCTCAGGGCCCCGCTAGGCGGGGGGCCGATTCTCGGAATCAGCCCCACGCCCAGCAGGGCCCTGAGGCCAACTGGGCTGCCCCCGTGGCGCTGCCCGGTCGGCCTCCGGCGCCCAGCGAGTGCGGTCTGCCGTGGCTGATTCCGAGAATCAACCCCCCGCCCAGCAGGGGCCCTGAGGTCGGTTGGGCCGCCCCCATGGCGCCGCCCGGCCGGCCTCCGATGCGGCGGCACCATTGGGGCGACCCAGCCAGCCTCAGGGCCCCCGCTGGGGGAGGGGGCGATTCTGAGGCACAGTTAAACGACAGTGCATGATTTTTTTTTTTTTTTTTTTTTTAAATTTCGTTTTTAAATTTTTTTTATATAATATAATTAATAAATAATTATTAAAACATTGTTTATTAAAAAAAAAATTGTTAATAATATCAAAATATAAAAAAAAAAAAACAAACAATTTATTAAATAAAAATTATGTCTTGTTTCTAAACATTATATAATTAAAATAAAAAAACAATACAATATAATAAATAAAAAAAACATTTGTTTTAATATAACAATACAATTAAAAAAAAAAAAAAAAATCTATATCACAATACAATTAAAAAAAAAAACAAAAATGATATATAACAAAACAATAAAGAAAAAAAAATTGAAGATTTAAAATTAAAAAGAATAAAACTAAGATTTAAAATTAAAATAAAATAAAATAGAATAGAATATAAAATCAACAAATTCTCAAATAAATAAATAATGAAACCACAGATATATTTATGATAAAAAAAAAAACAAATAAAAAATGTTATAATATTTTTTTATTTTTTTTTATGTGCATGGTCATTTTATGGATTTTTCTATCTAGATGAACCTATAAGTCTTTAAAAAGAAAAAAAAATCTAAATTTTTGTCCTTAAAACCCTAAAAAATTTAGTTCTTTTTGCATTTTCTTCACTAAATTTTTTTTTAAAATTTAAGGTTTTTGAACCTAAAAACCTTTAAAAAGTAGTTTTTGGACACAAAAAACTATAGAAAAATAGATTTTCCTCAAAATCGTCTTTAAATTGACAGAATAGAAGGAAAACTAACCTTTGAAATGCAAAAAGCTGTTGTCACCAATGCCAACACAACGCCTCCACAAAATTACGAATAGCAACACAATGCCTCCAATGCCAATGCAATGCCTTCACGAAGTTACCAATGCCAATGCAACACCTCCACAAAATTACCAATAGCGATACAACGCCTCCAATGCCAATGCAATGCCTCCACAAAGTTACCAATGCCAACACAACACCTCCAGAAATGTACTCTAACAAATACCAGAAAACTTGATGTGATGTGATGAATAGAAACAATCATTCCTATTATATAGCAAATATTGTCCGATTGGTTTACTATTTAACGAATGTGAGATTAAAATTTCAAATTTAAAATATTTACATTTAGTTTATTATAGTTCATACTATAGTTAAAATACTTATTATTTGCATGTAGTTATCATAGTTAATATTTTATTTAATATTTACATGTACTAAATGTTGAATAATTCAAATATAATCTTAGATTAAAAATTAAAATATGAAATACTTACATGTAGTTAATTATAGTTAATATTATAGATAAAATAGTTAATATTTGCATTTAGTTATCATAGTTAATATTTACATGTAATCAATGTTTAAAATCATGAGATTAAATTTTAAAATCTAAAATATTTACATGTAGTTAATTATAGTTAATATTATAGTTTAAATAGTTAATATTTACATGTTGTTATTTTTGTAAATATTTACATGTAGTCAATCTTAAACCATTCAAATAAGAAAATTATTTTAGTTTCGAAGACATACATGAAAGAATATTTTGTGGATATTTTGAATAGAAAATATGGCGAAATATTTGAAGACCAACAGTTTATTAACAAATTTTGAAATATATTTTAGATGAATATAACGTAAGTTTAAAATTTGAAATTTAAAATATTTACATGTAGTCGTTATAGTTAAAATAGTTAATATTTGCATGTAGGTATTATAGTAATATTATAGTTAATATTTACATCTAGTCAATGTTAAATCATTGAAATAAAAACATTATTTTAGTTTGGAAGGCATCCATGATAGAAATATTTTGTGGATATTTTGAATATAAATATAGGTAAAATATTTCAACACACAATTTATTTAAAAAAATGTTAAATACATTTTTTGACTAATATTTGTACCAAATATTTGAAATGAAAATTTTGGAGGGAAAATTTTTCGCAAAATTTTTTGGGGGGAAATTTTGGAGGGAAATTTTTTCGTGAATTTTTTTGGAGGGAAAATTTGTAGAGAAATTTTCAGTCTTTAAGCTATATATTGTAAGTGGGAGATGAATTTGTATCATTCAACCTATTCTTGTTGAAATCCATGGTTTCTTTTGATAACGAAGTTTTTCGTTGTACAACATCAACATCTTCATCACGCAACAACTCTATTCATAGTGATGAATATAACGGGAGTTCGTTCACCATGAATAGAGAGTCAAAAAATCGACTTGGTCGTAATCCTAAAGATGATGAGAACAAAATTGATGAGGTGCAGCAAAATGAAATTTCTGTAAATCGAGCGCCAGTTATACCACTTACTCTTAATCCTAAAATTTATGAAAGCAACAATGATGAAGGGCATGATGAAGAATTTCCAGAGTCAAAAGTTTCACTTCGTCCTAATCCCAAGGATTATGAGGACACCATTGATGAAGAGGGAGATGAATAATATCCACTTCAGCTTAATCCTAAGGATTATGCGAGAACAACAAATGAAGAGGAGAAAGAAGAATCTGTAGAGTCAAAATATCCACTCTGTCCTAATCCTGAGGAGTATGCCAGCACCACTGATGAAAAGGGAGATGTAAAATTTCCAGAGTCAAAATATAAAATTCGTCCTAATCGTAAGGATTATGCGAGCACCACTGATGAAGAGGGGAATGATAATGTTTCAGAGTCAAAACATCCACTTCATCCCAATCCTAAGGATTATCCCAGCACCACTGATGAAGAGGGAAATGAAAAATTTACAGCTTCAAAATATCCACTCCGTCCTAATCCTAAGGATTATGCAAGCACCACTGATGAAGAGGGGGACGAAAAAATTCCAGAGTCAAAATTTCCACTTCGTCTTAATCCTAAGGATTATGTCAGCACCACAGATGAAGAGGGGAATGAAGAATTTTCAAAGTCAAAATATGCACTTCGTCCTAATCCTAAGGATTATGTCAGCACCACTGAGGAAGAGGGGAATGAAGAATTTGCAGCGTCAAAATATCCACTTCATCCTAATCCTAAGGATTATGCCAGCACCACTGATGAAGACGGGGATGAATTTCCAAAGCTAAAATTTTCACTTCATCCTAATCATAACGATTATAATTTAACCATTGATGAAGGGGGGGATGAAGAATTTCCAATAAATATAGATTCAATGCATTCACTTATTCCTAATCCTAAGGATTATGAGAGCATCAGTGATGAAGGGGAGGGGCAGGATGAAGAAATTCTAGTGAATACAAATTCAAAGCTTCCACTTATGCCTAATCCCAAGGATTATGAGAGCACCACTGAGGAAGGGGAGGATGAAGAGTTTCTTGCAAATGATAATTTTAGAGGCACAAATCTGAATATTGCATTTTCTCCAAGTGACCATTTCAAAGACACTCATGGTGATGAAGAATTGAATCCTCCCAGGGAAGAATTTGAAAGCATGGGTCAAGATGGTGAAGAATTTATTTTGAGTGGGGGTTACAAAAGTGCCGATGATTCTTGTGAAATGTTTTCTTCAACTAATGATGGTAAAGAAAAATTTTCAGGCAATGGTGTTGATGAATTTCTTAACTATGTTGAGGATGATGATAGTGGGGATAATATTCTTCCTAATGGTGATGAAACTACTTTTACAAAGGATGATGGAATGATGAAGCCGTTGCAAGAAAATATTGCAACTAGGAGTAGGAGTATACCTTTTCATATCAATCCAAAGCATTCCAGTTATACAAGGGTGAGGACAAAATATCTCACAAAAATAAGTTTTGTCATTCATTTGATTTCAAGTGAATGTTGTTGAAGGGATTGCTTGAAAAATATGAATTTCAACTTTGTTTTGGAGAAAAGGAAAACATATATGTCAATGAATAAAAGCATGCAAAATTCATATTTAGTGGGTTGCATGCAATCTACACTAGTAGGTTATGATTATCATATTGGGAATATATTGCTTTGCAGAAAGGCATTCAAAATGTTGCATTCAATTGATAATTGTCGTTTTTCAAGAATCCATGATAGATTGGAAAGGGATCCCACATATTATTCAGAAGCACGTTATAAACGGGAGGTGGGGCCATTTGAAAATGCTGTTAAGACATGGATGAAAGACTTATTTTCAAATCATGGAGAGTGTATGCCAAATAAAGACACAATACATATTCCAGATAATTTCTCGAGACGAGAAATATTCATGTTATACAAATATTATGCAGAAGTTGTTGAAGGAATTGGTAATTTTATTACATATTCTTATTTTACAAGGATATGGAACACTGAATTCAACAATGTTCTTATTCCTAAGAAGACAAGTATGGGGATTTGCAGCACATGTGCTTTTCTTAAAGAAAAAAGAGATAAATGTCAAGGGGCAGAAAGAGGTGTGTTCAAAACATTGTTTTTTAAAATTTGATACTTATCAACTATGAAAATATATTTATTCATATGTTTCTTTTATTTTATGTACAGATTCCGTTGTCAAAGAACTTCAAGCCCATTGCAATCAGCGAACAAGTGAAAGGAAAAAGTTTTATAAACATCGAAAAAAGTGTTATGATCATCCAAATAAATATCTGGGATTGATAATTGATGGTATGGACCAAAATAAAACACTTCTTCCACATTTTGTCTGCACGCCAAAAAAATTATAGGAGGAAAATTTCATTCAGTTTCACTTGGTTGGTTGTATGGTATTTAATGAGAAGATGTTTCCAAGAGTTTTCTTCACAATTTCAAATATTCACAATGATGCAAATCTGACAATAACTATAATCTATGATTTGGTTACTCATTGGTCTGGGATTCTTCTTGAAGTTTTGTATTTACAATTAGACAACACAAGTCATGAGAACAAAAATCAAGTTCTTTTTGGGTATCTAAACATGCTCGTTGAATTGGGGATTTTTAAAAAGATAAAGGTTGGTTTCCTTCTTGTTGGGCATACTCATGATCATATTGATCAAATGTTCAGTCGTTTTTCAGTAACATTGAGGAGGAAAAGTGTTGGGAGCCTGCCATCATTAATTGAATGTATTAAGAAATCGTACATTCCAGAGCCTGTTTTTCATGTGTTGGAAGAAACTATTGACATGCGAAGGTTTATTTTTGGATCGCATGGTGAGGATAAATGCATTGAACAATTTAACGACATTAGCTTCCAGCATCAATTTCGTATCAAAAAAAATGACGGGATAACACTTATATGGGGCAAGAAGTATTCAACTGTTGAAGAATGGGACCATCATTAGGTTTAGCATTTTTGAAGTTCATTCCAGAGCGTCCAATATTTTCATCAAAGATATTGTTATTACAGTTAGTTGTTGAACTCCATAATGCACGAAGGCAGAAGAGAGACATAAATTATTCTGAATGTCTAGAGGAAATTAAAAGATGTATTAGAGATACATATGAGTACTTTGATGTTGTTGATTCAGTTTGGTAGGAGTCTTTTTTCAGTAATCAAAGTGATATGATTTCAAGATCAATAAATGAGGATACGCTTTTGAAGACTCCTTTTTTTTTGCCACAAAATATGTCAAATAAACATGAACATCAAGAAACACACAATGTTGAACAACAACAGCCTCAAGCTATTATTAATTCCCCACGGGTAGGGGAAAGAGAAATCTATATTGGTTCTAGAAGATCATGTGCACAACGTGAAGCCATGGAAGACCTTTACAGGGGTT
This sequence comes from Pinus albicaulis, assembly GCA_034641835.2. Lineage (NCBI taxonomy): Eukaryota > Viridiplantae > Streptophyta > Pinopsida > Pinales > Pinaceae > Pinus > Pinus albicaulis. The sequence continues at coordinate 65,500,678 of CM076575.1, read as the reverse complement.
CTGTGTAGGATCTTAAGGAGGGTTGCATGATAGCAGTGTTAGTATATGAAGATCCACTTAGCTATCCATTCTAGATTGCCAAGGTTATAAAGGTCATTAATGAAAATGAAGAGATTACAGTTGTTGATGTACATTGGTATGCCACAAGTACCCACCCTTTCAAAGGTGTGTACAAGCCAGAGATGGTAGTGGAAAAAAGAATTGGTAGAAAGAGAAAAAGAAAGGGCACAAATATAAATCGTCGCTGCACAGATGTCATAAAAGTGGAGGATGTTGACATACTTGCGTATGACTTCAATTTGACAAAGAGAGGAACTCTTCGGTTGCAGACCATAAATATTTTGAAGAAATTGCTACCAGAACAATTACTGTTGAGATGGGACTCTGCAGAATGTAGACATATATCTACAAGACTTTTGAACTCTGAAATGGTGGGCATGCATGTTGACTCAGATGGAGCACTAGTTGATGAAAGAGAAGAATATGGATCATCTTCATCTGCATCGAGCCATTCATCTGAAGATGTAGGTTATGATGGTGTGCCAGAACCTATGGTTGATTTTGAATAACTATCTAAGACACTTTTATGTAATTGATGTTTGCATGGTAGCTTGAAATAAAAAATTTGACTTCCATCTCATTTTTCATGAAGTTATGAGACATTTCTATGTTTGTTGGATTATATTTTTTAATTATGAAGAATTCATCTCTTTAGAATATCGACAATGCAACAATGAATTACAAAAATAATTTATGTTATATTCAATGTACCAATGTTGATATTTTAATTATAAGTAAAATAGAAAATAGAAACTAATGTTGAATTTTTAGATTATGCAGTGATATTATCATGATATTATGTATTGTTACCATTTGGTATAAGATACTTTAAAATTTTTTAATAATTATATGCATCATTGAAAGGGAACACTTTGTTTTGATGCTTGATTTTTAGGTTTTGGTTGAAATTAGATTTAAATTTGTCTGATGCTAAGATTTGAAAAAAGATAAGTTTTTATCCTTTAAAATTAAAATTACTCTTACTTGTTTCTGTTCAATGATAATTTTTTCATTTACTTGTTCATTTTTAAAAAAAAATTAAGTCTTATAATTTCTCCATAATTTCATTGTTCAAGTATGTTGAAAACTTAAGATTGAAAAACTTTAGATTTACAACTTGTCATTAAGTTTTTTATGCGCTACCAAATTTTATCTTTAATGTTATGGTTGACAATAATTACAATTTTGGGGTTGTTTAGAGTCAAGATATTTTATGTTTAACAGCATGAATGAAAATTGATCGAAGTGATAAGCCCTTTAGACATGTATTTGTTTATCTTTAACATTATGTATCAAAAATGTTAGAAATTTACAATTTTAAAAAATGTCCTAATATGTTGTCTTTAATTCCATTGTTAGACGTGTCAAAATTATGACACAATTTTTTTTTTGTTATTCTAGCATCAACTGGTTTTGTTTTGAGGGTGTTTTTTCAATCCTTTTTTCAACAAACAATTTTGTTTTTAGCATAATTTTATAAAATGTTGAAATTTGACCTTAAAAAAAACGAAGTGCGTTCTGGAAGACACACTTTTTGTTTTTGGGGTGTTTTTTCATGTTTTTTGAGACTTTTTGGGCTAGAGTTCCCGTTTTGAGGTCAGGTTACCTATTTCATCGGTAACAGTGTTGAATATGTTGATAGGTAATAAAATCAAAATGTATTTCCAACAAACGAATAAGTAAATACAATCTCAGAATGTGCAGATTTCTAACTGAATAATGATTATTGAGTTGTAGAACGAAAAGCTGTGAATCGAGATTTACAAGCAATGCACGTATGTCGAGGTTGATTGCCTCGGTTAATAGCTCAATGACAGCACTATATTCAGCGACATTATTTGTATTTTTTCCTAGATAAATACCTTGCATATATATCAACTCACCAGCAGGATCATAAATTACCCAGACTGTTGAATACAAATTCCTGGTACTGCGGGAAGCACCATCCACAAAACCGACATAAGGGGTAATAGACATCTGCACAATAAAAAAGACCCAATAAGCAGGAAAATGCTCACAAAGCACACCAAACCAAAAAACATATAAAAATGAAAACAACACCTATGTACACCTATTACGCATGAATGACTCACACATAATATTTTTTGAGATACAACCCATTTCTGGGCTATTCAAGAGGATGACCTTCGTAGTCAATTAGCTCATAGGCCCCATTCTGCAACACACATTTAACGATGTAGGTTCCATGCCAAATAGGTTGAAATTTTCCTGCCCCCAGCTTATCATGAGCTTGGTCATACAAGAGGACGAGATCTCCTTCAACGAAAGAACGAGGGGAAACTGATTGATCAAAATGAGCTTTGACCCGCTTTTTCTGTGCTTCAATAATGAGAGCAGTAAAGCGGCGGGTTTCATCTAGCCTTTCTAAATAAAGGAGACGCTCTTCTTCTGGCGAAGTATTTGGTAGCAATTCAACAGCCAACTTGAGTGAAGGTATTTCACATTCAATCGGAAGAGTAGTTTCCAAGACATAAACCAACTGGAAAGGAGTGAACCCGATTGCGTTCTTAACTGAGGTTTGGTACACCAAAAGAGCTGAAAATAACATGAGATGCCAATTTGATTTGTGGATGCCAATCGTATGTTGAAGCATCTTGACAAGAATTTTGTTCATAGCTTCAACCTTGCCATTGGCTTAAGGGTAGTATGGCATTGAGCTGTCGTGACGCAGACCCAACTTAGAAGTCAACTCTGCTACCATATAATGCCGAAAATGGGAACGATGATCAGTAACAATGGCTTGAGGGACACCAAACCTAGCAATAATGTGATTGAATATAAACTTAGTAGCTGTCTTACTGTCAGCGGCAAGTGTAGGCATTGCTTCGGCCCATTTGGTGAAATAGTCCATGGCTACGATAATATAAGCATGCTCCTCGACCGAGTGAGGGTTACACTTCATAAAATCGATGCCTCATTTCGTAAATTGACCAACGGTAATGACAGGATGAAGAGGAATGGGCGGCACATGCAACTTGCGTTGATAAATTTGGCAATAATGGCATTTACGAACTGCGACAATACAGTCTTTGAAAATAGAAGGCCAAAAATAACCAGCACGAAGAATCTTTTGTGCAGTAGCATAACCAGACATGTGACCGCCATTGGCGCCACTGTGACAATCATTCAGATCTTTCTCAGCTTCCTCGAGATTCAAACATCGCCGGAGTATGGAATCGACTCCCATACAATAGGGAGTATCTCCAACTATACGATATGGTTACGACTGATGGCGGATGCGTTGGCGGGCATCCTTCGTCAACTCAGATCTAAAAGATGAAGTTTGGAGATAGACGATAATATCATCGTACCATGGATCGAGGGCGCTAATCAAGAAAATCGAATCATCTGGAATGACGTCCTCAAAACGAGAAGGAGTGGAGTCCGAAGGGAGAGAACAAAGTAAATCAGCAAAGACCAATGATTTCTTACATTTGGCAGTAGTAAATTCAAAATCAAGCTCTTGAAGGATGACAATCCACTTTGAGTATTTTCGCCCCAGCAATTGTCGAGACAATATGTAGGGCATGGGGTTGCATTCTGAAATCACTGTCATTGTACACAAAAGAATATAATGATGAAAACGTTGAACAACTTGAAAAACGACCAACGCTAACTTCTCGACGTGGGCATAGCACTTTTCAAGGTCAAGAAGGTTATGAGACAAGTAATAAATAACATGCTCATGACTGTCATCATCGTCTTGTACCAAAATCGTGGCAATCATGCTGAAAGCGGCAGCCAAATAAATGGAAAAATCACGATGATAATCTGGAGGGCGGAGGAGAGGAGCATTGACCAACAATGTTTTCAACACATCGAAATATTTTTGAGCTATATCATCCTAGTAAAAAGGAACGCCCTGCTTTAACAATCGTGTGAATCCTTTAGCTACTTCGACATAGTTAGGTATAAAACGGTGAAGAAAATTAGTTTTCCCTTGTAAACTCTGCAACTGATGCAATGAGGAAGAAGAGGGGAGATTGATAATAGCCTCAACCTTAAGAGGATCCAGGCTAATCCTGTCTTTGGAAATGATAAACCCCAAGAGTCTACAGGAATCGACGCAGAAGACACACTTGTGCGGATTAAGCCAAATGTTATAGTGTCTACAATGAAGAAAAATCTGACGAAGATGGTCAGGATGGTCTCTACGCTTAGTTGAATGAGCCGGAAGGTTATCTAGATAAGGCTGAATGATGTGATGAATATCATGAAAGGCATAAGACATTTTGCACTGAAATGTGGCCCCAACATTCTTCAAACCAAAGGGAAGCTTCTTATATGCAAAGGTACCCCAAGGACAAATAAAGGCAGTCTTGTGTTGATCAGTCGGGAGAATGTTGATTTGATTATAACCCGAAAAACCATCCATAAGGGAAAATATCTCACTCCCGACACAGTCTTCAATGATTTAATCAATGAAAGGAGTAGGATAATCATCCTTAGAACAACCTTGATTGATATCACGATAGTCAACACAGACACGAATAGTGCCCTGTTTCTTGTCGACAGGAAAAATATTAGAAACCCATTCTATCAAGGGAATTGGATAAATGAAACCAACTTTGGGATGCGTTTCCACTTCGGTCTTAATGGAAGAAGATTTCTTAGGATGCACCAGATGAAGACGTTGATGAACAGGTTTCAAACCGGGGTAAGCAGGAATCTCATGTACCACGATGCTAGGATCAATGCAGGGTATTTCTTCATAGGACAATGCAAAGACATCACAGAATTTGCGAAAAAGACTAGTATAAACTTGTACTGCATCCGAAGAACAAGTAACCTCAATATGGATGTTTTCGACGATTCCTGGTTTAATGTAAATGTCGATAGGCATCATCTGAGTGATGTTACTCAAGTTACCTTCGAAAAAACTTCATGGACTTGAACAGGTGTTTGAAGCGGAGTGTTAGCGTCTCTGTAGTTTGCAAGATTGGCAAGAACAAACACTGCAGAGCCAACATCAAAACCACTTTGGAATCCTAGGATCTAGCCCTCCTGGATTCAGAGAGGGATCTCTCTTATATAAGTGTTTTCAAAGATATGATATTTAAGGTTTATGATATTATTTTAGGCTAGTTATGAAGTACAAGGGTTTTTGTTTTTTTTTTGTTGGGATGAATATCATTAAAAAGAAGGAAGTCTTTTGAAGGGTAAAGGTGTGAGTAGGTTGAAATAATGGTTCAGCTGATAGGATAGGTAAGAAACAGTATCAATCCATTGGGCTATGGAGTCATAAGAGGGTTTAATTGGACAAGAAGTTTCAAAAGTGGTCCATGGGGCAAGTCATCTATGTCAAAGGATTCTTTAGATTGATTTTGTGATATGGAACATAAAAAGTGTTGTGAAAGAAGAAAACACACAAGGAAAACAAAGGACAGCCTAAGATCAGGTAAGTACTTTTAAACTAGCCTGCTTTTGGCATGCACTCAATGAAAAGACCCAAAAGTAACCTAAGATCAGGTAAGTACTTTTAAACTAGCCTGCTTTTGATATACTTTTAAGGGAAAACATTGAAAACAAAGAGTAGCCTAAGATCAAGTAAGCACTTTTAACCTAGCCTGCTTTCAGCATATTCAAAGGAAAACGTTCATGATTAACAATAAAGTAGCCTAAGATCAGGTAAGTACTTTTAAACTAGCCTGCTTTTGACATGCTCTTAAGGGAACTTTTCAAAGCAACTGTTGGAGAAGAAACTAGAGGACATGGCTAACCATAGACTTCTCTAATTCAACTTTACTTAGCAAACTTTTCAAGAACATTCAAGGACAGAATCTCAAGTTTTACTCAGCAAGACATGGACTCACCAACATTCCTTGACTGATTACACTCTATTGAATTATCCTCAAATACAGTTAGCAGAAAACATAAATATAAAGATTTATCAGTGAGATTTAGGGTACTTGACAGTAAATCCTAATCTATATTTGTTGTTATTTATCAGAGAAAGTGGAAAATATGGAAAACATAAGAAAAGTGACAATTACAGTAAGAAAAACATCACCATTGACATAGACCAAGATCCCATAAATCAACTTTTGTATTTGATGTTCAAACCAGTTACAAACTTCAAGTCCAGTGGGTCTTTTACAGCTTCAAATCTCTCATCTCAGCCTATCTTTCTTCAATTACAAAACAGAGCTTCAGCAGCCTCAAAAACTATTTACATTCAGTGAGTATGCAACCAACAACAATACTAGGCTCCTCATATGGTATTTATAGATGAATTGAGGAGGTGGAGTGAAAGGAAGGTTTAATTGTTCAATTAATACAGAGTAAATGCTTCTCGGCATTTGGGAGGCCAAATGGAGAAGTTTTCAAATGTTTTAACTCTGCTAATTGATTATTACATTAAATTCCATCAACTTTAGTCACTTTTGCTGACTTTGGAGGCTTTTGGTAGGCTTGCAATTACTTTTTGAGCTGTCTTTGGCAAATATCTCTGACTGTGCATTTACTGTGCATTCTTTTGAGGAAAATAAACTTGTAGGTGGCATTTTTGGTCTTCAGAGAAGTAAAGGCTTTTGTGATTTGGCATTTAAAGCCTTCCTTCTGCTGATCTCTCTGCTTTAGTGGCTTTAAACACTGATTAGGCCTTGATATTTCTTTAAGGCCTTCTTTTCATTTTCGGGGTTTTTAAACCTCTTCTGCTGACTGTATTTACTGTTAAATATCCCTTTCTTTCATTTTCAGTCTTCATTCCTTCCTTTAATTTCTTTTCGGGATTTCTGTCTTTAATCCACTGTATTAACTTTTAATCTCTTGTCTTAACATTGCGCTTTATCCATAAACTGTAGGATTAAGTCCTTCAATCTTTAGGCTTTTGACTCTTTATCCTTTATCTATAAAACTCTGATACTCTTTATTACTGATTGTACAAGTGGCTTTGGCACTGTGGATGGTTTACAGTGTAAATGATGCCCATGAAACACTGATTAACCTTTGAAATTCAACTCTTTCGTACCTTTTCTGCGTGATTTTGGCATGAGGATCATCATCCTTGGTCCTTTGTCACTTCATCATGACTGTGGGATGGCTTTATACCTCATCCACCATGAAACCTGCAATATAAACAAATCATTAAATAAAACCCTGCGTTTAGTGTTTTACTGCTTTCAGAGGCTGGGCAGAGGGAAAAAGAGCAATGGAGAAGAGAAAAAATGCGTGGAGGGGGGTTTCATGGAGAAAATCCAACGAACCAGGGTTTCAAATGTGATTTGGGCGTGAAAAGGTGATGAGAATTTTTTGGAAAACCAGAGATGGTTTTCGCACAGCATTCAGGTGGTTTATGGTTTTGCCCCGGGGGAACATGATACAGACCATTGCTCGACACGTGTCCAGGCGAAAACCGCCTATTTCGCGTGGAAAATGCACGATTGGTTTTATTTGTGAAATGAACGCGAAACATGTTTGGGACTGTTAGATCTTCGGGCCGAAGATCAACGGTTGTGGACGAGCACGAAAAATGAAAATATGTGCAGTGGAAACGTGCAGTAGGGTCAGGGTGATGTCACATTTTTTATCGCGGAGCGAAGAGGCTTTTAGGTCGGGCAAACTTTGGTTTTTAGTGTTAAAATGTAATAATCCGGTTATGGGCAAATACAAAGGAAAAAAACCTTTTTACAAGGGGTGCGAGGGTAGAAATAAATAAGGGAAGGAGGCTTAGGAAATGGGGAAAATAAGGTCTCATGAGAGAAAATAGAAACCGAGAGCGAAAGGATAAGGGGCTAAGCTAAAAAAGGAAATTGCATTGACAGTGGAAACATGTGTAGGAACACAAGATTTTTGAAATTACGATGGCCGATGAGAAAGGCTAATGGTAGGTGCTGGGGCATGGTCACGTGGAAGAGCAAGTGACCAGGAGCCAAGGAAAAAGGGCTAAGCGCATCGGCGGGGAAAAGGATGAGGGGATGAAGAAATTGAAAATGTCGATGCGATATAAAATGTCAATGCGATATAAAATCGCCGATATGATATAAAATCACCGATGTGATTAGAGCTGACCATCGATCTCAGGGGGAATAGACGGTTGAGATTAAATCTGGAGAGTGCATCAACAAATCGTAATTTGGCGGAAAAAACAGGCAAAGACATGAAAATTTTGGAAAAAGCCGATATGTGATTGTGATAAGGGCTTAATGCTTTAGCGCTAGGTTTCGGGCCTCGGTTTTTTGATGAAAAAAGGGGAAGGGTTTTTAAGCCAAGGGCACTTAAAACCCATATGAAAAAAGGTTGGAAATAGGCCGAAAAAGTGGGTTTTTTAAGCCTTTTTCAAAGTTTCGATAAGGTGAAAAATATAGCTTAAACCATAAAAAATGGGTTTTTATGGGTTTACAGGGGATTTTGATGAAATGAAGGGTAAAAATGGGTTTTTCAAAGGGAAATGGAGGATAAATAAAAGGGGAAAAATGAGTGATATGGGGGGATTTTGGAGGAAACTGTGAAGGTAAAAAGATGGGAAAAATGGCTGAAAAACAGTGTCCTTCATACATCAGGTTTTCTTAAGGATTTTTAATGAAGATATCAGTGAAAATAGAAGGGATTTTTTGGACAAGGGATAGCAAGGCTTAAAGAACTCACAATTTTTCTTTAAAAATTGTTTCTTGACACCTCCAAGGAGCTACCATCCCGAAGTGGATTACCGTTAGCCATTTCAATTTTTGTTACGAAGAAATGATGGCAAACATTCTACCTACACAACCTATTTCCCTGACATTTTTTCTTCATAAGGTGCACTTGGACTTGAAAACCTTTTGACATCAACATTTTATTATTTTATTGAAAGCAGGAAATTGATCTAAATCTACCCTTATTTCTTCCATGAGTTCATATTAAACAGTTGAACTCATTAATTATGTACCTAAGCTACCATCTGCCAGGATTAAACTGTCTGGGAGATTTTACTCTCTATTTTCTAAAACAGAAATTTAAACACAGTCAAATCAGGATTAGAATGTTTGATTTTCTATGGTGTCTATGGCTGTATGTACAAGCTGCACATAGACTTTATTTTCAGAAAATTTAAAACAAAACTGTGAAGGCTTAAGATCTAAAAATTACAAGCATTCTTCATTCTTCTTATGACCCAGATTTTGATCTGTTTAGAGTCCTATTTTTTCTCTACCTGGTTCAAGTTTTCAGTGTATTAGAACCATTCTTTTCTTTTTCTTTGGCTCAGATTTTGGTCTGATTAGAGCCATTTCTTTTTATCCTAATCTAATCTACTGATAATCCAAGATTAAATTGTTTGGCTAATATGATTCACTAACCTATCAGCAGTAAATTGAAATCTATTTAGTCATGGTTAGGCTGTATGACTAAATAGCAATGTTCTTTTTGGTAGTGGCATTTAAGCTTGCACAATTTCAAATTTTTATTCTTTTTTGGTATGGGGCTGTACCTTTCTTGTTTTATTTCTACTCTCTTTTTCTCTTTTTCTATTGTTTTTGTATTTTTCTTTTTTCTAAATTGAAAAGAAGTGTTATATACAATGAACAAAGCTTTGAAACTAAGAATATCAGTTAACAGAAATAATGTTTGAGAACCCTACCATTGATAGGACCTCCAAATTATTCAGCTCCATCCAATTCTTGAAGAAAGAATGCATTGTTCCCAATTTCAGATTGAATAAGATAAGGGCCTTGCCATAAATTATCAAATTTTCCATGTTTGCCCTTATCTTTTCTCCTTGAATCCCATTTTAAGACTTTGTCACCAATCTTAAAATCACTTGCCTTGGTTCTTTTTTCAAACAGCTTCTTGATGTTTTCTTGTAGTTGTTGTGCTCTGATGTATACTTCCTCCCTGGTTTGTTGTAGATGTATAGTCTGATTTATTCTTCTGGTCATATCATCATCTTCAGACTGTAATTCTTGGATCAGCTTCATAACTGGCACTCCTAAACCGGTTGGAAATATTGCATCAGTTCCATAAACTAGCTGGTAAGGAGACATTCCAATTGACTTCTTATCTGTCAACCTGTCTGCCCATAATGCATGTACTAGCTCATTGTGCCATGATTTCTTGTTATCTTCCAACAACTTCTTGATTATGTTTACCAAACTTTTATTTGAGAATTATTCCAAACCATTACCTTGAGGGTAATAAGCTGTAGAATGACCCAATATAATATGATATTTATGACAAAATTCTACCATCTTTTTAGACCCAAATGCAGCAGCATTGTCGGTTATGATCTTTCTAGGACAGCCAAATCTAGACAGTATATGGTTTTCAAGGAATGAAATGATGACTGAGTTTGTGGCATTTCTAGATGGGATGGCTTCTATCCACTTGGTAAAATAGTCTGTTGCTATGAGGATCCATCTATGTTGGGCAGATGAGGCAAGATGGATTTCCCCAATGAAGTCTAGACCCCACTGCTGAAAAGGAGCTTCAACAGTGATTGGTTGCAGAGGTAAGGGAAGCAATTTTCTTCTACCTTCAAAAATTTGGCATTTGTGACAGGCAGTAATCATTTTGTGGACATATTGAAAGAGAGTGGGCCAGTAGTAACCAGCTCTAAGAATTGTTTTAGCAATTTACTTCCAGTAGAGGTGGCCTCCACATTCTCCTTCATGAAACTCGTGCTTGATCTTATCTGCATCATTATCAGGCAAACATTTAAGCAATAATCCACTAGCATTTTTCTAATATAAACATTTATTCAAAATGCAGTAATTTACAGCCTTTAACTTTAAGAATCTTGCCTTAGTTTTAGACAAACCAGGAGGGACATTTAGATTGAGCAAAACATACAAAATATCAGTATACCAAGATGAATTCGAAAAATGATCTTCAATAATTGGAGCTGTCAAATCCTCTTGTTCATCTAAAGTATTAAACATGTTTATATCAAGAGCTTGAAAGTTAGATTCAGCCATGAGTTTTTCTAGTCCTTGACCTTTTATGAGCTTAGTGGGTTTGATTTCTAAGTCATATTCTAAAATTACAGCAATCCACTTTCCTCTTTTTCCATCTGGATCTTGGGTCAATATGTCTTTTACAACAGAATGAGGCACAAATGCTATAAAGTGGGAATGTAAAATGTAAACTCTGAAGTCTTTTAAGGCTTTAACCAAAGCAAAGGCTTGTTTTTCCATTATATTGTAGTTCAGAGTTGCATCTCTCAATGCCTTGTTGAAAAATGCAATTGGCTGCTCTTGTCCATTCAAGTTTTTCTGTAATAGGACAACAACTACTGTGTGTTCTGATGCAAATGAAAAAATGAAGAAATTCTTTATAAAATCAGGACTAATAAGAAATGGTGTTTTGGTAAGTTCTTGTTTTACCAGCTTGAATGATTTCTTTGCTTCTGAGGTACATTTAACTCCTTCTTGTCTTTTAAGCATATTTGTCATGTTTCTAAGGAATTCAACTAGATTGGGTATGAACCTTCTTAAGAAATTAATCTTCCCAATGAAAGATTGAAGTTCCTTGATGTTTCTAGGATGGTTGATTTACAATATACCATCAATCCTCTTTGGATCTATCCTTATTCCCTCTTTTGATATGATATGTCCAAGAAGTTTACCTTCTTGGAGACCAAACAATGTTTTCTTTGGATCTAAGGACAGTCCATATTTTCTGCATTTATCAAAGACTTTTTTCAAGTGTATTAGGTGTTTTTCATCTATTTTAGAATAGACCGTGATGTCATCTAAGTAAATCACTATGAAGTAACCTATCTCTTCTAAGAATGCAATATCCATAGCTCTCTGAAATGTGGCACTAGCATTCATTAAACCAAAGGGCATTTTCAAATACATGAAAGTACCCCAAGGAGTAGTAAAGGTTGTTTTAAGTTGATCATCAGGATGTAACAATATTTGATTGTAACCTGAGAAGCCATCTAGCAAAGAAATTCTTCTAGAACTAACTACCCTTTGTAAGATATGATCCATTTTGGGTAAGGGATAATTGTCTTGTAATGAGGCTTTGTTTAAGTTTCTAAAATCAATGAAAAGCCTTATTTCTCATGTTTTTTTCCTAACAGATACAATATTAGACACCTACTCTGAGTATCTAATAGGTACTATAATTCCAGCATCATACATTTTTCTAATTTCATTCTCCACCAGAGGTAATTGAACAGGGTTAATTCTGCGCAATTTTTGTTTAAAAGGCTTCTGGTTTTCTTTGAGGGGTATCTTATGCTGGATTATTTCTGTATCATATGATTTTAGATCTTCATAACTCCATGCAAACACATCAGAAAATTATTTAAAAAGCTCAATGTATTTTAGTTTAATGTGAGTTGGTAGTGTCTTGGATAATTTGATCATTTTGGGCTTTTCCTCACTGCCTATATTGCATTCTTCCACTTCAGTTTCAATAGCTTCCAGTTTTGGCTTTTTGGCAGCATCATTCAAGTCAAACAATTCTTCTAATGGGACTAGCCCTCTTAGCAAGCTGTGGTTTTTAGATTGTAGCACTTCTAAGTCTTTATTTTCTATATCTGTGCTATTTTCTGTTGTATGTTTGGGTTGATGGGTTAACAGATTTATTTTAGCAATCTTAGGAGATTTTTCTTCTTCAAAAAGTGGGTTTTCTTCAGTGGGACAGTCTTGTTCATAATCTGAATCTGAGTTTGGTATTTCAAATTCATTTTTGGATTGTAGGAAGTCTTCTATTTGTTTATCTCCATCAAAAACTTGCCAGCATTTTTCATTATCCGGGACAACTAGTCCATGTTTGACTTGGGTAGTGCATTACTTGGTTTCATAAGGTGTTAGACAAGTTTTAGCAGCAAAGGCTAATCCATTAGCCATAATATTTTCATTCCTTGGGACAAAGGTGAGCTTGAATTCATAAAATGTTTTTAACAAGTCCATGGCATCATCTCTATAGGCTCCAAGTCTGGGATGTTTAGCAGTGTATTCCCATTTACTTGTCTAATTATCAATTCTGAATCCCCATGAACTGTTATTCTTTTGGCCCTTAATTTCTTCAATAAATGCAGGCCTAAAAGGAGAGCTTCATACTCTATTATGTTGTTTGTACATTGGAAGTTTAATCTATAGGAATGACTCTCAGCATGATTGTTTTCAGTGTTGTGTGCCCATATGCTTGCTCCTGCACCAGTTTTAGAGAAAGATGCATCAAAATTGATACTCCAAAGAGGACTGTTTTCAGATTTGTCATTTATTTCATTATTGTCCTCTCTATCTTGTTTGTCTAATCTATCACTGTGTTGTTCCTGTGGGTTTGCACTATGCTGAATTTTGTTTTCTTCCTCAATATTTTTAATGTTTTGAGGTCTTATTCTTTGATTTTCATGATCTGCACTATTTTTATGACTTGGACCTCAAGACCAGTGATCTGTTTGCTATAATTTTCTGAATTAGCAAACTATTTTTCAGTTTTCTCCCTTTTTTCCTCTTTATCTATGGCTGCTCCTATGTTTGGACATGGAGGGAACACTATATTGGGTGATGTTTCATTGAATAACTCTTGCTCATTAGGAATCTCATCATTATAAAGAATGAATGAGTCAATATTAGTATGTATAGAATAGAGAGGAGAATTTTCTAGTCTTTCTTGGTTATTCACCATGTATTTCATGTGTGTTTCCCTATAGAGTTTCTAGGTTGACTGAAGACAAGAATGGTGGCATAAGTCATATCCATTTGCATAGTACCTTGCAACTTAGCACCCCATGATCTTGAAAGAATCATGCCATATTTGGGGGGTATATCAGCCACTACAATGTCCATTACTAAGATTTTGGCTAGAATTTGAGCTAAGTTAACATAGAGATATTTTATAACGCCTAGGCATCTTACTCTGCTTGAATCAAAGGAATATAAATCTTTATAAGGTCTAGTTACCTCAAGGCCTAATTTTTCCATTATTACTTTAGGCATAAGGTTATGTGATGCCCCTGAATCAAGCATGGCATTATACAAAATGTTATCATGGATGTTCAAACTGATGTAGAATGGAGGGGTAGTTCCTTCTTGAAATTTTCCTTCAATCTTAGGACCAAACAACAGCTTTGGTGTATCATCATTTAAGTTAACAGTATCATGAATTTATTCTATGTTTAGAGCTTTCAAAACTTGATATCTATATACATTTTCAGTGACCAACTCAGTGAGTGGAACAGAGATTTTGATTTTGGCTATTTCACTCTTCAAGCTAAAAGGAATTTGATTTTTTGAAAAGTTTGCTTCAGGTTTCTTAGTCAATGATTCATCAGCAAAATCAGCTTGTTGATTTATACTATTTACAGCAGTTAAAATGGTTTTTTCAAGAGCATTAGCTGAAATGATAGTGCTGCTAGGCTCACCACTATGTTTTTCATTGATTTGGGTGTTTTTTCCCTTGTTTGGATCAGAAATTTCAGCCATTGTTTGATGATTTTCTACTGCCTTTTTAGAAGTATTTACAGGGTTGTTTTTGTAGAATTTTCAGAGGTTTTCTTCTTGGGAGTTTCTTGATTCTTTTTACTTCTTAGGTCATATTGTTTAGGTGATCCTATGATGGAATTTCAAATTCTGGTTCATAGTATTCAGTTTTTGGTCTTCTATCATCATAGGGTGTATATAGACCTTGTTTTCTTTCATAAATGAAATCAGAATCCTCATTGCTTACTCCCAACATGTTTATGTGTTGATCCTCTGTTTGTTCATTTATTTCTTCATCCTCATTAACATAATTTTCTTGGAAAGGAGGTCTGATTTGTTGATCAACATCTCTTTGTCTGTTCTGAGGTTGATTTCTCCTAAAGTTCTGATTTTGGTTTTGAGATTGATTTCTGTTTTGAGGGTCTGGTTGATTTTTTCTAGATTGGGCTCTCTCATATATGCTCATTCTCTCCATCATCTTCTCCATCATCCTTTCCAGATTTGAGTCAGATGTAGAAGGTGCAGCTTCATCCCTATATGATACCCTTTTTCTCAGTCTTCATTCTAGCTCTCTTCTTAATCAGATTTGTTTCCACCCTAAGAGATCCCTTCTGCATGTTTTCTAAGGTTAAGGGATCCCTTTCTCTTAGCTGATAAGCCATTTCAGGATCAAATCCTTCAAGGAATTTGGCCAAAGTTGAGCTTTGTGGAGGTTTCAAATCTGGGGGCAGTGCATTATAAACACTATTAAATCTAGTGCAATAATCTTGAACATTTTCCCCAGTATTTCTCTTGAGGTTGTTATAATCTGAAAGTATTTGGAGAGGGTTCTTCCTAACTTGCCATTTGTTTATGAATGTTTGATGGAAAGCTTGGATATCATTGATAATATGAGGGGTTAAGCCCTTGAACCATTTTCTTGCTTCTCCCCCTAAACTTTGAGCAAATAATGTAAGTTTAATGGTCTCATCATCTATCTCATTTCTATCAAAATAGTCATTCATCTTTTCCACATGTATTTGAGTAGTAATGGAACCACTAGCATCATATAATGGGATCTTGGACTGATAGTCCTGTGGAAAATTGGCTAAAGGTAAAGGAAGGACTAGAGGAGCATACCATGCTGCCATGATAGGAGGTTGTGGAAACAATGGGGGGTTTACAGGTGGAGGGTTTATGAAAGGAGGAGGAGGATGGAATGGAGTAGTTTGGACAGTGGGTGTATGGATAACAATAGTACTTGGACTAGTAAAAGACTGTTGAGCAGATATAGGATGCGAAAAACCAAAGTTATGAATGAAATGAAGGTTAGGTGGAGTGGTTTCTCTATTATCAGTATTTTCACCACTATGTTGGGGTGAGTGTGGAAGCTCAAGGTATATCTGATCTATATCACCAAGTGACTTAGTTCTGGATGGGTTTCTTAAGTCAACTTGTGTATTTTGCAGAGCTAAGAGATTTTCAGGGACAGAATTAGCTCTACGAACTGGTTTGATGAAAGTTGGATTCTTGGATTTAGGAGACTTCCTAAGAATTCTTTCTAGATTATCAACTATCTCAAGAGGATTTGGGTCAGGATAAGCTCTAGTATAAATTCTTCTAGAAGCCACTATGTGGTGTTTTTAGACTTAATGATGAGAAAATTTCATCCAAGTATGATAGTCTTTTAAAGGCTAACTAATATTTTTCAAAGAAAACTCAATCCTCAAAGTATTCTTAACTGGGTTTGAATGATAAAAGGATAAAAGGGTTTCCCAGTGGAGTCTTAGGAAAAATCAGTGGGGTCAGCAGGCCTACTGAATACCAATGGAGTCGCCAGGTGAAGGATTTTTACTTGTTTTTCAGGGTTTGGTTGTTGTTCACCATCAAAAATCAATAATAACTAGTCTTGGTGACACTTGATTCATTTAGGAATAGGGGTATGTTGAGTTGCGATGTTATCTATTACTCAATACTCCCCAGTATGGTTGCTAGTATGTTAGCGTCTCTGTAGTTTGCAAGATTGGCAAGAACAAACGCTGCAGAGCCAACATCAAAACCACTTTGGAATCCTAGGATCTAGCCCTCCTAGATTCAGAGAGGGATCTCTCTTATATAAGTGTTTTCAAAGATATGATATTTAAGGTTTATGATATGATTTTAGGCTAGTTATTAAATACAAGGGTTTTTGTTTGTTTTGGTTGGGATGAATATCATTAAAATGAAGGAATTATTTTGAAGGGTAAAGGTGTGAGTAGGTTGAAATAATGGTTCAGCTGATAGAATAGGTAAGAAACAGTATTAATCCATTGGGCTATGGAGTCACAAGAGGGTTTAATTGGACAACAAGTTTCAAAAGTGGTCCATGGGGAAAGTCATCTATGTCAAAGGATTCTTTAAATTGATTTTGTGATATGGAACATAAAAAGTGTTGTGAAAGAAGAAAACACACAAGGAAAACAAAGGACAGCCTAAGATCAGGTAAGTACTTTTAAACTAGCCTGCTTTTGGCATGCACTCAATGAAAAGGCCCAAAAGTAACTAAGATCAGGTAAGTACTTTTAAACTAGCCTGCTTTTGATATACTTTAAGGGAAAACATTGAAAATAAAGAATAGCCTAAGATCAAGTAAGGACTTTTAACCTAACCTGCTTTCAGCATATTCAAATGAAAACATTCACGATAAACAATAAAGTAGCCTAAGATCAGGTAAGTACTTTTAAACTAGCCTGATTTTTACATGCTCTTAAGGGAAATTTCAAAGCAACTGTTGGAGAAGAAACTAGAGGACAGGGCTAACCACAAACTTCTCTAATTCAACTTTACTTAGCAAAATTTTCAAGAACATTCAAGGACATAATCTCAAGTTTTACTCAATGAGACATGGACTCACCAACATTCCTTGACTGATTACACTCTATTGAATTATCCTCAAATACACAATTAGCAGAAAACATAAATATAAAGATTTATCAGTGAGATTTAGGGTACTTGACAGTAAATCCTAATCTATATTTGTTGTTCTTTATCAGAGAAAGTGGAAAATATGGAAAACATAAGAAAATTGACAATTACAGTAAGAAAAACATCACCATTGACATAGACCAGGATCCCATAAATCAACTTTTGTATTTGATGTTCAAACCAGTTACAAAATTCAAGTCCAGTGGGTCTTTTACAGCTTCAAATCTCTCATCTCAGCCTATCTTTCTTCAATTAAAAAATAGAGCTTCAACAGCCTCAAAATATATTTACATTCAGTGAGTATGCAACCAACAACAATACTAGGCTCCTCATATGGTATTTATAGATGAATTAAGGAGGTGGAGTGAAAGGAAGGTTTAATTGTTCAATTAATATAGAGTAAATGCTTCTCGGCCTTTGGGAGGCCAAATGGAGAAGTTTTTAAATGTTTTAAATCTGCTAATTGATTATTACATTAAATTTCATCAACTTCAGTCACTTTTGTTGACTTTGGAGGATTTTGGTAGGCTTACAATTACTTTCTGAGCTGTCTTTGGAAAATATCTCTGACTGTGCATTAACTGTGTATTCTTTTGAGGAAAATGAACTTGTAGGTGGAATTTTTGGTCTTCAGAGAAGTAAAGGCTTTTGTGATTTGGCACTTAAAGCCTTCCTTCTGCTAATATGTCTGCTTTAATGGCTTTAAACACTGATTAGGCCTTGATCTTTCTTTAAGGCCTTCTTTTCATTTTCAGGGTTTTTAAACCTTTTCTGCTGACTATATTTACTATTAAATATCCCTTTCTTTTCTTTTCGGTCTTCATTCCTTCCTTTAATTGCTTTTAGGGCTTTCTGTCTTTAATCCAATGTATTAAATTTTAATCTCTTGTCTCAACATTGCGCTTTATCCATAAACTGTAGGATTAAGTCCTTCGATATTCAGGCTTTTGACTCTTAATCCTTTATCTATAAATCTTTGATACTCTTTATTACTGATTGTACAACTAGCTTTGGCAATTTGGAGGGTTTACAGTGTAATCGATGTCCATGAAACATTGATTAACCTTTGAAATTCAACTCTTTCGTCCCTTTTCTGTGTGATTTTGGCATGAGGATCATCATCCTCGGTCCTTTGTCACTTCATCGTGACTGTGGGATGGCTTTATACCTCATTCGCCATGAAACCTGCAATATAAACAAATCATTAAATAAAAAACCCTGCGTTTAGTGTTTTACTGCTTTTAGAGGCTAGGCGGAGGGAAAAAGAGCAATGTAGAAGAGAAAAAATGCGTGGAGGGGGGTTTCATGGAGAAAATCCAACGAACCAGGGTTTCAAATGTGATCTGGGCGTGAAAAGGTGGTGAGCGGATTTTGGAAAACCAGAGATGGTTTTCACACAGCATTCAGGTGGTTTGTGTTTTTGCCCCGGGGGAACACGATACAGTCCATGGCTCGACATGTGTCCAAGCGAAAACCACCTATTTCGCATGGAAAATGTGTGATTGGTTTTATTTGTGAAATGAACGCGAAACGTGTTTGGGACCGTTAGATCTTCGGGTCGAAGATCAATGGTCGTGGACGAGCGCGAAAAATGAAAAGATGTGTGGTGGAAACGTGTGGTGGGGCCGGGGTGATGTCACCTTTTTTGTCGTGAAGCGAAGAGGCTTTTAGGTCGAGCAAACTTTGGTTTTCAGTGTTAAAAGGTAATAATCCGGTTATGGGCAAATACAAAGGAAAAAATACTTTTTACAAGGGGCGTGTGGGTAGAAAGAAATAAGGGAAGGAGGCTTAGGAAATGGGGAAAATAAGCTCTCATGAGAGAAAATAGAAACCAAGAGCGGAGGGATAAGGGGCTAAGCTAAAAAAGGAAATCGCATCGGTGGTAAAAACATGTGTAGGAACACAAGATTTTTGGGATTGCGATGGCCGATGAGAGGGGCTAATGGTAGTTTTTGGGGCATGGTCACGTGGAAGAGCAAGTGACCAGGAGCCAAGGAAAAAGGGCTAAGCACATCGGCGGGGAAAAGGATGAGGGGATGAAGAAATTGAAAATTTCGATGCGATATAAAATGCTGATGCGATATAAAATCACCGATGTGATATAAAATCACTGATGCAATTAGCACTGACCGTCGATCTCAGGGGGAATAGACGGCTGAGATTAAATCTGGAGAGTGCATTGGCAAATCGCAATTTGGCAGAAAAAACAGGAAAAGGCATGAAAATTTTGGAAAAAGCCGATATGCGATTGCAATAAGGGCTTAATGCTTTAGCGAGAGGTTTCGAGCCTCTGTTTTTTTATGAAAAAGGGGAAGGGTTTTTAAGCCAAGGGGGCTTAAAACCCATATGAAAAAAGGTCGGAAATAGGCCGAAAAAGTGGGTTTTTTAAGCCTTTTTCAAAGTTCCGATAAGGTGAAAAAGATAGCTTAAACCATAAAAAAGGGGTTTCTATGGGTTTACAGGGGATTTTGATGAAATGAAGGGTAAAAATGGGTTTTTCAAAGGGAAATGGAGGATAAATAACAAGGAAAAAATGAGTGATATGAGGGGATTTTGGAGGAAATTGTGAAGGCAAAAAGATGGGAAAAATGACTGAAAAACAGTCTCCTTCATACATCAGGTTTTATTGAGGATTTTTAATGAAGATATCAGTGAAAATAGAAGGGATGTTTTGGAAAAGGGATAGCAAGGCTTCAAGAACTCACAAATTTTCTTTAAAACTTGTTTCTTGAAGAATAAAGACTTTTTTTAGCCATCATTTGCTGTAACAAAATTTACTGATGGCTAACATGGAGGAGAAGGAACTTGAGAGGAAAAATGCTCAAGGTAGGTAGACATGGCTCTAAGGCTTGGTAGAAATGAGGAATGATGATGACCATCATCCCATGGCAGATATTTGAGAGACAGAGTTTCCACGATAGCCTCATCGAAAGGAAACACTTCTTTCAAAGGATCTGGTGAATCAAAATCACCAAGCCAAGGGGATTGAGAATAGATGTCAAGAGTCATGCTTGAAGGAGCAGAATCAAAGGACGGAGTGTTTGATGCAGCAATGAGTTCACAATAATCAATCTCAATTGAACTCAACGGCATTGAATCCTTGAACGAAACGATCTGTTTAGGAGAAGGGATAACCCAAGGGTCATCGGTTCGAGAAATCATGTTGACTTGAATAGTATTTGGCAGTGGAAGAGGGAAAACATTCATGAGGGCAAGATCCTTGAAAAGGCCTAGTCCTACACTCTCATAGGGAGTAGGAATCTTTTCCACATACAGAACGTTTTTCTCGGAAGAAGAAGTGAAAAAAGACAATTGATCAACAATAATAATATTTCCTTCGTGTGGGAACTTCAAAACATGAAAGAGAGTGGACGGAACGCATATCATGGCGTGAGTCCAATTGCGACCGAGGAGAATATTATAATTGAGTTTTGCAGCAACGACATCGACCTCGACAATGATTGTCTTCCCTTCTAACGTGATTGGTAAAATAGCGAGAACACTAAGGGGTTTAGATTCTCTTCAATCAAATGCTTCAAGGGCATTGGGTGATGAGGTAAGAGCTGGAGAACCAATGGCTTTCCAACAAGTAGATGACATAACACAGGTAGATGCACCCTCTTCCACGACGTCCCGGTGAATATTCAAACCATTAATACCAACTTGAATGATGAGTGCAATTTGGTGCGGGAGTCGCGGGATGAAATTCTCTAAATCGAAAGAAAGCAAGCTAGTATCGGCAGGATCAATCCCACCTATCGCGGATAGAAAATATTTCTGTTGCGAAGGACAACTCTGAAGTACTTCTAATGTAGAAATTGCATATGGCACCTAAGCCAAATCCTCAGCAATATTGTAATGTTGAGCGGCACGACCGTTAGGATTGTACGAAGACTTACGGAGCACACCTTTGGAAGGAGGTCGCACAATAGATTCGATGCTAGGCCATTCAATCTCAAGAGGGCCAGAAAAAGGAGGAGGAGGAGGACCATCAATGATCTCTTTCCCTGCTGCCTGACATGAACCAAAATATTCTTTCGATTGAGTAACAATAGAAACGGGTGCAGAACCGTTCATCGTGAACACTTGCGAACCAGATGGAGCAGAGGACTGAGGGTTCTCTACCATCTGAGTCTGCTGAGGGAAAGGTTCTTTAGGAACAACCAGAGCTCCTTAGGTGCCTTTGAGCAATAGACTCACTTCAGACCGTCGAGGACAGTCCTTGGTGAAGTGCTCATCATCACAAATCAAACAAGGATACTTCGGTTTGCATTGAGAACTATCAGCAGAACGAGGTTTTGGAGAATCCTGTTTCAGGGTATCGGCTTTAGCCTTACCTTTACCATTTTTCTTACCTTTGGAATTGTTATCTATAGGATTGGACTGAAGAACATTCACTTTTGCGGGTGTGCCAGAATTTGAAGTTGACTGAGAAGCTACATTATTGGAAGAAGTAGACTTCTGCTTCCTAGAGTTAGATGAAGGAGACTCTTGAGAAGTCTGCAATATAGAACCAATAATACCATCAATGGATGGAATCACTGGTAGTTTATAAGTTCCAGGTCGAGGAGCATCAGGCAAGATATCATATAATGCACCAGAATGAGAGTACACGAGATCAAGATATTGGGCGTAAACAATGGCTTGTTCCTCGGTCACACATGCCCCCATAGCAATGTCTTTGGCAATCTGATTGACAAAGGAGGTAGTGAACCAATCAGTCAGAAGTTGATCAGGTATCTCAAATTTGATCATGCGACGATGATGCTGCCACTCATGAATATGATCCAAAGATATGAGTAGCTCGGTCCTGTTTCAATGAAGTGAGGAGATGCGTCCTGGTCTCATAGCGGATCGGTAACTGAAAATGTGTAAGGAACACCATGGCCAAAGAATTGAAATCTTGGAAAACACCACGAGACAACTCAATGTACCACTTTGCAGCGACACCAGTAAGAGTTCGTTGGAAAAGACGGAGACAAATAGAATCATCAACCCAAGAATTAGAATAACACCACAATTGGTAAGTCATCACATGCGTTTGGGGTTCTTCACCAGGTTTACCCTCAAATTTAGGACAATCACCAGGAATCTTGGTTGGAACTGGAGGCCAATATGGATTATGAAGAATAGGATCATTTGTCAACTTCAACACATTGGGTAATTCCAACATAGCAAGAAATGGTAACTGAGTATTGAAAGTCATTGGAGGTCTTTGATAAGGACTTGTATGTACATTCCACCCAGTCCGAGTGGGATTATATCCCCATATATTCTATCCTGAAGGATTTGGATCATAGGGATTAAAAACAGGATAATTCGGTTGATGCTGGGATTCAGGACCAATATATTGAGTCGAAGCAGACCACTGAGGTCCTTGTTGAGTAGCATAAGGATTCTGCTGTAGAATGTAAGTATGACTTTGAGGTTGCTGATACACAGGTTTATTTTGAGGGTACGAAATTTGAGGTGCGCTATATACTGGTTGATTTTGAGGGTACAGAATTTGGGGTGCATTATATACCAATTGATATGAAACTTGAGGGTAATAAGCACCCTGCAGATGTGCAGGTTGACCTTGCGGAGCAGGTTGAGTAGGCTGCTGAGCAGGGTAAACGGGTAAAACCGGCTGTGGAAATGAAGGAATCTGCTGGTGGGCAGGTTGCAGTGGTTGCTGAGCAGGTTGAACCGATTGTTGAACCAGTTGTTGAGGGCCACCAGGTTGACCTTGTGGGAAATGTTGGCCTGATGTTTGCGATGGACCAGGTTGTCCCTAATGACCAGGTTGACCCGGAGAAGGACCAAAGGGTTGTCCTGGTTGCACAATATTTGGGCCATACTGAACGTGTGGCTGTGATTGAGGTGCAACAGGTTGTCCCTGTGACGGATAAACTTGCACCCCAGGACCAAAAGATGATCCGAGTTGATTCAGAGGTTGACCCAAGGGACCAGAGGGTTGTCCATGATGGACCAAAGGTTTTCCTTATAAAGGTTGGCCTTGTGGATTGTATGGTTGTTCTTGTGGACCAGAAGCAGGGCCTTGTTGAGCTAAAGGTTGTCTCTGAGAGGGTTGTCCTTGTGAGCCAGAGGGTTGCATAGGCAGAGTAGGTCTCAAATGAGTAACATTCTAATAGGGATCATAAAAAGCCTGATAAGGATCAATAGGAGGCAAATAGACCGGATTATCATACACATCATAATGGTGCGGATAGATATATACGAGATTACCGACAACATCATAGTGATGGAATCGAAGATTAGAAGGAGCCTGAGACTACTAAGAACCCTGAGAATTCTGTTGTTGAACAGGCAATAGATATTCTTCAAAAGTAAGACCACCAGGAATCACAGGAGTAGTGGATACTGAACTAGAAGCCATACAAACCGTTGGTTGAACTGGAACAGATGTGACTGTAACTAACGAACCAGGAGTCGAAGGTGATAGCCCTAACGACGGTAGGAGAAAACTCAGAGGAGGAGTTATTGCACTGGATTATGCAATGGAAGCAATGCCAGACATAATCTGACTCAGAGATATATATCCAAGTGGAAGTGACACCGACAGTGGTGAATATTGGGTGGAGGCACGAGAGAGATGTTCGGGAAAGAGTTGATATTCTCTTGTGGAAATAGGCATTCCTTCACTGCCAATGGAATTGGAGGAATCCATATCTGAGTCCAAGGTAAGATCTTTGAAAATACTACGGGGACTAGGAGGTACCGCAGCGGCAACAAAAGGTGATCCAAATGTAAGAGGAGGAAATTCCCCTTCTTCCCCAAAACCAGACCGAGCAATTGAAGGAGGCCAATTGAATTCAACTGGCTCGTCAAGCGGAGACTGAGTAGCAAGGGGTTGAATAGACGGAAGAATAGGCTGCGAGAACTTGACAGATCTAGTGGATTGAGGGGTTTCGAAAGAAGCGTTCGAAAAAGAACCACCACTAGGAGGCAGTGAGGACGACAAAACTGGATGTTCCGCCACTTTGACTGTAAATCAGAACAAGAAGGAAAAGAGATAACCAATCGAAGGTACCAAAATCAATAACCAAGGAAATCAATCAAACCAAGTAACAAACTTTTAATGGGCGTGTAATCGTAGGTGATTAATTTTATAACACTGAAACCAAAATTCACTGTTTCATGTTTTAAGAGTCGAGAAACAGGAAAAAGATGACTCTAGTCACTTTCAATTTGAAACGAGCGTGAAAGGACAAGTGCTCGATGATCTCTTCTCTTGTTTAAAGAGTCACGAAAAGATTGAAATGACTTCTCAGGAATTCTAAGTAAGAGGGTGTACCAGGTTTCCGTGAACTTCCATATACACCTTGGTGATCAAATGAAATAGAAATGACCAAGGACTTGACGTATGTGCAGGTAGTCTCCCCGAATGATGTGTTCGGTGTATCATGGTTACAAGGTAGCAAATTCGGCTTCCTATGGATAAAAGGATTGCAACCTAGAGGGGTATCCCTTTATATACGCGACGATACGGGGAGCACAAGTTCGTATTGGTGTTGTCTGAAGCCAAAAGGTGAATGAAAACTACTAGGTTTTAAGACGTCAGAACACGTCTCTAGCTTAGACCACTAGAAATGTTTCGTTAGGTTCCAATGTTTCCTTAGGTTCATTGACTAAATTTTAAAGTTAATCTTGAATTATGTTTCAATTTCCAGGCCCTATCGAATGTGTAGCTCAACTTCCTAGATGCAAACTATATGCAAATGAACATCATTTCAATTCAATGAATGCTAGTTATAAGAATGATAGAAATCTTTCAAACAAGCAAACAAGGAAAACATGCGAAGAAACTTCTAATGCCCTTAATGCAATCAATCAAAAACGAAATTCCTTCCTAGATTGACAAATACTAGTTATGTAAAGGAATGTTTCACTTTCGATGCAAACAAAAGAATGCAAAGATTTTTTTTTTTTGAATTTTCAATGAAATGAAGCACACATTGTACTAATTCAATGGAAAAAAAAAATAAACACTAGTTTTATTTTTGTGAATGTGAGTTTTTGAAAGTGAATGACTTAACCAAAGTGAAACAGACACAAAAACATGCAAGGTAATGGAGCAAAATTTCAAACGAAAAAGAGAGTTCCCGAAGCGACCCAAACAAGCAAAGTAATCGATGCCCAAAGTATTGAAGAAGAAGGACTAATCGAAAAATGAAAATACCATTCAATCATAAAAACAAAAGGATCAAGAAAACTCAGTCTAAAAACCCGAAACGAGACTGATAACAATCAAAGAGACTTGTTCTCGAACAGAAGGCTCGGTATGCAAGAACGCCTAGAAACCCTAAGGTCTTAAATGACGCCGATAGGAAAATGGACAAATGACTAAGGGAAACAAGTCTACAATAGTCAACACAATCTACAAAGGCTTAAAAACACTAAACAATAACCCAGAAGCAAGAACAAATGACCGAAATATGCATTAGAGAGGTCAAACCAAAACCTACAGGGGTTGGCGCGACTGTAAGGCTATATCTGCGCCATTAAGAGGTTGGCACAAGTGCTAAAAGAGAAACCTGTGCCAATCGGTGTGATTTTCTAGACAAAAAATGTGCCAAGCTGGATACCTATGGGAAAAAGAGGAAAAACCCTAACCTAATGAGCAAAGGTCAACCTTGACACTCTAGAGCTGAACAGCGGATGGAAACTCAGCAAACAAACTAGAAAAAAATAGATAACTAGACCAATAATTAAAACCGACCCAACAAGATGACATGAAAAACTCGCACTGATTCCCCAGTGGAGTTGCCAATTTGTTATGAAGGTAAATCCTCTCTATGGACAGAGACGATACCTCTATCCCTAGGGTGGTTCTAGTAACAAATCATGCTAAAGTGTTGCTTCCTAGTTAATGAAAGAACAAAAGACATGGTAGATTGACCTGCCTTGAATCCAACACTGTCGATGTTGCAGAATGAGTAGTGGCATATCGCTCCTGCCTTGGAAAATCACGATCCATTTGCTTTCACGCTCAGATACCTGCACATAGGACAAAGAACAAGAACAACATATGACAGAATAGTTTCATTCACAACTATTAACCAGTCAAAGAAGGCTAAACATATTGCTTCAAATAAAAATCATAACACAATAGTGGAACCAAACAGTAGTCATGTATATTAATGAGTAGAAGGAAGATTACAACTGATGCTTTGACATCGCAATCTCCTCCAGCGGGCTTCAGATGAAGTGCGTCTCAAATGTTGGACAGGGAATTTGGACTCAAGCTCTCTTAGAATTCATCGACTCGAGCTCTCTCAACACAATATTTCCTACTCTATCTTCTCTAGCAGCTTAGCTATAGTATAATTCTCCTAGTTTAGCTATTCAGTCGTTTAGCTACCTTCTACTAAAAGAGATAGTTTCTTATATAGAGGAAAGGGAGGAGGTTGGGATCCCTACAAAGGTGGGAGGGAGTCCTATCCTTTAGGAGAGTTCCAAGGGAGTTGGAAACTACTAACTAAAGGAAGGAGTCCGTGTTTGTTTTAATTCAACCACTCATAATGACTCATCCCCGAGGTGGTTGGAATGGAACCTCCGCCATTGTTTTTAAAAAACATTCCATAAACAGCTTGGCACGGGTGTCTAACTGGCACAGAGCGCCAAGTGATGTGGGCTCAGTTTTAAATTTCCTGGTCGGCGTGAGGGTGTAGCTGGATACTCGCGCCAAGGAAAAAAAAGGGATTTTCACAACTCTGCTTAGGGAAATGTCAACAAGAAGAATTTTGCTTTCATCAAAATGGATGCAAGGATGGTATTTGCAAAGCATGCCACTGCTTATTGGTCACAAAAATGAACCTCTAATGTGCGAGTTGGGGATTGCAGGGATAGTGACAAAATGTTGTGTAACAACCGTTTACATTGACGGAAAATTAATGGCATGGCAAATAGATTTTTGGTTGGAGATGGGAAAACCGACAACAAAAGTTTGGTCGAACTAATATTCTAGACGAATTATTAGTTTGGCCAAAATTTTAAAATAGTTCGGCCAAACTTGTTCTTATAAATATGTTGGCCTGCAAACCTTAACAGGTTTCAAGTGTATTATCATTGTCTGTTTGTTGTCTCGTGTTTTTATGTCTCGCGTCTTTGTGCTTGTAGGGGCGATGAGGTGATGTGTTTCTCTGTTGCGCCACGATGACGAGGTGAGGTGTTGCTCTGTTTTTTTTGTAATTTTTTTTTGTTGATTTTTTTTGTTTGATTTTAATTTTAATTTTTCGCATGGGATTGTTTGCTCTATTTGTTCGCAGGGAATTTGGTCTACGTCCTCCACGACGTCTTCAGCGATCTCCCGTTTCATCTTCTTGTTGCGGCTTCGTCCTCTTATCATCTGTGAATTTCCAGGTATGCTATCCTTCTCCTCTGTCATTGAATTTAAAATTTTATGAAGGTTTTGTTTGGGGAAAAAATTCAAATTTTGGAAAAAAAAAACATAAAAATTACAGATTACCATGTTTCTAATTTCATCATTCATGTAGTCACAATTCTTATTGGATATATCCATACTGATCCACAGAGATTTGTTCACCAAAAACTATTCCATTTTGGACTTATATATGTCAAAACTATGCTCATTGAATTTATGCATCTATATCTTTAAACTACTCAACTATTTTATTACACCATAGGAATCATTTCGATATATCTTCCATTTTAATGGGGTCTATCACATTTCGCGAAAAAGACATTAGCCATAAAAGTTTCCCATTGAGACCAAAAGTAATTTGACACAAAACATAGGTTTTAACCTTATATAGTTAATTGTTTCAAATAAATTCTTAATAAAATGAAAAATATTCAATGTAAAGCACATGCATTAACATATAATTTACTCGAGAAACCCAAAACGAGAAAATAATTTTTTTTATTAGTATATTTATTTTTAGACCATCAGACACACACACACACACACACACACACATGTATGTATGTATATATGTATATAT
Source organism: Pinus albicaulis (assembly GCA_034641835.2). Classification (NCBI taxonomy): domain Eukaryota; kingdom Viridiplantae; phylum Streptophyta; class Pinopsida; order Pinales; family Pinaceae; genus Pinus; species Pinus albicaulis. Next base: position 65,472,333 of record CM076575.1, on the reverse strand, counting down.
CCCACGACAATTATAAACTACAAATCCATTACCTTGGATCAGATAAAATTTTAGTTATTTTACTGAAACTATAGAACCATGGGGTAAACTACCATGCACTAGAAAAATGCTAAAAGAAAAAAACATGTGATGAAAACCATCATAAAGGGAGAATTTTTTTTTCCCGAAAATGTTTTTTTGGGGAAATACCCCTGAACACCTGTGTGTGGGGGATTTTTTGTCTCTATGAAACCCTGAAGTGGGGCTCCTTTCCTCCCATTTTATTCCCACCACTATGCTTAGAAAAATATATAGTGCATGGGGGTATTCACATAAATAATAAAACACATACCAAACATCTAATAATTCTCCTTAATCTGACTATCAATGTTGCAATGGTTAGAACTATTTTTACTACCCTTGCATGGATGTGTAGTGACTATTTTATTCTTATCCTCCTATTTCCAGTTATTATTCCCCTCCTTCAAAGCTTCTTATAGACCCCACATATACGTAAGGAGTACATTTGGGCTCTTGGGAAAGATATCCAATAATATGACCATATTTTTTAACTTAGTACACTCTTATACACCCTTATGTCTATGTAAAGTAGTGTCAGTGATTCCACGGGTCCTCTACACACTTCATAGGGTATAATTGGGACAGGTAGTGTTAGCTTCTACAAGTTATATATGCAGAGTCTATAAAGGGCCAGGTAGCCTCTGGATCTCATCTTTTATGAAAGGTGACATATCCAGTAAAAGCCCCTATGGTCAATCTCTGGAATAGATCTAAATAGAATTTCTTCATTTTAATAGCCATAAACCACAACCACTTTAATGGATCTTAATAATCTAGATTGACATGGATGTATTTTATTAATGTACCTAAATTTGCACCCTCCATGTTGCTTTATTCTTGTAAAATGTTAACAGTGGAGTGTATTAATTGTAGGAATTTACAGGGTAAGTTCCGTAGATCAAGAACCAAAGGTCACCGCTCACAAACAGATCACAAATTAGTACACCAGTATAATCACGTGGTTAAAACCCTCAAAGAGGGAAACAGTCCATGCCCTAAGCCAACTGGGCCACTTCAGGGAATTTATTAATATAAAAGAAAAATTACATATGTTTCTCTCATAAATGGTTACCGAAAAAATGAACCTCCATGCTCTTTAAATATAGATCATGGACCAATCAGGTGTTAAGCCATAGATTAAGTGCCAATAATACCGAGGTGAGAGATAACCGTCGAATCACTACAAATCATGATCGTCGGATTATAAGTTACAAATGTACATGGTAAAGAAACACACTTTACCTAACTCTACACTAGAGTAAGTTATTCTTAACTATTTCCTGTGTCGGAATATCCTAACAACGGTATCAGAGCTATTTTGAGGGTCGTGTCTGTTGTTGATCAAAATCTGATGCCGGTTTGACTGCATGCGAATGCCTTTTTGTAGATATACTATTTATAAACATTTTTGGGCTTGGAGAACTACTCGGTTGTGTCCAGAGCGTCTGTTACAGTGAGGAACACATTTCATTTCATGCGAAAAGGTTTCCGGCTGCCCAATTTATGTCAGTTTAGATCTGGAGGTATAAAGCATCTATTTTGCAGTTATATTTGTTAATAGTTCTGCTTATTTTGTTTTTTTTTTTTCTGTATTAAGGTTTTATTTATTTTTCGGATCTATATCCTCTTCTCTGTGTATGCTCTTTTCTATGCACTCCGTGTGATCTCGGCAAATCAGAAACAGGAAAAAGGGATTTTTTTGCTACGTATGCTCTTTCCCCGTGTCTTTGTGCGATCTCGGGAAATTAGAAATAGTGAAAAAAGTGATAGTTGCCGGTAAGGCTAACCGAGAATCTAACATTCTGCCATAAGGCTTTGCATTTTTATTTTTTTTCTCGTTTTTTTGTGTTTTTTGTGCAGGAAAAGGCACGCACACCAAAGAAGAAGAAGAAGAAGAAGAAGAAGAAGAAGAAGAAGAAGAATAATAATAATAATAATAATAATAATAATAATAATAATAATAATAATAATAATAATAATAATAATAATAATAATAATAATAATCCCCCCTTCCTCTTTTCTAAAATAACACAATCCTTTTACTATCTCACTTGGTGAGGGGTTAGTTTATGAGAATAGAGGTCTTGGGTTCAAGTCTCCTTCTCAAGCTTCTTTTGTAAAATGTTTTTGTTCAAAAGGGCAGATTTTTTTTTTTTTAAAAGCCACACTTCATCCCATTCCCGTAACTATTCAGCATCTACAACTCAGTTTTTTCAAAAGGCATAACTTCTTCATCCGGAAGCTGTTTTTTTTTAAAAGACCTAATTTTTCGAGATCTTTCCATTGGAGCAGTTAGTTTCAGATTTTCTCAGGTTCAGTGTTTTAAAAAAAAAATGGAAAGTGCATGCTCGGTTATTCTTAACATCACCAATTATTTCCAATGGCTACCTCACATGGTAGATATACTTAGAAGTAAAGGGCTTTATAGAATAGCCACATGACAAGAAACTAAACCTTTTGATGATGATAAAGTTGCTAAATGGGAAAATAAACAAGATCAAGCACGAGGGTTGATAGGAATTTCCATTGCTCAAGATCTTCGATTCCATATCCTTGACATTGACACCCCTGATGAGGCCCTAGAAAAGCTAAAAAAAGAATTTGGCGTTCAAAATCAAATCTAGGCCCACCAGCTTGAAAATGAGTTGCTTACTTTGGACCCCAATAATTTCTCCTCCATTGAAGATTTTTTGTCCAAATTTAAGACCCTCCGAATTCTTTTAGAAGGTTGTAAGATCAAAAAGGACGATGGTAGCCTCATATATTGCATTCTTGCTAAGCTTGGTCCTACATACTCTATATTTTTTTTCACCTTCCATTCCACTAGAGAAGCCATCATTTCTTCAGGAACCACCTACAAGAATCCCTCTTTTGATGCCTTTTGTGATTCTTTGATAAGAGAACAAGAAAAAATTTTACACCTTGGCCTTATCACTGCTGGAAACGCTTCTAAGAAAGCCTTAGCAACCCAAAAACAACCATATCAAAAGAATCCCAATAAGCAGTATCCTAAAAAATATGGTCCTAAACCAAACAAGGGCCCTAAGAAATTTCAGCCACAAACTGAAAAATCAAGTCACCAAAATAATAAGGCAAATCAAAACAAAGGGAAGAGGACAGAGAGAAATTACAACTTTTTCAACTGGGATGGCCATATAGAGTCCAAATGTTTTAAGAAGATGGAAGCCTTAGAAGCAGCAATGAAGAAGCGCAACATCAATTTGGAGCACTCTTCACCTTCATCTTTAGGTATGGCACTTTCTTCTTTTGGTTGTCAAGCATCAAGATCTGGTTATGCATTAAATGTATCTTCTTCTTCTCCTTCTCATGAGTGGCTCATTGATTCTAGAGCTTCTTACCACATAGCTAAAAATAAATCCATGTTTTCTTCTTTAAATGATTGTAACACCAAACATATTTATGTTGGTGATGATAGATCTCTCAGTGTTGTAGGATCTGGAACCATTCATCTAGATAATGGTCAGTTTAATGATGTACTCTGTGTTCCTACCTTGTCATGCAACCTTCTATCTGTTTATCAGATAACTCATTCAGGTGAAGGGAAAATAGTAGAAATTTCACCTCATGATGTTGTAATCAAGGACCTCAAATATCCTAAACATATTTTAGCTACTGGCATTGCTAATGATTCCACAAGGTTGTATAAGTTTGACAACTTTGGGTCATCGTCTCTTCCCTTTGTTTTGTTGCTCATAATGATGATGTGAGCAAACTTTGGCATGAGCGATTTAGTCACTTAAACTATTGATCTCTTCAAACTCTATGTAAGGAAAATATGGTGATGGGCCTTCCTATGGTATCTTGCCAGGATGGTGTTTGCTCCGGATGTGTACTCGGAAAACATCATCAGGATAGTTTTGACAAACGTGCCTCTTTGCACACTTCAACTCCTTTGCAGATTGTGCACAGTGATTTATGTGGTCCACTTCTTGTTGTTTCTTTCTCTGGTTGCAAGTACCTCTTAACTTTCATTGATGATTTTTCCAGACGCACTTGGGTATATTTCTTAAAACTCAAGAGTGAAGTTCTTAACATGTTCTTGGCCTTTAAGGCCTTTTTTGAGAAACAATTTGGACATCAAATTCTTAAGTTAATATCAGACAATGGCGGAGAATATGTTAACAACAAATTTATCAAATTTTGCACTGAGCATGGCATTCAATTGCAACATATTGTTCCATATACTCCACAACAAAATGGTGTAGCTGAAAGGAAGAATCGCACCTTAAAAGAAATGGCTAATTGTATGCTTGAATCTAAAGGACTTGGTCTTAATTTTTGGGCAGAAGCCATTAACTGTGCAAATTACATAGTAAATCACAAGGCCTACTAAGGTTTTAAAGAATATAACTCCAGAAGAAGCTTGGAGCTCAATAAAACCAGATGTAAGTCACTTTCGTGTTTTTGGAAGTGATGCTTGGGCCCATATTCCAGATGCAAAACATAAAGCCTTAGAACCTAAGAGTGAAAAAAGTATTTTTGTTGGATATTCTAAAGATGTCAAAGGATATGTGCCACCTTTGGCCTGCAAGCCTGATTCAACATATGTGCCACCTCTCTCTCTCTCTTCTATTTTTAATAGCATTCCTTCTAGTTCAGATGATGACAATGAGGATGACAATCCTCCTCCAGCTCATGAAATTGTTCCTTATACTCCACCGCTTCCAAGATGGGTCCGCTCTACTCGGGATGCAGCAGGTTCTCTTGCAGGTAACCCTACCGATCGATGACGTACACGTTCTTAGTTCGAAAGAGCCTCTTCCTTATTGGCTCAAGTTCCAGAAAACCTTGATCCAGAAACCTTTGAAGAAGCCTCCGGTCATCCAGATTGGGATGAAGCTATGAATGAAGAGTATCATTCCTTATTGGTAAACAATACTTGGGATCTTGTTCCTCTTCCAAAAGGAAGAAAACTTGTCAGATGTAGATGGGTTTACAAAACAAAGTTTGGACCAAATGGAAAAGTGGATAGACATAAAGCTCGTCTTGTCGCTAAAGGTTTTTCACAAGTTCAAGACATTTACAATACTAAAACATTCTCCCCTATTGCCAAAATGAATTCTATCTGCCTTGTTCTTTCCCTTGTTGCCTCCTTTAAATGGGAAGTCCATCAGATGGATGTTAAATCTGCCTTCTTACATGGAGATTTGCATGAAGAAATCTACATGGAAAAACCCCCTGGATTTATCCAAAAAGGCTCTAGCCTTGTTTGTCGCCTTAGGAAGTCTCTCTATGGTCTCAAACAAGCTCCTCGGGCTTGGTATGCCAAAATGGATAGATTTCTCTTAGATAATGGCTTTTCTAGGTGTCATTCTGACAACACTGTCTACACCAAGAAGGTGGGTAATTCCTTCACCATCCTTGTTCTTTAAAATTGATGATCTTATCCTTACTGGTAGTGATCCAAACCATATAAACCATGTGAATTATAGCCTCAAAAATAAGTTTGAAATGACAGACTTAGGACACTTGCATTATTTCCTTGGTCTTCAAGTCTTACAAGCCAAGGAAGGCATTACCCTCTCTCAGTCCAAGTATGCCTGTGATCTTCTACACCACTTTCACATGGAAGAATGTAACACTGCCCCTTCTCCCTTTCACTCTGGAGTCAAGCTTTTAGTCAACTGTACTACCCATAAAGTTGATGCTACCTTATACCGTCAACTTGTTGGTAAAATTTTGTATCTAACCCATACTCTTCCTGACATTTCCTTTGTCATTGGTCTTGTCACTCGGTTTATGCACCAACCTCATGAAAGTCACTGGAAAGCAGCTAAAAGAATACTTCGATATATTCGAGGTATAGTTCAGTTCATGATTCATTACAGTGCAGGAGCATCTCCCTTGTTTATTGGTTTCACTGATTCTGATTGGGCTAGTGACCCTGACGATCGGAAGTCCACTGTAGGATATGTATTCACTCTTGGTTCAGGACCTATTACTTGGTCTTGTAAGAAACAAAGTGCCATCTCCCTTTCTTCAGCAGAAGCAAAGTATCATGGTGCAGTTGAAGCCATCAAGGAAGCCATGTGGCTTCCTCAGATCCTGTCTGAATTTGGTCTTCATCAACAACATCCAACTACACTTTGGTGTGATAATCAGAGTGTCATTCAGCTATGTAAAGATTCAGTTCAGCATCAGCGTATGAAACACATTGAACTTCAAATACACTTGATTAGAAATTTCATTCATGATCATGTTCTTGAAGTGCATTATTGTCTGACCAATGATCAAGTAACCAATATCTTTACAAAGGCTCTCACAGAAGAGAAGTTTACCAAACTTCAATCCATGCTTGGAGTTCAGGAAAGTTGTCATTAAGGGGGGATAGGCTCTAATGCCTCCTTCCTTCTCCTATTGTGTCACTTTTGTAAATCCTTCAATCCTATCCCAATTTTTTCTTAAGTGGGGATGTTAGGATATTTTGACACATAGGAAATAGGCTCCTTTTGTGTCACCTTTGTAAATCCTTCAATCCTATCCCAAGTTGTTCTAAGGGGGGATGTTAGGATATTCCGACACATAGGAAATAGTTAATAATAACTTAGTCTAGTTTAGAGTTAGGTAAAGTGTGTTTCTTTACCATGTACATTTGTAACTTATAATCTGACAGTCATGATTTGTAGTGATCTGACAGTTCACTCTCTCCTTGGTATTAACGGCACTTGATCCGTGGCTTAGCACCCGATTGGTCCATGATCTCTATTTAAAGAGCATGGAGGGTCATTTTTCCGGTAACCGTTTATGAGAGAAACATATGTAACTTTTCTTTTATATTAATAAATTCCCTGAAGTGGTCGTGTTGGCTCAGGGCGTGGACTGTTTCCCTCTTTGAGGGTTTTAACCACGTGATTATACTGGAGTATTGATTTTTGATCTGTTTGTGAGCGATGACCTTTGGTTCTTGATCTACGGAACTTACCCTGTAAATTCCTACATTAATGTACCTAAATTAACACCCTCCATGTTTCTTTATTCTTTTAAAATGTTAAAAGTGGAGTGTTTTATGATGTAATGGATATAAATAATATATATTGACATGGCTACAGTGATATGATGATAGTATAGGTTGATGTTGAAGTTGTAAAATTCTTGTACACATCCATTAGTATAAATTATTAAACAATTTGATAGGTGCTAAATCATACTTCTTATTAAGGACATAACTAATTTTTGATGATAGTGTAGGTTGATGTTGAAGTTGTAAAATTCTTTTACATATCAAGGATGAATGATAGTACAAGCCAAAAATGACATTATTATAAATTATTAAACAATTTGATAAGTGCTAAATCATACTTCTTATTAAGGACATAACTATTTTTTCATAACAGAACTCTGATATATAAGCATAGTCTTCAATTCCATCATTTTGTAGGTAAAGTACTATCTTCACATTAAAGCATTTTATAAGTTTAATCCAAAACTAAAGGCTTTCTCCCATTAATTAAAGGCAAACTTGAAAGCCTAACGACTGAACCTAAAGTGGTTGAACTTCCATAGGATTTTAGTCTTTCTATTGAGTGTTAACTTCTACAAGGTTCTATAGGCAGAGTTCGTAAAGGGCCAGGTAGTGTTAACTTCTATAAGTTCTAAAGGCAGAGTCTGTAAAGGGCCAGGTAGCCTCTAGGTCTCATATTTTCTGAAAGGTGACATATCCAATAAATGCCCCTAAAGTCAATCTATGGAACATATCTAAATAGAAGTTCTTCATTTTAATATCCATAAACCACAACCAGTTTAAGTCAAACTATGTACATGTGTCATTTCTCCTATACTTGTGTCATTTCTCCCATAAATTCTTAGGCAAAGTTCTTAAAGCATGTGTCATGTTGGCTTTCTCCCATTAACTTTAAAGCATGTTTTTAGTAAGTGCATAGAATAATTTTGCAAACCATGTAAATGTCATTTCTCCCACAAACTAAAGGCTTTCTCTCATTAATTCAAGGAAAACTTGAAGGCCTAAAAATTGAACCTAAAGTGACTGAACTCTCATAAAATTTTGAACTTCCATATGATTTTAGTCTGTCTGTTGAGTGTTAAATTCTACAAGTTCTAAAGGCATATTCTGTAAAGGGCCGGGTAGCCTTTGGATCTCATGTTTTCTCAAAGGTGACATATCTAGTAAATGCACCTACAGTCAATCTCTGGAACAAAAATAGAAGTTCTTCATTTTTATATTCATAAACCACTACCACTCTAAAGAAAACCTTGTACATGTGTCATTTCTCCCTTCTCCCATAAACTTTTAGGAAAACTTTAAGGCATGTGTCATTTCTATTTCGTTTCTGCCACAAACTCATAAAGGTGTGACTTTTGACTTAACTAGTTGTTTTAGTAAGTGCATAAAATAATTTTGCAAACCATGTAAATGTCATTTCTCCCACAAACTAAAGGCTTCCTCCCATTAATTCAAGGCAAACTTTAAGGCCTAAAAACTGAACCTAAAGTGGCTAAACTCTCATATGATAGTATCCCCTAAACTCAAGGCTTTCCCCCATTAATCCAAGGCAAACTTTAAGGCCTAAAAACTGAAAGTTGTTTTAGTAAGTGCATAAAATAATTTTGCAAACCATGTAAATGTCATTTCTCCCACAAAAAAAAGGCTTCCTCCCATTAATTCAAGGCAAACTTTAAGTCCTAAAAACTGAACCTAAAGTGGCAGAACTCTCATAAGATAGTATCCCCCAAACTCAAGGCCCCCCCCCATTAATTCAAGGCAAACTTTAAGGCCTAAAAATTCAACCTAAAGTGGCTAAACTTCCATAGGATTTTAGTTGTTGGTTGAGTCTTAACTTCTACAAGTTCTAAAGCAGACTGTAAAGGGCTAGGTAGCCTCTGGATCTCATTCTTTCTTAAGGCATGTTATTTCTAGATGTGATTTATGCCATCAATTTTAAGGCAAACTTTCATGCAAACCATGTGTGAGCCATGTATATGTGTCATAAATCTCCCTTAAACTCTAGGTAATGCAATATTTAACGCATCTCATTTCTAGATGTGAATTCTACCACAAAATTTAAGTCAAACTTTAAGATAAACCATCCACATGTCATTTATCTCATGTTTGGTTTGATTTTATAAAGGTCTTGGTTTGGGTTTAAAGACTTTTCTTGGAGGTTTGGGTTTAAGGGCATTTCTTGGAGGTGGACCAATTTTGCAAAGAATTGTTTTGGGTTTAAGGACTTTTCTTGGAGGACATTTCTTTGAGACAGTTTGATTTTTCAAAAAATTGTTTTGGCTTTAAACAATTTTCTTGGACGTACATTCAAAGGACATTTCTTGGAGGTATGTGATACATTTTTTTGGATGTTTTTTGTTCATTTTTTTTAAAGTATAGATTTGTGCTTAATTTCAAATTCTTGGAGACGGTCTGATTTTGCAAAGAATTGTTTTGGGTTTAAAGACTTTTCTTGGAGGCGGTCTGATTTTGCAAAGAATTGTTTTGGGTTTAAGGAATTTTCTTGGACGTACATTCAAAGGACATTTCTTGGAGATATGTAATACATTTTTTTGGATGTTTTTTGTGCTTCATTTTTTTTTTAAGTATGGAGTTGGACCTAATTTCTAAAAGAAATTTTCTGGAAGTATTTTATAAAGTGACGTTTTTTTTTTAAGTTGGAGGCATTTTTTTAAGTGACATTTTTTTAGAGTACGTGTTTTGAGTTGAAGTAAATATTTTGAGCTTCGTTTCATTTTTATAAGACATTTTTTTCTCAAATTTTTTAAAGTAAGTGTTTTGGATTGGAATATGTATTTTTTGCAAAAAAATTAAAATGAATTTTTTTTTTAAATTAAATCTTTTGTGATGCTTTTTCTAATTGAGTTATTGTCTAATTTTTTGAAGAATTGTTTTTGAAATTCATACTCTATTATCATGGGAAATCGAAGGACTTGTGTGAGAAAATATGATCGAAAAAGAGACCCTGAGGAACGTAGAGAAGAGACGAGACAATCTCGCAAAAGAAAGATAGAAGCCCTCTCAAATATTGAAGGGGAAAATCAACCTCAAGTAGAAATTGAAGCAAGTATGTAAATGTAAATATTATGATCTATTGATATATTTAAAATTTTCCTAGTGTAAAATGTGAAGCTTAATTTTTATTTGATGAACTAATTTGAATTTAAATATTTTGTTTAATGTAAACAGACAGAGATATTTCTCAAAACATTGATGATGAGATACAAAATTTTGAAAGAGAAAGTGAAAGAGGTATTGAACCAATGATTGAAGATGGTGAAAATATTGAAAGAAATTCAAATGAAGAAATTGAATCACAAGGTATATATATATATATATATATATATATATATATATATATATATATATTGAACACATGCACATATTATTGAAATTATACATATATTTATTAATTTAGTTATTTATTGTTCATATGTAAACTTATTATGTACTATTTTTTCGAATATGTACAGATGAAATCAGTGTCGATGATGAGATGTTAGAAAATGTTGACACTCACACATATGGAGATAAAAAACCTGACCATGTTATACAATATCGTGTTAACTACATTTTTGAAAAGTATTTCTTAAATGAGCGGGTGACAGTTCAAGCTCAAATGTTGAAAGGTCTCCTATCATTAAGGAAATTAAAAGAAGCTACGACACTACTGGGTATTCGAAAATCAACCAAAGATAAAAAAATGAAGGAAGATGTGATACAAAATATAAGTAGTACTATAAATTCAATTAAGAGATCTAGAGATAAAAATGTTTCAATTGTACGTAGAGGAATACATATGGCAATGGTTTCATCAAGTACTAAAGAGAATCGTTTGGTAACATCTATGGCACGAGCATTAGGAACCTCACGAAAAACTTTGCACAAACATCGGAAATTTCGGCTGCAAGTAGATGTAAATGATGAACTCGCTTGTTGGAGAGCTATTTGTAGGAAACCATACAAAGATAGACTTGGAGAAAATGTTAAAAAAATAATATATGAATATTGGAAAAACAATTCGCGTGTTTCACCAACTGCAAGACATGTGATGGGAAGAAGAATATCACAAAATCAGTACGAAGAACATGAAAAACATCTCTTGGAAACCACTCAAATAGAGTTATTCAACAAGTTCAAAGAAGAGAATCGTCAAATTCATGTTTCACTCAGTACTTTTGTTCGACAAAAACCATGGTATGTAAAACCTATCACCATACGTGACACTTGTTGTTCCCGTTATCATGTGGAATTTGAGTTATATTATGACACATTCCTTGATTTCGGTAGAACATTATGGAAGGATTCACCTCCTCCTTCCACTATCCGTGAATTCATATCTCAAATTCTATGTGAAAGAGAAAGCAATGAACTATTTTACAAAAAAAAATGTGTTGGTGGTAAAAAATGCGATGATTGTGGAAATTTGACTAAATTTCAAAAAAAATATCGTATTGATATAAATGATCAATCATTGTCCAACATGAAAGTGAAATGGAAGAGATACGAATATACCAGTACATCGATTCAAGGTGCAGATAGTGTTAAAAGAATCGAATTACGAGAAGACAAAATTTTTCTAATAGACTTTTTGAGAAAGTTTGAAGCAGAAATTTACAAATACACCATGCATTCCCATAGAGCACGATGGCAAGACTTGCAATTCAAAAAATCTCGTGAAGTTTTTCCACCAGGAACCATTTTGTCAGTGATTGATTTTGCAGAAAACTACACATTTGCTCCACAAAAAGAAATTCAGAGTGAATACTATCACTCTGACCAAGTCTCCATGCTTGTCCATATTCTATATAGACATGCTGAACAAAATGTCGATCATATAGAAATCACGAGTGAAAATCGACATATCATTAAAGAATATCACTTTTATATCAGTGACGATCGTACACATGATACATGTTTTGTACAACATTGTTTTGGAAAAAATTATGATTCCTTGAAAAATCATGGAATAACATTCAATGAACATTGGATATGGTCAGACGGATACGCAGGTCAATTCAAATCTGCACGATCATTCTTTTGGTTGTGTTGTCTTCATAAGAAAACCTGCATTAAACATTGTTGGAATTTCTTTGAGACTGGCCATGGAAAAGGAGAACATGACGATGCAGGAGCATGCATAAAATGAGCACTTCAAAGATATCAAATGAACCACTCTGCAAGCCGACTTGTGAACGCTAAAGAAGTTGTTCAATGGTGCATCGCTGCTCTAAGCCATGAGACTAACCCATCAAGGGAAGTGCGAAGGTACATTCAATTTAATTTATATTGGAAATCTAATTTTAAACATTATACATTTATCATGCAATGATTATCTTTGATTGTATTTTGATATCATATTTACAAATTCTTCTTTTAATTTTCCATATAAAGGTTTTTCTGGCATATTGGGATCGAAGAAGTAGATAGATCAATTGGAAATGACGTTGAAACAATAAAAGGGACTCGAAAATTGCATTCAATTAAAACAAAGTCGTCCAGAAATGTGTTTGCATTGGATAAAAGAAAATATTCTTGCTTTTGTGATGTTTGCATAGACAACACAAAATCTAATGACGTTTGTGAAAGCAAAATGTATGTAAAAGATTGGAAACATACAGAGCTAAATACAAAGGGAAAAATGTATGTTGCAATGTTTGAAGAAATGCAATCAGAGGAAACTACAATATCATCTGATGGTGATCGAGTTTCTGATCTTGTTAGAGAAGGTAACATTTGAATTTCTTTCTAATGATTTAAAGATCTAGAAATAAATTTAATATGTATAATTTTGTTAAGTTTGTTTTATTATGCATGAGATGTTTTTATTGTAATTGCACCTATTTACAACAATGAAAATTTTAAGTATTATTTGATGCGTTTCACTGAACGAAAAATGAAATTATTACAAAACTGTAATGATCACGAATTTCAATATGACAGAGGATCTATTATACTGAAAGGTTATTTTTTCAGACAAACTAATCAAAGTGTGGACTTTGTTTACTTTGAAGACTATGAACATGATTCCATAAGTTGTCAATATAGTCACTTGGTGTGTGGAGCATGCATAAAGTTGATATAGGTTCAATCAAAGAAAAAAACGAAAATTAAGAAATGGAAAATGTCAAAATCCGATCATGAACGGATTATTGAAGATGGCATTCCATTGGAATTTTTTTGATTGAATTGCCCAACAATTTATTCTCTTTGGATTAAATATGTTTTAGAACTTCCAGTACACTCAACTAAAAATTGAGCTGCTTATGTTATTTGTGCAAGTGTTTGCACATGTACAAATTGTTTTGGTACATGCACATGCTCTAGTATCAACTGAAAGTAGCTTTTCTATACATGTGCACTGATGAAAAATGTTACATGTATTGGATATATATATATATATATATATATATATATATGTTTTAGAATGCAATTAACTGGAACTAGTTTTTCTATGTGCATTGATGAAAAACTAGTTGGATTTTCTGGTAAAAAGTATCCACAATGTAAATAAATCATCCGCAGTAGAGTTTTGTACGAAGATTCCTTTCTGACAAGAGACTCAGAGCACTTCTCCGACTTTTGGTGGGATTTGACCCACATCTCTATTCCTGATTGAAAATCTAGTACAAAATTTGTTTGTCCAATGGTCAGATATGTTCAATGTGCATTGATGAAAAATGTTACTTACATATTGGATATATATGTTCTAGAATGAAATTAATTGTTCAAGTAGTTTTACTATTTGCATTGATGAAAAATGATTTAAATGTACTCAATATATATGTTCTAGAATGCAATTTTAACTAAAAAATTAGTTTTTCTATGTGCATTGATGAAAAATCGTATTGGATATATACACGAACTGAATGTGCCCAATTTTTCTTGTGAGATTTTCTGGTAAAAATTTTACGTGCAATGTAAATAAATCATCCACAGTATAGCTTTGTACGAAGATTCCTTTCAGACAAGAGACTCGGAGCACTTCTCCGACTTTTGGTGGGATTTGACCCATATCTCTATTCCTGATTGAAAATCTAGTACAAAATTGTTTGTCCAATGGTCGGATATATGTTCTATGTTCTAGAATGAAATTAACTGAATGTCGTCAATTTACCAAATTATAAATCAACAAGGCTACCTATTTGAGTGCATTAATGGCATTGACCCAAATTCAACAAATATATATGTACTTCTTATATTTCCAATCAAAATTAAAGGGATAATTTGTACATATATCTACTTCTTTAAACTCTTTTTTCAATTAGAGCTCAATTGACACATGGTTAGTTGCATTGAAAAGCTATGTTCTTCCTATTGGAAATTTTTTCACTCAAACAAGACTATGTAGAGATCAAAAGCAATCTTAATATTCCAAATGTACTTCAACCATCCAAAACTTGAGTTTTAAAAACTTTTTGATTAAATCAAAACAATACAAGTCACATTGGAGTCTTCTATCTAAGCCAAATGTAGATTGAAAACATCCAAAACTTAGTTCAAAACATTTAACATTTAACATTAAATCAAAATTAAAGGGATTTACATATAACTACTTCTTTACTATTTTTGATTAAATCAAAACAATACTTCACATGGGAGTCTTCCATCTAGGCCAAATGTAGATTGAAACCATCCAAAACTTAAATCAAAACATTTAACATGTTATATCTTGAAACATTTAACATTTAACATTAAATCAAAATTAAAGGGATTTACATATAACTACTTTAATCTTTTTGAATATATCAAAACAATACTTCAAATAGGAGTATCTTCCATCTAGGCCAAATGTAGATTGAAACCATCCAAAACTTGGATCAAAACATTTAACATAAATAACATTAAATCAAAATTAAAGGGATTTACATATATACAACTGCTTCTTTACTCTTTTTTATTCAATCAAAACAATACTTCACATGGGAGTCTTCCATCTAGGCCAAATGTAGATTGAGACCATCCAAAACTTAGATCAAAATATTTAACATTATATCAAAACATTTAACATTTAACATTAAATCAAAATAAAAGGATTTACATATATATAACTGTAATGAAAATAATGTACATAGCGAGACCCGTCTCCTGGGTTGCCTAACTAGCCAACACCAGAGGGGGTATGAATCAAAAAAATAGAAAAGGGGCTGCCCATAACCGGAAAAAAACTAAAGAGGACCTGACATCAGGCTAGCTATCGATGTGTGTAGGAGGATTCTCCTCCACAATTGGACAACCGTAGTCCTCCGGATCATCATATACTCCCTTGGAGTGCTGGGAGGAGTTTTCGCTGCTTGCGCTATCGTTGTTGGAGCTCATCGAGGTGGATTTGACTGGAAGAGCTACCAACTTCCTGGTGTCCTGGAGCTGATGGGTTGGGATGGTGGACTTTCTCCACCGCTTCCTAGAACTAGAAGCACCTTCATCTTGCGGCTCCTCCTGAAAAGAGATGGAAATGTTCACCGTAATTCGCGGTCTGACCATAGCGCTGGTGAAGTGAAATTGTGCTTCATTGCTTGCTGGAGGAGGGTGGCTACCTGTGTCATGGATGGAAAGAGGAGGGCGAGAGCCAGCACTCCTGCCCCCTCCATCCCTACTGCCACCTCCCCTTCTGCAACGCATCCATTGTCTACGCATGGGGTCTTCCATAGGCCAAATGTAGATTGAAACCATCAAAAACTTAGATCAAAACATTTAACATTATATCAAAAAATTTAAAACATTTAACATTAAATCAAAATTAAATGGATTTACATTTAAAACATTTATCATTAAATCAAAATTAAAGGGATTTACATTAAATGTAGATTAAAATGGTATCCAAAACTTAAGTTTTAATTTTTTTTTGATTATATATCGTGCAACATTACTTCACATGCCATGCCAATTATAGTTCAACTATCCAATAGAAACATTTAACATTATACCACATGTGCCAAATGTAGATTGAAACCATCCAAAACTTAAGTTTTAAAAACTTTTTGATTATATACCGTGCAACATTAAAACATTAAATATCACATGCGAAATGTAGATTGAAGCCATCCAAAACTTGAGTTTTAAAAACTTTTTGATTATATCATACATAGCATTACTTCACATGCCATGCCAATTATAGTTCAACTATCTAACAAAAACATTTAATATTATACCACATGTGCCAAATGTAGATTGAAACCATCCAAAACTTAAGTTTTAAAAACTTTTTGATTATATATCGTGCAACATTAAAACATTAAACATTTAAAACATTAAATATCACATGCAAAATGTAGATTGAAACCATCCAAAACTTGAGTTTTAAAAACTTTTTTATTATATATCGTGCAACATTACTTAACATGCCATGCCAATTATAGTTCAACTATCCAATAGAAACATTTAACATTATACCACATGTGCCAAATGTAGATTGAAACCATCCAAAACTTGAGTTTTAAAAACTTTTTCATTATATCATACATAACATTACTTCACATGCCATGCCAATTATAGTTCAACTATCCAATAAAAACATTTAACATTATATCACATGCCAAATGTAGATTGAAACCATCCAAAACTTTTAACTTTTAATTTAACAAAAAATTATAGATCACAACATTACTTCACATGCCAATTGTACTCCAAGCATCCAAAAAATAAATTTTAAAAACAAAACAAATTATAACACATCGTTACATAACATGCCAAATGTAGTTCAGATGACAACATTAATTTTAAAAGTTCAATTATCCAAAAAAGTTTTAAAAACCAAACAAATTATATAACAACATTACTTCACATTCACATGCCAAAAATACTAAAACCATCCAAAAATTAACTTTTTGGAACAAAACAAATTATATTAACACTACAATAAAATATGTCTAAAAAATGTAGATTTGAAATCAAATCTACAAATCATGTCCATCAAATAGAGATGGATCTAGCGTCTTTCCTATCAGGGTCTCAATCCGCGCACTATCATGTGAAGCATGGGAAACCTACATACACAATGCACATGTACTTGAACATTAAAATTTGATGTTTTAAAAATGAGTGAGAATATATATAGAACTTCATGTAAAAAACAAAATATAACAAAAAAATCATGCAATACCTCATGAGGTTCCCTCTCCATTTGATCAACAAGTTCCGCCCCCATGGGAACATTTGCAATGGTAAACTGTACAATATACATGTACAGTTATATATATATATATATATATATATATATATATATATATATATATATATATATATATATATATATTAAAATTTCAAATGAAAATGCACGTGTACATATATAAACTTATTTTCAATAATATTAAAAAAAAAGTTAGACAACTTGTTAAAATGGTTGAAATGGTGTGGATGTTCCTATCTCCGTCGCTAGAGTTCGTGGATTAAAGAAATCTTATATAGGAACCCAAATTCAAAAAATTTAAAATAACTCAATATATATATATATATATATATATATATATATATCTCAATTTTTAATGGAAATTTTTGAGGTGGAATATATATATATATATATAACTTAAACATAAATTTTAAAAGTGAAAAATTGTCCATACTTGTGGCTCATCTCCTAAGGAAGTAGAAGGTACATCTCCCAAGGAAGAAGAAGGTACCGCCATCCCAAAAACATCGGACGGAATCGGAATCTATTAAAACATTTTATCATTATATATACATACATGTACATGTGTGCACAATTATTTATTTTAAAATATCACTTAAAAAACACTAACATTTGCCAACATATCTTGATGGTGAGACCCATCTGCATTGTTTGAACCAGAGGTCCCGAACGTGATATTAACATTTTCGTCATGCATCATGCGCGACAACTGCAAATGGTGTTTTAACATATAATGATACATTTTTGTTAGATTACTGTACATACAAATAAATGTATACATGTACATACACATGTATTTATTACAAATTGTACACATGTATATGTATGTTAAAATAATTTCAAACCCTAAGGTCATTAACACATATCGTTCTCGTGCCCTCTTCCTCATGAAGAATTAGGTCTTGAAAACCATTGCGACAATTTGTTGCATATATTAGGAGATCTTCAACATTCATGTTGTCAATCTCTTCATCTGTACAATACACAAAATTGGCACGTGCATTTTCACGTGCTTTTTGTTGATTTAGACAAACAATGACTCCACCCAATCCGCTGTAAACATTTTCGATCATGACATCCCTTATTTCTCGACTTATTTGAGAAGTCACATCCATCTCTGACCGCAGAGTTTCGACCCGAAAAGGTCGACTCACCAATGGCGGCTCAGGGTGAGGCAAATCCACATCTCGCTTAGCGCCCTTATGGTCATACAATCGACCTTTCCTCGGACCAAAAAATTCTGACGGAAGGTCACTGTAGTTGGGTTTCATACCCAAAAAAAATTATGCGTAAAACATTTGTGCAAAATAAACAGGAACCTCATCGTTCCATGGGAGCCTTCCATAGGCTGCAAGGTACCTATCATACAAATAGCGAGCTATATTTGGGTGCTTGAAATATTGCACCTTCAGCATTTTTCTTTTTGGCCATTCCTTGAAATTAAATATTCACTTCGCCACATCTTTTGTAACTTTTTGTTTTACATCCTCCTATTTATCTGGACCCATTACTGTTTCCTTTCTCTTTCTCATCACTTCTACAAATGTATCAGTCATTGGCCCAAGAGTTTTGTACATATTTACAATTTCACCCAATGAATGTGTAACTATTTCGAGGCTTTGTCGACTCTCAACAGGTAGAGTCAAAGCCACGAGATCTCTCTGCAATTTTGCATGAAGTTTTTCACACCTTTGTAAGATGCATTACGCCATGTTTGTTTCCCATGGTATATCAGAAATGTCGGCCGAATAAGTTGTGTTGGGTAGACAACCTTCTTCTTGAATGTAGCGTTCTGCCCTATGTCTATTTTGACCAATATTTGGAACATTTTCGGCCTCTGCATCAATATATATATAATTTCGTATATTAGAAAAAACACATGTAAAAAAATTTGTACAAATTCAATGAAAAAAATAATGAAATTGATGGCAACCTTGATGTGGTTGGTTAGCATCTTCTCCACCATGAAACTGTTGAGACCCAGAACGACCCTGCTGAGAACCAGACCCAAAACAACCCTCCTGAGAACCAGCACCACCATCTGTTGATTGTTCTTCGAGGTAATAAATATCACCCCCTTCATGCAACCTGCTACCACTCATTGATGGCCCTCTAAGGGGATTTGAACCACCACCAACCTCTCGAGATGAGAGAGAAGCTTCATAAACAAATACGAATTTATAATCAATTGAAATATACATTCATGTGTACATATAAATACATATACATATTCATTGATTAAATTGCGTGAACCATACCACGATTGGGTGAACCATGGGCACGATCCATGGATGGAGTGGAGACCCTTCTCTTCTTAGATCCTAAAAATTAAAAAATGAAACTTAATAACAATTAATTTAACTCACAAAGTTAATAAAAAATCAATTCCATATGTACACACATGTATGAAGATTTAAGATTATATTTAAATACCATGAACATCCCCCGATCCCTGAACCCCCATATGGGATTCATTTGATCTTCGTCATTCATCCTCCATGATATATATATATCTATTGGTGGAAATTTACATAAAATAGATTTCAGAAAATCAATTTGTAATTTAGTGTACACAAATTATGTAGAACACAACTTTCAAAGCAATAATTGATGTGTGAAACTCAATTTAAGAAAAAAAGAAATTATAAAAATGAAAAGTTCACCAAATTGCGCTTTACATGGTGGGAGCACACTTGATATAAAATTGAAAAAAACACATGGTCATTAAAAAAGAAGTGAAACTAAATTTAAACAAACTCCATTTAAAAAAAAAATTGTTGGAAGTCCCCGCATTTTAATTTTATAAAAATGTGAAGATCACCACTTGTTGCAAATGTGAAGTTCACCAAATTGCGCTTTACATGGTGTGGTGGGAGCACACTTGGTATATAATTGAAAAAAAAACATGGTCATTAAAAAAGACGCATTTATAAGTACACAACACAAACATATCCAAGATATGTTACAATGTCCACCAATAAATTTTGAAGGAGAGCGTCTCAACACTAATTCATCTTTGAGAGATGAATCTTGAATTTTTGAAGAAGAGCATCTCAAAACCAATTCATCTTTGAGAGATGAATCTTACATTGGCAATGCTCTGTATAATTCTAATTCATCTTTGATAGATGAATCATGAATTGGCATTGCCCCATGCAATAGATCAACAACATCTTATTCACATTTGTACAATGCCTTATACTAAAAAATTGAAATTGGCTAACAATATTGTTTGCTATTCCATGCAATTCTTTTAGCCTCTCCTTCTTAACTTGGCATGCGCCATTCATCTGGTTGCACACAAGTTCAAAATTGGTGAAAACTACAATTCCATTTGATCCATACTCCATCGTTATTCTCAAGCCTTCTATCAATCCAATATAATATGCCTCGTTGTTTGTTGTTCTTCCTGGTATATTCATTTTCCTTTGGACGAATTTTCTAGTCGCAATATTGAAAAGCACATATGTAATCACTGCTTTCCCTGAATTGGGATAGCAAGAAACTTCTATGCATAATTTCCATTTTTCAACCATATTTAATGGTTTTCTTATCCCTGAAAAAAAAAAACAAATTCAATAAAAATATATATATTAAATCGACATTTATTGCAAATGCATGAGAGAAATGACACAAGATCATGAGGCAAATGACATGTGCATTGTTTATCTTAAATTTTATGGTAGAGTTCACATCTAAAATTAATGGGAGGAAGCCTTTAGTTTGTGGGAGAAATGGCACATGTACACAGTTTACCTTAAAGTGGTTGTGTTTTATGGATATTAGAGGAAGCCTTTAGTTTGTGGGGAAATGACACATGTACACAGTTTACCTTAAAGTGGTTGTGTTTTATGGATATTAAAATGAAGAACTTATATTTAGATCCATTCCAGAGATTGACTGTAGGGGAATTTACTAGATATGTCACCTCTCATAAAAGATGAGATCCAAAGGCTACCTGACCCTTTACAAACTCTGCCTATATAACTTGTAGAAGTAAACACTAGACCTATCCCAATTTTACCGTGTGAAGGGTGTATAGGACCCATGGAATCACTCAAGGTTATATTATTAAACCTTTGGTTTAATGATCTTCAACCTTTGGTTGTACTCTGAAGGTCCTTGACCTTCATCCTTCAACCGGAGGTTGTAGATCCTTCAAAGCCTCTTGGTAGAGAAGCATTTGAATATGTGAGAAACAAATTAGGAATATTTCTTGTAAATTATCTTGTTAGAGAACCATTTGAACATGTGAGAAACAAATTAGGGATAGTTCTTGTAAATTATTGTCACTTATTTGACTTCAAAAAAAGAGCCTATGAAATTGAGTGAAATATCTATGTGGTAGAGTACACAATATCTAAGGGGGAGAATACAATATATTTGACTTCAAAAGAAGAGCTTATGAAATTGAGTGCAATATCTATGTGGAAAGGAATAGAAAGAGTAACAAAAAGCATATGATTGTGTTAATAATTTGTAGTCAAGACAGATAACAAAGGGCCATCAAAATTGAGTGAAATATCTATATGATCAAGTGTCAATAATTTGAAGTAGTCAAGAAAGATAACAAAGGACCTTTGATAGTATGAGAAAAGAGTCAAAAAACAGAGAGGCCTCCCAGCAGAGTTCCACCTGTTCATCAAGGTAAGCAACATAATATCGGAAGTGAAACAATGACACCACTAAACATATGTGAATTTAGATATTAAATTGACATTTATTGCAAATGACATGTGCATGGTTTATCTTAAAGTTTGACTTAAAAATTTTATCGTAGAATTCACATATAAAATTAATGGAAGTAAGCCTTTAGTTTGTGGGAGAAATGACGTGCATGTAAACAGTTTACTTAAAGTGGTTTTGTTTTATGAATATTAAAATGAAGAACTTCTATTTATATCTATTCCAGAGATTGACTGTCGGAGCATTTACTAGATATGTCACCTTCCATAAAAGATGAGATCCAGAGGCTACCTAGCCCTTTAATGACTCTGCCTACAAAACGTGTAGAAGTTGAGAAATTTACATTGACAACATATAGAGATTCAACTAGGCTTGTGAAAAGTACAAGTGGACAATGTATAATTCTACTTAGAAGAGTCTTTGGTTTAATGGTTAAGCAAGAAAGAGTCGTTACTTTCTCTATCTAGAGTAGAAGTGGAATACATAATAGTTACTTATTTTTGAGTGTTTTGGATGAAATGGGCTCTACAAGATATTAAGGTAAAAGCATATGATTGTGTCAATAATTTGTAGTCAAAAAAGATAACAAAGGACCATCAAAATTGAGTGCAATATCTATATGATCAAGTGTCAATAATTTGTAGTCAAGAAATATAACAAAGGACCATCAAAATTGAGTGAAATATATATATATATATGATATCTATATGATCAAGTATCAATAATTTGAAGTAAAGAAATATAACAAAGGACCATCAAAATTGAGTGCAATATCTATATGATTGTGTCAATAATTTGATAATTTGAAGTAGTTAAGAAAGATAATAAAGGACCATCAAAATTGAGTGCAATATCTATGTGGGAGAGTAAACAATGTCTAAGGGGGAGAATACAATATAAGGAAGGAATAAAAAGAGTAACAAGAAGCATATGATTGTGTTAATAATTTGAAGTAGTTAAGAAAGATAACAAAGGAACATCATCAAATTGAAATTGAAATATCAAGTAGTCTTCTTCATGAAGAAGAAGCATTAACTAGGTTCATCATTTAAAGGGTTAATTTTTTAATGAAAAAACTTATAAATAATATGGAATGAATCATTGTGCATTATGATAAATCTTGTATTTAAATGACATTTGATCTATGAATAAAAAATAAAATGGGATCATCTCTTCATATGTGTGTGTGTGTGTGTGTGTGTGTGTGTGTGTAAGAGAGAAATAAAAAGCAAAGGTAATTTCACCAAGCCTAAAGCAGCATGTCCTAATGCATTAAATTATGTTTGGTTCCTAGAAGCATTAATCATGAAGAGTCGTGAGATCCACATTTCAACCATACTATTTGCAAGTTAAAGGAGCATGTCCTAATACATTATTATGTTTGGTTTCTAGAAGCATTAATCATGAATTTTCTTTGAGATCCACATTTCCATCATACTATTTGCAAGTTCACATTTCCATCATGTTATTTGCAAGTTCTATATGAAGATATGTAGTCTAATAACTAATTAGCAAGTTGTGATGTCCTAATACATTATTATGTTTGGTTTCCATCATACTATTTGCAGAATAGTATGAAGATATGTAGTCTAATAACTATACAGTCTAGCCCATATAACATATAATGGCCTTTGACAGTATGAGCATAGAGTCAAAAAACAGAGAGGCCTCCCAGCAGAGTTCCACCTGTTCATCAAGGTAAGCAACATAATATCGGAAGTGAAATAGTGACACCACTGAACATATGTGAATTTAGAATGATTTCAACTCTTTTTTCAAAGGAGAAAAAACCCTGTTTCATATATTGATAACAGTTCATATACAAAATCCTCTTGATATACCCATAACAGGTTATCAAGTATAAAAGATCAGATTATGTCTCATACAGAAATACATTACAGTAATATAAAAGACAATATGTAGTCTCATATAAAAGACAATATGTAGTCACATTAAAGAAATACATTACATGTGAATTTAGAATGATTTCAACTCTTTTTTCAAAGGAGAAAAAACCCTGTTTCATATATTGATAATAGTTCATATACAAAATCCTCTTGATATACCCATAACAGGTTATCAAGTATAAAAGATCAGATTATGTCTCATATAGAAATACATTACAGCAGTATAAAAGACAATATGTAGTCACATTACAGAAATACATTACAGCAGTATAAAAGACATTATGTAGTCACATTACAGCAGTAGATCATTCTAGTTCAATCATTCCAGTGTTGAGGAATTGAGAGAAGGCTCAGTAACGGCATAAGCTTAATAGTGGTAGTAAAATTCCATGCACAAGGTGAGAATCAGCTAGATAGGATGAAATTGATGGATCCACAGGAACAATAACAACTGCAGCAACCGAATGCATATCATACTACCAGAAATTCAACATACACCTTACAGCAAAAGGTAATGAAATTTAAATCATAATTAACAGCATAGATGATTTTTTCGGAATTTTGGGGTTTCTCGTTCCCACTTGGTTGTAAAGACAATATTTCTATACCAATGAGTGCCTTGACTTCTACATGACACCAATCAACTCAAATTAAAACTAAGAATTCCAAAAGGCACATTTGCAATAACAATCCAAAGTTAACATAGAAAAGGACTTTATGAATTTCGTTAAATGGTCTAATGGAGAGATCAGTTGTCAGAATTATATTTTATCTCATTTACTAGAAGAGAAAAAACATTTAAAACATACTTTTAATGTTTTTTCTTTAAACCATATATACAGGGACATCCCCAAATTATCGACTCCAAGCCTGTAAGGAGCTCTCTTCAACTTGCTCATGGCTAGATCGATTTCCAATTTTTGGACTATTCCTAGCAAAGAGTATAGCCCGCACATGGACATAGGCCTAGATGGCATAGGCATAGACAAAAACAGAGTCAATAGGGGCAAGGACAGTTTCACCCGCGGGAGTAAATACATCTAAGAAAGTAGCAGGGGTCTTTCCCTTAGGGGGATTGTTTTATTCCCTAAAGGCGTGCACCAATGATGCAGCAAACCAGCATTCTAAAGTGGGTTTGCAACAATATATGGGCTTTTGGAGGATAGAGGATGAGGACCAGGGCGTGATCCATGTGTCGGATCTACCACCATATGTATAACTTTATTTTGTTGTATCCTTGTTTTTATATCAGAAAGTGTTTTGTTTTTTGGTTTGATATACATGCCCTAGACAGTTACTCTTACTTGAATTTATTTTCATATTTCTATTTTTTTGTTTATCCTATCTGGGTTGTTTTCCTCTCTGAGGAGGCTCGGGTTAACACAAAAAACTATTTCTGTTTTATGAACATATGGACATACTTTTTTTTCTGGATATGAACTGATCTATGGGTTGTTTTCCTCTTATAGAGGAGGCCTGTACATCAGATCAGTGGTTTATCTTCAGGAATTTTAATTTATCTCAATCTGAGTCCTAGATAAAAATGTATTCCCATTGGGAGTTTTAGCATGTTAAAAGAGGCCATGTAATCACATTACCTAGGTGGCTTATGGGTGTGTAGATATAGATGTGGAGAAAGAAAAATAGATGGATGGATATATTTATAGAAAATAATATAGATCTATATATATATATATATAGTGTGTATATATTTCAATTATATATGTTATAAAAAATATGTGTGAGCATAAAGATAGAAAATAATATATATATATATATATATAGAGAGAGAGAGAGAGAGAGAGAGAGAGAGAGAGAGAGAGATATGTGTGTTATAAAAAATATGTGTGAGCATAAAGATGTTAACTTCTTAGTTAAAAGTCAAAATTTTAAAGTTGAAATTACTAAAAAGTTTGCTCTGGATCACAAATCACTATACCATAACAATGA
The DNA here is from genome assembly GCA_034641835.2 of Pinus albicaulis. Classification (NCBI taxonomy): domain Eukaryota; kingdom Viridiplantae; phylum Streptophyta; class Pinopsida; order Pinales; family Pinaceae; genus Pinus; species Pinus albicaulis. Next base: position 65,446,619 of record CM076575.1, on the reverse strand, counting down.
GACAAAGAAAACCATAACCCACTTATAATAGAGGGATAAAGGGACTCGTGTCACCTACTCCAAACCTAAAGACATAATAATGAAAAAGAACATAAGGATGAAAAAACAATACACTTGTCATAATTGTCAAGCAAACCATAACCCACTTATAATAGAGGGATAAAAGGACTCGTGTCACCTACTCCAAACCTAAAGACATAATAATGAAAAAGAACATAAGGATGAAAAAACAATACACTTGTCATAATTGTCAAGAAAACCATAACCCACTTATAATAGAGGGATAAAGGGACTCGTGTCACCTACTCCAAACCTAAAGACATAATAATTAAAAAGAACATAAGGATGAAAAAACAATACACTTGTCATAATTGCCATAAACTTATATCTAGTTTAATATTTCAAGCTACATGGTACACAATAACACATGGTACAAAATAACACATTGATTAGTTCAGGTTATATTAAGGTTAACATGGCTAACTCAGAAGGTATAAGTTCAGGTTGATTAGTTCCTGGGTTATATTAAGGTATATCTATTACATATGTTATAAAAAATATGTGTGAGCATAAAGATGTTAACTTCTTAGTTAAAAATCAAAATTTTGAAGTTGAAATTACTAAAAAGTTTGCTTTGGATCACAAATCACTATACCATAACAATGAGACAAAGAAAACCATAACCCACTTATAATAGAGGGATAAAGGGACTCGTGTCACCTACTCCAAACCTAAAGACATAATAATGAAAAAGAACATAAGGATGAAAAAACAATACACTTGTCATAATTTTCAAGCAAACCATAACCCACTTATAATAGAGGGATAAAGGGACTCGTGTCACCTACTCCAAACCTAAAGACATAATAATGAAAAAGAACATAAGGATGAAAAAACAATACACTTGTCATAATTGTCATAAACTTATATCTAGTTTAATATTTCTAGCTACATGGTACACAATAACACATGGTACAAAATAACACATTGATTATTTCAGGTTATATTAAGGTTAACATGGCTAACTCAGAAGGTATAAGTTCAAGTTGATTAGTTCAGGTTGATTAGTTCAGGTTATATTAAGGTATATCAGAAGGTATAAGATCACAGATTTCATGGCTAACTCGACCAAGCAATTTTGTTTCAACATTGTAGCAATAGAATTCAATATTTTTTAATGACGTCAATATTCAATATGGAAATAATACTCATACAATTGAAAAGAGCTACTCAATCTGACCTGTTTCATTGTACATGAATAAACATATATTCATATATTATTGTATGATGTATGTATTTCACAGAGAAATTTTGTAGATCAATCTTTTCAATGAACTTTCCACCCATCAAAGGTTCTCTTTATTTCCCAACACTTCTTAATAGGAGCAAATAATAACAGCAGCGTTCATATATGATTACCTAGCATGTCAAATTACCAAAATTGGGCTATGTTACATTGCAATTAATTAACAACACAACTAGGAGCGGGGAAGAAAACGAAGCTAGTAATTAGTGATTTTATTACAAGGTTGGCTAAGATCTAAATATTGAAAGTACTTTTTAAATAATTTGTATTTTAGAAGTTCTACAACAATTAGAAAAAAATCTCGAGCAACGCTCCAATACCTAATAAATTAATCTAATTGTATAAAAATCAGTATAACTTTGCAATTTAAGTGGACTCTCTCACTTTGACAGTAGGGATGAGTTTAATAAAAACACGGGCAACAAAATTCTTACACTGAAAAATCAAAATCAAATAAAACTCTTACATTCAAAATCAAAATTATTACAGAAACATTGGGGCACAAAGTTTTACTCCCTTTCTATATGGTTTTTGGCCCTTCCTTGGTTCGGTATGTTTCAGTCTCATCTATCAGTTGGTCAGTCTCACGTAGTCCATATCAGTCTGAAAAGAATAGTGCCGGAAGATGGGTTCCAGAGATCCAGGATATCTTCTTTTCAAAACTAGATTTACTACGGGTATGGAAGGAAGGTGCAGTTGTACCTCCATTCATAGATTGACCCGCCTAATAAGGAAGGCATCGAGTGACCCGCTCGCCATGCGGTGGGGAAGGGAGTAGATAGCCATAATGCTGGGAGTTGTTAGCTAGGTTCTGGGCCCTTCAAAACTGGTTTGGCTAACCAGGAGGCTAAAGGAAGTGATCCGCCTATAGTTTTCACTTTGACCGAAATTTCACTTGCCTAAGAAACATTGGGGCACAAAAATCTGCTACAAAAAATTCAAACAAAGAATATGTTGGGCTGCAAAAATCTACATTCTGCTAATTTGATCTCATTCAAATTTACCTATTGAAAAATAATCATCTATATACTGATAATTTGGTGTTTATTCAAATTTCTATGTTACAAAAGAATCATATAATATGGAATATAGAAACCTGGTTGGATGAGAATGGCTTACTTGTAAAACCAGTCCAAAAAAAATCACATTAAAGGAAATGGTTGATGGTATCATATTCGACTAGACACACATCAAAAAGTAAAATTGAAGATTGAATGCGAAACCTATAATATGAAGTCTGGCCAGATTGAATTAAGAAGTGTTAAATGTTGGGACCTTTGCTAACACATAACACATTACATTACAAAACACATTAAAGAACACATTGCATTACGAATTTTTCCCTTGTGAAAAACAGAGGAGGAGCAGGACAAATACCTGGTAATTTGCTCTCTTGAAGTCACCGCAGACCAACAGCGTGAACGAAAGCAGCCCCAGACTAGCAGCAGCACAGACACAGAAAAATGCGAAAACAAACAGACACAGAAAAACGCGGTAAACAAATAAACTTCGTGGACGATATATTTATAAGAACGAATTCTGTCGAACTATTTTAAGAGTAAAAGTTCGGCCGAACTCAAATTTCGGTTGAACTCAAATTTCGGCCGAACTTTTGTTTCCAATTTTCCCATCTCCAGCAAAAATTATGTTTGCCCACGACATCAGTGTGCCGTCAATCTAAACGGAAGCATGAGTTCAGCCGAACTTTCTCAGAAAGCTCGGTCGAACTATTGTCGAAAAAAAATTTCGCCTCCGATTCTCACAAAAGTGTAACCCAGCTTCACATATTTTCCCTCATGCACATGTGTCATTTCTCCCATGAATTTGCAATAAATGTCAATTTAACATATTTTTATTGAATTTGTTTTTTTTCAGGGATAAAAAAACCCACTAAATATGGTTGAAAAATGGAAATTATGTATAGATATTTCTTGCTATCCCAATCCAGGGAATGCAATGATTACATATGTTCTTTCCAATATTGCGACTAGCAAAGTCGTCCAAAGGAAAATGAATATACCGAGAAGAACAAAAAACAACGAGGAATATTATATTGAATTGATAGAAGGCTTGGGAACAACTATAGAATATGGATCAAATGGAATTGTAGTTTTCACCAATTTTGAACTTGTATGAAACCAGATGAATGGCGTGTACCAAGTTAAGAAGGAGAGGCTAAAATAACTGCATGGAATAGCAAACAATATTGTTAGCCAATTTCAATTTTTTAGTATAAGACATTGTACAAATTTGAATAAGATGTCTGTTGATCTATTGTGTGGGGCAATGCTAATTCAGGATTCATCTATCAAAGAAGAATTAATATATGAATAAGAATTATACGAGGCAATGCCAATGCAAGATTTATCTCTCAAAGATGAATTAGTTTTGAAATGCTCTTGTTCAAAAATTCAAGATTCATCTCTCAAAGATGAATTAGTGTTGAGATGCTCTCCTTCAAATTTTATTGATGGACATTGTAACATATCTTGGATATGTGTGTGTTTTGTACTTATAAATGCGTCTTTTTTAATGACCATGTGTTTTTTTCAATTATATACCAAGTGTGCTCCCACCACACAATGTAAAGAGCAACTTGGTGAACTTCACATTTGCAACAAGTGGTGAACTTCACATTTTTATAAAATTAAAATGTGAGGACTTCAACAAATTTTTGTTTAAATGGAGTTTCACGCTTCTTTTTTAAATACCATGTGTTTTTTTCAATTTTATACCAACTATGCTCCCACCATGTAAAGCACAATTTGGTGAACTTAACATTTTTATAAATTTTTTTGCTTAAATTGAGTTTCACACATCAATTAGTGATTTGAAAGTTGTGTTTTACATAATTTGTGTAAACTAAATTAAATTAATTTTCTAAAATTTATTTTGAATTTATTTAAATAGTAATTTAAAAAAATAATTGTAAATTCCCATTGTAGATATATGTATCATGGAGGATGAACGATGAAGATCAAAAGAATCCCATATCTCTACGAGAGAGGGGGATCAGGGATCGAGGGATGTTCATGGTATTTAAATATAATATTAAATCTCCATATATATACATACATGTGTGTGCATATGGAATTTATTTTTTATCAATTTTGTGAGTTAAATTATTTGTTAATAAGTTTCATTTTTTATTTTTAAGGAGCCAAGAGGAGAAGTGTGTCTACTCCATCAATGGAGCATGCCCATGGTTCATGCAATAGTGGTATGGTTCATGCGATTTAATCAATGAATATGTACATGTATTTATATATATGAATGTATTTTTTAATTGATTATAAATTAATATTTGTTTATGAAGCTTCTCTCTCGTCTCGTGAGGTTGGTGGTGGTTCAGATTCCCTTAGAGGGCCATCAATAAATGCTAGCGGATTGCGTGAAGGTGGTGATATGTATTCCCCCTGAGTCCAATCAATGGATGGTCATGTTGGTTCTTAGCAGGGTCGTTTTGGTTCTCAACAGTCTCAGGGTGGGCAAGATGCTAGCCAACCACATCGAGGTGGCCATCAATTCAAGAGTATTTTTTTCATTCAATCTGTACAAATTTGTTTACATGTGTTTTTTTAATATACAAAATTTTATATATTGATGCAGAGGCTGGAAATGCTTCTCTAAATGTTGCTCAAAAAATACATAGGGCAGAACACTTCATTCAAGAAGACGGTTGTACACCAACCATGACTTATCCGGCGGACATTTTTGATATGCCTTGGGAAACAAACATGCAGCAATGCACCTTAGAAAGGTGTCAACATCTTCATGCAAAATTGAAGAGATATCTCATGGATTTGACTCTACCTGCTGAGATTCGACAAAGCTTGGAAATAGTTACACTCTCTTTAGGCGAACTAGTACATGTGTACTGAAAGCTTGGGCCAACCACTGATACTTTTTTAGAAGTCATGAGAAAAATAAAGGAAATAGTGATGGATCCCGATAAATGGGAGGTTGTTAAACAAAAAGTTACAACAACAATGGCCAAGTCTATGTTTAATTTCAAAGAAGGGCTGAAAAGAAAGATGTTGAAGGTACAATATTTCAAGCACCTTCATATAACTCACTATTTGTATGATAGACACCTTGCAGCTTATGGAAGACTCTCATGGAATGACAAGGTTCCGCTTTATTTTGCAAAAATTATTTTTTGCAGAATTATTTTTGCAAATGAAAACCAATTACAATGACCTTCCCTCTAAATTTTTGGTCCTGGGAAAGGTCGATTGTGTGACTGTAGGGGCACTAGGCGTGATCTTGGGTTACCTCGCCCTGAGCCAGCATTGGTTAGTCGAACTTTTCATGTCGAAACTTTGCGGTCAGAGATAGAAGCCACTTCTCAAACTAGTTGAGAAGCAAGGGATGCCATCATTGATAATGCTCAGAGTGGATTGGATGGAGTCGATGTTTGTCTGAATTGATAAAGAGCACGTGAGAATGCACGCGCTAATTTTGTGTATTATATGGATGAAGAGATTGATAACATGAGTCTTGAAGATCTCAAAACATATGCAAAGAATTGTCGCAATGGCTGGCAGGACCTAATTGTTCATGAGGAAGAGGGCATGGGAACGGTATGTGTTAATGGTTAGGGTTCAATTATTTTAACACATGTAAAATTTGTAATAAATATATATATACATACATTTGTTTGTATACATTAATCTAACAAAAATGTATCATTATATGTTAACACCATTTGCAGTTGTCACGCTTGATGAATGAAGAAAATGTTAATATCACGGACGGAGCCTCTAGTTCAAACAATCAAGATGGGTCTCACCATCAATCATACAATCAAGATGGTTCTCACCATCAATATATGTTGGCAAATGTTAATGTTTTTTAAGTGAACATGATGTTGTACAATTATTTTTTTATCTATTATTATATGTATCAAAACATGATGAGATATTTTTAAAATAAATAATTGTGCACACATGTACATGTACATATATATAATAAAATGTTTTAACAGATTTTGATTCCGTTTGATGTTTTTGGGATGGTGGTACCTTATTCTTCCTTGGGAGATGTACCTTCTACTTCCTTAGGAGATGTGCCAAATCCACAATCACAAGTATGGATAATTTTTCAATTGTAAAATTTATGTTTTTAAGTTATATATTCCACCTCAAAAAGTTCCATTAAAAAATGAGATATATCTATATCTTGAGTTATTTTAAATTTTTTGAATTTTAGGTTTTTGGAGATTTTCTTTCTGAACCACTCTTAAGAGATGTGCCAAATCCACCAGCACAAGTATTCAATTTTTCACTTAAATATATATATGTTTTTAAGTTATAAGTTATAAATTGAAGTTTAAAAGTTTTATTATAAATTGAGATCCAGATATTTTGAGTTATTTTAAATTTTTTGAATTTTAGGTTTTTGGAGATTTTCTTTTGGAACCTCTCTTAGGAGATGTGCCAAATCCACAAGTAGAAGTATTCAATTTTTCACTTAAATATATTTTTTAAGTTATAATTTATAAATTGAAGTTTAAATTTTTTATTATAAATTGAGATCTTGATCTTGAGTTATTTTATACTTTTAAATTGAATTTTAGGTTTCTATAGAGGATTTCTTTTCTCCATGGACTCTAGCGATGGAGATAGGAACATCCATACCATTTAAACCATTTGAACAAGTTGTCTAACTTTTTTTTTAATATTATTGAAAAGAAGTTTATATATGCATTATCATTTGAAAAATTTATATATATATATATATATAACTGTACATTTGTATTGTACAGTTTATTGTTGGAGATGTTCCTGTGGAGGAAGTTGTAGTGGACGAGCAACAAATTGAGAGGGAACCTCATGAAGTATTGCATGAATTTTTTTTAACATTTTGTTTTTTACATGAAGTTCTATATATTCTCACTCAATTTTAAAACATCAAATTTTAATGTTTGTACACATTGTGTACAGGTTGCCCATGCTTCACAGGATAGCTCGAGGATTGTGACTTTGCTGGGAAAGACACTACATCCATCTATATTTGATGGATGATGCACATGCACACGTGCAACATTATATTTTCAATAGATTTAATCTTAAATTTACTTTTTTATATATAGTCTTATCTAGATGCAGGCATATATAACTTGATACTTGATACTCATGAGATCTACAAATTTTGGACATATTTTATGTGAACTACATTTGGTACATATGAATGTGATATATAATGCTTTTAAAACTTAAGTTTTGGATGGTTGAACTACATTTGGCATGTGAATTAATGTTACAATGTTATATATAATTTGTTTTGTTTTTAAAACTCAAGTTTTGGATGGTTGAAATACATTTGGCATGTGATGTGAAGTAATGTTGTGTTAAATAATTTGTTTTGTTTTTAAAGTGTTATGGTTGAACTACATTTGGCATGTGAAGTAATGTTGTGTTATAATTTTCTTTGTTTTTAAAACTTAGGTTTTGGATGGTTGAACTACATTTGGCATGTGAAATAATGTTGTGATCTATATTAATGTTTTGCTTTTGAAAAACTCAAGTTTTGGATGGTTGAACTACATTTGGCATGTGAAGTAATGTTGTGATCTATAATGTTTTGTTAAATTAAAACTTAAGTTTTGGATGGTTGATCTACATTTGGCATGTGATATAATGTTAAATGTTTTTATTGGATAGTTGAACTACAATTGGCATGGCATGTGAAGTAATGGTGTGATATAATCAAAAAGTTTTTAAAAATCAAGTTTTGGATGGTTGAACTAAATTTGGCATGTGATTATGATATTATGTTTTGTTTTTAAAATTCAAGTTGTCGTTTTCCAAAAAAAAATAAAAAAAAATCACATGAATATATGTACATGTAGAAATGATTTTACACATGTTTGAATATATATGTTAAAACGATTGAAGTACAATACATATTGATGTATCTATCTATATATATATAAACAATCATAAGATTCTAGGTCTTGTTAGATGTGTAAAACAATCATAAAATTTTAAAAATGCATTCTATAATGTATATATATCCAGTACGTGCAACATTTTTCATCAATGCATGTATAGAAAAGCTACTTTCAGTTGATTCCATTCTAGAACATATATATCCAGTACGTGAAACATTTTTCATCAATGCGCATAGAAAAACTACTTGAATAGGTAATTGCATTCTAGAACATATATATCCAGTACTTCAACATTTTTCATCAATGCCAATAGAATTTAGCTACTTTCAATTAATTTCATTCTAGAACATATGTATTCAGTCCATGAAACATTTTTCATCAATGCACATAGTAAAACTACTTGAACAGTTAAAATTACATTCTAGAACATATATATATCCAATATGTGCAACATTTTTCATCAATGCACATAGAAAAGATACTTTCAGTTAATTTCCCAGAACATGTATATATCTAGTACATGCAACATTTTTCATCAATGCACATAGAAAAATTACTTTCAGTTAATTGCATTCTAGAACATATATATCCAGTACTTGAAACATTTTTCATTAATGCACATAGAAAAGCTACTTTCAGTTTTAATTGCATTCTAGAACACACACACACACACACATATATATATAGAACATATATATCCAGTACTTGAAACATTTTTCATCAATGCACATAGAAAAGCTACTTTTAGTGAATTGCATTCTAGAACATATATATATATATATCCAATACATGCAACATTTTTCATCAATGCATGTATAGAAAAGCTACTTTCAGTTGATACTAGTGTGCATGTACCAAAACAATGTACATGTGCAAACACTTGCATAGATAACATAACAAGGCAGCTCAATTTTTAGTTGAGTTCTGGAAGTCCTAAAACATGAATCCAAAGAGAATAAATTTTTGGGCAGTTCAATCAAAAAAATTCCAATGGAATGCCATCTTCAATGATCTGTTCATGATCGGATTTTGACATTTTCCATTTCTTAATTTTTGTTTTTCTCTTTGATTGAACCTCTATCAACTTTATGTGTGATGCACACACCAAGTGACTATATTGACAACTTATGACATCAGGTTCATAGTCTTCAATGTTAACAAAATCCCCACTTTGATTATTTTGTCTGAAAAAATAACCTTTCAGTATAATCGATCCTCTTTCATATGGAAACTCGTGATAATTATAGTTTTCTAATAATTTAATTTTTTGTTCAGTGCAACGCATCAAATAATACTTCACATTTTCATCATTGTTAATAGGTGCAATTATAGCAAAAACATCTCCTACACAATAAAACAAATTTAACAAACTTATGTATTTAAATTTATTTCTAGATCTCTATCATTTGAAAGCAATTCAAATGTTACCTTCTCTAACAACATTAGAAACTCAATCACCATCAGATGATATTGTAGTCTCCTCTGATTGCATTTCTTCAAATATTGCAACGGACAGTTTCCCCTTTGTATTTATCTCTATATGTTTCCAATCTTTTACATACATTTTATTTTCACAAATGTTATTGGATTCTGTGTTGTCTATGCAAACATGACAAAAACAATAATCCTTTCTTTTATCCAATGCAAACACATTTGTGGACAACTTTATTTTAATTGAATGCAATTTTCGAGTCTCTTTTATTGTTTCAACGTCATTTCCAATTGATCTCTCTACATCTTCGATCCCAATATGCCAAAAAAACCTATATATGGAAAATTCAAAAAAGAATGTAAATATGATATCAAAATACCATCAAAGATAATCATTGTGATAAATGTACATTGTTTAAAATTAGATATCCAATAAAAATTAAATTTAATGTACCTTCACACTTCTCTTGATCAGTTAGTCTCATGGCTTAGAGCAGCGATGCACCATTGAACAACATAATTAGTGTCCACAAGTCGGTTTGCAGAGGGGTTCATTTGATATCTTCGAAGTGCTCGTTTTATGCATGCCCCTGCACCGTCATGTTCTCCTTTTCCATGGCCAGCCTCAAAGAAATTCCAACAATATTTAATGCAGGTTTTCTTATGAAGAAAACATAACCAAAAGAATGATCGTGAAGATTTGAATTGACCGGCGCATCCATCTAACCATATCCAATGTTCATTGAATTTTATTCCACAACTTTTCAAGGAGTCATAAATATTTCCAAAACAGTGTTGTACAAAATATGTATCATGTGTACGATCGTCACTAATATAAAAGTGATATTCTTTAATAAAAGTGATATTACATCATCAAATTTTAGAGAGAAAAAATAAAAATTTACTTTTTCAATTCGTATTTCAACTTATCTCCCTATGGGTTGACTCAAATTTCGAGCAAGAACACTCGTTGGACACAAAATTTGATTGCTCATCCAAGGAGTACCCATGTTGCATACTTTTGATGGACCTTGCTACATGAAAAATGAGAAATACATGAAAAACATGAATGCAATCACCTTTTTTCATGTATTTCTCATTTTTCGTGTAGAAAGGTTCATCGAAAATATTCAACATGTGTACTACTTGGATGAGGAATTAAATTTTGCATCCAAGGAGTACTCCCGCTTGAAATTTAAGTAAAACCTTGGGGAGATAAGTTGAAAATACAAGTTGGAAAAGTAGTTTTATTATTTTATTATTTTATTATTTTTTAATCTTTTTACTTTTTTACCCAAAAAATGGTGAATCATTCCCCATGGTTGATATCATCATCTTGAATCCTATTGGTTCTTATAAAGTTTATTTTTGTTGTACAATTTTCTTAGGAGGCCCATTTTAGACCTCAAACTGTCTTTAATGCTAGTGTTTCACTTCTTCAAACAGGTCATCTTAGAATTTTTGCTATAAATTTGTTTCTACGAGGATTTAGAAGTTGAAATGTTTACCACGTGTAGTCGAAATCGTGGTGGAATTCATGTAAAAATTTTAGATCTTGATTTGCTAAATTTTTGGATTTATGATCCATGGAAGTGAGAGTTTTGCAGGCTCCAAAATTTAGTCTCAAACTAGTTACCTAGGGAAAATCATCAGAACTTTCGTTTCAAACATTGGATTTGAATTCTATAAAAAGTGACAGAAAGTGCACGGACTGTAGTTTTTCATGTAGCACTCCGTACAAGTTCACACTACTGAACCAATCTATAATCAAGTCACTGCGGGAGATCATGCATAAATTTATCTTCAAGAATCCAAATTAGGCCTGATCTATGGCATTGGAAAGAAGACTGAGAGGGCTACTACAAGATTGAAGTTAAAATATTGGGGATTCGAACTCACAGAGATACATCAGGTTCAATATCGAGCTCCTCAAAAGCAATAAAAATATGTGTAGTGTAATATTCCCAAATGGGAAAATCAGCAATAGAGGCACCAAAAATGCATTTTAAAAATTATACCAACCAAATATAGAAGGATATCAGAAAAAAATCATTATAGCCTAGCTAAACAGGCCTCCCAAGCCTAGAACATTCTAAAAACACTACAACCCCATGACTACTGCAACATAGAAATACTGAAGCAATTGAAAGTGCAGTTTAGTGAGTTTTTATACTCAAAAATAGAGAGAAAAAATGGATCTGTTGATATATTAATCAATGGAGCTTAAAAACTGAAATCTAGTCTCTTTTACGCAAATCCAAGATGACCTGGCAAGGGTTTCTTGATAGACACGAATTACAAGAAGTATATGTTGCAGATCTATGGCTGAATCACATAGTATGGCTGAAGAATTGAAAAAATATGGCTGATAATACAAATAAATGGTTGTAACTCCTCCTACTAGCTTTCCTGGAAAGAGGTTGATCCTCCCCCCGGGAAACTAGCTCAAAAAATAGGGGTTTTAACCCTCCCACTGCAACACCATGAAAAATAATGCAATTTCTCCAAGGGAATGCGCTGTGGATATAGGTGAATTCTTGGCCAAATTATGGATAGTGGAAATGATGCCCAAAATGGTCCTCTCAGATTTCTTCAACAAGTCCTCCAAGGAAGAGTGGGGAATTCCTGCATGAGAAAACCCTTGTACTAAACAGTACAAAAAACTTAGCTAAACAACTCGAAGCATGCAATAAGTCTAAATATAATCAATCATAAAATCATATTCTCTATCATACCCCATATGGCTTCCATTCCCTCCATTATATATTTGATGATCTTCCTCACCAGGGGTCCCACCCATTTATGAGGTTACTTCCATGCAAAGACTCCTCCAAAATTACGCTGTCTCCACTAGCTCTACTCTCTCATTTACAACGTTGTTTGATTTGGTCAACCTTGACTTAGTATCCATGCATTTTCTCCTTTCACACCCAAGGTGGCTTTATTCTGAATATCTAAATTGATCCACATTCACACTGGGCTATCTCTATTGATGATTCACTCCCTCCATACCAGTGTTGTTGACTTGGTCAAACTTGACCTTGTCCACATGCATTAGCCCCTATTCAAACATGAGGGTGCTTTATCTAGCTATGAATATGATCCATTTTCACATTAAGAGGGATTTTATGCCTACTAAAGAGATTTATGGGCCTCTTTACCCATTTATTCATCTAACTAGATGTCAAGAGAAAAATTAATATTCCAATTTGCTGCATGCTAGTTTAGGAATATTACAATATTCCCCTCCCAAATGTTTCTTGTCCTCAAGAAACTGCAAGGGTACTGCGAAATCTCCAATGGATATGTCTCCTCCCAAACATACAAGTTAGCCTTTGGTAGATAAACCAAATAGTTGTCATCATGAAGAAGTGGGTGTTACACCATTTTTTTGGTCATCTAACCCATTATCATTAGATGAACCCAAGTACACCATGTAAGACCAATTTTACCATAAGTAAAATTGCTTTCACCATATAAAATAACAGTTTTCTATATTTCCTAAGTCATATTTAACCCAAAACAAGGAAATTTATTAAACAAATCATTATTTATTTAATTATTTCCTAGGAATAAGTTATTCAAATCATTATTTAATAATATTCCTAGTTAAATTTGATTAAATCATTTGAAAATAATTAAATAAATCATTATTTATTTAATTATATTCCCACCATCTCCCTAAAATAATAAATAAATCATTTATTTATTTATTGTTTATAAATAAAGGAATTGACCCAAGTCAAAAGACCTCTTCCCTCAAACAAATATAATAAAATATTCCTAAAGGGTGATTCTAGAATTTGATTAATAGTATTTTATTCATGCACCGAGTTCTAGAACACCCCAATATTTTGTTATAAATAGAAGGGTTTTCCCCATTCATTATTCACCTTCATTACATTAGATCACACTGGATCTATTCTTGGTCACCATTTTCCATTTTTTCTTTGTGAGCTCCCATTGATTTCTATGTTTGTCAGGGTTTTCTACCACAATAAGAGAGAGGAATTTTAGATCTGAAACGCTGAGGACTTCCAAGAACCCATCCCACTGAGGAGAGCCAGAAAACACCTTTATTTTTTTCCTCTTAGGTGCCCCATTCTTTAATGTAATACAAAACATTCTTTTAAGCACTTTTTTCTTGTCTTGTTCATTGGATGCATGGAGCCATATTATATTTTATCTGCTTAATGTCTTTTTGTGCTTAGATCTGAATTTGTGCAGCAAACTTAAAGATATTTTGCAGCCATAATTGATGTTATGGCTATTTGTTATGCATAGCTAAAGTGATCTTTCACGATGAAAGAATCATACTAACAATTGGAGATATATGGAAAGAGTTATATGTTGTCCATTGGCCTCCTTAAGGCATAAGAGATGGTAAATGTTAGGTGCCCCAATCTCAATGAGAAAATCCAATCTCCATTCGATCATCCAAACAAAATGAATCACCTTCCAATATGGAAACTCATAGAAAATTTCCTCCCAAATTTTCATGAGAGGCATATCCCAAGTGCTCCAAACAATCGTATGGCCCACCTCATAAAGTAACAAGTGATCTACTGTAGTGGCCATATCATCTCCCATGCTCCCCTTGAAGCATGAAGCATAAAAGGTGTGGGAATTTTCATTCCCCATGGATGCATTCAACTAATGTGCCTTCCCTCCAATCATGTTCCCAACAAAGTTAAGAACATCATCAACATATGGAATCACAATCAAAGTCATACTAGCTGCCATGTGTAGTAAAGGAGAAGGACAATGGTCCCTCATGTGCAACCAGCGCAATTTTTCTCCTAACTGCCATAGAATATGATAGAATAAGTGTTTCACCCACCACTTGTTTTCTGCCCCATTCTTCTTGCATGCTTGGAGAAGGTGTATGATGGTTGGTGTTAATGAAGCACACCATGAAGAATACCTCATCTACCAAAAATATTCTATGGAATGGTCAACATCATCATTGCTTATGGCCCTAAATAGCCCATGAAGCCAATAAGAAAGAGTGCCCCTTCTTGGAGAAATGCCCTTCACATGAGTGGTAAGAAAATGCAAGTATATAGTAAATATATCATGATACTTACAAATACAATCCTTACCATATACTTGGTTTAAATCAGTGATGTAGCTCATGGATGAGCCCCCTCTCACACCCAATGAGTAAGGAGGTGGTGATGATAATTCTTCCAAAGAATTATGTTTCTCCTCACCCTCCAAATAATCTATGCACTTCCTCATATGATAGTGCATCTCCTCTTTGAAGTCTTCCCACATGAATCCCTCCAAGATAGTATGGTATGTTCTAATGAAACCAGTGGGTTTGGAAAGCAAGATCTCATAGGTTTCATGTAGTAGTTTATCCTTGAGCCTTAAGTCTCTAGTCAACTAAATTTGATCATGGAAATAAATGACTCCATCAACCACTCTATACCTCCCATCTATTACTTGCCCGTCAATAACCTTACATGTGAAGAGGTTCTTGGAATATTCCACCAATATTTGGGACTCCCAATATGGATCTAGGCTTCCCAACAATGACAGTGCTGTAGAAATCTGAAATGAAGTATCAGTCACATCATAACTCTCCTTTTTGACATGCTCAATGCCAAAGCCACATGTTGGATTAATGTCACTCCACCTTTGCTGCCTCTCTTGCAGCTGATATTTCCTAAGACAAGATTGAAGTACATGGAAATCAACCTCTTCTTGTAAGGTATCTTTCCTCCAAAACTTCCATAGTTTTTCCCATGCATGCAAGAGTTTTATTAACCTCTTGTCATATTCAGAAATATTCCTCATGTGTGGAAGTATCATTTTCAGCTCCAAATTTATGGAGTGGCCATTTGACACCATGCCCATGTCATCATAAATTTCTAAATCATCATTTTTCAACTCAAAAAGTTGAGTGGGAGATGGTAATGTCCTAATCAGGAAATTGCTCACCTCTCCTTTGAATCCATCATAGGTCCTCTACGTTGTGCTAACTTCTCCCAAGGCTCCTTCCTTAGCCAAGTATATAAGTGATGCATCATGTTGAGAGAACTCTTTATTCATCTTCCAATGCGAGGGTCTCCCTGGTGGAATGCCTCCATGCAAAGAGACATCAAAATATGAAGTAGACTGTATAAATGAGTGGACTTATTTTTCCCTCCCTTTACTGCATAAATCATTCTCCTTCTTCTTAATATAAACCCCTTTAAATAAACAAGGGTGCATGCTCTCCATCCTTTGATGATGATCCACTCTTTTTTCTCCTCCTTTGATCAAGGTGTTAATGTCCATCACTATTGGCACACAATTCTCCTTGGGAACCTTTTGCAAGGATGAAAAAGTTCCTCTTCTTGAAGTACTAGCTTCATGCCCATCTCCATGTGGTGATGGTTCTCCTCCCAAAGTGACAATGTTGTTACTTCCTTCCTGCTCTTCCTCCTCATAAATATTTGAAAATACCTCATCAACAATGAGAGACCCTAGATCTTGGTATTCCCTTGAAGGAGGAGTCTCCATGTCTTCCTTTTGAGAATAAAGCTCTTTCTGCAATGGGGATCTTGCACTTGGCAAGGTATTACACAATTTTTTATCCCTCTCAAGAGAAATATTAAGTGGAGTTGGTATAATAGATCTTTCCAACTCATGCAAAGGTTTTGTTTGCTTTGGCTTGACTAGCTCCACCAAGGGTGTTTCAATTTTTTTTTCATCAAATATTTCCACTACTCTCTTAGTGAACCTTGCATAAGTAGATGTATTTTCATTTCTCAATGAAAAGGATTCAAATAACCACCAAGCATAAGCCTTACCTTCAATAAGCAGCGCTGCTACTTTAATGGCTTCATCTTCTGAAACTTGGTGTCGCCGCAAATAAGTGTCTAGCTCCTCCACCCAAGCCCTAGTTGAACATTCAGGTGAACCATCAAAAGTAGATAGAAATAATCTAGCCACATCATGTTGCTTGCACCGTGTGCTTCTTTCCTCCTTGATCTTGCAAAACCCTTGGAAGTTTAGGTGATCTTTGAATCTCTTAGATTGAGATTCATACTCTTGCAAATAATCACCAAGAGTCTCCTTCTTTGGCACATCTCCTTCTTCCATCTCACTTGCTTTGACCATGGGCCTGGTAGGGCGTTGTAAATCTGATGGTGTGGTTGAATTCTCACACCCATAATATGAGGAATTGGGGTTTTCCTCATGTACAAATATTGTTGAGGGATCTACACGTCTTTCCCTCCTCATTTCTTTGATGTCTTTTCTAATACACTACAGAGTTTGAAGAAGAAGCTTTGAGAACTCCTTCCCTCCTGATAATAAGGGTTTTCTTTGATCTCTTCTGCAGATCTTCTCCTTCCCATGAGAAGCCTCCTCAGATGACATAATGGCTGAAGTACACAGGCTAAGCCAAGATCAGAGCTTTGATACCACTTTAATATTCCCAAATGGGAAAATGAGCAATAGAGGCACCAAAAATGCATTTTCAAAAATATATGTTATAACAGTTAAGTATAGCTCATGGATCCCTTAGTTTAAACACTATACCAACCAAATATAGAAGGATATCATAAACAAATCATTATAGCCTAGCTAAACAAGCCTCCCAAGCCCAGAACAACCTAAAAACACTACAACCCATGACTACTGCAACACAAAAATGCTAAAGCAAGTGATAGTGTAGTTTACTAAGTTTTTATACTAAAAAATAGAGAGAAAAAATAGATCTGCTGATATATTAATCAATAGATCTTAAAAACTGAGATCTAGTCTCTTTTACACAAATCCAAGATGACCTGACAAGGGTTTCTTGATAGACATGAGTTACAAGAAGCATATGCTTCAGATATATGGTTGAATCACGCAATATGGCTAAAGCACTGCGTAAATATGGCTGATAATAAAAAAAATGGTTGTAGCTCCTCCTACTAGATTTCCGAGAAAAAGGCTGATCCTCCCCCTGGGAAACTAGCTCATAAAACAGGGATTTTAACCCTTCCACTACAACACCATGAAAAATAATGCGGTTTCTCCAAGGGACTGCATTGTGGCTATAGGTGACTGCTTGGCCCAATACCAAATAGTGGAAATCATGCCCAAAATGCTCCTCTCATATTTCTTCAACAATTCCTCCATGGAAGAGTGGGGAATTCCCGCATGAGAAAACCCTTGTACTAAATAGTATATCAAACTTAGCTAAACAGTTGAAGCATGCAATAAGTCTAACCAGACTCAATCATAAAATCATATTCTCTGTCATACCCCATATGGCTGCCATTCCCTCCATTATATACTTGATGAGCTTCCTCACCATGGGTCCCACCCATTTATGAGGTTACTTCCATGCAAAGGCTCCTTCTTCAAAATTATGCTATCCCCACTAGTTCCACTCTCTTATTTACAGTGGTGTTTGATTTGGTCAACCTTGACTTAGTCTCCATGCATTGTCTCCTTTCACACCCAAGGTGGCTTTGTTCTGACTATCTAAACTGATCCACATTGACACTAGGCTATCTCTATTGATGATCAATTCCCTCCTTACAAGTGTTGTTGACTTGGTCAAACTAGATCTTGTCCACATGCATTAGCCCCTATTCACACATGAGGGTGCTTTATTCAGCTATGAATGTGATCCCTTTTCACATTAAGAGGGATTTTATGCCTTCTAAAGAGATTTATGGGCTCCTTACCCATTTATTCATCTAACTAGATGTCAAGAGAAAAATTAATATTCCAATTAGCTGCATGCTAATTAGGAATATTACATGTAGTTTTTTTAATTGCATTTTTGTATTTGAAAAAATAGTTTGAAGTGATTCCAATGGTATATTGAAGCATAGATATCAATATTGAGTTCTAAAATTCTCCCAAAATAATTCCACACCCATTAATCCCTCGTAAATCTCTACTATGACACATGAAGAGGAATAATTACAAGATGATATCTCAAAATTAAAGGACCAAGTGCAACAAATTTTTCTCTCACATAAAACAACCAAAAACGAACCAAGAGGTGACATGGATGGTTTTAAAGCAGATTACGGGGAAGCTAAGATGGGTGGTTTGAAGGATGGCATGAAAGGGTTGAAGAATGGCATGGAAGCTAATATCGATGGTACGAAGAAACCGAAAGACAACATGGAAGATTTGAAGAAAGACATGGAAGGTTTGAAGGAAGGTTTGACAAAGTTGATACAACAAATTTTTCCTAATGGTGAAAATTTAGTAGAGGAAGCTCATGATGAGAACAAAATAAATGCTAATCGTGATTTCATAAACTCTAATGTTGGCGAGAAGAACCACCATATTCCAAAGATGGATATGAGGAAGTTTGATGGAAAGGATCCTGTAACATGGATACTACAGATGGAGCAATATTTTGATCTCCGTAACGTACAAAACACACAAAAGGTACGCATTGCAACTTTACATTTAGAACAAAATATATTTGTATGGTATCAATGGCTTTGCTCCCGTAAAAAAATTGTCACTTGGTCAATTTTTACGGAGGAAATGATAGCACATTATGAGGATACAAAGAGCAACACCTTCTTTAGCCAATTGATAAATCTCAAACAAAAGGGTTTAGTGGGGCAGCACATTGAGGACTTTCAAAAATTGAATATAAGGGTAACTGATATTCCAGAGGAACACAGGATTGATCTCTTCATAGGCACTTTAAAGGATAACATCCAACATGAAGTTCACATTTTGGAACCTGATTCATTAGAGAAGGCATTCAAGTTGGCAAGAAAAATTGAATGTAAAATTATGGCGACAAGGAAGCCTACCACTCACTTCTATAAAGAAGGAAGTGTTTCTACGCCTAGATTTCCACAACCTACAAGGTTGACACCACAAAAATTGGAAGAAAAAAGAGCAAAAGGGCTTTGCTATAGTTGTGATAGAAAATACACTAAAGCTCATAAGTGTGCTGAGAAGAAATTATTTTACATAGATTGTGAAGAGGAAGAAGAAAATGAACAAGAAGAGGATATACACCAGGAACCAACCCTAGAAGAGGAAGAAATGAATCCGACCATATCGTGTAATGCACTGAAAGGAATTACCACTCCTCAAACTCTCAAGATAAAAGGACAAATCAAGAAGAAAAATGTAATAGTGTTGATTGATTCAGGTAGCACCCATAATTTTATTCATTGTAAGGTAGCCAAGGAATTAAATTGTTTCCTATACCCAGCACCAGAATGTCAAGTGATGGTTGCAAATGGAGGAACTATAAATTGCTCGGGAAAATGCCATAATATCAAGCTAACCATGGGGGAATATGTATTGACTAGTCCAATGCTTTCCATTCCTATGGGAGGTGTTGATGTTGTACTAGGAGTTCAATGGTTACAATCTTTGGGGACGGTAGCTTTTAATTTTCAAGAACTTTTCTTGAAATTTTTTTCAGAAGGAAAGGAAGTCGAATTACGGGGTATTGAAGGGAAGCCGGGAAGGATAATAAGCTCTAATGTCATGACAAAGCTTCTAAAGAAAGAACAACAAGGAGTAATTGCACAATTATGCTCACTAGAAGTTCCGACATCAAAATCATCTAAGAGAAAATTATAAGGTTCAAGAGCAGTGGAAGATCCATTAAGCATCAACAAGTTCTCCACCGAGAGTGCAAGCTTCTGTGATCCATAACATTTTAATTATAACTCTTCTGGGACATCATATAAGAATTTTAGGGACCGATGCGTTTCGAACTACCAACTGTATTTCATCATCAGGATAATGAAAATTCGTTGATCTGACATACATATTTATACCAGGAGGAGAGAAGCAACGATCAAAACCCAACGGTCCAAAATTAAGATTAAAAACAAAAATAAAATTAACCCAACCTTATAAAAATTAAAAATGGTCAAAAATAAATAAATAAATAATAATAATAATAATAATAAATAAAATAAAATAATAAAAATATAAAAAGGACCAAACACCTAACTATCCTCACATGAATCAAGTAACCTAAATTCTTTTGTGCAAAATCGAATAAAACAATATGTGCAAATCTACATTACGAAATGGGAAGAAGCTTGGAGGTAGTGACCGGGTATTTTTATGGTTACAACCATACAAACAAATTTCCCTCAAGCAAGCTAAGAAGGATAATAAATTATCGCCAAATTACTATGGTCCTTACAAGGTGTTACAAAATATCGGTACTATGGAATACATATTGGAGCTCTCGCATCTTCTTGAGTGCACCTAGTTTTGATTTTTCATGCTTAAAGAATGTTATAGGTGGCAAAATCCTAGTTCAAACAATATTGCCAAAACTTGATGAGGAAGGAAAAATCATATTGAAACCCGAAGCATTCACAGAAACAAGAACTCGATAGCTTTGAAATCGATCAATTTCAGAGTATCTCATCAAGTGGAAGAAATTTCCCACTAAAGATTGCACATGATAGGATGATAATTTTATACATAAGAATACAAAACTAATCAAGCATTAAGGAGAACACCTGTTTGAAAGAGAGGGGCATCTTAGGTCCCTATAATACTAGTGTATCCCCTTATTGTTATGGTTAGTGTAGCCCCATTATTGTTATTGTTGTGCCCATGTAGTCTCCATATTTTTATTATTGTGCCCCATAGGTGTAGCCCCATTATTGTTATTGTTGTGTCCATGTGGTCCCCATATTGTTATATTGTGACCCCTTAGACTCCTATATATAGATGGTAGGTTTTGTCATTTGTAATATCTAAGAATTGTTCATTTATGTAATGTAAAGGAGGTTTCCCCCTCGAAAATGTTGATTTCTAAGTCATTGATCTATCTTTTCTTCTATTTTGTGAGTTGGTTTCATAATGGACGGAAACCAAAGGTTTTCTCAAAGGTCATTAGATGGAAGTAGGAGTTGGGTGAATGTTAACAAAAATGAAAGATGAAGTGAAAATGAGATCCAAAAGGGATGCGTTTTTTCCCATCAATTGTCGAAGCATATGCAAATTAACATTACAAATTGAATTATTATTTTTATTTCAGTTTGTGGGTTTGAAAAATAAACTTAATATGTTATCTGACGTATGTATAATCTGGTCACCCACACTTGATTTGTTGAATATTAATAAATAGAGATAGGTAATGCCATTTCATATGTTTGATGGTTCATTATTCTTCAATTTAATTTGATACTTCATTTTCATTAAATTTATGATCATAAATTAAATAGATACAACTTTTAAAGAGTAATTATTTATCCATCGATCACAATATTTATAATTCAAAATTTTCATTTTAGAAAACCAAAATAATAATGTGAACATTTTCAACACGAACCACAAAAATCATTCTTATTATTGAAAATTAAATAGAGATAGA